>OY728129.1:1819218222-1820475222 GCA_963277665.1 Viscum album
TTCATTTAACATTATAGTAAAAAATAAATTTCATCATATAGATCAATTAGAAATTAGATGTATAATATCTGAGTAATTTGGGAATTATGCATTCCTGTGGGAAAATCCAAGGTATTAAGATGAAAAATGAAACAAAAAATATTTTATACAAATTCAATAATATAAATTCCTTGAAAATACTATAATTTAAATCAATAGAGATAATTTAGTGGTGTTAGGTGTTCCTCACAGATGTTGGTGGATGTATTATGTCATGAGTATCACTAAAAATTATTTATCTATGTACTATTAATAACATACTATGGTATCACTATTATATCTAAGGTATATAAATATATATCATTTTGTAACAGCCATCCCCTAAACTATTGTCCTGGTAAGTAGAATAAGGGATAATTATATTTAGTGACATCCATTGGATATCAATTACTGGAAATAAATTCCCAGGGATTTAACAAAATAAGGGTTATTTTTCCCTTAAAAACTACATTAAAAAATGAAACCAAGATACTAAATGATTCATTAGAATAAATAAATCTAATAGATGAAATAAATATAAATCAATGTAGTGTAAAAATAGTGGTAAAATAAGTTTGAAAAAATAAATATATATTGATGTAATGACACCAATGTAGAATCACTCCAAAACATTCAACCCAAATATCTCCAAGATCTACAAACCATCAACAAGACCATGGTGTTACAATGATCCAAAAGAGAAATTAAAAAAATATCCCTTGTATTTGGATAATCATGGTCTATATAAAAACAGTATTTTTTATATAGGGGATGAGTATATTAACTTAGTAGGAAGTCCCTAACAATTATCCCACACATGTCGAGTAGACCAAAAAAATGGTAGAAAATAATATATAAAAAAGTAAGAAAGGTGAATATCAAAAAATATCATATAAAATCAAATTTAACAATTATTCCATTATTCAATAGAATTAGAAAATATAAAAAATAGATTAATTATCCCTTATTTCATCATGGAATACAAGTTCCACATAATTAGAAACACATTCATACATCCATGATTATTGATCCAATTCTCATAAATTATAACTCATTTTCTATACCAATCTATCACCAAGTTATGAACCTATGTGCACTTTTTCAAATAGGTATCCAATATTTAATCGAGAAAGGACCCTTAAAATGAAATCATAAATACAAACCAAATCATGCTTGAAAATTGCTATACAAAAAATTATTTCCATAAAAAAATTATCTTTTAAAATTTTTTGAAATAATGTTATGTTAAAAGTATTAAAACACTGAAATGAATACCATATAAAAATTTAGAATAAAAAAATAATTCGTCAATAATTTTTAAAATTAAAACAATAGAAATAGTTTTATAAATCCAAGGCCTTCATGTTCTAAAAAAATATGAGTCTTATTGAATCCTCAACCTACCTCCAAATAAAAATTATCACTAAATAAAATTCAATAAATAAGGTAGATATAGTTTTTATATTTCCTTCAATTTAAAAACTCACAGAAATCAACATAAAAACATGTCTTAACCCATAGTCATGGTCATAACATTTCAAATCTAGGTTTATTCAAAATAAGAATCAAATCAATCGTGGAATAGAAGTAAAAACACGTGAAATTCATTGATTCTATAGATCTAATAGATCCAAATTTGATTAAATCATCACCATGTTTAATTTAATGAAAAACACTCTAAGTTGATTCCTCTACACTGATATCTTTATAAATAAGATAAATGATGTTGGATTTGAGGGATTTTTAGTTAAGAATCAATTTTTAGGTATAATTAATTTTTTTTAATAGTTATACCACACATGTCATCAAAAAAAGTTCCAACTAGGTAGGAACCACTTTCTCAAAACTCTTAGTTTTCATTGTTTTCCCACACTAATTTGTAAATGGTTCCCCAAGCATGTGAAATTACACTATCGCATTTTATAAAGTTTCCTAGATAATCTGTATACCTCATCTTGAATATGATTAAACTATGTGCCTCCTAATGAATGTTATTAATATTGTACATATATTACAAGGGAAACTTCATGTTTTTTGTTAACTATACACCAACCATGTGACCTATCAAACAATTCAAAAACATTAAAACATATCAAAACACATTTATAGACTAACACCATCCCAACCATATCTCAATAAGAAATAATATAAAAGTCAAAACCTCAAATGGGGGGGTGTTACATTTTCTCCAACAAGGGGAATTATTTTCTCTGAAAGCTATATATGTTTTATTATTTTAATGAGTTCATGAAACATCTCCTGCATGAAGTCATTTCATTCACATGTATCTTGTTAAATCTAACCAAGAATATATAATACCTACACAATAAAAATAAATTTCCTATGAATGATCTTCCCTTATCTATCCATAATATTTATCAGTGTATTGGAAAAATTTTTATATAGTTTAATAATAATATAATCTCATTAAATCCCATGTTAATGTTCAGGTCAGTAATTCTTCGGTAGAGATACATGAATCATTTTATGATCAAAGTGGGATATTTTTTATAAAGAAAATTAATAATCCATATCACACATACATTCATGAATCTCAAAAGCTCCAAAATACAAAAGATAAAAATTGCCTTATTTTCCAAAATAAAAATATGCCACCCATGGAAAAAACATTAAGAAAGCATGGTTTTCCAATATATGTGTTAACAGGTGACAAGGATGATTTATATTTGTCTGGTAAATTAAGGAATTTTTCATATTTTTCTTGATAATAAGAATATTTCCAATCATTTCATGAGGAAAGTTATGTCCAATTTGTGATGTTTGACATATCTCTACTCAGTAAAGTGTGGATGAACAATGTAAACCAATAAATATGTTGAAGAGATCCATATATTTTATAGCATGGTAATAATTGATATACAAACACATGAAAAATTGTATATGATCCACCCATTCTCAAATAAAATAAATTAAATAAACCCTAGTAATGTCTTATAATATATGAATAATATGTTATGACCTCCCATCAATTTGGGGATGATATTCCATGCTCATTTTCAATTAGGTTCTAAGGGGTTACTCTAAGGATTTCCAGAACTGCTAGTCAAACATCAAGTCACATTAATATATGATCAATACTAGTAAACCATAAGATATCATGGATCCTTAAAAAATAATTAATTTCAATTCATCGATCATATTAGATTGATGGATTTGAATGAAGTTATCTATCTCAGTCCATAATCACCCAGATGGAACCATGATTCTATTTTGTTCTTGGTAAACCTATGAATAAGTCAATGGTAATTTTCTCCCACTTCTATACCAGTATAGATAAGGATAGAAACATTATAGAATGTATTTAGTGGTCAGTCTTGACCTGGTAACTGGTGACACATTTTAGAACAAAATCAGCCACTCTCCATTTCATACCTAAGCATAAAAATGGGTCCTGAGGGCCTTATAGAGCCTTTGGGTTGCGGCATGAATATCCCATTCTAAATGGTGATAATAAATATATCGATCCTGGTAAAGTAGAGTAATTAATATCTTATTTAAAAAATATAATAATTAGTTACCATCATCTATTCACCACTAATTCCCTCCATAATATTTAGTTGTGACCTCATGGTAAGATTATTAGGGTCATCTCACTGAGAAAACATTACCTAATCAACTAGATTAGGATCTATAGTACCTGGAAATAAAAATACAACACAGCCCTATTCAATTAAATATTGATAAATATCCCCAAACAGCATCATGAACTTCCACTAATCACATGATTCTTTATATTACTTATTGTATGAATTTCAACATAATTCATGAGTTATTAAATTTCTATTTACCTATTTTCACATTGTTTCAATGATTAAAATCTAAAAACATTCCCAAAATATTAATTTTTCATGGTTCAAATATATTTTTGGAAAAACGTGAATCAAGATTTTATTATCATTAAACACGGTGAACTTTTCAATAAAGAGATAACGTTTTCATATTTTCAAATCCTGAACATCCACAATAATATTCAGATTCTTCATTCGGTAATTCTTTTCATGAACCCATAACTCTTATGATCCATATGATAAGACATGATCTTATTTACTATGAATACAACCCATACCCTCTCAATAAATTTCAATGTGTACCACATAACACTTCATTGGTTCAGGACATGTAAGGATGGGTATAGATGTGTTTCTAACATTATTCTCCTAAAATGATTTCTTACACTAGTTGGTCTGTTAGAACAAAATCACATTCTTAGATAAATATTTAATCTGAGGGGGTAATAAATGAATTTTTACTCGAAAACAGACATTAATAACCCTATAATAAAAGTATTCTTCAAATCTCAAAGATATATTTGCGTGAATCTCAAGAGAAAAAACTTCTATCTTTTCCAGATCTAATGATAGAAAATTTGTAAAAATCTCATGGCCAAGAAGCGTATATCTTGTATCTATAAGTCACAATAATATATTTTAGAATTAAACTATTGTTCTAATATAGTTCTCAATAGAGTCTCTATGTGCTTATAATGGTCACCTTTATTCTAAGAAGAAACTAGGATATCCTCGAAAAAAATACCACAAAAATGCTGTCATAAAACCACTAAAGGATATGATTCATTATTTCATTGAGAAATATTGGTCCATTTATAATAATAAATGGAATAAAAAGGTGTAATTAATGATTATAACAAATTTTAAACCTTTTCTCGAGAATATCTTATTTCAAATATGGAGTTGGTATGAAACCCAATTCATAAACACAAGAACCATTCATTAAAAAACCCCAATGAATTTCTAATCCAAAAAACATTTTCTAACAATAATATAAACTAGTATTACAATAATCTTCCTTTTACATCTGACATAAATTTTTACATAATATAATATTCTAAATATAAAATAGATAATACATTTCATTATTACTAAGTGAAATGTAAAATTAATAAATATGTGTGAATAAATGATTAGTGAGGGAACAAATATTGACATGTCATTAAGGGTTACATCAGAAGTATATGAGAAATCATGAATTGGGAAAAATTTCAAAATAATGTTAACATGATAAATAAGTGTTGTCCGTAATTAATGAAGGAAGGATATATTATCTCAATAGAAATAATATGTACATTGGAATATTTATTTTAAATAATTCTAGAATCATGTAATAGTTAAATTATTTCATAACATCATGGAATCATAAATATCTAGAAAAATATAAAACAGCACACCATAAACACATGTAAAGAATTAATTCGAAGACTATAATTGTGAAACGAGTCCAATTCTGGAATGGGTTCACTCCCTGACCCCATAAGCATAGTGGAAAGAGTCCCATGGGATATTTTATTCAATAACCAATCTCTATCATATTACCTCTAGTGTTTTAAATCCATACCCAATTCTTTGGAGGGTAGTATAATCCCAAACCCACTCACTACATAACATAGTGTTCACAGGATAATAGCTCCTACACCATAAATTGTATCCCATGAGATTTAAACAATACCCAATGAATTAGATGAATATATAATTAATATCCCAACCATAAAATAGTTAAAATAATAATATTCATACACCTAAATTTTCCACATGAGTAAAAAAACTATAAAAAATAATAATCATAATAAAACCCATGAGAATAAAGCAAGTTTCATAGTAATCTCTAAAACAATACCTGTTAATATATCATATGTATTTCTAGGAGAAGAATGAATTAAATTATTTTAGATATTAATTTTAAAGTAAATAACATTTTTCATGAATATTGAATTATAATCTAGGATAATTCATGAGAAATATTATGTATAAGTAAGAAAAAAATGAACCGTAGAGGACATGCATTAAAATGAGAAAAGGATATATTAAGGTTTTCTGTGGATTATTATTTTCCATTTAATAAAAATTCAATGAAGATACTTAAATAATAAATAATGATGTTTTTATAATCTATTCATGGTTAAAAGGCATTTTATGGTGTTAAAATTCATCATGAAATAAAAAAATTAAAAATGTGCATTTATGTTTTTCTTATATAAAAGTTTCAATTTTTTTGGGAATATAAAACATGTAATATTTCATTAAAGGTGGGACCAAGGTGGCCCAACAAGTGTGAGCCAATTTTATTTTGTAGCTTGAAGGTTTATCAAAGTTTCTCCATTTTTTTTCCATTGCGGATTTGAGAAATAACAACATAACATTGTATTTTTGATTATTGGTGATTGAGGGTGGTGCCACAATCAATTACTTTAGGTTCATAATATTTTGTTATGATTAAAATTACCAATGGATATCATATAAATCCTGACACATCATTACAAAGTTAGGTGGTTATTTGGAGTTTCAAACCCAATTACACTTAAGATATCACCATCTATGTGATTATTGTATATCGAGGGAGACTCTTATGTATTTAACATATATTAATGAGAAATTCCTAAATCCTAGTACAGGGATGGGATACCCAAAAAACAATCAGGTGTTGAAACCATGTACATATGAGAAAGTGATCTATTAATAACCCCAACTATATGTAACATAGGATCTCTATCGGGTTACCATTAGCGATTAGAAATGAGTAATTTATTTTTCATTGATTCCAAGTGATGAGGAAATATAGAGTCTTACTACCATTTAGGAAGTTCATTGGGTTTTCAGAGCAGGGATTGAACCTCAAATAGGTTCCCTATATATCTTCGAAAAACATGAATCAATACCCACATATTTCATTTTGGAACATTTTATATAGTTTTTCATCATGATAAATGTCCATACATGAGGAGATTTAAGCACTATGTATGGAGATTGATCTTTGGTAATCCATCTTATATATCCATTATTTATAATAGGAATCAAAGTATTCATAGTATAATGATTAAGAAAAAAAATTCCCATGATTGGTAGGCCTTTGTATCATATTGTGGTATGATCAATATGAATCTCGAATCCCACGTGATTCATTCTCAATGTGAGAAAAAATATATAATATAAGATAAAACATGTTGTAATTGATGTATAACTATGTTTTTATAGAGATTTCAAACTGATTTTTTCCTTATTTTTTAGTGGGGCTTACACTCTAAGATTACACTTATTTTGGGGGTTATGTCAGTGTCATGATTATTGTGAATCCCTAATATCACATAACTAATTTTTGACGTAATCAACATGAGATAGATCGTTTTTGGGAACACTGGATGTTGATGTGGGACTTACACATTGAAAATACCATGATGGAATTTTTTGATATAGAGCCTGGGACTTATGAAGGCATCCTATGTATCCTAATTATGATAGGGATCAGAGTCCTTGTCGTTCGCCTTATGAAAATATCATGGATGGTTGATGGAAGATGGAAGAACCATAGGAGGAATGTCCCATTAACTAGTCCCATAGGAGGAATGTACCATGAGAAGTCTCCTAGATGTAAACAAAAACCCTTATCAACATGGTTTATGGAAGACCCATAGGAGGAATGTACCATGAAATGTCTCCTAGAAACATGAAGATTTTATGGTAATGATACGGTTTTGTGGGTAAATAGCTATTATCACATCATGTTCATATAAAACACAAGTATATGTCAAGTGGGAATTATAAATTATAATGACATGATTGAGGATTTCTAGAAGACATTTCTAAGGATTTATGTTTGAAAACTATGACATTTATGAATATTTATGTCTAACACATTTGATGATGTTTGTCTGCAAAGTCTAGAATGTATGTCTAGAAAGGATATCTTGTCTAGGAAATGATACCTAACAAGTCTAGTGGGTATCTCTTGATCTACTTGGAATAACTAAGGAAAATATCATGACCGAACTAACATGTTCATATGTCTTCAAAGGGCCTAGGTGACATGCCAAGGTACGTCCACATGAACCAGATGTAATGTCTAAAAGGTTGTCATGTGATCTCTATTACATGTCTAGAGGGTGTTGATTGATCTGATTGGCATGCTTGATGATCATTGTATGATCGGACTAACATGTTTGGATGCCCTCATATAACCTAGCAAAAAAATATGGGTATTTCCATATGAACAGGACGACAAGTAAAAATTGATGTTTCAGGATCTTCTAAACATGTCTAGAGGTTGTTCTGTGAAATTAATTACTTATCCAGAAGGATCCTTGTGATCTACATGAATTATACGGGCACCGTCGTGTAACTAATGAATAGGTCATTCCAGAATCATGACCACTTCTCTTTAAAATAATAATATCCATTTTCAGATAATAATTGCATATATTTTATCTTTTTTCACATAAATGTATCTATATTTAGGCACATTCCAACTAGGGTTTCACATGTTTTGGTCAACACATCGCATACCAATGTACAACTCTCGCTGACATGTCAAAGATCCTTCATGAAATCATTTATCTAGCTACATAGATCTCATGACCCTTCTATGCATCCCTTATGTTAGAAACCAATATTACCAAGTGAAATAATCTTAGGATTTCATGGTTCACTATTCTGTAATGTTTGATTACCCCTTTATTAGTCTAGTGTGTCTCTTTCTATGACTGGGAAGGGGGGATTTATAAGGATCATAGTCCTGAATCTGTGTCACTTTTTACAACTCTTAAATCTAATATTTTGTCTTGAGTTAGTGGAGAAGGCATAACATCAAACATGTTACATGATACTTCCATGTTTCAATAATGTTTTCATCCTTCAATCTTATGATAAACAACAACCACATTATAACTTCATTATTATCATATTCATTTAACATGAGACTTATCAAAGTGGTTCCATGTTATGAAATTGATTTGTTAAATAACCTTTATGAGATGATTCCATATGTTAGAAGTTCTACATGAGAACCATGTTTTAAATGTATTGGAGTCAATTTGATATCGATGAATACATGACTCATGGTTCAATGTGATCATAATAGTTTATGAAGAGTCCATAACTACTTTGAATCAAAAATAGTGTTACTCATCTTCCCATGATGATATTTCTTCATTCATATTCATTACTTATGAAACTGACAATATTTTCCCATCACATTTTCATGAGGTATTGGAATGATCAAAAAGACACACTGAAATTCCTCTACATGATGAATTTTACTTTCCATAAAAAATTTACACATCAGATATGACATATCAGTAGGGGTTTTAGTGTGATCTATAACTGACCTCTGAAACCACATAATCATGTGAAAAAAAATCATTTTAATTCTATTTCACATGAAAAAATAAATATTTTATTTTCAAAAGAGAGAGATATATATTAGTTTTAGTGGTGAAGTAAGAACCCTCACAAAATGACATAATAAAAACCTCACCAAAAATCCACTCTCATCTCATCAAAAAGTCCCCCAAACACCATACCCATGACTCTCAAGCACCATATTAGATCACATAAATATTAAATCCAAATTTAATTCTATAATAAGTATTATCACAATATAGGTTTCAGTAAAGAGATCATATCTTTGTTTCTGAGACATCTTTGATGGTGTCTTCATGGTTATAATCCAACATTTCCAACATTTGAATAAACTACTCCACGTTTAACTTCCTTTCATTGAAACCACTTCTTGAAGTATGTTCATGCTTATTGAACCACCCCCTCTACTCAACATTGGTATCCACTAGAAGCATTATTTATACTACCATGTCTACATCTTCTTGGGAGGACTGAACCAATATTCCCTCCTCTAACATATAATCCCCTAAATGAAACATTAGGTCCCATGTGTTTCCATTGGTCTCTAACTCATCGTCTCTTACTTTATGATTGTTCTTTTTGCAGACCTTTACTCTTTTGGTTAGGGTAAATAGGAATAGTCCCCCTAACTTTGGATTTCTTACCCTCATTCAAGATACAACTCCAAAATTCATGATTTCCTTTACTCCTTTTCATCATTCTTGAGAAATTATGTCCTCTACTATGTCTCTCCTCAATATTATCTTCTAGGAATAAACTAGAAGACTCGTATTTTTTCTTTACCATATCTGTTTCTTGATACTCATTGGAATTGTCTTCCTATGTTGAGTATCTCTATTCCTATCCATTTCCTTCATTCTCCAGCCCTTTAAAATGATTAACAAGTTTAAAAATATCCATATTTCTCACTTTGGATGTCATATTTTCTATTTTCAACACAACCCCTAGTTCATATAATATCCCCATCCATGAATTATCATGACTAATAAAACTATTTGAACCACTATCACCTATCTTCTAGATCATTACCTCTTTAGTATAATTATAGTTATATCTTACAACTTTGGCATTTGATGGATATTTCCTTGTAATACTTCTCAGGACAACAATCAATCCTTCATTATCCACAAAACCACCTTGAACCAACCTTTAAGATATACTAACACCCAAATCATTCCTCAATTGAGAAAAAAACCACTATAATCATATATAAATTTATAGTTCTCACCACCATCTAGGTGACTATATAAAGCCACAACTAACCAATACTCATCTATTCCACCTTAGGGGATTTTCACGTTGTACAAGAATATAGAATATTCAATCCATCCTTCCCTGAATCAGGAATGGGATGATCATCTCCCAAGGAATTCGATCTGAGGAATCATCCCACCATATTTCTTATCAAATGAATAATTAATGGATTCTAAAAAATCAAGAGAATATCAGAATGGGATATCTGTATCACTGTGATTGTAGAATCACTCTTCGAATAATATTATAATGACCACCATGGGAGGGGAAAAAGTAAAATAACATGTAAATTTTTTTCCAAAAAAAATATTAGATCTTATTCATTCGAGAAATGAATGAAGATATTCCTAGAATCTAACATCCCTATAATTAACCATTCATTAAAATTCTAATAATATATGAAAAATATTTCGAAAGCATCCACATAGGGAAATTTCTTCTTGAAGAGGGATACAAGAGTAATCCAAAATCACAGGGTCTTGTATTTACTAAAATGAATAAATCAAAACTAAAATAATTTCATTCATTTGTGAATTAACTTTAGGGAAAATATCAATTAATGGGAAGCTTGGAAGGATTACAGGGTTAGTGGAAGGAGAAAATAAAGGGTCTCATCAAAGGGGATTCTTATGATCATACATACTGCCTGATTGATGTTCTCCGAATCAAATGGTCTCATTAGAGGAACTTATAATGATAGTTAAATAATCATGGAAATCCTATGACCTAATAAAATGATGTTCATAGGGTCATGAAATCATGATTCTTATTATTACTTACACGACCTACATAACCTAACCACCTCATTCCCATGTAGACATATTTTTACAAAGATTTTATTTTTAATCTCATAATAACTATGTTTTTGGTATTTTATAATCCATATATCTTCTAATTCCCATTTGTTAGGTATCCAAAAATAACCCCCCCCCCCCCAGGAAGTTAAGTTTGAGGGGACAAGGACTTGGATCAGTTGATGTAAAGGCCCGCCTACATACATTGTCCATCCTATGGTTCATATTCCAGGCATCATTTAGTCTTTCATGGGGCATTTTAAAATCTTTGGGGTGTCATATAAATAAGAGGGTATGGTTCCATTTCTTTAATTGGTGATTTATACCTCCATATCTCATGTGATTTCATCCCATGAATCTTTGAAATACTAACTTTCCTAACCTTAACAGATGATCCTTTCACATGACTATATCGCATGATCCCTTCTCAAGATCTCTTCATGTAACCAAATTTTCTCAACACATTATTTAACAATAATAAGACCAATTCAAAATAATATACATGGTCCATGAGGCACATACTTGTCCATGAGGATATCTTTTATGCTTTGCAAGATCCTCCGATACTATTGCATGATCGATTGTTCATTATGCGATTTGTGTGACCGTGTAATGGCCATACAATCAAACGACTTATATCGAATGATGTGCTTCACCTGATTAGTAGTGGGAAATGAAATTTTTAGGGGATTTATATGAGATTCTTAAAAATAAAATAATAACATGATTTTATTGACCGGATATAAGTATCATTCTCAAATTAATTAAAATTCTTATGATGTCTCCCATGTCATGTGACCCTCTTTGAATAACCCACACTGATTCCCTATTCAAGATTATATATCGTTATATACAGTCTTATTAATATTTGATAATATATTCCAATTCAAATGTCACCTTATATATCCAACTAACGAACCATGACCGATAGGAATCAGAATACTGATCCTCAGTATTAGGTTATTTCTGAAAATGCGGGTTTGAAGGGGCTTATTTCGACAAAACATCAATACTAACCTATATCGCAAATACTACCACTACAAAAAAAATGACCACTATAGAAGGGGTTATTTTTTACTTCAAAAGGGGTTATAACCCCTTCTAAAGACATTTGCGTTGGTTATGAGAAACCGTCGCTAATGTGCCCGCCTACTATTAGTAGAGGCGGTTTTGAGAAAGCGCCGCTAAATTCATGTTAGATTTAATGGCGGTTACATTAGAGGGGGTTTAAACCCCCTCTAATGTTGTCTAAAATTTAATAGAAATGGGTGTAATTAGAGGAGGTTATAACCCCAACCGCCTCTACTAGAGGAATTATGGGCGGTTTTACATAACCACCCCAAATGTTTCTCTTTTTTTTAATAAAAATTCTCCCCAACCTCAATATCATCCGTGTCGGTCCCCTGGCCTCCCCATTCCCCCACCGCCCGATCCTGTGCGGTGTCGGACTCGTCCCCTGTGTGCTTCTGTGTCGCCTGTGTGTCTCTTGTGTGTCGGTCTCGTCCCATGTGCATCTCAGTCTCCTTCTGTGTCACATGTGGTGTCTGTCTGTCTATCGTGTCCCCCGAGGTCCCCGGTTCTTGAGTTCCTCGGTTCGTGTGTCTCAGTCCCCCAACTTTGTGTGTCCCCCAGAGAGTTTCCTCATGGTTCGTGTGTCTTGGGGCAGTCACCCGGTGTCCCCCCCCGGTTCTCGTGAGTCGGTTTGTCCCTCTCAGTCCTCGGTCCTTCCGTGTCCCTCGGTTCATGTTTTCTTGGGTCTGTCCCAATTCCAGCCCCGCCCCTAGTATCTATGTGCATATCCCGGTCCAGCGCCGCCTCCAGTCTTCTCTCAGTCCATTAATTTAGAGGGTTTCTAAATTTTTTGACATAGGTGGGATTCGAACAACGCACCTCCACGATATAAATCGGGCGCCAAAACCACCACCATTAATCACATTTTATTTTTAAAGAACCTATATTATTCTATTTAAATATATTGATAAGATTATTAAAATATATATTATTTTCATAATATATT
Source organism: Viscum album (assembly GCA_963277665.1). Taxonomy (NCBI): domain Eukaryota; kingdom Viridiplantae; phylum Streptophyta; class Magnoliopsida; order Santalales; family Viscaceae; genus Viscum; species Viscum album. Next base: position 1,819,231,473 of record OY728129.1, read on the forward strand.
TAAATACATATAATAAGTTTATTAAAATATGCATATATATTAATAAACATATATAAATTAACAAATTTACGCATAATTTATATATTATTGTATTTATATATATTAATAAGTTTAATAAAAAAAATATTAAAACAATATATTTAAATACGTATAATAAGTTTATTAAAATAAACATATATATATTAATAAAAATATTTATATTAACAAATTTACACATAAAATTTATATATTATTTTATTTATATATATCAATAAGTTTATTAAGATAAATATTATTTCCATAATATATTTAAATAAATTAAATAAATAACATATATCCATACTTACATAAATATAAATATATATGTATATATATATATATTTTCTACACACCTCTATAAATTATATATTTACATATATTTAAATAATAGTATGCATGTATGTATTAATAAATACATTTATATCCAACACACACAAATGCAAATGTGTATTTATATAGTTTTTTTTAATTGTTTATATTTATTTGAATACACATATATTATATATATATACATATTGTATTTATATGTACACAATTATATATATATATATATATCACATATTTATATGAATATAATATATTATACATTTTATAAATACATTCATATATATATACACAATATATTATACATATATATATTGTGAATTTTGTTAGAAAATATTTGGGGTTCATAACCCCTCTGATATGTTAAATTAGAGGGGGTTGTGATCCCCTTCTAATGTAAGACATTAGTGGGGGTTCAAGAGGGGGTTTTGAACCCCCACTAATGTCTGACATTGGAGGGGGTTGTGAACCCCCACTATTTTCTTTAAAAACACAAATTCTGTATAACACACTCACACACATAACACCTCTAAAATCCAACTTAATATATATATATCCATGTGTGTGTGTGTGTAGTGCATCTAACCAAATATATAGTGTCTGTAACTAAATATATAGAACCACTAAAGTAGCGACATTTTTAACATAAACATCTCTGAAATCTAGCTACATAGTAAAAATATGCAAAAACAATTTGAGGGGGTTGTCAACCCCCTCTAAATTAGATGATTAGAGGGGATTGGGATGAACCCCCTTTAATGTTACAGAAAATGAATTTAGGGGGGCCTGTGTATAACCCCCTCTAATGTACTGTGTTTTTTGTAGTGTACCTATATAAGGATTTATCCTTCGAGATGACACTTATATCCCTTTTACCAGTTACATTCTTTAATCTTGCAGTCTATCATCCTCTATTGACTATATTTAAATTACCATTTCTCAGGGATGTCATTTAATCATAGCACTATTCCAAGAGTTATCTTTTACCTAGGATAGAACCACTCTGCTGTCCAACTGTTTTTATATTATTCATCAGTAATTTTTCAATAGTAATAATGTATTATCATCTCCCATCTAGAAACCCCAAAAGGTTTCTGGTGTTGGATGTGGGATTAGCACCATAATGGTAACTTCTCTGAAAAATGGGCATGTATGTTCCATGTTGGATAGTGATGTTCGTCATTTTTCAATCAGCTGCATGCTATCTAAAATTATGAGGACATGCGGACTTCTTAGTTCATCGTGTCCCATCATCAGGAACTCCTTAGGGAGTTTATTAGTTTTTTTTCACCCTGGAACCAACACTTTCCATCTTTCTCATGATTAGGTAGGAACCATCATATGTGATATTTAATAACTGGTGGTAATACATTCACCTGGTGAAATATATGACTAATTTCTCCCATCCATGAATGTTAGGGATGAATCTATGTAGACAAATTTTCTAAAAAAATACATCCTTACTATTTTGAAGAACGTTCTAAATAAGGATCTAAAAAACACTCAATGATTTCCTTCAATTATTGAATCTATATCATTCAGTATCGATGTGTGTCCCAAAAAAACATTGTCCTCCCTCACTAGTGTCTTTCAAGATAGGTTTTTATGGTGTGGGATCCTATTATGCCATCCTAGAAGATAAGTAGAATATATCATGGGGTAACAAAGTGAGACTATAGGTATCACCAAACCTTCCATTAGTTGGATATTTTGCCTTGATTCTAAATAATTGTATTTTTCCAATAGGATATGTACTCCTGGGCCTCTAGGTTGTCATGTTAGTGATGGATTCATGATTGGAAGAAGGTTGACACCTAAACCAATCTATTCTAAATATTTAGAACTCTTATGATCTTCATATGCTTGTTCAATATATTAATATCCCCTACCAGATGAGCATCCCTTTTTAGTTTTTATTTTTCTCGATATGGGAAAATTTCCAGTGTTACTTGTATTGGAATACTACTAAAATTCATCATTCCCTATTCCATCCATGGTTTTTAAATATCCCTATAGTGGAGGTTTAATCCTTAGGTTAAGGTGAGTTCCTTGACATTTTTCCAGAGAATAATAGTTTCAATTTCATGCCTTACCCTACAACCCCAAGTATGAATATTGACAATGATAGTGGTTCGTATGATGAAAGATCATATAAAATATCACATTTTGCTAGGGATCTTGCATCTTGTTAAAATGATCTAGTCATCTATGATCCATTTTCCCCTTATAAGTTTTCTCACCATTTTCTTTATGCTTAATAGGTTCCTTCTCTACCATTGGTGGGCATGTGAGGGTAATAAAATTGAAAACCAATTCACCAGTATTGGATTATACTAGTAAATGGATAAAAGAAATACTTAAATCATTCTTCTTCATGTAAATTACTTTATCTTTCTATATCCAGACTATGCCCATGCTTTGCTATAAGCCTACCCAGTTGGATTTCTGAATTGAATAGTCCTTCAGGTAGACAAGACATGTCCTCTCAAGATCCACTTATCTATGATAGTGATAAATTTTATTTTGGACTCCATAGATCCCCTAATGAAGTGGTCCAAAAATATTGAATAGTCTCCCATTTTTAGGGTATGGTTTGTTGAGGAAGATGGCCCCACAATACAAGTGATAGATATTTCCCTATATGGGGGGTGTGATGAATCATCTTCTTCCTCATCATCGATTCATATAACCCTTCTTTCAATGGACATGATGAATTACTATGTCCCACCATCCATTCTTCATTCCAATATGTTCCATAAAATTGTAACTATGAGCTAGGGGTATTGAGTTCTTATTTAGTAGCTAATATATTCTCATATTAATAATAATACCTTAGAGGAGATCCCTATATAAGAGTACTGCATTTAATATCACATTCATCATTTAGGACTAGTCATATTCGACTATCTGTAGTTATATAACATCCTTATATAGATACTTAAAGCATAAAATCAATTATCGAATAAACATTAACTTCCAATATTGGAGGAAATAAATTATTAAGTTTAATCAATAAGGTAAGAATCAAATTTTTCGGAATGGAGGCATTAGGTGGACTATTAGTTGTGTTATATAGTGATTTATTTAACAAAAAAAATATCTGAATAAGAATCACTCAAATAAAATGCATGTTAATTTATTTTAGAAGAATCATATCTATTAGTAACCTCTAATAAAGGATGTGATGATTTTTCCTCATTTATTAAGACACTTCATACATTGTAAATGGTGGAGGAACTAGAGTGATTGGAACATCAACATTCCATTGAAACCTTGTAGTATACTCTAGATTATTTGGAGCACTCAACTGACCATATTTATGATTATTCCAACATGTTCATGTTTGTATATATATATATATATGTATACTTTTTAAAATAACAAAAGTGATTTCAAAATATAAAGATCCCTTAATTTTTAATAGTTCAATGAATAAAAACATGTTAAAATTATATGATTCTGTCAATTATTAATTCATTTTCCATTTTTATAATTATTTTTCTTAGTATCATATATATATTCAAGAACAACTACTCTTTTTATAATACCATGTAATCCATCTTGAATGATAAAATACCTCTCTTGAGAATGTCCTATTAATTATTATTGACATAATAATACTCATTGATTCTTATTCCCTAGTCATCCATTGATAACCTAATTCAAAAGGATAATTTGGTTGAATATATACAAGATTGAATGTACTCTAAATTTTTCTTATGTAGACATAATTAAAGTGCATATCATGATTTTTTTCTAGGGGAAGATTATGTTCATTAAAATATTTTTATCTTTTAATTTATACTTACATAACTTCTTTTTATGTTTCATATAGGGAATGATCGGTGGGAATGGACTATGATTTTTCTCAATATTGACTTTACAGGTTATCAATTATGACATGTTTTTTTCCATTTCCATTTAATATGTTCTCAATGTTTTCTGAATCACATACAATGTGTGTTCAACAATTAGAGACTCCACAAATTCTTAGAGTTTCCTTTGTATTTTTTTTACCGAGAAATCTTTCTGTCACCTACAACTTGTAGTTTTACGGTCATTCCAAACCCATGAGATGCTTAATTTTATGTTCATTATCACAAACGTTTAGTTGATATAATTTAGAGTATTTTAACTCATAACATCCATTTCAATAGTTTAATGTATTATACCTCAAACAATATATTATATTTTTTAGGTTATTCTATATCATAACATCTATTTTAGTAGTTTATGGTCTTCTATATTGGATAATCTATAACTTTATTTTATAGTCTTCTATCCCAGATCAACTGTTGTTGTAGTTTAGATTCTTATATATCAGATCATTTTTTTCTATATTTTATTTTCATATAGATCAAACTATATATTTCTATATTTTAGTGTCTTCTATACTAGAAAAATAAAATTCAATGGTTTATGGTATTCTAGATCGGAATATATGTTGTTGTTGTTGTTTAGGGTCATCTAGCTCAGACGATCTATTTCTTTATATTAGTGTCTTATATCATATAACATTTTCCCTATATTTTATGTTATTTAACCTTATATAATTGGTTTATGTAGTTTAGGATATTCTAGCGTGGGTAATTTATTTCAATAGTTAAGGGTATTGTAGCCTGGAAAATCTATTTATATTGTTTAGGGACTTATAGCTTGAAACATCTGCTGATTTATTTTAACATATTTTATCTCAGACCATATATTATTTTAGTTTAGGTACTTTTATATCAGACCATATATTATTTTAATATAGAGTCTTCTAGATCATACCATCTATTGTTTTAGTTTAGAAACTTCTAGTTTAGACTATCTATTACTATAGTTTAGGGTCTTCCAGCTCGGAATAGATGATTCTATAGTCTTGGGTCATCAAGACCAGACTATCTATTTTAATATTTTAGGGTCTTATAGATTAGACTATATGTTTTTTTCTATACCTAAAATATAGATTGGTTGAATGAGGGTACTCATGAAGGTTTTGAGCACCTTTCATCCTTGAAAAAATATAGTTTGGTGCATTTTGGTATAATATTAACAATAAAAAATAAAAATTGACAGTTTTATTATGGTTTGTGTAAATTGAATCTACAAGGGTTCGAAATAAGGTTTATTGAAAATCATATACATTTTAGGGATGTCTACAAAAATCTCAGTGATTTCGAGTTCCACAATGATGCTTTCAGGGCTCATGAGGATTGGTCGTCTTTTCCTATAAGTAAGATATTCCTATAGTTTTGGGGTCAATGGACGTTGTGTATCAGCCCATTGGTTTTAAAATAATTGTAATATAGAGGGGTCCAATATATTTTATAAGTTTCTTGAAATATTTTTGATGATTGAAAATTTTGGAGTATGATGTTGGAAATGGAGAAAATATATATCATAGAATGGTTCTAGAACCCTATGGAAGTTTAGTTTGTTGTTGGGAAGCACAATCCCCACATCTTGTGGATTTTACTCATGTGATAAAGGATAAAAAATGGATAAAACCCTTCCAGATTTGAGTATGGATACACTACACAGTGATATAACATCAAGGACACTGAATCCACATGAATAGTCTGATCATTGGATTTCTAAATCTTAATCTAGGAATATTTGAGTCAATTCAAAATGGAGTCTACTGGGTACAGGTAATCATTAGATAATGGTGTAAATATGTATCTTGCATTTAAAGGAAAATTTCTCATGGGATTAAGGGGAACCTTTCATTCGGGATAAAAATACCCATAAGTAGAAATCTCGAAAGCACTGTCTTATTAATCATTTAATCATTGTGGGACCCTTAAAGGTTGACATTCCATGTCACGAATACACGATAAAGAATAATTAATAGAAACACTCAAGGCCATAGAGTTCCAGGAGAAGTGAATAAACTCAATGAATTGGTAAGTATCAGCTTAGACATCAAAGTCATAATGGTGATTTGTGGGAAATATAACACTCAATAATGGTTTGGGCACCTTGATAGTTTTATTTCCACCTATTGAACATGTTATCATGGCAATGGGATGTAAGGAATCATTAATATAAATATTTCATAATCATAGGGGGTCTATAAAGTAAGGGTTGTATTTTATTATGGCTACAATAGGTTTCATAAATGAATTACACCCCTTTTATATTCTCTAACCTTTTCATAAAATCATGAGATGAATAATATAACCATTGAAAAATTGAATTTTTATTATATTGACCAATTTAGGTCTCTATCCAAACATATTTTATATCTATTTCACTAAAAAATTAAGGACTTGTGACATTGATCATTGAAGGATAAGGTGTATGACCATAAAAATTTGAGAAATGTGAATATTGTTTAAGTTATTGATTCATATGGTCATTGTATCACCAAGATGTTACAAAGTAGCCTAATTAAAATTCCTAATTTCAAAAGTACTCAAATTACAACTCAATTGGGATATGATAATGTTATATATAATGGATTTATTTTCTTAGACCATGACTAATGGAATGAGATATCCATGCTAAGGATGATATCAAATCACCCTAAAGTGAAGGGTTTAACTACGATGTTGTTGGGGATCAAACAAATTGACGGTACATTATTTCAAGGAAGATACACCACATTTTTTATGGTCAAATGTCCCTAATTCATTACACCATAAGGATTACATTAATGGTAAATAAGAGGGTACCACTGTAATCTACAAGGTACATGATAGGATTTTGGAAAACCGATACACTCACAACATGAATTGTTTCTTAAAAGTTTAGGTGCTTAAAAATATTATTGAGTCACCCTAATCATTGTTTGATTGGGTTCAATATATTTTTTTCACTTGATAATGAGTGAATATGGGAAATGTTTTTTATTGTTTTACATCATGTAGTAATGATGTTCCTTTCATCCAGTTTAATGTCATGTGACAAGGATGTGGTTGTTTTATAGTTCAATGCCATGTTATTCACATGTATTCATTCCTATTTATCTTCATAAATTAAGGATTTGGGGAAATAAAATAAAATTATATATTGTGTTCCTAATTACACACTATATGGGAAGAGAAATTTTAATAAGGGAGGCATTGTTATCCTTGTAAAGCATCACAGTGAGTGGAAACAACATGTTGGGGTCCTTTTTCATAATTCTGACTCATACACAAAAAATCGAAACACAGATCTGATTAATAAATAGGAAAAGTGAGTTTATAAGAATCTTAAATCCCTAAATAACATAATTTCTTGAATGTTATAATAAATCAAAGGGTAATATTAAATATCTATTGTTGGGATTCCTCGGGATTCCATGTTCAATTTTAAGGGAAGGATTTATACCATAGTCTACATTCTCATATGGATCCTCATAGTGATCGAACAAAAATATGTTGATTTGACATTTTGATCAAGAAATTCAAAATATTTGTAAGGTTTTCTCTGCATGGATTCATCTCACATGTAGGAAAGAATAATTAAGACCTGCCTTAAAAAAGATACTTCAAGAATGTGAAATATCACTCATAAATTCAACACACATTGAGAGGAGGGTACATTCTCTCTCTCTTATTTAATTAGGGAATGGGACTAAAGAATAATACATAAGAATCACTATGTATCTCAATTAAATAAAAATAAAACCATACCTAGTTTTTATGATGACTCCCCACACAATGCTTTTTTGTAGAGGGGCATTTTCTTCTATTCCTTGATGAACTTTGATATCGTAATCGGTTAGGTGGTCCTTTATGTGGATCATGATCATATATAGGGAAATGTAATTTCATTATATTATCTAGTATAATGGGAAAAAACTCATTCATGATATATATTTTTGGAATTATATATCCCACTTAATGTATTTTTAGGTCTCATTGGGACAAACCATTTGGGGCTAATAAGAAGAATGACTAGATCTAAGAAGTTTAGTGTTCACAGGAGGTTCAAATCTTGAAATGAAAGGGTACATGAATTCATTATTTTAATAATGTTTTTGAATCAGTTTGATTCATATGTATGTAACATCAAGTGTATATAAATATTCATGAATTGTTAGGTTATGGTAAATATAAATCATGACACAATAATATCTAATTAAATAGGATATGAGGACTAGTAAGTATAGATTAACTATTAATAATTGAGGTAGAAAATAATCCAAAAAATTAGGAAAATAAACCCCTTAATTAAGGGGTAATTTCTTCTTGGAATAAAATATCCCAGAAGAATAATCACTTATGAATTGTGTTATTCATCAATGAATCCTAACGGTGTCCCATTAGAACAAGAAGTCGCGGTTATCTAGAAACAACTCAAGATAATCAGGAGGAGTAACTCAAGGATATATGAATCCAATATAAGTTAAAAATCTCATGTAATATTCAGGTATTAGATAAGATATTAAATATATGAATTTGTTTCATGGACAATTTAATGACCCATACATTACATACATTGTTATTACTTCAGAATTGAAGCACACTTATTACAACATATAACAAAACTAGGAAAGGACCGTATATGTATAGTGTCTTTAGAAACTGGGAAACATAAACAACTGGTTCATAAAGCATCTACACTGTCTCCAATTTATTTTATCATATCTATAGTCCCTTTTGGAATATATTACTTAATAACCTTCTTCCTGACCTGGGGAAAGAAAACATACAAAAGGTTGAGCTTAAATGCTCAGTAAGGGTAAACAAAATAAAAATCAATCACATCATATTCATAAAAACATAACATTTTAGAAATCTTAACATGCAAAAGAGATCATAATATCATAACATGGGATAAATCATAGTAGTTAAATTTATTCCCAATAATCATACCCTAAAACATGAAACTTTGTGGCATACACACATAATCATAGATAATCATTTCTTATTAGTCAAGACTCATTTCTAAGACTATCTTAGTGGACAAAGTCCATTTCTGAACCGAGATCACTCCTCGTTTCAGTCCGGTTTCACTGAACCGAATTAACCTGCCGTTCCAGCCATGTCTATCTCATGAGATATAAAATCTTTACCCAATTAATTGGAGGGAGATATAGGTCCCCTGCATCTCATAATGATACCATTCATATGTGTGCCACAAAATCATAAACCATACATAATAGCATAACCCATGTAATAAAAATGGGAATCTTAAACATCGTGACATCATAAAACAATTCATATAAGATAAAGGAATTCATAAATATATTTCCATCACAACATAATCAAATCAATATAATAATAGGGATAGAAACAGAACTTTATATTATCTTAGATGGAAAATAATTTTGATAAAACACTTGAACTCCATTCTTGAGGAAAATTTCCTTTCTACTTCAAAAACACTTTTCCTTTCTTAACATGTCATAAAATTATAAACTAAAAGAAGTTGTTTAAAAATAAACTTGAAAACATGTAAAGGAAGCTTCTTGGAAATAATGTTTTAAAAATCCATTCATTCCGTATAAGTTAAAAAAACTTTCTTTTCGTACTTTTGTCGGAAAAGTCAAAAAGTACGTCGAATGAAAAAAGAAAAAAGATTACATTCATATCTTTTACTAAAAACTCACCGAAGGGTAAAATTGGATTTAAATAATTTTACGTGGATGGAAATAATATTACATATTGTGGAAACATGGATGTGGATGATAAAATACAACCCAATAAATACCAAAGTATAAACAATCTCGGATAAAAATGAGATTGTGATATTTTCCATTACCTTAGGTCCGATATGTTTCGTAAGTGTCAGAACATCCTGTATAATGATTTAAATAATGTTATTGACTTATTACAGAATAATACTTATTTTTATGATATCACATATTGTCATATTCTTAGCTTCTTATTAGTAATATTTCATTACTACTTGTTTATTCGGGTGTTTATTACTTTTTGTTCTTATGTGTGTTTTGTCGAATAAATTCTTATCCTTCTTTTTAGGTTATAGATAACTCATTTCCAGAATGTTATTAGTGTAATATATATCATATTCATTCATTCAATTCATTTATATAATCATTATGCAATGAAGATCATGTAGAACGAGCCGCATCACATCGTGGAGACAGTATTCCATACGTACGCACGAGTGATGATATCGTTCCTATGATTGTGGAATTGTATTGGAGTGTATGTATACTATTTCAGAATCAATATAAATTCACAATAAACATATATATTCATTCTTTACACCATTATACCTATCCAATTAAGGTGGTGGTGGAAAATAGATTACACCACGGCGTGGAGACGGTATTCCGTACGTACGCACGCACGGTGATTTCATTTTCCGTAGGATGGATAGATGGTTAAATAGGGTTGTTTCATACATATAATAACATATCATTATATGATTGATACTAATGTTATTACTTCATAATGAAACAACTAAAGAAGAAGAAGTGGAGGAAGAAATAAAGTTGAAAGAATTGGTAACAGACATTACATCTTCTTTGAAACGCCTCTTTGAGATCTCCTTTTAGGGCACTAAAATTGGTCTTTGAAGAAGACCAGGACCTATAGGATGTCTCTAGGGAAGTGGAGAGGAAAAGGTGGAAGGGGTTGGCCGAGCTTGAAGGCCCAATGTGGTTTGAGGAAGAGGGGGAGGAGGTTCCCTTTTATAAGGGAGGAGAGGGGCACCTTTGGAATAACTAAAACTATTATTTTATTATAAAGTCAAATTCGGTTTAAAATAGCTCCAAATTGATTTATTTCGAAGCTAAGGCAGGGATGGGTCAAAATCCTCTCATCCAATATAATATATATAGGTTTAGGTTCCTATTTTAACCTTATCATTTAGATTTAACATTAAGTTAAATAATTTTACTTTTACTATGTCTTCTTGTGTTCTTATACTATATGGTTAATAAACTTACTATAAGCAGCCAAACGAACCCCAAGTTGTTTATTATTAATATATATAACCTTATCTAGGTCATATAGCCGAACCCTAGATTTTTAGGAATAAAATAACAATTACTAATATAATATTTGTTTAAAAACCCATTTTATTTCAATTTTGACACTATTTAGTGATTGATTTTTGTGAAAATCATAACAGAATGATTACATCGAACATTTTTAATTAAATAAATAATAAAATTTCATATTAACCTATAAAATTAGTGGAATTCATAAAAAGTCTCAAATTATATTTATTTGGGTGTTTATAACATCAATTATGTCAATATTTCATTAATAAGATAATTACTGCATCATATTTGTGTCATAAATAAATTAAATTATATAACGTCTAAAAATTAAAAATAAAATATAATTATGTTGTATATCGTTTTATATTTCTAATGAATATTTATAGTCTAATTTATCATATGTATAACCCTATATTAAAAATGATATACTTATTAATATTTGATTTTAACTATTTTAACCCTTCTTAAAATAAAATAATAATAAATGTCCTAATCTAATCCAAGTTGGCCTAAATGGTCATATTTTATTACTCAGGATGTTTTTGGTCAAATTACACTTATCTAATAGAATTAGGACATGTGTTAGGGTAATAATAATATCATTTGTACCCTTAATTACCCTATTTACTTTTAACCGTGGTAAATAAAAGTAAAAAGTTACTATTCGCCAAAAATTATTTTCATCTCATTGAACCACATTTTACTTAATGACATCAACCGTGTCTCTTTGATTTTTGATATTCCACTCACAGATGCGGTAAAATTATGTTTTATGAAAATTTCAGTTTTTTAACTACCACTTAGTGGTTTCACTATTAATCAAAAATTGAAAGTTTTCAGAAAAATACACAAATTTCACCCTAGGCTAATTTCGATATTCCGAATCCAAAAATGAAGTCAATTTTAAAAAATAAAAATTTCAAAATTTCAAAAAGTGGTTATTACTATTCATAACGGCTAGTTTTAATAATATTTTAATAGCATATCGTTGTTTAGTGAAACTCGATATTGCGTACGACGCAAGCTATCGAGGAAGGTCGCGATTGCATGTAAAGAAATCCAAGCAAGTGAAAGATTCCTTTGATGATTTATATAACATAAAAGTCTCGGGTGTTACATTCTACCCCACTTAAAATAAATTTATCCCTAAAAATTCGTCAATTTGTAACAAACAGATGAGGATACCTGTCCCTCATCATATCCTGAAGCTCCCATGTAGCTTCTTCTAATTGGTGGTTATTCCATAAAACTTTCACCAATCGAGTGGTCTTGTTTCGTAGGACTTTTTTGCTATGATCCAGAATCTCTATTGGTTGTTCTTCATATGAAAGATCTTGATCCAGCGGTACAACTTCTGAGCTGAGTACATGTGAATGATCAGGTATGTACTTTCTCAGGAGAGATACATGGAACACATCGTGAACTTGAGAGAGATTCGGTGGAAGCGCCAATCAGTAAGCTACCTTCCCAACACGATCCAGTATTTCGAAAGGACCGATATACCTAGGGCTCAACTTTCACTTTTTCCCAAATCTCATTACTCTCTTCCAAGGAGATATTCGTAACAACACGTTATCACCCACTTCAAACTCTAAGTCTTTTCTTCGGTTGTCGGCATAACTTTTTTGTCGACTCTGAGCTGCTCTTATGTGTTGTTGAATAGATCTGACCTTTTCTACCATCTCATCAACAAGTTCAGGTCCTAATAGCTTTCTTTCCCCAACTTCATCCCAGCATGTTGGATTCCTGCTTTTCTTTCCATAGAGAGCTTCATAAGGAGCCATCTGAATACTGGAGTGAAAGATATTATTATAAGAAAATTCCACCAAAGGTAGGTGTTGATCCCAACCACCTTTCAAATCCATAGAGAAAGCTCTCAACATATCTTCTAGAGTTTGAATTGTTCTCTCAGACTGACCGTCTGTCTGAGGATGATAAGCAGTGCTGAAACTCAACTCTGTATCCAGAGTATGCTGAATACTTCACCAGAACTTTGAGGTAAACCTCGGATCCCGATCAGATATAATAGAAAGTGGTACTCCATGAAATCTTACCACTTCCTTCACATATATCCTAGAAAGCAGATCCAAAGAGAAATCTTCTCTAATAGCGATGAAGTGTGTAGACTTTGTAAGACGATCAAATATGACCCAGATAGCATTATTTCCTTTGGATGTTTTAGGTAGTCTGGTGACAATGTCCATAGTGATGTTTTCCCATTTCAATTTGGGTATGGGTAATGGTTGTAACATCCCCTTAGACTTTTGTCTCTCATCATTAACTTGCTGACAAACCAATCATTGAGAGACATATTCAGCAACATATCTTTTCATTCCATCCCACCAGAAGTACTCTTTTAGGTCCCTTTACATCTTCGTGCTTCCAGGATGAATAGAGAATGAAGAACTATGAGCCCCATCCAGCAGCTCATTCTTTAATTCGGGGATGGGGGAACACAAACCCAATACCTGAACTTTATTATCCCATCACAATCAATGTTGAATTCAGGAACATTTCTCACCTTCTTTTGTAACTCGACATCTTCATTCTGTGCCTCTTTAATCTTCACATGTATAGATGGTTTAACATTCATTTGAGAAAGATACGATTTTCCCCTTTCATTATAATTCCAAGATCCATCCTTTCTAAATCCATAAATATTGGATCTTTTGTGATCCTAATCATGGATAAACTGGCATGGTCTTGTCGACTTAATGCATCTGCCACCTTGTTTGCATTACTAGGGTGGTAATGGATTGAGCAGTCGTAATCCTTAATCAGCTCCAACCATCTTCTTTGGAGCATATTCATCTCCTTTTGTGTGAAAATATACTTTAAACTTTTATGATCAGTATAAATGTCACACCTTTCTCCATAAAGATAATGCCTCCAAATCTTTAATGCAAATATTACTGCAGCTAACTCCAAATCATGAGTTGGGTAATTTTTCTCATGTATTTTCAATTGTCGTGAGGAATAATCTATCACCATATCATTTTTCATAAGAACACACCCCAATCCCTTCTTGGATGCATCACTGTAGATCACAAAATTTTCTCCACTACAAGGCAGTGTGAGCACAAGTGCACTGGATAACCTTCTTTTCAACTGCTTGAAATTATCTTCACATTCCTCCATCCAAAAAAAAACTTAACTCCTTTCTGAGTCAACTTGGTGAGTAGATTAGATAATCATGAAAAATCATTCACAAAACGTCGATAATATCCATCCAAACCAAGAAAACTTCGGATCTCAGTTACTGTTGTTGGTCTCGACCATCTTTTGATAACCTCTATTTATGCAGGATCCACAGATATCCCCTCTTTTGAGATTATGTGACCCAAAAATGCAACTTTTTGAAGCCAAAATTCACACTTGGTAAATTTGGCATAATGATTCTCCTCTCTCAGGGTCTTCAATATAATTCTCAAGTGATCTTCATGTTCTTCCTTGCTCTTTGAATAAACAAGAATATTATCTATAAAGACTACCACAAACTGATCAAGATAGTCTCTAAAGACTCTATTCATCCGATACATGAAGCTAGAAGGGGCATTAGAAAGACCAAATGGCATCACTATAAATTCATAGTGTCCATAGATTGTACGGAAAGCCGTCTTTGTTATATCCTCCCTTTTGACCATTAATTGATGATACCCTAAACGAAGATCAATCTTGGAAAAGTATTGAGCTCCGTGTAGTTGGTCAAATAAGTCATATATGTGTGGTAGAGGATATTTGTTCATGATAGTGATCTTGTTAAGTTCTCGATAATCAATGCAGATTCTCATTGATCCATATTTCTTTTTAACAAACAGAAGAGGTGCTCCCCAAGGTGACGCACTAGGGCGTATGAACCCCTTATCAATATTCTCTTGGAGTTGCTTCTTCAATTTTTGCAACTCAATTAGGGGCATTCTATAAGGTGTATTTTAAATAGGCAGAGCACGTAGTACGAGTTCTATTGAAAAAGCAACTTTACGATTTGGTGGAAGACCCGACAATTACTCTGGAAAGACATCGTCAAACTCTCGTATAATGGGCATATTCTTACTCGTAAGTTTCTCACCAACCATTTGAGATAAATAACCTTCATTTAGTGGAATCAAGAACCATAAGATGGAAGAAATTTCCACTAGAAGGTTATGTTCATCCTTGCATTGATAGACGATCATAGATTGATATGGAATATGAAATATGACTTCCCTTCTTAAGAAATTGATATGAGCTCCATATAAAGAAAGCCAATCCATGCCAAGAATCACATAAAATTCCACTATAGGAAGAATCACAAGATTTGCAGGAAGCACTTTCCCACAAACTTCAATCGGAGAAAAATTATAAACTTTTGATGCGACTGTTGTGCCATTAGGGGTTGTCACAACTAACTCAACATCTAATTGTTGAGGTAATATGGTGATATCCTTAGAAAATTCTTTAGAAATAAAGGAGTGGGTGGATCCAGAATCAAATAAAACATTTTCTACTTTAGAGTGGATGGTATGTGTACCTTTCACCACATCGTTATCATACTCCACATCGCTGATTGAAATTGCATGTGACTTTCCTTTATCTTTAGCCTTAAGAGTGTGTTGACGTTGACCATCATCATCAACCCTTGGATTTGGGAATTGATTTGCATAATGCCCCATCTCCTTGCACTTGAAACATTGAAGTGTAGTAGGTTCATTCCGTGTGTCCCTTCATCATTAGACATCTTCTTCCCATCATTGCGGCATTCAAATTCCCGATGACCTTCCTTTCCACATTTGAAACATTTACTTGTCCCATTAAGAAAACTCCCTCCATGTTTTTTTCCACACTTTGAGCATAAGGGAAAGCTAATCTTCTTTTCAGTGTGCTCTTTAGATTTTCCTCAAACCCATATGACTGATGGGTTACTCCAATCTCCATCTCGACTTTGAGAGCACATCGAACGATTTCCTCATAGCTATTGAAGTCCCTTATGGATAATGCCCTTCGGAGACTTGGTTTTAGTCCACTAAAGAATCGATCGATATTACTCTCAGGTTGGATAATAATACCAGAAGCGTACCTTGCAAGTTTTGTAAAATTTGCTTCATATGTACCAACAGATTCATTATTATTTTGCTTTAGTTCAAGAAACTCCTTCTCCATATTTTTTCGGAGAATATGGGGGAAGTACTTATTGAAAAATATGTTCTTGAACTCATTCCATTACATGGACCCAATTTCATCCCTTTGCCTCGTATTCTTAATAATATTCCACCATTTATCAGTATCACCTTTCAAACGATACACTGCTAAGATGACTTTATAATGTTCAGAACATTGAAGAACTGAAAATATCTTTTCAGTAATACTAATCCATTGTTTAGAAACTAATGGATCAGTAGACCCGCTGAATGAAGGTGGACGCTGTCTCATGAAGGATTCAACAGAATGTTGCTCCTTCCTTTGCCCGTTTGGAAGTCCTGCATGATTCATAGCATGAGAAAGTTGTGTGATCATGGCTACAATATTTTTTATTCCAGCTCCCATAACATTTGGTTGCTCAGGGGGACAAATTATTGCATTGCCCGTCGCATTCTGCATTAACACAGTTCCTTCAAGTTTCATTCATTGACTAAAACAAAGAATAATAGTGTGAGGAACACTAATTATAATAGGAAAACCACATAATCAAGAATAAGATTTCACACTTAAGGTCTTATCCTAGGTTATTCATGGCCATTTCAAAAACATTAAGATTGTGTTCTATGCTTAGACTTATCCTTATGGTTCTTACTAAGGCTTTCATATCCTAGTTTCCAAAGGTTGACTATACCTTTCCTCTGATACCAACTATAACGACTCATACTTTACATACATTGTTATTACCTCAGAATTGATGCACACTTATTACAACATATAACAAAACCAGGAAAGGACCGTATAGGTATAGTGTCTTTAGAAACTGGGAAACATAAACAACTGGTTCATAAAGCGTCTACACTGTCTCCCATTTATTTCATCATATCTATAGTCCCTTTTGGCATATCTTACTTAATAACCTTCTTCCTGAACTGGGGAAAGAAAAAACATACAAAAGGGTGAGCTCAAATGCTCAGTAAGGGTAATCAAAATAAAAATCAATCACATCATATTCATAAGAACATAACATTTTGGAAATCTTAACCTGCAAAAGAGATCATAATATCATAACATGGGATAAATAATAGTAGTGAAATGTAATCCCAATAATCATAACATAAAACATGAAACTTTTTGGCATGCACACATAATTATAGAGAATCATTTCTTATTAGTCAAGACTCATTTCCAAGATTATCTTAGTGGACAAAGTCCATTTCTGAACCGAGTTCACTGCTCGTTTCAGTCCTGTTTCACTAAACCGGTTTAACCTGCCATTCCAACCATGTCTATATCATGAGATATATAATCTTTACCCAATTCATTGGAGGGAGATATAGGTCCCACCCATCTCATAATGATACCATTCTTATGTGTGCCACAAAATCAAAAACCATACATCATAGCATAACCCATGTAATAAAAATGGGAATCATAAACATCGTGACATAATAAAACAATTCATATAAGATAATGGAATTAATAAATATATTTCCATCACAACATAATAAAATCAATATAATAATAGGGATATAAACATAAAATTATATTATCTTAGATGTAAAATAATTTTGATAAAACACTTGAACTCCATTCTTGAGGAAAATATCCTTTCTACTTCCAAAACACTTTTCCTTTCTTAACATGTCATAAAATTCTAAACTAAATAAATTTTATTAAAAATAAACATGAAAACATGTAAAGGAAGCTTCTTGGAAATAATGTTTTGAAAATCCATTCATTCCGTATAATTTAAACAAACATTCTTCTCGTACTTTTGTCGGAAAAGTCAAAAAGTACCTCGTATGAAAAACGACAAAAGATTACATTCATATCATTTACTAAAAACTCACCGAAGGGTAAAATTGGATTTAAACAATTGTAGGTGGATGGAAATAATATTAAATATTGATGAAACATGGATGTGGATGATAAAATACACACCAGTAAATACCAAAGAATAAACAATCTCGGATAAAAATGAGATTGTGATATTTCCACTTACCATAGGTCCGATTTTCTTCGTAAGTGTCCGAACCTTCTGTATAATTATTTAAATAATGTTATTGACTTATTACATAATCATACTTATTTTTATGATATCACATATGGTCATATTCTTAGCTTCTTATTAGTAATATTTCATTACTACTTGTTTATTCGGGTGTTTATTACTTTTTGTTCTTATGCGTGTTTGGTCGAATAATTTCTTATCCTTCTTATTAGGTTATAGATACCTCATTTCCAGAATGGTATTAGTGTAATATATATCATATTCATTCATTCAATTCATTTCTATAATCATTATTCAATGAATATCATGTAGAACGAGTCGCATCACATCGTGGAGACGGTATTCCGTACGTACGCACGAGTGATGATATCGTTCCGATGATCGTCGAATTGTATTGGAGTGTATGTATAATATTTCAGAATCAATATAATTTAAAATAATCATATATATTCATTCTTTACACCATTATACCCATCCAAGTAAGGTGGTGGTGGAAAATAGATTACACCCCGGCGTGGGGACGGTATTCCGTACGTACACACACACAGTGATTTCATTTTCCGTAGGAAGGATAGATGGTGAAATAGGGTTGTTTCATACATATAATAACATATCAGTATATGAGTGATACTCATGTTATTACTTTATAATGAAACAACTAAATAAAAAATGTGGAAGTAGAAATAATGTTGAAAGAATTGGTAATGGACATGACATCTTCTTTGAAACGCCTCTTTGAGATCTCCTTTTAGGGCACTAAAATTGGTTTTTGAAGAAAACCAGGACCTCTAGGATGTCTCTATGGAAGTGTATAGGATAAAGAGGCAGGGGTTGGCCGAGCTTGAAGGTTCAAAGTGGTGTGAGGAAGAGGGGGAGGAGGTTCCCTTTTATAAGGGAGGAGAGGGGCACCTTTGGAATAACTAAAACTATTATTTTATTATAAAGTCAAATTCGGTTTTAAATAGCTCCAAATTGATTTATTTAGTATCTAAGGTGGGTATGGGTCTAACTACTCTCATACAATTGAATTTAGACAAGTTTAGGTTCCTATTTTAACCTTATAATTTATATTTAACATTAAGTTAAATAATTTACTTTTACTGTGTCTTCTTGTGTTCTTATACTATAAGGTTAATAAACTTACTATAAGCAGACAAACGAACCCCAAGTTGTTTATTATTAATATATATAACTTTATCTAAGTCATTTGGCCGAACCGTAGATTTTTAGGAATAAAATAACAATTACTAATATAATATTTGTTTTAAAAACAATTTTATGTCAATTTTGACACTATTTAGTAATTGATTTTTGCGAAAATCATAACAGAATGATTAGTTCTAACATAGTTAATTAAATAAATAATAACATGTCATATTAACCTAGAAAATTATTGGAATTCATAAAAAGTATGAAATTTTATTTATTTGGGTATTTATAACATCAATTATGTCAATATTTCATTAATAATATAATTACTGCATCATATTTGTGTCATAAATAAATTAAATTATATAACGTCTAAAAATTACAAATAACATATCATTATGTAGGAAATATGTTTATCTTTCTAATGAATATTTTTAGTCGAATTTATCTTATGTATTACCCTATATTAAAAATGATATACTTATTAAACATTGATTTTAACTATTTTAACCCTTCTTTAAATAAATTAATAATAAATGTCCTAATCTAATCCAAGTGGGACTAAATGGTCATATTTTATTCCTAAGGTTGTTTTTGGTCGAATTACACTAATCCAACAGAATTAGGACATGTGTTATGGTAATAATAATATCATTTTTACCCTTAATTACCCTATTTACTTTTAACCGTGGTAAATAAAAGTAAAAAATTACTATTCAACTAAAATTATTTTCATCTCATTGAACCACATTTTACTTACTGACATCAACAGTGTCTCTCGGAGTTTTGAGATTCCACTCACAGAAGCGGTAAAGTTATGTTTTATGAAAAATTCAGTTTGTTAACTACCACTTAGTGGTTTCACTATTCATCAAAAATTGAAAGTTTTCATAAAAATACCAAAATTTCACCCTAGGATAATTTCGATATTCCGAATCCAAAAATGAAGTCAATTTTAAAAAAAATTACAAAATTTCAAAAAGTGGTTATTACTATTCATAACTGCTAGTTTTAATAATATTTCTATAGCATATCGTTTTTTAGTGAAACTCGGTATTGAGTACGACGCAAGCTATTGAGGAAGGTCATGATTGCGTGTAAAGAAAGCCAGGCAAGTGAAAGATTCCTTTGATGATTTATATAACATAAAAGTATCGAGTGTTACAGATAATATAAGATTCAATAAGTGTTCGAGTACACTAAACGCAATGCCAATGTGTATTGAACAAGTCATTGGGGAAGGGGATGACATATTTGATCCTTGAATACACATTAATTAAGAGGATTTTATATTCAACATGAATTCCTCGGGTCCTATAGTTTAACATGATTCTACTAGGTTTCTTTTTATTCCATCTAATTTCATATGGTAAGTATTTTTTTCCCTAACAACGAATGGAAAACAGCATTAATTTTAATGGTCAGATAATCTTTCCATGTTCCCTAAGATCACATGATTCATCCTTATGATGGGAAAAAAGAGATAAGTAGATGTTGGTTGAACCATATGAGGGTTCATAATGGGGAATATATAGTGGCCTATACACATTAGTATGAAAAATAATACCCAACACAAATTTTTTTCCTGTTTAAAATATAGTTTGGGTGATGAGAATTCATGGAAGAGCAAGAAATATCACATCTAGATGTCACTATGTATCCTATGATAACATAAATCATTCCACATATAGTTCTAGTATGGGAGTTTCCCTATAAATTTCTACTGAGTATGTTGAGAGGGGTTATTTTCCCTTTTATAATGTGGCATGGCCAATGATTTTGGATTCAGGTGTCACTATTTTTTTCAGGTGTGAGAATCAGTCCTCACATAGTTATTTTAGGGGAAATATCTATAGAGGAATGACCTACATGTTGGAAGGGGAAATACACACACACACACACATATATATATATATATATTGAATATATGAATATAATTTGACATTTTTTGTTTCTAAAAATCATTTGGGGATATGAATCAAGCCACACATAATTCATGAAGAGAAAAAAAACCCATACAAGTATGGTCTATATGTAGGGGGAGATTTTCTTTCTCAGTCTATTGATATTACATTTGGACCAATGATTTGAGATTTAGGAATACCTACTTTTCTTATGGCGATATGAATTAATCCACACATATTTCATATAAATAAAATATATTGTATAGGTCTGACTCATATGTAGAGAGGGAGTATTTTCTATTTATATTTCAAATTGACCAAGGATTTGAAATCTGGGTATAGCTACATATCATAAAATAATAAGGAATAAACTCCAACATAGTTGGTTAGAATTTTCCCTATATAGGTTCAGCCCATATTTTTGGAGGGGTGAATTTTTATATATGTTTTAGTTGGGCCCATGATTTGGGATATATGTGTAACTATGTATCATTCTGACAATATAAAGAAAGACATGAGTAGTTTTTGAATGAAATATTTTATGTCCAGGTCTAACCGAAACAAAAATATGGGAAATTTGACCTTTTTTATTACACATATCTATTTATTTATAAGAAGACGTCATATGCCTCATAATATTACCACATATCATGATGTTTAACTTCATATAACTATGATGTCTTATGTACAGTTACAAAATCATTTAGTGATGATTTAATATTTGAAGTTCAATTCCATGTGGTTAAAACAAAGAACTCTTTGTAGTTTAATTTCTTTCATTTTGGGCTTCTTCTCATTTTGGATGTTACATAAATTATTTCCTATGAAACCTCATGTATATGGGGCTGTAATTAATTCTCTATCCATCATGGAAAGTGAGTATGATCCATAAAAATTGACCTTATGTATGATCTTTGGTCCTACCCATTTCTGTTATAGATTTGGAGGATTCACTCCTAGGATAAAGGGGGTTATAAGAACCATTACTAGTTATCCCTAAAGAAATGATAAAATGAGAACCTTTTTATTAATGGCTCATCAAATCCAATTCTAATAAACCCTGAGACTGTGTAATTTACACAACATATTCTCATCGATTCATTCCAAATCATTCTAAAACATCTATGATTATTTATCATCTAATTGTTTTTACATAGATGGCTATTCTATGTGACGGAAAATGGTCTTCTATGGGAAACACTGTCTTTGGTTCAAAAAATAATTAATATGGGGTCTTATATCCTAGTGTGTGTTGTGGTACCATAGGCACATAAAACATGAATGATTTTTTTTTCAACTAGGACTTCTTATCATTGTACACCATTTTATAGAGTATATTTTATAGATTCTTATGGAAGGCCTATATTTTTATATTTTACATTTCAGGATAGAGGGGATAATTGTCAGACTGGATATTGTACTCTTGATACATTTTTTTCATCTTGGAAGAAAATATGTTGTGGCCATATTCTGTTAGTATTGTGTGAGGGAAAATGAATCTAGTTATAATAATATGCTTTATGAAGTGTAGTATATTATTTAACTTTAAGTCCTTTATGGTTATAGCCTCCTCCAATTTAGAAAACAAATCAGTAGTATTAAGGGGAATTTAAATTGATTAGCTATAACTGGCGGATATTTCCCTACAAGGACTATTCCCCACACTGAAAATGACTAGGAATACATATTTTTGTGTAACAACTTTATGTGCATATGGATGAAGGTTCAATGAATCTGACATGCATGAAACATCATAGGGAATTCACTATATACCAGAATCATTACTTTTATATAGTAACCAAGCCTCCAAATTTGGTAGGAGGGTCTGTTTCCAGAATGGTGAGCACCACATTAGCCTACATGGACTTCCTTCATAATGGAGGGAGTCTCTCCATATACAACAAATCTGTTGAGGTCTCCATATAAGCCTCATTTAAAAAGGTATTTATGCTTGTTTGGCCAATCATGAAGGGTAGAGTTTTCTATATTGCATTAAATTTGTTCCATATGGATCAATCAAAAATTAGAGTCCTATTTTAGAGGTAACCTATAATGGGATCCATCAATCCCAAGGGGGATGTCGACTCATAATTATCTACTGAAGCATTTATTTGATTAATTTCCTCTATGTCCAAGATGATGACTTGGGATACTACTCTTCAGTACTTGGTGTGGATGACTACCTCATAAAAATTGAGATCATCCAGAACTATGGTTGTATTATCCATTGAATCTTCATGAGGATTCTATGATCCTAGGACATGAGGAAACATTGGAACTAATGTTAATTCTTCCATAAATCCTCTAGCATAACTAATTATAGGTTCCATATATTTATTATAAATGGAATACTTACCATTTATCTATTTGATAAATAGATCTGAGTCCCCATTGATGTTTCGGTACACTATCTACAACTAAATGTTTAGCTCCAAATGTGTGATAAGGTCTTGGTATTCATCCTCCTTATTAGAGGATCCATTATACAGTGAGATAGAGGATGGAAAATTAATTTATATGGGGAAACAAATAAAATACCTAGTCTAAATCTGTTGAGATTCATTTTTCCATGCTCTTGACAATCGGGCTTCAGGATGGCTTGCCAAAAATAAATTTACCATGTTTGAAGGGGGTATCATGGATATTCAAATCATTTTATTCTTGATGTTTGGTGTCCACTAGAATTATTTCTGGGATTGGATGTGTTGTATAGAAATTTTATAGGTCCTACCCTTAGTACCATATATGAATCTAATTTAATGTCATAATATTTCTAGATCACAACCATTACACTTAATAAAAAGTTAACATAGGGAGACCATGAACATACTTGAGAGGATTGATGTGATATACCATGTGGACTTTTTAATGATGCATGTAATTCCTCCAATTCAGCACAATGATTATGAGCATGAGGTAGTTATTCTCATTATCATAATACCAATACTCTATACCTAGACATGTTTAGATGAGGTAGTAGATACTCTTCTCATGTCCCGTGTCCTTTTTCTATGCAAGGAGAGCACCAAGATTTCATTTTTTTGGCAGCCATATATAGGATAAATTTATTTATTTCTAATATTATAATTATAGCTGGTGGATGAAATAGTTATTGGTTGAGATTATCAAAAGATTATTTTTCATCTCCATCATATTGGTAGTTGACTCCCTTGTTGATTAAATCAGTGAAGGGGAGATATTTTCTAGCTATATTGGTTTTGAAATTTCAAATATATGAGAGGTTCCTCTATAGCCCTCTCAATTATTTATTATTTCTAAGAGGTGGAATTTCAAATATTTCACAATAATTCTCTATATCATAATCAATTCTACGATTCCATACCAAAATTCCATGTATTTTTCTTAATGTTTCCATGATATCATATTTCAGCGGGTTTACCTTCACCCTATTATTTTACAATTTTTTGAATATTGTTCGAATGTTGGCTAGGTGATCAAAACCCTACTGAGATTTTTTCACCAGGTCACAATATATAGTTATGTGTTTTCCCCTAATAATGGATTAAATATTTGATTAATGGTGTATTGGTAAATAGTGTCATCGTTATTTTATCTGAAGGGCACGACCTGAGAGAAAAGTATCCCCCAGTATTCCCTAAAGGTGGTGTCTTATTCATCCTTCTGATCTATTTTAACATTGTTATATCCTGAGTAACCATCCATGAAGGAAATATATTTTCATCCAATGAATTCATAGATCATATGTTCTATGATTGGTTTCATGAATTCATCTTTTTGACAATTTTGATTAATGTATGTGGAATCTATGTAGAATGTAATCTACCCATTTTTCTTCTTCATGGGGATGATTTTTTCAATCCATTATGGTTACTTAACCTCTAAAAAAATTTCATTAATCAACTAGCGAACATTTTACTATTAATTAGTATCATGATTGTGGTCCATTATCTTGGCGTCCTACTTGAAACCTTGATGGTCATTGGGTAAGCCTAGTTGATGAGTAGCCACATCAATGTCTATCCTGAGCATCTTTATATAAAGACAAGTGAAAAATTATCGATGATTCATTATAAAATATATATGTCTCTTGTTCCATTAGAGTAATTTTGAATCTAATCAATGTAGCTCATTATTCTTCTTCTATTCTTATATTCGACTTCCTGCTCTCAAGGATAGAGGTGAGGAGACTTTCCTCAATTGTGTAGGGGTGTTCTCGAGTTCATTATCTTATTATCCCATATCTTTGTTATCAAGGTCATATTCTGGAATGGTTAATAATACATGGTCATCTCTATAAAATTCTAGATAATATAATCCACGATAAGAGACATTATCATCATGTACCGCTAGATTCACTGCAGATAGATTATGGGGAAGCTTTTCTTTAATTACGCTGCTAACGGGGGTGCATGAGATATGGGTATCATGTGTTGTAGACAATTGTTTTGGGATATTTTTAATTTATACCAATGGAAAAAATGAAATATCATATCTGGGTAGAGGATTAGTCTAACCATCCTTTGATGACCCCACATCAACTAGTGAGAATTATAACATATGGGCATCAGACAATGAATATGGTGATCCAAAATAGCTTGCATTGATTGAATATGATGCCTCAATCAGGTTAATAGAAAGAACATAATCATGTTAGAACATGATCCATGGATTTTCAGGAATAGTCTCATTCCATTGGGAGGGGAAGATTACATATCACCATCCAAGTTTTTTCCCCTTACCTCTTATAGAAATTTCTGTCCGTATATATGGTATTTGAAGACTTCAAGGGGTAACTATCACAATATAGTATACTAACATTTTTTTGATGGATTATTTCATACAATAATGAAATCTTGTTGGTACTTCTACATGAATATGAGTCCAATATTGTTCAATCAGAAAATTTTATGTTGTTTCTATCTAGATAACCATGAACTCAGCATTGGTTGTAAGATCCCTAAACTATTACTTGAGCATGATGTTTCTAAGAGGAATTTTTTCACGCTTATCTTAACATTAAATGGTTAGATTTTTCAGAGACATATCATCTTAAGTTTATCCCAAAGGTTAGAGCTTCAAGACCCAGATGAGGTTGATTTTAGAACCATTTCCAATCAAATATCATTATATGTCAATATTATCAAGTTTACATAAATCGTACGTTTGTATAGTATGTCCTGAGTTAAATCATCATGGCCCTGTTATGTGAAAAAGTTGATGGTATGATATTCTAATGGAATATCCTACATAAGGTAAACCTAGACAATAAATAATTCTCTCTAAAACTACTATAGGCTTTGGATTTCCTCGATGAGTACCTCTCATAGTTATTTTGAAATATGGAAAACATCTAGGATTATGAGTTTTTTGGGACAATAACTAATTATTATAGAATATCATATTTCTATTTCATTGGTATAAATTTCCAAAGGTGGGTTTTTTTCTTATGATGCATCTTAATATACTATATGATTGAGATTGAAGGGACTTATATTTGATCATATGTCATGGGAGAATCTTTTTCATGTGGCATAGCTTTCAACGGAGTGAACCTATGTTTGGTCTTGTCATAGAGTTCCACCCCAACCAATTGGTCATTTAGGATGTTTGGGATTGAATGGATATCAAAGGGTAATGATGAATATTTATGTTTATTTTGGTCTTTCAAAAGAAAATTACAATGGGTATTAGTTGCATATATAGAATCCACATGGATGTTAATGAAATATTAGGATTGACCATGCTCACAACATCACCTATACCCTCATATTTTGTGTCCTTAACCAATGGATCCTGGGTCATATAAGTAGATCTCATACTCAGGGTAATTTTATTCATTGGAGAAGGTATATATTAAGGGAATGATACTAATATTTCTAAATATGAGTTATTCATATTACTTGGAAACCATTTTGTGGGTGGTGAATGTTTTACTTTTTTGAGGGTTGGTTTCAATTGTAACATTTCATTTTTCAATGCTTGTGATACCATTTGGTGGTTAAATTTTCTTTATACCATTTTGGTTCAATGTCAATTCTCTGGATTCTAAGTGGAAGAAATATACAAGAGTAAAAGTTTGTATAGGTGAAGTATATGAATTTTTCTCTTATGTCATTTCCTATATCATACAATTTTTTCTTCCTCTAAGAGGCGTATTCAATGACACATCATTATGTGCTAGAATCATTACCAGTTTTTTGAAACTATTCTCTAATAGTGTAATGATCTTTGTAAACTATATTTTGAGACATCTAGTTACCAAACCTCTATCCACACCTGGTGGGAACTTCATTCTAGTCACCCTCTTCTTCTAGTTGGGTGACTATTACACATGTCACCTCTTCCAGATCCTTCCCTAATATCACTTATCTAGACACAATCATTTTTTGGGGGACTATTTTGAAGAAAATTAATTTCTATATCCTATGTCTTATTATATTATGAAAGGTAAGTAGTTAATGAAGTCAGTGTGGATGACGTCATTAGGTTTTCTGGTCTTTGTTATCTTAAAGATGTTATTTTAGATGGAGTCAAGGAAATTGCTGAGAAACTGTTCATTTTGTAAGGAATACACTTTATTTCTCTATTCCACATATCAGGGGTGACCCTGATCTCTTTTCGAATTAGGATGGGGTAGAGTTTGTAACTTATACAGCTCAATGGGTGGTGTTGTAAAATTCTGGGAAGTCTGTGTACTTGAAAGTGAACTTCTACATTTTTTAGGATAACAAAAACAGTATCTCCCTTAGTAGGACTTTTTCTATGTGCCATGGGTATGGGCCTAGATTTGGCCCAGGTACACCATATATCATTTTTTAGGCATTATTCTATCTCTATAATCTTACAGAATTTTCCCAGATGCTTCATTGGGATCAAATGTGTTTTTATATCATATCAGTGAATCTCATTATAATATACTAGCCACTTATCTTGAGATAGTGGGACGTTAAGTTAATACATTAAATCATTTTAACTGGTGATATAGTTATAATCCCTCTAATTATAATAGTTTTTACTATCTATGAGGTCAATAATTGTGATTTTTATTAATGTGGATTTTAAGTGATAAAGTAATTTAAAAAAAACTTCTTAAAACCCCACAAAGATATCATAATTGATGGTTGTTATAATAAATGAAGACTAGACCTACCAGTGTCTATAAAAAACATAGTTTGGGAACCTCCGACTGGTTACAAGGGCCTATCATTAGTTCAAATCAAGAAATGAAGTGAATGAGATGCTGTTATGGATATTTCTGATTTTGAATCAATGGTAATATTTTATTGATGGAGTTAGGTAGTGGAATAGTTTCATCAAACCATTCGAAATATGGATTCTTTTTAGGCTCTATGGGGGTAATCTTCTCTTCCAGGGCTTCCATTTGAGCCACTGAGGATTCAATGTTGTTGAATTTTTTTATGAGGTATCATTGTCTACACCAACTTCTATCTATAATGAGGGGGAATTCATAATTATGTGGAATCTCTTTTCTATCATTCTAATTATAGATCAATTCTAGGATTGAATGATCATCCTAACAGGGGAGAGGTTGAAACTGTAAGAGAGAAAAGTCATGTCTATCCTTAACATTATCATTTATGTATATATTTTTCATGGATCTGGAGATGATGTAATGATAAAAATCCTCTATTTTAGTATGATTCACTCTCTCATATTTTTTGAAATGAGGGATATTCATTTCTACTTGAAGACTATGCCTAGTGGGAATATCTCCCCTATGTAGTTCCTCATTGAGTTGTATGATATTCTGTATCATATTCTCATATTGATCCAGTCCTTCTCTGTGGATGAGATTTTATCTTTTCAGGGAATTTGGTGGTATGTTGAAACATGTTTCCTTTTATACAAGTTAGAGTTCCAACTTGGAAGTTGAAAATCATTATTCAGAGGTCCCAATTTCTATATCCTTCTCAAATTATTTATATGTGCTTCCTTTGTTTGTGCATCTAGCTTACCTATCTCTTACAGAATGGTATCTACGACACAGCCCTTTGTGATTACATCTGGGTGTACATGGAAATCCAGATTAATGATAATTATGTTCACTAAGGTGTATCTATCAATGGTATCCACCCTGTAAATGACCAAATATTAGGGAAAGAGTTTACCACATGCTTCCCCTTTGAGAGGTTTGTGGTGGTCCTACCTCAAACCATTGAACATTATGGTTCATCTTAACTTATTAAACCTATGCGGTTTTATTGTTGTTCCCCAATGTTCCCTTATTTAGGACCAATGAATAGTGACTTTGAGGGACTTTCTAGTAAATCATACAAATAATCCCTATATGAAAGGAGTGTTTCTCAGAGTGGGAGGAAAAATTGCGATGTTGGATATTAGTATTTATCTCCTAACGAAGATATTTCTGATTTTCATTGAGATAATGATATAAATTCACGTAGCCTAGTGGGAATGGGTTTATTTGGAATAATTATTGGAACATTTTAATCCTATTAGGGAGAATATACTAACCCCTAGGGTGGAAGATATATATAAATTCCCATAACACTATAGGCTGGCATTGCTAGGGAGCCACCACCAATTTCTTTGGGAACCTTCTAGGGTTTTATGAATTTTTGGGTGGACATGGTGGTAAAAAAACTCCTCCAGTCCTTTGGGATGGGCACACTCTAGGATGACTGATATAGCATCTCCTATTATGATCCATCTAATTGGGAGTAATATCACTCATACATGGGATGGGTGAAATGGGAAGCTGTCAGGTATTCCATGACTTTGTATTTTCTATTTGATATGTTCTCTCATTTCTCTAGAGGACCAACATAGATGTTTTTTAGTAACCCTATATCTCTAGTCACAACATATTTTTCTTCTCAAGGTATAAGAGCTTCATTGTACTGATCAACTAGCTCATATAGTACTTGGTCCCATAATCTCCAATATGGCTATAAAATTATATGATGTCAAATATGAGGACATTTATTGATCTAGGGGTTTAGGGAAGTGAAATTCCCAAAAAGTACCCCATCCTTTGAAAAACATTGTCAAGTCTTTAGTGATTATTTTATGGTGGTCTATGTAGTTATGTAGGAATACATCTATAAATCATCATTTTACCTTTATAATCTCAGTTATCATGCCATAGATATGGAATCTAGCTCCATTTGGAAACAATTTTTAATTTTTTTATGAATTAAACAATTATATATTTGATAAAGGTAGTTTTTTATTCCCAAAAATTGAGAATTGGTAAATTCAAATAGAAGAAATACCTGGATATGTGTTTTATTTTCACCCCAAAGTAAACGAATAATTACAAGATCTTGATCACAGAGATCATGTGAACACATAGATACATGTGATTGTGTGACCAACAGAAGTTCAAATGGGTGTTCACACACAAGTAATAACCTTTAAAAGGTCCCAAAATGTCCCTTTATCAAATCCTTCTACTCTCGTGAAGGCACCTCAGTCAATCAGCAATCTTGCGATGGCTTACAGGAAAGCACCCCCAAGACACACAGATTATAGACCAGAGGAATCCTAAAAAAGAATCCATAAATACTATAAAAATAGGTCAAAAATATTCAAATGGAGGGATCCTCTCAGAGATGTAGAACTTATGAGACACATCACTAATGAGGAGAATGATTGTATTAGATGATATTCATACAATCCTACAAGATCGCTATCCATTGTAAAATAAAAAATGAAATTATAAATGTGAGGAGGTTGGAGACTCTCACAATTATAAAAATCATATGATGTTCCCTTGGTGATCCTAAATACACAACAAGAACCCAACAGCATATCTTCCTCATATCACAAAGTCCCACTGACATGTCATCCTCATCATGCGAATAGCCTCAGATAGGTATAGGTGAACTCTCGCTTCCCCTATAGAACCATAGAGATAATAAATGGTATTTTCTATCAAATGATAATGAATATCAACATGGACTTTATAATTCATGTGAAGAATCACCAAGAGGTAGGGTGATTTTATTTGATAATACCCAAACATCCTAGTCAAATCCCAAACCATTGTACAATAAACAATGTAAATCAATATAGATGAGGTGGGAAACTCACGTGGTAATATAAATCATACAACACACCTTGTTGTTTTGCATCATAGTCTCATAATACCCCATAGATGTTCCATTAATTTCAAATGATGTTTTCTAAAAAAGTCACATTAGATCACAAAAAGGCCCTTCAATAGGCATCTTGATGTCGCAAAGGACCTTGGCTGTGTTGGCCAAACAATGTGAAAGACCTTCGGCACATCAGTAGGATTAAATAGGACCACATTAATTTTCTATAACCAAACAAATAAGTTGTTAATGGGATGGTATCAGGGTCACTAAAAATTAGCCAATGACCCCAGAGTGATCCATGGGCGGGCCTGCAAAGATTCATGTCGCTGAGTCCCTCCACTGAGTCCAACCTACATTCACGTGACACGCGCCACATAAATTAGTGTACAAATAGGGTGGTGAGGCCTATAAATTCCACAACACATCTTGAAAAATGACTACTACAATTCAAGTGGTGGATCAAATACATGAAAAAAACACTCCTTGGAACCTCTTATTGACATCAAATCATATTTCTCGGATCAGTTGATCTCGTGACAAGTATATTTTTCATCAGGTAAGATACTAGTGAACATTTGAAAAAATCATGCAACATGCAATAGAACATCACATGATCACTTATAGAT
This sequence comes from Viscum album, assembly GCA_963277665.1. Classification (NCBI taxonomy): domain Eukaryota; kingdom Viridiplantae; phylum Streptophyta; class Magnoliopsida; order Santalales; family Viscaceae; genus Viscum; species Viscum album. Next base: position 1,819,263,581 of record OY728129.1, read on the forward strand.
CAGGTTATGTACTTATAAAAAGACATCCTAAGACTATCCCATACATTTACTAAATCACGCGAGACTTAATTAAATATAAAACTAAAAAAATGTAAGGAATTTTCAATATAAAGTCTAGAAAAAATACTAAAATAATATAGACATGTGTGAAGAACATATAAGATGATCATAATGCACTTCCCATGACCCCCTGGTCAAGCAAGAATAGTCATATGTGTCACCCAAATCATGCGATCATCATTTGGTATACAATTTTGATCGTTTGAAGTCCCTTGGAATTGTCAAAACAACTCACATGCCCCCACTGAGCATACCTCCCAAGAATTTTTGAACCCTTTGGGATATTCATCCAAGCTTCATGGTGTCTATTGGCACCTAATTTCTGGTGAACCCATCAATTGGCATACGAGAGCAAACTAAAGGCCTATTTTGACTAAGTGGACTATCCCAAGGACAAAAAAGTAGGTGCCCAAAAGATTGAAAGTTTTCACACAAGAAATAAATCAGCATGTAAAAAAGGAGGACTGTGCAATCTACATGTGATCCCAAGGTGATGTCAAATTCCAACTTCTGTGTAGACCTCCTTGAACACCACCACTGAAATTTTCATATATAAATATAAGGTTACTCCCCTCATATCAAGAATGCTTTGGAAGATGAAACACCGCTCCTATGCACGCAAGAAGACTCTTCTATGACTACCTGAAATCCATGGATTTATGGTACTGGATATTTCACGATAGTTCTCCCATGGGACCTCATTTGAGTGGGCCAACATTGGCTTGAACCTCTTCCATTTCATTTTATTATACATCAATTTTGAGTAAACTATCATTCTTGTGTGTAGGATTGCCTTTGCGAAGTTCCACTTTCTAACATACCCCTCATATTACACGTTGTTTTTCAGTCCTACACACACCCTTTCCTTGGTGCTCCATCTATTTTACTCATCCTGAAGAACCATCTTCAATATACTCTTGCATGAAATATCCCTATATTGTATTCACTTCCTCCATGAGGCCCTCGAGGATTTCACGTAGTGATTTATTGGTCCCTCAAATAGTGCTTCATGTTGTGTTTCCCTACCAAATACTTCATCACATAGGTACACTAAATGTTATGGGTTATTTTCATATCTACGCTAATGTGGCCCCCTCTATAGACCAATCCTCCACCCCAACACTGTTAGGCATTGCTTGTTCCTTCCCTTCCCCAAGTGTAAGATGGTGAATGTCATGTAATTCCATGGGATGAGGAGTGGGTACCCATTCTACAAGGTGTAGGATGTTAAACATACAAGCACCCACATCCTAAACACATGACATTAAAATGTGATCTCCGCATGTGTAGCAAGTTCGAGAAGATCATAGAAGGGATAGGGAATGGCACCCTCTCGCTCTCTCTCTCTCTATCTCTCCCTCTAGGCTTTTCCTCCATGTGCACCTCAGGTTGTCTCCACGTATGCTCAGACACACCTTGACAGTGTGTTCCCCATATGATGACCATATCATCTTAGTAGATCGGGTCACCCTCCTCGGGCTTCCCTCTTAGTGTAATTCCAAATCATCACTATTCCTCATGGTCGAATCATTCACAAAACGATTTTCAAGATTCTCACTACCTCGTATTTCTCAAAATGACCATGACTCAAGTGGGCTTAGAGAAAGCAGCGAACATGACATCCTATCTAGGCCGCTAACCTTGCATAAGTCCCATTCCCCCTTCACTCTCAAAATATGTGTAATTTGATCGCTTCCTTCCAAACTAGGTACATAGGAATCCTCCTCGGGGTTCAATAATATAATTCGTCAATCCTGACCACTTTGTGTTATTTCACATTCATCATGAATGATGTTAAACTATAGACTCCTTACCCTTGAAAACTACATGGGTTCTCATCCCTATCTTTTTTATAGGGTATGTGGGATGCCTCTATCAGGTTCAACCCAAATTAATAGTAAACCTCAGTGCTCCATCCTCAAGATGTACCCCTCCTAATGTTCTTTCATCCCTCATCATGGAACATAACCTAGATCTGTCTCCCTAAGGTGTTCAAATCCACATCGGTAGCTAATCATGATTAATCCCAACACAACCCATACTCCTCAAACTAAGAGTTCCCCTCTCATGATGGGCTTCTAACCATGTGTAACCCCTAGCATGTCTATGGGTCACTATCCTTTGTGTACACCCCAATTCAATTCCCCATCAAGAAATACATAGACTTTGTTCTTTTCCCTTATTATCAATGTATATACGAAGCCTCAATGAGACTCAATCCCATAAATCATGTCCCAACCCGGTCTCTCCCTCGATCCTTTTTGTTTTGGGAAGATCATTCCTCAACCTAGAGGTTCCACCTATTTTGGGTCTCATCCATGCATTTATTCTCACAAGACACCTCCTCAGGTGGTTCATCGACCTATCCCAGAAATACGTGGACATTGATTCCCTTTTATGGGCATACCTAGTAATCCTCCATGAGGATTAATCCCAACATCATCACATTCATACTAGTTCCCTATCCATTTGTTCCATCCCTTCGACTCTTCCTCCATATACATCCTGATTTTTTACATGGGATGCCACAACAAGATTAGATATGTCCCTCTATGCAAGTACCTAACCATGCATAAGCACCAATCATTTTATTCTTTGACTCAACCTTATCACGGTGAGGCTACATTATTCAATGTTCCGCTAACCAGGTGTAAGACCTGAATTACCCATCGAATTATTTGGGTTTGGATCCCTTTTGGATATGTAGTAAGTCTCACCAATGTTTAATCAAATCCAATTGAAAAAATTGGTTTCCCCTTATAGTCATACACCCTCTCTGATACTCCCACAATGGAATCCAAATCAGCCTTCATAGTGTGGAACCATCCTTTTTTTGGGACACGCCATCTAGGGTCCCTCATCACTGGGCATTCTGATCCATCCATTTGGTAAACCATCCGGGTTCTCCCTCCCAGAGATGTTCCTATCTGATCTAGTCTCACAAGTGATCTAATTAATTAGATATATCCCACTAGACGTTAAACTCACAGAATACCCTATGTTAAACATGGGTAGCCGTGGAAAGCCTCAGATACCTGACTTCAACATAGGGTTCCAGGAATTTGATGTGAGATTACTTGGGATTCTGCACCCTCCAAAATCCCTATCATAATGGAAAAATCAAGTGTACCAGTGTTTTAGTGTCCAGACATGCCAATGATGAAAAATGCGACTACTCACTTGACCAATTTTTTCTACACTAACTTGAACCTTGGAAATATCTCGACAAAATAACTGTAATTAACTGACATGCACAATGATATGGAATCAAAAATATTTTCACAAACAATGTATTAATATTTATGGGAGACACAGATTAGGTGATGATTTCTGAGGAGGAATCCATGGAAGGAGAGGCTAACATCCCATCATACCATTTCACACAATGAGAAAACACCACCGAAGAGACAATGAATGTTGCCAACAATTAGAAAGCAAGAATGTGGTGTAAAATTAGAACTGATAGAGAGCATCAACCATGAAATTAAATGTGGTGCACAACAACTAAAGTGTTAGAAATAAAAATGGTGAACCCAATGTGGAACTATTCTCCAAAACATGATGACTAGAATCATTCGAGAAATCAGCAGATAAGCTTGTCACTGGATCTAGCCATTCGGCACTAGGTCCTGCCAAGAAAATATTTGGTCTGGTATGAAACTCACTAGGATTTGGGAGCAGTTAATCATTGGGCATCCAGATCGGTGATATTGTCATCATGGATCTTTATATAAGACCATGGAAGAATAAATGACGCTGATGAACTATGAATTATTTTCCTGTTATTTGTACTGCTTGATGAATCTTCTACTATCCTCTCACCTGAAGAATCAGGGCCAGGGGAAATGACAATGAGGTGATCCCACGTGTCTCTATATAAACCACCAGTACTCCCATGATTACAGCTATAGGGTTCTCATCCCCTGTCTCAACGTCCAAAATAGTTCCTTGGAGAGTGATGTACAATCTTGTTCGACTGTATGAAGAGAAGAGGGTTATCCCAATGAGGGATATGGCCAAAAATAACTAGTATCTTTTGGGAACAACTGTCACTATCACCCCCAAGAGCTGCATACGGAGGCACTGATCCTCACTCTGACAATTAACCATTTTGGGATCCTCTCCCCAAAATTCCCTTATGATTCACTCCCTTATGCTGATGAGTTAAGGGACATTAGAGACATCCCAGCATCAGTTGAATCCAGGGAGATTCCAAGGAGGGTTCCATCAAGGACAAATCAACTCTTCTATCTATTCTCACAAGACAAGGAATATGTGGCCTCTACCCCTTTCACATCCAACCCCAGTTCAGCTTACCCAATGCCAATGTCGGGGGAAAGATTAGGATGACACCAGTCAAGGGGCGTCATACTCCGCAACTACAGTGTTCCTCCCCTCCACTGAAGTATAATATCATCTCCCTATTCTTATAGAATAGGGGAACTTCCATTCTTAGTATGTATTGAGGTCCCATCTAATGCGCGACAATGCTTAGTCGACTCTCCCAGTCATAGGCACGAGCAGTAATCGTTACGGGCCGACCCGTGGAGATGACATTCATTACAGAGGTCCTCCCCACACCAACATCATTCCAAGAGGAGGTACTCACCATTTTTTTGACACCAATTATTGTGTTCCTTCCAATTACCATTATCCAATGTATAGAGGTTTTCCCTATATTCCAGGATTTTGGTGCAAAGATCATTCGTGCATCATCACCACCTCAAGCGGGGGGCCTCTCCAAGGCAGCATCAATCAGAGTGAGGGTACTCCTCACCCTATTACCCATAATCATGGAGGTCCTCCCCATGTTATTACAGGATCCATTGGATTTACTCAATGCGTCAACAATAACCAAAGTGGTGTCCCTCCTCGCTTCATCGATAGTCAACACAGAGGTCTTCCCTGTGTCGAAATTGATCAGTATGAAGGAACACCTCATACCATCGCAACCAGAGCTGGCAGGTGAAAATGTCCTCCCCATGCTATAGGAGTCAACCATTGAGTCCCTCCCCATGTTATTACCAAATCTAGTATAGGCCCTCCCCACAAAGGAAATCCCAACCACATAGGACCTCCATGTGTTTAGTTCGACATCATTCTGGGTGCTCCTACCACCACAACTCATCCAGGTGGAGGTCCTCCTCACTCCAACACCAATCCAGACTGATTTACTCCCTGTGTAAAAGGTCTACGCCACCCTAGAGACCACCACAGAGTAGGAAGATGAATCTTCACCACCAATGGAAGATTCATGTGAAGCTCTAAATCATAGTCAATCACATCCATTTTTTAGATTCAGATGCATAGTGTGACTCGATCATGGAACCCTCACCCCAATCATCTTCATCGAGGTCGTTAGTAGGAACCCAGCATGTTAGCATCATCCTCTTAGATTTTAAGATGCACCAAATCCACAAATTCCTCTACAAATACATATAGGAGGAATAAGATTAGGTTCCTTTCAAGGGTCTTGTTGTGCAGTCATCTCTATAGTCACTTGGATCATTCTTTACCACTACAAGAGATCACATAGTGTTGCTCTGGGGATAGATAGACGAAGAGCATAGGACAGATTCATCTTTATAAGCCTCCATCTTAGTATATGAACCAGTGGTCAACTCCCCATCCTATTGGGATTTGGTGATGCAGTTTGTAAAGTCCTCAAGAGACAACCCAATATACAATGGTTGTTAGCTCATGCACAGTGCACTCCACTAAATATCTTGCTGCAGTGGTCTTTATCAATACCATTACCAGTTCCCCAGCCGACCCCAGTTGAGGAATGGGGAAATCGGGTTCCAGATCCTTCTTTTTAGTGGAGAATCTTGTGGGACATTTTTGCAGTGCCTTAATTGACAGAAATGTTCTGTTCAATTGTGACATTAGACTTCAACATTTCATATTCCGTCACCCAAGATGAGTTCATGTGTTTTCTCGAGACACACTGGGCAACAAACATATGTCTTCAACCTCACTAGTTGGTCTATCTATGTAACGCCCCAACCACAGTTACCTAGAGTCAGTGCATTGTTTTAATATATTGGAATGATTGCAAGGAATCACTTCATGAAGGACTGATCGGTTTAGCAGTCTTGGAAAATATATTACATACATGAATGTTACATAAAACTTTGTAACATACAAAACAACATCAATAATCCTTTATAAATGGTATTATTCCCTTGGCTTAACCCTGCATATCAATCACAATACACTTCATGGAATCCTGGGAAAAATAAAACATATAAATGGGTGATCTCAGATGCTCAGTAAGGATAAAAATATGGTAGAAACTTTCATAAATAAGCATAAATATTTAAGGCAATGTATAACTAAAACAAAAGCCTTTTAAACTAGAACTTCAGCATAATATGGCCGAAATAAAATGAAGTAATGTCATTTACTTATTAACATGAATATTCTACTAGTTGAATAATCACATGAAATATCACAAACCACTTTCATAATGATGGAATGCATAATTCCATACTATCATAACCACATAGTCAAGGCCTTGTTCAAAGACTACAAATAATATTTTGTCAATGCCCCGTGCCAAGACACTAGTTTGTCTCATGAGACCTACCGATGCATCGAGGAGCTATAGCGGGCTCCACCGGTCACTTACTAAGTCCAATCCATTCATCATATGAACAGGTTTAAACATAACATAAACATTCGTATTGAAACTATCATACGAAATGTCAATAATGTCTCCATAAACCATGAATGGCATAAAAATAACACATCCATAGTCAAACATATCACAAAGCCTTCAATACAATATGGATGTTTTGTATCATAATAAATCAACTTCAAATAAGTTTAACATCCATCAAAGTATGTTCACATGGATTAAATCAAAACTATTTAAGAGAAATATCTCTTTTTCTGAATCATTTAAAAGCTACACATTTATAAAGGATGTAATTTAAAAGATATTTTTGAATCAAAGTGTCCCAGACCACTTTGAAACTTTTGAAAAGAAATATCATTTCAAAAAATTCATGTCCATATAAATAAATCCTCAAACTCATTTTGAAAACATGGACATTAATTAAAAATATTTAGAAATATAAATCTTTAAAACATTTAAAATTATGATCTTGATAAATATTACCTTTCACAAATTCTTAAAATATTTATTTTGAAATCATTTAAAAGTCACATAATTATAAAATAAAACATTTACTTTGAAAATATTCTTATAAGCTTGTAAGAGAAGCTTTGATGATTTTATAATGGTGGAAAATAGCTACACCCACTGTATAAGTTAAAAAAATACATTCTTACCTTTATTCTGTCGAAAAGGTTAAAAAGGAACTTGTTTGGAAAACGAGAGAAAGATACCTTTATAAACATCTTATTAAAAGTAAAAAATGGGATAAATGACTATAACCCATAGTCTATAAAATTTTAAGAATGATTTGAAATACATTTTTAATTAACATGGATGTAGATGATAAAGAGGTCCCAGTAGATAATTATGTATAAACAACCTCGGATAATGAAGAGATTGTGAAATAAACTCTTAACACTTTGATAACTTATGAAACATACACCTCATGAAAGAGATATCATACAATGAATATGTAAATACACATAAATTAAAGTGTATTACACAAAGAAAACAATTATTTTAAGTACATACACCACACAAAAGGTAATAGCGGCAATATGTCATGAATCTCACGGGAATAAGGAGTTAGATGAAAACCCCTTACCTTGTTATTTCCTTTAGTCGAGGGTACGTTTAACTTCTTATATAAAAACTGTATTATGTTATTAAATTATACCCGAACCATATTAATATTTATGATATCATACATTATTCATTTATAACTTTTTACTAACCTTTAATAATAATTTCCAGGTTAAATTAACATTTCGGGTAATAATCGCTTTCTTTATCGTACGTGTTTTAACTTGTTACTCTTGATTGTATCACATAGATCATGAATTAAATATTTCCAGATATAAAACATGATTTATATATAATGTATATTAATAATATAATTATGTATAATATATATATATATGTGAAATGGAAAACATCGTTTATGGAGACGGTAGTCCGTACGTACGCATAAACACTATTTCCGTTTTTATAACGTATTGAACGGAACTAAGTGATTAAAATATATGTAAGTACATATATATATATATATATACAGTAGAATTATTATTTCATATATTACAAACATACTACTAATATATATTTTTATAATTGTCGATGAATTGTGAATGTTGAAATGAATCTCATCGCGTCGTGGAGACTGTAATCCGTATGTACGAACGAGCGACAATATCATTTCCTTAAAAGTGAGAGATTGGATGGTATATTAACTTTACAGAGACATTATCATGTTTTTTCATTATTTATATACATATTAATCTTCATTATATCCATCCAAATAACATAGTGTTGAATAACAAATAACACCACAGCGTGAAGACGGTAAGTTGTACGTACGCACGCATGGTGACATTATCATTCATAAGAAGGACATAATAATGAATATAGTTCTGAAATATTTATAATTACATCACAATATATAGAAGATACTGGAATTATTATTTTATAATGGAAATAAAAAAAGAAAGAAGAAGTTGAAGAAGAAAGGAACATGAAAGAGGGTGCTGAAATCATTACCTCTTCTTCGGGTTCTTCATTTTGATTTGATCCAAAGGGCTACATAGGTTGGCTTTATGATCAAACTATGGCCTATAGGTTGAATTGATGGAATTTGAGGGAATATTTGGGTAGGGGTTGGCCGATCCAAAAGTCTTTTAAGGTATGAATTTGAGAGAAGGGAGAGTACACTTTTATTAGAGGGGTGAGGGGCATCTTTGAAAAAGCTAGAAATATTATTTTATAATAAATTCATATTAGGTTTATAATGAATATAAAGTGAATTTTTTAAAGTTTAATGTGGGGATAGGTCTAAATACACTCAAAAAATAGGTTTTATACGGGTTTGGGTCACTATATTAACTTTATCCTTTTAATATAACTCTTAGTTCAATTGTTTGACATTTACCATATCTATTTGTATTTTTATATTATATAGTCAATAAACATACTATAAACATCAAAACTACCCCAAAGTGGTCCAATAATAATACACCTATCATTAGATAAGCCCTTTTTCTGAACCTTATATTTTTAGGAATATAATATCAATTAATAATATAATATTTGATTTAAAAACTCCTTTACGTCAATTTTGACACTATTTAATAATTGATTTTTGTTAAAGTCTTAAAAACATTAGTAATTCGAACCAAAATAATTTAAGCAATCCTAACATTTCATAATAACCAATTAAATTTTTTGATGTCATCAAAACTTTAAAATTATATTTATTTTAACATTTATAATACTAATTATTTGATTCTTTCATTAATAAGGAAAAGAAAACATCATTATTGTGTCATAAATAAATTAAATTATTCAATGTCTAAAAATTATAAATAACATACCATTATTTAGGAAAATTTTTTTATTTCTAATTAATATTTATAGTTGAAAATATAACATATATAACACTATTGAAATTTTTTTTTCTAAAAGATATATGCTTGTGTCATTTTTGTATTAACATTAACTTAATTAATATAAAGTGTCATTATCACTTAAAAGTTGATCCATGGGGTCCCTAAATGGACCCAATGATGACCATGGTCAGAAATGTATCAAACAATATGGTTAGGACACATTTTAAGGTAATTTATTATTATTATAATCTTATTTTTACCATTATTTACCGAATTTACCCTTTTACCATGGTAAATAAAATTTTTACCGATGTAATTATTCAAAATGTCTAAAAATAAAAGTTACCTATTTACACAATTTGTACCTCCTTATTCTAAAAATGGAATCTGTTTTTCTAAATTCAAAACACAGAAGTGGCAGAAATTAATTTAAAATTAATTCCCGTTGACAAAACAAAAAGCGTGTTTTTAAGAGGTAATAACTATCAAAAGATTGCCATCTGCTTATGTCCAGTTTAAATGTGAAATTATGTCCAATGACCAAAATTGGATTAAATGGTAAAAATATAATATAATTATACTCTAAAATCACTCAAATTCATAATTTATCACTATTAATTATTTCTATTAAAAACGATTTTTGTAATTAAAATTTTGTAATTTTCACTATTCATCAAAATATGAAAGTTATCTGAAAAGTACAAAAAATTCACCCTAAGATAATTTCTATACTCCAAATCAAAAAATAAAGTCCATTGTGAAAGATAAAATGTATAAAATTTCAAAAAGTATGTCTTACTATTCATAACCGCAAGTTTGATTGAATGTGGTGTGTGTTAGAACTCGAAGTTGCATACAACACACACTACTGCATTATTCAAAGAGAAGCGTACCATGGAATCTTGGGGTGTAACATTATCCCCTCCTTCAATGAATTGTTTCCATGCAATTTTAAATCATATTTCAAAAATAAAAGGTTGAAAATAGATAATACCTTTGGGAAAACCCACATCGGAAATTAGGTTAATAAAAATTAGTCTTAATAAGAGGAAAATGGAAATGAAAGGGTCACCACCAAATTATGATATCCATTAGGAGAACATTGGTGGAAATTAGAAAAATATAATTGGTGGGAAAATGTAAATATTTTATAGGTAGTGATTGAGTTCATCAATCAAGAACAAGTGTAAAATTGAGGGCCTTATATTCATCAATCTATGATGATTTAAAATATCATCGATTCAACAAAACATATGGTATTACGATAATATATTTCTGGTTTTAAGATCCCTTCAATAAACTATAAGAATTAATTTATTCATAGAATAAGAGAGGAATAACAATATATACATGAAAAGTAGAGTCTCATCCTTTAACTAATTTCTTCCACAAACTCATCTTTCATTCTAAAAGATAATAGAACATAAAAATAATATTTTATTTATCCTATTTTTATAGGGTTCAAAAAATAAATTTATAATTTATCTACCAGAATTTTCTAAAAAAACTACATTATTCAATCCAGGACATCACGTGGGCCTGTGGTAGGTGATACACCGTTATTTCCCTTCAGTTGTGGGTTCAAGTTTCACGCCCTTGCCGGACGCAACGAGTTTCCACCATACCGACGGGTTTTCCTTTTATAGAAATCCAAAAATAATCTCAAACTAGAATTATCCAAAATACTTCTATCCAAACTCACAGTCCAATATTTATAAGATGGTAAAACAATTAATATCCTTTTTTCCACTTAATAACATGTTAACACCTTCATCATGTATTCTTTTAAAACACTGTAACATCCTCAATTACCAAAAAACCTTATTGATTACATTCATGATCCCTTATTCCTTATAAAATACTAGATATACTCCTTCTATCAAAAAATTTCTTAAAATCCATCAATAATGGAATATACAAATCATTAATCAGTTTCAAGGTAGTCAAGAATATCCAATATAATTTATCCAAATTAATTATATATTATTCCAAAATCACTACCTCGGTATCAGAACCATATTATGGTTTATCTTTCTCTCAACCATAAATTTTCCAAAAATTTAACCTGCTATTGAGTCACTTTTCTTGGTTTCACACAATCTCAATTCCTTAATGAAATAGTACTGTAGTACAATCCTTATATACTACATAATTATTATAACCATTATATTGTTGATACAACACTCAAATGAAATAATTCTATAATAACAACATAAGAAATATAATCATTCTTCCTCATCTGTGGTAGTATCATAACTTGATTATTATCCAATAGCATAATTTGGGGCATACTCTGATGATTTGGACATTGGTTCGCGTAGTGTCCCAACTCATTACAGATGAATCATTTTACATTTGAGACCTTTTCCTTACACTTGCAGTCACGTACATGGTGTCCTCTTTATCCACACTTATAAAAAACTCTCATTCCCTTCAGGAAAGTTCCAGGGTGTTTCTTCCCACAGTTATCACATATGGGAAAATTCTTCTTTTCCCTCTTCCCTTTATCCATCCTTCTCTCTTCCATCCTTTTATTCTCTTGCTTCCCTTAAAATCCATAGGACTGCGAGAATTTTTTACTTATCTTATTAACAGATGATACTATTTCATCATATGTTGAGAATACATGGGAGACTATTTCTCTTATAAATGTTGGCTTAATACCATGACAGATATGATCCTTCTTACTCTTTGGATCATACGTCTTGTTGGAGTTCACATTCCTTATACTGGGTTCCATTTCTATAAAATGGCATAAACTAGGTCAGTTTATGAATTGTAATGAATAATTCCAAACTTGTAAAATACCTAATGTAAATTAAACGGTTTTTGGATATAATCCATAATCATAAAGTTGATTTCATTGAGAATGTATATACTCATAAATCCTTCATAATTATTTGTAAATAAAATGAGAATTATTCTAAGAATATCCCTGGGGAGTGTCGTAACCAAGAGTGCAACAAGGACCATTGTTGTGCACCAGTCCCCATTCGAGTCTAGCTCAAAGTGGTGTTTTCGGGTTTTACCCCTAGGTACATCTGTGCCAGAGCCGCCTCTACCAGCTCGTTTCAAGACAGGGATGTATTTTCATAGAAAACACACCAAATCTCTACATTACCAAAATTACAAAAATTTATTCTATACTAATCCTCAAAGTCTATCTTAGGTCTATGTGATCAAATCAGAGTTTATACAAATCTATCTTCCAATGTTATTGATAAACTTCATCTGATACCAACTGTAACACCCCGACCCCAGTTACCAAGAGTCGGTGCATTATTTTCATATATTGGCATGATTACTGGGAATAATGTCTCGAAGGACCAATCAGTTTAGTAGTCTTGGAAAATACATTACATACATGAATTATACATTACACTTTATAACATACAAAACAACATAAATAATCCTTTATGAAGGCCATTATTCCCTTGGCTTAACTCTTTATATCAATCACAATTCACTTCTTGAAATCTTGGGAAAAATAAAACATAGAAAGGGGTGAGCTCAGATGATCAGTAAGGATGATAATACATTGGAGACTTTCATAAATAAGCATAAACATTTAAGGAAATATATAACTAAAAAAATGCCTTTTAAACTTGAACTTCAGCATAATATGGAAAAAATAAAATGATGTAATGTCATTTACTTATTCACATGGATAATCTACTAGTTGAATAATCACATGCAATATCACTAACCACTTTTATAATGATGTAATGCATAATGCCAGACTATCACAACTACATAGTTAAGGCCTTGTGCCAAGACTACAAATAAGATTTTGTCAAGACCTTGTTCCAAGACACTAGTTTGTCTCATGAGACCTATTGAAGCATCAAGGAGCTATAGAGGGATCCACTCATCACTCCCTAAGTCAAATTCATTCCTTATATGAACAGGTTTAAACATAACATAAACATTTGTATTAAAACTAGCATAAGAAATTTCAATACTTTCTCCATAAACCATGAATGGTATAAAAATAACACATCCACAGTCAAACATATCACAAAACCATCAATAAAATATGAAAGTTTTATTTCATAATAAATCAACTTCAAATAATCTTAGAATCCATCAAAGGATTTTTACATAGATGAAATAAAAACCATTTGAGAGAAATATTTGTTTTTTGAAATCATTGAAATTTTACACATTTATAAAGGAAGTAATTTAAATGATATTTTTGAATCAAAGTGTCCCATACCACTTTGAAACTTTTGACAAGAAATATCATTTCAAAAAATTCATATCCATATAAATAATTTTTTAAAATCATTTTGAAAACAAGGACATTAATTAAAAAGATTTATAATGATAAATCTTTAAAACATTTAAAATTATGATCTTGGTAAAGAGTACCTTTCACAAATTCTTAAAATATTCCTTTTGAAATCATTTAAAAGTAACATAATTATAAAATAAAACATTTACTTTGAAAATATTCTTATATGATTTTAAGAGATGCTTTGATGATTTTATAATGGCGGAAAATAGCCGCACCCTCCGTATAAGGTAAAAAAAGACATTCTTACCATCATTCTGTCAAAAAGGTTAAAAAGGACCTTGTTTGAAAACGACAAAAAGATTCATTTATAAACATCTTATAAAAAGTAAAAAAGGGTATAAATTACTTTATCCTATAGTCTATTAAATATTAAGTATGATTTGAAATACATTTTTAAGAAACATGGATGAGGATGATAAAGAGGTTCCAGTAGAAAATTACGTATAAACAACCTCGGATAATGAAGAGATTGTAAAATAAACCCTTACCAATTTGATAACTTATGAAACATACACCCCATGAAAGAGTTATCATGAAATGAATATGTAAATATTCCTAAATTAAAGTGTATTACACAAATAATACAATTATGGGAAGTACATACACCACACAAAAGGTAATAGTGTCCATATGACATGAATCTCACGGGAATAAGGAGTGAGATGAAAACCCCTTACCTTGCACTTTACTTTAGTCAAGGGTACTTTTAACCCCCTGTATGAAGACTGTAGTAGGTTATTAAATTATAATATATCCATATTAATATTTATGATATCTTACAATATTAATTTATGACTTTTTACTACCCATTAAATAATAATTTCCATGTTAAATTAACATTTCGGTTAATAATCGCTTTCTTTATCGTACGTGTTTTAACTTGTTACTCTTAATTTAATCACATAGATCATGATTTAAATACTTTTAGAATATAAAAAACGATTTATATATCATATATATTTAGAATATAATTATGTATAATAGATATATATGTGAAATGGAAAACACAGTTTATGGAGACGGCAGTCCGTACGTACACATAAACGCTGTTTCTGTTTTCATAACGTATTGAACGGAACTAAGTGAATAAAATATATATAAGTACATAAATATATATATATATATCCAGTAGAAATATTATTTCCTATATTACAAACATATTATTAATATATATTTTCATAATCTTCGATGAATGGTGAATGTGGAAATAAATCTCATCGTGTCTTGAAGACGGTAATCTGTACGTACGCACGAGCAAAAATATAATTTCCTCAAAGTTGTAGAATTTTATGGTATATTAATTTTATAGAGACATTATCATGTTATTTTCATTATTTATATACATATTACTCATCATTATATTCATCCAAAAAACATAGTGTTGAATAACAAATTACACCACGGCGTGGAGACGGTAAGTCGTACGTACACACGCATGGTGACATTATCATTCATAAGATGGACAGAATAATGAATATAGTTCATAAATTTTTATAATAACATCACAATATATATAATATTCTAGATTTATTATTTTAGAATGTAAATAACAAAGAAAGAAGAAGTGGAAGAAAAAAGGAACTTGAAAGAGGGTGGTGAAATCATTACCTCTTCTTTGGGTTCTTCCTTTTAATTTGCTCAAAAGGGATCCTTAGGTTGGCTTTATGGTCAAACTAAGTCCTCTAGATTAAATTGATTGATGTTTATAGAATATTTGGGCCGTGTTTGGCCAAGCCAAAAGGCTTTTAAGGTATGAATTTGAGAGAAGGGGGAGTGTCCTTTTATAAGAGTGTTGAGGGGCACCTTTGGAAAAGCTAGAAATATTATTTTATAATAAATTCATATTCGGTTTATAATGTATCAAAAGAGAATTATTTAATTTTTAAGGTGGGTATAGGTCTAAAACAACTCATCCAATATGTTTTAGATGGGTTTGGGTCACTATATTAACTTTATCTTTTTTATTTAACTCTTAGTTAAATAGTTTGACATATACCATGTCTTTGTATTTTTATATTATATAGTCAATAAACTTACTATAGAATTCAAAGAAACACCCATGTGGTCCATTAATAATACCCATATAATTATATAAGTCCTTTACCCAAACATTATATTTTTATGATTATAATATCAATTAATAATATAATATTTGTTTTCAAAACTCCTTTATGAAACTTTTGACACTATTTAATAATTGAATTTTTTAAAAGTCTTAACAACTTTATTAATTCTAAAAAAATCATTTAAGAAATAATAACATGTCATATTAACGAATAAAATTTATTTATGTCAACAAAACTTTCAAATTATATTTATTTTATCATTTATAATACTAATTATTTCATTCTTTCATTAATAAAGAATATACTGCATCATTATTGTGTCATAAATAAATTTAATTATTCAATGTCTAAAAATTATAAATAAAATAAAATTATGTAAGAAATATTTTTATCTTTATAGTTAATATTTATAGTTGAAAATATAACATATATAACTCTATGTAAATAGTATTTTTCTAAAAGATATATGCTTTTTGTCATTTTTCTATTTACTTTAACTTAATTAATATAAAGTGTCATTATCACTTACAAGTGGATCCATGGGGTCCCAAAATGGACCCAAAGATGAAAAGTGTCGGACATGTATCAACTAATAGGTTTAGGACACATTTTAGTGTAACTTATTATTATTATAATATTATTTGTTACCCTTATTTACCGGATTTACCCTTTAACCATGGTAAATAAAATATTTACCTTAGTAATTATTCAAAATGTCTAAAAATAAAAGTTACCTAATTACACAATTTGGAACTCCTGATTCTAAATATGGAATCCATTTTTCTAAATTCAAAACACATAAGTGGCGGAAATTAATTTAAAATTAATTCACTTTGTTAAAACAAAAAGCGTGTTTTTAAGAGATAATAACTATCAAAAGATTGGCGCTTCCTTATGTCCAGTTTAAATGTGAAATTATGTCCAATGAAAAACATTGGATTAAATGGTAATAATAAAATCTAATTATAATCTAAAATCTCCCAAATTTATAATTTATCACTATTAATTATTTTTATTAAAAAAGTTGTTTTTAATTAAAATTTAGTAATTTTCACTATTCATCAAAATATGAATGTTTTCTGAAATTTACCAAAAAATCACCCTAAGATAATTTCGATATATCGAATCCAAAAATGAAGTCAATTTTTAAAGATAAAATGTATAAAATTTCAAAAAGTGGGTATTACTATTCATAACGGCTAGTTTGATTGGTTGTGATGTGTGTTAGAACTCGAAGTTGCGTACAACACATGCTACTGCATTATTCAAAGAGAAGCGTACCATGGAAGTTGGGGTGTTACATTCTCCCCTCCTTCAATAAATTGCGTCCTTGCAATTTGAAATTATTTTTCAAAATAAATGTTTGAAAATAGAAAATACCTTTGGGAAAACCCACATCGGAAATTAGGTTAATAAAATTTAGTCTTAATTAGAGGAAAAGGGAAATGAAAGGGTCACCACCAAATTATGATATCGATTAGGAGAACATTGGTGGAAATTAGAGACATATAATTAGATGAAAATGTAAATATTAATAGGTAGTGATTGAGGACATCAATCACAAACAAGTGTAAAATTGAGGGCCTTAAATTCAAAAATCTATTATGATTTAAAATACCATCAGTTCAACAAAACATATGGTATTGGGATAACATATTTTTGGTTTTAATATCCCTTAACTAAAGTATAAGAATTAATTTATTCATAGAATAATAGAATTATAAAAATATATACCTGACAAGTAGAGTCTCATCCTTTAACTAATTTGTACCACAAACTCATCTTTCACTCTAAAAGATAATAAAACATAAAAATAATATTCTATTTATCCTATTCGTATAGGGTTAAAAAAATGAATTTATAATTCATTTACCAGAATTTTTTAAAAAACTACATTATTCAATCCAGGACATCACATGGGCTAGTGCTAGGTGATACACCCGTGTCGCCCTTCGGTTGCGGGTTCAAGTCTCACGGCCCTGCCAGACACGACGGGTTTCCACATAACATCTGGGTTGTCCTTTTATGGAAATCCAAAAATAATCTAAAACTAGAATTATCCTAAATACATCTGTCCAAACTCACAGTCCAAAATTTATAAGGAATGTAAACACTCTAAATATTCTTTTTTCCTCTTAATAACATGTGAACACCCTCATCATGTATTCTTTTAAAACACTGAAACATCCTGAATTACCATAAAACCTTATTGATTACATTCATGATCCCTTATTCTTTATAGAATACTGGATATACTCCTTCTATTAAAAAATGTTTTAAACTGCAAAAATGATGCAATATACAAATCATTAATCAGTTTCAAAGTAGTTAAGAATATTCAATATAATTTATACAAATCAATCATGTATTATTCAAAAATCACTTCCTCAGTATCAGAACCATATTATGGTTTATTATTCTCTTAACCATAAATTTTCCAAAACTTTCACCTGCTATTGAGTCACTTTTCTTGGTTCCACACAATCTCAAGTCCTTAATGAAATAGTACTGCAGTACAATCCTTATATACTCCATAATTATTATAACCATTACATGGTTGATAAAACACTCAAAAGACATAATTCTCTAATAACAACATAAGAACTCTAATCATTCCTCCTCATATATGGTAGTTTCATAACTTGATTATTATCCAATAGTATCATTTGGGGCATACACTGATGATTTGGACATTGGTTTTTGTAGTGTCCCAACTCCATGTAGATGAAGAAGTTTACATTTGAAACCTTTTTCTTACCCTTGCAGTCACGTACATGGTGTCCTTTTTCTCCACACTTATAAAAAACTCTCATTCCCTTCAGGAAAGTTCCAGGGTGATTCTTCCCACAGTTATCACATATGGGAAAATTCATCTTTTCCCTCTTCCCTTTATCTATCTTTCTCTCTTCTATCCTTTTATTCTATTTCTTCCCTTCAAATCCATAGGACTGAGAAAATATTTTACTTATCTTATTAACACATGATACTATTTCATCATATGTTGAGAATACATGGGAGACTATTTCCCTTCTAAATGGTGGCTTAAAACCGTGAAAGATATGATCCTTCTTACTCTTTGGATCATACGTATTTTTGTAGTTCACATTCATTATACTGGGCTCCATTTCTATACAATGGCATAAACTAGGTCAGTTTATGAATTGCAACGAATAATTCCAAACTTGTAAAATACCTAACGTAAATTGAATGGTTTATGGATATAATCCATAATCATAAAGATGATTTAATTGAGGAAGTATATACTCATAAACCCTTCATAATTATTTTTAAAGAAAATGAGAATTATCCTAACTATATCCCCCAAGAGTGCCGTAACCAAGAGTGAAGTAAGGCCCATTGTCGTGCACCAGTCCCCATTCGAGTCTAGCTCAAAGCGGTGTTTTCGGGTTTTACCCCTAGGTACATCTATACCAGAGCTGCCTCTACCTGCTCGTATCCATACAGAGATGTATTTTCTTGGAAAACTCACAAAATCTCTACATTACCAAAATTCTATAAATTTCTTATATATTAATCCTCAATGTCTATCTTAGGTCTAAGTGCTCTAATCAGAGTTTATCTAAATCTAGCTTCTAAGGTTATTGATAAACTTCCTCTGATACCAATTGTAATGCCCCGATCCCAGTTACCTAGAGTCGGTGCATTATTTTAATATATTGGCATGATTACAAGGAATGAAGTCCCAAAAAACCGATTGGTTTAGTAGTCTTGGAAAATAGATTACATACATGAATGTTACATTACACTTTATAACATACAAAACAACATAAATAATCCTTTATGAATGCCATTATTACATTGGATTAACCCTACATATCAATCACAATACATATCTTGGAATCCTAGGAAAAATAAAACACAAAAAGGGGTGAGCTCAGATGCTCAGTAAGGATAACAATACAGCGGAAACTTTCTTAAATAAGCATAAACATTTAAAGAAATATATAATTAAAACAAAAGCCTTTTAAACATGAACTTCAGCATAAAATGGCAAAAATAAAATTATGTAATTCCATTTACTTATTCACATGGATATTCTTCTAGTTGAAAAACCACATGTAATATCACTAACCACTTTCATAATGATGGAATTTATAATGTCAGACTATCATAACCACATTGTCAAGGCCTTGTGACATGACTACAAATAAGATTTTGTCAAGGCCTTGTGCCAACACAGTAGTTTGTCTCATGAGATCCTACCAATGCATCTTGGAGATATAGAAGGCTCCACCCATCACTTACTACATCCAATTCATTCCTCATATGAATAGGATTAAACATAACATAAACATTTGTATTAAAACTATCCTACGAAATGTCAGTACTTTCTCTACAAATCATGAATGGTATAAAAATAACACATCCACTGTCAAACATATCAAAAAACCATCAATACAATATGGATGTTTTTTATCATAATAAATCAACTTCAAATAAGCTTAAAATCAATCAAAGGATGTTGACATAGATGAAATCAACACTATTTGAGAGAAATATCTCTTTTTTGAAATCATTAAAATGTCTCACATTTATAAAGGAAGTAATTTAAAATATATTTTTGAATCAAAGTGTCCCATACCAATTTGAATCTTTTGAAAAGAAAAATCATTTCAAAACATTCATTCCCATATAAATAACACCATAAAATCATTTTGACAGCATGGAAATTAATTAAAAATATTTAGAAAGATCATTAAAATATTTAAAATTCTGATCTTGATAAAGAGTACCTTTCACAAATTCTTAAAATATTAATTCTGAAATCATTTATAAGTCACATAATTATAAAATAAATCATTTACTTTGAAAATATTCTTATAAGATTGTAAGGGAAGCTTTGATGATTTTATAACGGTGGAAAATATCTGCACCTGCCATAAATGTTAAAAAAATACATTCATACCTTCATTCTGTCAAAAAGGTTTAAAAGGACCTTGTTTGGAAAACGACGGAAATATTCATTTATAAACATCTTATAAAAATTAAACATGGGTATAAATGACTTTAACCCATATTCTATAAAAAATTAATAATGATTTGAAATAAATTTTTAAGAAACATGGATGTGGATGATAAAGAGGTACCAGTAGATAATTACGTATAAACAACCTTGGATAATGAAGAGATTGTGAAATAAACCCTTACCAATTTGGTAGCTAACGAAACATACACCCCATGAAAGATTTATCATACAATGAATATGTAAATACACATAAATTAAAGTTTATTACACAAATAATACAATTATGGGCAGTACATACACCACACAAAAGGTAATAGTGGCAATATGGCCTGAATCTCACGGGAATAAGGAGTGAGATGAAAACCCCTTACCTTTCACTTTATTTTAGTCAAGGGTATGTTTAACCTCCTATATGAAGACTGTAGTATGTTATTAAATTATACCAGAACCATATTAATATTTATGATATCATACATTATTCATTTATGACTTTTTACTACCCATTTAATAATAATTTCCATGTTAAATTAACATTTCAGGTAATAAACGCTTTCTTTATCATACGTGTTTTAACTTGTTACTCTTGATTGTATCACATATATCATGATTTAAATAATTCCAGAATATAAAACATTATTTATATATGATATATATTTAGAATATAATTATGTATAATAGATATATATGTTAAATGGAAAACACAATTTTTGGAGACGGTAGTCTGTACGTACACATAAACGATGTTTCCATTTTTATAATGTATTGAACGGAACTAAGTGAATAGAATATATGTAAGTACATACATACATATATATATATATATATATATATCCAGTATAATTATTATTTCAATATTACAAAAACACTTCTAATATATATTTTTATAATCGTCGATAAATGGTGAATGTGGAAATGAATCTCATCGCATCGTGGAGATGGTAATCTGTACGTACGCACGAGTGACAATATCATTTCTTTAAAGGTGTGGAATTGGATGGTATATTAATTTTACAGATACATTATCATGTCATTTTCATTATTTATATCCATATTACTCATCATTATATCCATCCAAATAACATAGTGTTGAATAACAAATTATAGCACGGCGTGGAGACGGTAAGTCGTACGTAGGCATGCATGGTGACATTGTCATTCATAAGATGGATAGAATAATGAATATAGTTATTAAATATTTATAATAACATCACAGTATATAAAAGATACTAGAGGTATTATTTTAGAATGGAAATAACAAAGAAAGAAGAAGTGGAAGAAGAAAAGAACTTGAAAGAGGGTGGTGAAATTATTACCTCTTCTTCAGGTTCTTTATTTTGATTTGATACAAAGGGATCCTTAGTTTGGCTTTATGATCAAACTAAGGCCTCTATGTTGCAGTGAGGGAATTTGAGAGAATATTTGAGTAGGTGGTGGCCGATCTAAAAGGCTTTGAAGGTATGAATTTGAGAGAAAAGGGAGTGCCCTTTTATAAGAAGGGTGAGGGCACCTTCGGAAAAGCTAGAAATAGTATTCTATAATAAATTTATATTCGGTTTCTAATGGATTCAAAGGGAATTATTTAATTTTTATGGTGTGGATAGATTGAAAACCACTCAACCAATAATTTTTAGATAGGTTTGGGTCACTATATTAACTTTATTTTTTTGAATTAACTCTTAGTTAAATAGTTTGACATTTACCATGTCTCTTTGTATTTTTATATTATATAGTCAATAAACTTACTATAAACTTTTAAGTGACCCCCAATTGGTCCATTAATAATAAACCTATAATTAAATAATACCTTTTTCCAAAACATAGAATTTTAGGAATAAAATATAAATTAATAATATAATATTTGTTTTTAAAACTCCTTTATGTCAATTTTGACACTATTTAATAATTGATTTTTATTAAAGTATTACCAACTTTATTAATTCAATAAAAATTAATTTAATAAATACTAACATGTCATATTAACCAATAAAATTTTTGGATGTCATCAGAACTTTTAAATTATATTTATTTTAACATTTATAATACTAATTATTTGATTCATTCATTAATAAGGAAAATACTGCATCATTATTGTGTCATAAATAAATTTAATTATTAACTGTATAAAAATTATAAATAAAATACCCTTATGTGAGAAATATTTTTATCTTTCTAATGAATACTTATAGTCGAAAATATAACAAACAAAACTCTATGTAAAAATTGTTTTTCTAAAATATGTATGCTTATGTCATTTTTGTATTTACATTAACTTAAATAATATAAAGTGTCATTATCACTTACAAGTAGATACATGGGGTACCCAAATAGACCCAAATATTACCATGGTTGGAAATTTATCAACCAATAGGGTTAGGACACGTTTTAGGGTAATTTATTTTTATTATAATATTATTTTTTACCCATATTTACCGGATTTACCCTTTAACCATGGTAAATAAAATATTTACCGAACTAATTATTCAGAATTTCTAAAAATAAAAGTTACCTATTTACACAATTTGGACCTCCTAATTTCAAATATTTAATCCCTTTTTCTAAATTCAAAACACAGAAGTGGTATAAATTAATTTAAAAATAATTATCATTGTTAAAACAAAGAGCGTGTTTTTAAGAGATAATAACTATCAAAAGATTGGCACTTGCCTATGTCCAGTTTAATTGTGAAATTATGTCCAATGACCAAAATTATATTAAATGGTTAAAACATAATCTAATTATACTCTAAAATAACTCAAATTCATAATTTATCACTATTAATTATTTCGATTAAAAAAATTTGTTTTTAAATAAAATTTAGTAATTTTCACTATTCATCCAAATATGAAAGTTATCCGAAACGTACAAAAAATTCACCCTAATCTAATTTAGATATTATGAATCCAAAAATGAAGTCCATTTTGAAAGATAAAATTTATAAAATTTCAAAAAGTAGATATTTCTATTCATAACGGCTAGTTTGATTGGTTGTGGTGTGTGTTAGAACTCAAAGTTGCGTACAACACGCGCTACTATATTATTCAATGTGAAGCGTATCGTGGAAGCTTGGGGTGTTACAATCCAATGCTCTAAGAGCATTTTTATGACACTAGATTTTAGTTCCACTTGGTTGAGTTGGTCATGCACCTTTTTTCTCAACACCCCGCATCGCCCGATCATCATCGGACTGTCTTGAAATGATGCATCCAGAACTACACAGTACTACACAGAATTATTAGAGTGTCTTCCCTTAAGTCCATGTAAATGGTTTTGGTAGTAAAATTACCAAAACATGAGTCTTGTCTAAAACCAACTTGAGTTTCTAGGTGATTTTGAGGATGTTCCTTGAGGCACTGTCACAGTTAATATGGCTGATCTCACAGAGAAGTAAGTCAATATGGGACACATTGAAGATAACTTACCCCCTTGGACAACACTACATAAGTTGGATCCTTGGGACATTGTTACTCGCCAGAAAATACACTTGCATAGCCTTCTTGAACCTTCTGATTCATTTCCTCTTAGTTGGGACCCCAATAAGGGTAATGAGTACGTTGGGTCCATCAAACCCTCTGACCGCTCTGGCTCAGTGAAAAAGATGGAAGATGATTCTGAAAAGGCTGTGTTGCATAAACAACTCACTGAACAGAAAATTATTGTTTATGAGATCCTCATTGAACATGTTTCATAATAGAGATTGTATTATATAAATACTCAATATGGGAAGTATGTATAGGTATAGCTTCCCCTCAACGGATTTCCCAGGGTGATCTCAACGACCCTGCCCACCTAGACAGGGTAGTGGTCATAGTTTATGGAAAGAGAGAAACTTATACATTGCAGAATCCACCCAAGCTTCAAGATAACCCTCCTAGAGACTTAGATCTGGTTTCTCCAGCCACTCCATAGGTTTCTCTCCCAGCTACTCTATATGAGAATCATCCAACAATCCCTCGCATCATTCCTCCAACTACTCCATGATATGCTGAGTTAGCTTACCATGCTGAAGTGACTGCTAACGCACTGGTGATCATGAATCATCACCAAGAAAAACATATATGCCAAGATGAACCAATTGCCACTCTCATTTCTCATCTTGAGGGCATTGAGACCCGAAAGGTTGCAATCCCACCTAATGGTAAGCCATATCCAGAATGGGTGGATGATATGACAGCAACCCGGGATTCAGGAATTCTACCTTCTCCCCTTTCAATGGGATGGGAAACCCGCTAAAACATATGGAAAACTTCATTTCAATATGTGGACCCATGCTGTGAACTCTAGTGCAGCAGGAGACCACTAAAATCTGATGCTTCGTAAAGACATTGTAAGGGCCCATGTTCATCTAGTAAAGTCAGTTACCCATTGGGCCAATAGCTGGATGGAATGATTTTTCTAGGAAATATTTTTACCAGTTCAATTCCACCACCTACAAGAAAAGTATTTTCGACCTCATTATGTTAATTTAAAAGATGGATAAGCGCATCACAAACTTTTACACCATGTGGAAAGGTCTCACTTATTCACAAGATATGTCACTAAATCAGGAGATGTTGCTAACAATGTGTGGGAAATGTGAAAACTCAATTAGTCCATTCTCTAGTCAATCATAATTTCTTAGGAGGATTCTAGGATTTCTCCAAGAAGGCTAAACTCCTAGAGGAATCCCTATGGTAAGACAAGTAGGCACGTCTGTTTCCACCTGTAGCTCCTACAATAAGGTCTTCAAAGGCTGATACTACGATTTTTTCATAGGTAGAGGCCCCTAGACAACTGAAATTGTTATAGGCAGAGCCACATCCACAACCTCACTGAGGTCCATTTCCTCAGGCTCAACCATATGCTCAGAATCACCCGCCTCAGAATCTGTAGGTGCCGCCACCTAATGCACTACTGCCTCCTAGGAGATAAAACCAGGTTCTACCTCCTCACTCATATTTGCCCCCTTGTTAGGGTTGATCTCTTAGGGTCCCTTTCCTAGACCCAATAAATCAGAACTAATAATATAATGAAGCTTTTGTTCCTAGCAATTTTTGGAGTGCCTTTGGTCAAGGAATCCTACAATTTCTAGAATACATGAGGCCTGAAGAGGCTGATCTCATTGATTGCTCCAAAAATATCCCTTATCACTAGTTACTTGGATGCACCCTCAAGTAGTGTTATATGTTCAAATACTGGATTTAGGACTATGTCGATAAAAACATAATCATATCAGGTCTATCCCCATCACAAGTGGCATGTGTGTCTGCAAAGCTTGATATTAATAGTGATGGTGAATGGGAGTAGGTCTCTATCTGCAGTTCTCAGAAGTATGACTACCGGGTGGCTCGTAAAGAAATTTCTCATGCACATGGTATTATCTATGCCTTTTTGAATTAGCATGATCTTTATGAAGCTTCTATACTATTTATAGCTACTACTTATGCATTGAAATCTCAAACATTCACCTCCTATAAGAGAAGGTGCTGATAGAGAAAGGGAAATAAAATCCCTCTGCTTGTGCCAAATCTATCCCATACTCTCAGTGAATTCATGCCCTCAGAGATGGAGATTTCGCCCAAAATCTATCCAGTGATGGATAATTCCTCAAATTACAATTAGGAGTACAGGACATTGAACACCATAGCACTAGTAAACTCTTACTTGGATCCCTGAGATGAGGAATGTCAGGTTTAACCTCTTAATGTCCCTAGTTGACGCTGGCATTGACAGAACCATGGAAATGTGAATTGCTAGAATTCATCAAAAAGTGCTTCCAACCAAGGTATTCATGCCATCAAGACCAGAATAATATCTCAGTATAAATATCAACTTGCACTGTCTTCTCACCTGGTTTTTTCAAATTTGTTTCCACCGTCGTTCATTCTACTTTATCAAGAAGAGATACCAAAACTATTATTTGATTATCTACATATTACCATGGTTAGACATCAATTATCCAATAGTCATCTGGTAGTCATTTTTCATGGTCTAACTAGCGAGCAGTGAGAAATTCCAATCTCCATCCATAATCCTTTGGTTCGACCTTCAATGCAAGTGATACATTCCACTTTATAGAAACCTACTATCGGCAGAAGTGTTCACATCAAGAGGAAGTGTGATGTTCTTAATCACCTAGCCAGTATTCCTACAAAGACCTTGATTCTTGAGGCTCTCTTCCTATCTGAATATAAGTGTGAATCCCTTACAGATGATTTCAGAATCCCCCTGTAGTTTGAAACATAGGTAGTGGTTATAGATACCTTACATGATGAGGATGTAAAGTATGTAGAATGTTTGTATATCATCTCATTCTAAGGTGAAGATAAGTGTTCCCCCTTATATGGTAAAATTCACTCCTTTTATATCTATATCATGTTCAATGTCATGGAAGTCCTTTATTATCTTGTTGACATAGGTTCTGGGATCAATCTCATCGTGACCTGGACACTCTACAAGCTGGGGCTGCCTGAAGTTGATCTGAATTCCACTTATCTGAGGATTCAAGAGTATGACAGGACATAGTAGATACCAGTTAGCACGATCTAGCTAAAAACAGAGTTTGGTGGCCTAGTTTCCTGCATTGAGTTCATGGTCATCTCATAGGATACTACTTAAAATGCAATGATGGGTAGACTATGGCTCTATCTACATATAGCATCCCCCTCCTCGTATCACCAATGCCTAATGTAATACCTTAATTTTTGAGTGGGTGTGCTCTAATGTGATGTGAAACCCTTTTATGGTTGTGAATCCCATTATATAGATGTCGAATACTATAGGATCACGAAAAAACAGGTTCAGGCCAAGGTGGAGCACGCTATTGATGTCTTCGACCCATGGAAATACTTGGATGATGCCTTTATCCTCCCAATTCTCCTGTTGGAGGCCACAACCCTAGACATGGGACATTTATTTGTCATCTATTTTAGAAGGGGAAAATGAGTCCCTTGAAACAAATAATTCCAAAAGATCACTTTGTACTCTTATAAAAATCAGACACAAGTAATACCAGAGTCCCTTACTCTGGTATGGTATCGGGATGTTCTTCTTAGGGCAACCGCAATATGCCTTACCTATCTGTCTCACTAGGCTGGGCTGAACTGACTCACTCCAATGAACCACTACAGATTTGATATTATCAATCATGGCCACTTGGGTCAAAGACCTGATGGGATTGGATCAATAGCTTTTTTCCATGGTTTCTGTGGTGCAAGATTACCCTAATGAAAATTCCATCACTGATTGGGTTGACACCATCATTCCCTCAGGATCCACCAATTCAAGGAAAATGCCTCATGTCGATGATCCTATCATAGTGGAGGATGAATACGATTATTAATATGATCCTCCCATAATCAAGGAAGGAATATCCACTACCGTTGATGTGTTGGTACAGGTAAATCTCGGTAATGAGGAAGATCTGAGACCAACACTGGTCGGTACAGCTATGCCTTCAGAAGAATAGAAGTAGTGTATAGATTTCTTGAATTAGCATTAGGATATGTTTTCCTATAGTTATAAAAATATTCTTGGACTAGTTCTTCAGATCACCATCCACCATCCTCATCTTCTGGTAAGTCATCAAAGTTTCAAATAGACTTACAGAGAGATGAACCCCTATCACAATGCCATGGTCAAGGCCGAAGTTGATAAGATCATCAAATCCAACTCCATGAAGGATGTATAATACCCCATATAGTTAGCCAACATCATTCCCATGAGGAATAAAAACATAAAGATGAGATTCGACATCAGCTCCTGTGTCCTCAAATGTCATTGTCTGAAGGATGATTTTCCCCATCCCATGACATGTCTATTAATTGATGCCACCACAAGAATCTAAGCTCTCTTTTTAATGGATGGGTATTATAGATATAATAAAATCCAAATGGCCCCCGATGATGAATAATACACCACCTTTAGAGCACCACAAGGTACCTTCTATTACCATGTGATGTCTTTTGGTCTGAAGAATGTTAGTTCCACCTATAAATATTCCTTGCTCCATATATTTAAGTTGATCATCGGGATGTTAGTGGAATTCTATGTGGGGGATTTGTTAGTCAAATCCTGCCAGTATTAGAACCATCTCAGAGATCTTGGGAAAGTGTTTTTCATTATCCGCTCTCACTATTGGAATATGAACCCCTCGAAGTGTACCTTTGAGGATAACTCTAGGAAATTCCTCAGCTTCATCATTAGATATAGTGGCATCGAGATTGACCCAGAGATGTTTAAGGCTATCATCCAGATGCCTCCTCTGAGAAATGTCTAGGAACTCTGATGTTTTCGAGGACACATAGGCAATATACGCCGATTCATTTCAAATATGAATGTAATGTGTAATTCATTTTCATGGCTCATGAAGAATGTATTCATCTATTATTGTGATGAATATTGTTATACTGCATTTGATGAGATCAAATAGTATTTTTTATAGCCTCTAGTTTTGATGCCACTCATCTCTAGAAAATAGTTGGTCTTTTATGTGACGTCTTTAGAATGATCCATTAGCACCCTTATCTACCAAAAGAATAATGAAGGGACAGAGAACATTTGATACTATCTCAGTCGCATGCTCCTTGATACATAGACCATATATTCCTCTATCGAGAAGAGTTTCCTCGTACTAGTATTTGTAGTAAAGAATTTGTGACATTTTCAAAAACACCATGAGATAATTCTACAATCTTTTGTGGATCCAATAAAGTATATTCTAAATTTCCCCGTGCTAACAGTTTATCTAGCTCAATGGGTAGTGATTCTTTAGCAGTTTGAAATCAGGTTTGTCCTGGAGAAAGTTGTCAAGGGTCAACCACTGGAATATTTTTTTACCACCCACCCATCCCCCAGAGAGAAATCTCTCAATCTTAACTTCCCAAACAATTCTACTGATGTGAGCGTTTTTCGTGTCGTAAAACCCTCAATCAATATTTTCCCTTTTTTTGTAGCACAGTGGTGACCACAAGGTTGTCTCTCGAGGAAGTTGCAGTTCGAGTTGTAAAAAACTGTCACTTTTGTTTTGTTTTTTTTTTGTTTTTTGAATAAATGAAAATGGGAATTTGATTAAAAATTTGAAAATAAAATGTTAATTAAATACTAAACAGAAATAATTTTAAAGGAAAGATAATGTGGGTTTGAAATCAAGAATAAAAACAGCGGTCGCAGACAAGCTTCACCCTCTCGGACACTCCCCTCTTCCTTGTATATAAAAAATATCTCTTATTTTAAATTCCTAAATGTACCCCCAAGGACCCCCAGGTTTACACTCAAATTTGAAAAGACACCATATTTAAGACTCCAATATGATTTTTTTAATGCCTATAGACGTGATTCAATTACTTAAATACCTCCAAGTAATTGAACCTAATTGAATTTTCTATGCTCAATGGAAAAACCTTACCAAAGAATTTTAAATAGCGAAGTCAATTGTTCTACTTTATAGATGGAACAATGATCAAAACAAATGTGTTGAAAATATATTTATGAAAGCAAAAAACCAGATTCAATCAAAAATATAGGTTCAAGAGAATTTCAAAAAGATATTACACATTAAAATCCTAACTCGGAAGAGAGTGTCCATCGGGTGTCGCCGTCTGCAACCACTTGACGCTTAGACTTCCATCACTTGAGAAGCATTAATCTTCTCCATTGAATCTTCAAAGGATTTCATCTTCTTAATGATAAAAATCTTCACCTTCCCCTTCACTCTCTCAACCCAACTCCCTTTGTGACGGATGGTGTGGTGAAGAATGGAATAATTTTTAGAGGTAGGAGCCCCTCTCCTTTTATAGGAATATTTCATCATCAGCAAGTTGTCGCATTTTAGGCCCATTAATTGGCCGATTCACGCGTGGACCTCTTCATATGTAATATTCATAAATGAGTTTCCCGTCAACCCTCCACATTGTAGATTAATTGGATGCATATTGAAGGAGTTATGATTTTTCTATTGAACATCGCTTTCGCTGGATGATGCTTCCTGGAAGTTTCCTTCAAAATTCTATCACTCAAGAGTCATCATAAAGGATTCCAAACGGCATGAAATTCATTGTGGAGACGAGTGTGGGAGTCCTCTGTCATATCCAGGTAAACTCGCATCATTTGGAGGTGTTTAGGCTGATATTTGCTTCCCTTACTACAGTGGAGTCCATTCAGTCCCCCCAGAACATTTGTCAACTTCATTGATTTTTTTGGGCATCACGATGCATGAATCATTTCATGGGCCTGAAGCCAAAGATGATGAAAATATAATAAGGATTCCAAAAAAAATCGAATCATAAAATTTGGAAATATATTTTATGATTAATGACCAAAATACCCTTGTGATAAAAATCTGTTAAAAATCCAGAATTATGCAATTTAATCTTTTTATCCCAAAACACACTCTAAATCCAAAATTGATACAAATAAGATCAAATTGTTAAATTTGTGAGGTTTAAATCATTTAAATAGACATTAAAAATATTGAAAATATTAGATCTATCAATTCCCCCACACTTGTCTCTTGGACTCCTGTACAAGTGAGCACGGTATCAAGAAAAATAAAACAGATACCAATGGAGTTTACCAATTTACAACAATGAATTAAAAAGATATCATGCCTCATTAAAGACAAATATTTAAAATTCTAAATTCAAATAAGTCAATCAATTTAAACTTATTTTGTATTCTCATGGACACAACACACTTACCTCACATTCATTTTCTCTCAGCACACAATATAGATTTGCAACAAGGCTTTTCTCATCCAACTCATGCAAGAATTACCATAGGCTTGATAAATTTCTACATCTCCACCCGATATGAACCAAGAACATGTGATTATCATGAGGACTTTACAGGGTTTTTTTGTGGCTTGGGGTTGGTAGGATTCAAATGTGAAAAATTCTTTGGCTAAATAAGGAGGGTTTGGCTCTTTTTGAAGCAGACATGCTTGATTCTAATTTTTACTCAAGTATGGTCTCCTCCATATTCTCCTAAAACAATCAGCTCTGATATTCTGTTTTCCACCCCATTCCATCAATATTTCAGTAGTAAATATGATTTTTTTTTGAAATCTCCAGATTGGGCACAGCTTATTTCCATTGCGAGCTTCAGATAGGCACAACTCCATTTCATTTGAGATCTCCAGATAGGCACAGCTCTCAGAAAAATATATTCCAGCATCACAAATACGCCTTCAATGTATAAAAGTTCTACCAAAGCAACACCAAATGAGGTATCACATCATGAGTCATCTTACCCCCCACACTTAAGTTCAACTAGATCATGCATTTATGCTTCTAGAGCAGGTTGGAAAGGGAAATTTGGCTTGTAATTTGGATAAACTAACAGGCTATACATGGCTACTAAGGGCTCAAGAGGGATAAAATGTTCAAGGAAGGCTGATATAAAAA
This sequence comes from Viscum album, assembly GCA_963277665.1. Classification (NCBI taxonomy): domain Eukaryota; kingdom Viridiplantae; phylum Streptophyta; class Magnoliopsida; order Santalales; family Viscaceae; genus Viscum; species Viscum album. The sequence continues at coordinate 1,819,295,870 of OY728129.1, forward strand.
GGATAATCATAAAAAGGAGGCTCCAATATTCAAACAAATGCCTCAATCATTTTAATCACAAGTATCTCAGCCCTCAAGTGTTGAGATAAATAAATCAAGTTCTAGTTTAAACAAACATGAATTAGTTCTCTCAAGAAAGGGGTAAATGTGAAGAAGATGTAAAAATGGGTACAGAGGCCTCACAAGAATGAGAATTTCAATCACGATGCCAGTGATATGTTCCATGAGATTTAAAAATAAGTGGTCATTTCAAGAATTTCCCAAATTTTTGAACATGAAACAATGCCATTTTCAGCATTCATTTATGTTCAGTTTGAAAGGTTCAGTTGGTTCACTCCTTGGAATTATTTTCAAATGAAATTCAAGAAATTCCAAAACCTTTTTTTTTGAAAAAGAAACACGAAGAAAGAAAAAAAATGCAAAGAAATTTTGACAACAAAAATTTTCAAAAAAAAGTTCATAAAAATCTACTCTACCCAGAATTGTGTCCCCCCACACTTATTCTATGAAATGTCCTTATTGTGTAGTTTTTAGCATGAAATTCAGGAAATTAAAGACAAATAAAAAATAAATGATAAAGAAAGACACAACCTGGCATCAATTATATTCTGCATCATGAAGTTGAATCTACTCCCCTAGAGGATCTTGAAAATTTTCTCGAAATAGCTTCAACCGATTCCCATTGAAAGTGAATGATGTCTCTTTGTCTGGATCTTTAATCTGTGTTGCACCAAAAATGAAAAACATGAGTAACAATGAATGGGCCTGACCATTTGGAACGAAATTTACCTGGGAAGAGTTTCAATCTGGAATCAAACGGTAGAACATTGTCTCCCTCCTTGATGTTTTTTTTGAGAATCCTCCCATCATGAAAGGCTTTGCTTCTCTCTTTGTATAACCTAGAGCTTTCGTATGCATTATTTCTGATCTCCTACAAATCCAGTAAACAATATTTGCATTCTTTCCTAGCTGAATATAGGTTCATGTTACATGTTTTTACAGCCCAAAATAATATGTGTTCTAACTCAACTGGTAGATGAAAAGCTTTTCCATAGACTAATATAAATGGTGACATTCCAATGGGTGTTTTGAAAGAAGTTCTATGGGCCCAAAGAGCATCATCAAGTCTCAAACTCCAATCCTTTCTATTTGGGTTCACTGTTTTTTCTAGGATTTGTTTGATCTTCCTATTAGACAACTCATCCATTCCATTTGTTTGAGGATGATAGGGCACAGAGACCCTATGATTAACACTATATTTATTCAAAAGTGATTACAATGTTATATTAAAAAATGTGTACCTTGATTTGTAATTAGAAACATTGGAAATCCAAAACTTGAAAACAAATTTCCTTTCAAAAATTTAGACACAATCTTTGCATCATCAGTTCGGGTGCGGATAGCCTCTACCCACTTGGACACACATTCAACAGCCAACAAGATGTAGATATATCTAATAAATTAGGAAAAGTCCCCATGAATTCCATTCACCATACATCAAAAACATCACAAAAAAGTGGGTTTTGTGGCATCTCATTCTTCTTGGAAATGATTCCTTGGAATTGACAATTTTTACAGGATTTGTAGAATTCGGAAGCATCTCTAAAAATGGTGGGCCAATACAATCCATAATCAAGAACATTTCATGCTGTTCTCTATGGTCGAAAGTGTCCTCCACAGTTTAATGTGTGGCAGAAATGTGAGATGGATTGAAATTCAGAGTTCGTAATGCATCTTCGTATCATTTGATCACTACCAATGTTCCATAAATAAGGATCATCCCAATTGTATTTCTTTGAATCCCTCACAAGTTTATCAATTTGATTTTTGGAAAACCAGTGGGGGTGTTCGTCAGAATCCAAATAGTTTACAATATTAGCAAACCATGGTATTTCACTTTGAGTAGAAAATAAATCCTCATATGGAATGGTTTCCTTAATTGGGGAACAAAACTGAAATTTTATATTCCCAATAGATGGTATCCTGATCAAATGATCAGCAACAATGTTCTCACATCCTTTCTTGTATTTTATTTAAACATAAAACTCCTGTAAAAGCAGAATCCATCTCAGAAGTCTTGGTTTTGCATCATGTTTCTTTATCAAGAATCTGATTGCAGAATGATCAGTAAAAACAATCACCATGGAGCCCAGCAGATAACTTCTAAATTTTTCTAGAGCAAAGACACTCGCCAGCAGTTCTTTCTCAGTTGTTGTGTATTTTGATTGGGCTTGATCAAGAGTTCGGGAGGCATAGGCAATCACATGAGATTTCTTTTCTGTCCTTTGACTCAATACTGCCCTAAGAGAAAAGTTAGATGCATCGATCATTATTTCAAAGGGAATGTCCCATTTAGGGGGTTGAACAATGGGATGTTTTATCAATATTATTTTCAGCTCATGAAATGAATTTATGCAATTTTCATCAAAGACAAATGGAACATCTTTTTGGAGTAATCTGGACAATGGAAGACCAATCATACTAAAATCTTTAATGAATCTCCTGTAAAATCCAGCATGCCCAAAGAAGGATCTCACATCTCTCAAAGTTTTTGGGTATGGTAATGAAGAAATGACCTCAACTTTGGATTTATCAACTTTAATTCCATCACAGGACACAACATGTCCAAGAACGATCCCTTTAGCAACCATAAAATGACATTTTTCATAATTTAGAACAAGGTTCTTTTAAATGCATGTTTTAAGGACACGTTCCAAGATTTTCAAAAAACATTAAAAAGATTGTCCATACACAGTGAAGTAATCCATAAAAACATCCATGCAAGTCTCCAAAAATTCAGAGAAGATTCTTATCATACACCTTTGAAATGTTCACGGGACATTACATAAACCAAAGGGCATCCTTCTGTATGAAAATGTTTCAAATGTGCATGTGAATTTTGTTTTCTCTTGATCCTCAGGTAAAATGTGAATCTGTAAATATCTAGAGAATCCATCCAGAAAACAATAGAGGGTTTTTCTAGCTAGTCTTTCAAGGACATGATCAGGGAACGGTAACGGGAAGAGGTCTTTACTTGTAACCAAATTGAGTATCCTGTAATCAATGCACATTATCCATTTATTTGGAAGCCTTTAGGGGATAATAATACCAAATTCATTTCTTGAGATTATAAATCAACTTTTTTTAGGATCAACATGGACTGGACTTACCCATTGACTATCAGATACGGGAAAAATAATTCCAGCAGCCAACAAAGTAGTGACTTCTTTCTTCACAACCTTAAAAAGTGTTGGGTTAAGTCTTCTTTGAAATTGTCTTACCGGTCTAGAATTCTCCTCTAGTAAAATTTTCTGCATGAAAACCGAGGGTCTCATTCCTGTTAGATTAGAGAGAGTCTATCCTATATCTTCCTTGTGGGACTTGAGACCTTCCAAAAATTGGTTTTCCTTGACTTCTGACAAAACTTTTGAGATTATTATAGGGAATTGTTCATTATGACCTAAGAATGTATACTTGAGGTTATTCAGAAGGGGTTTCAATTCTACAACAGGTGGGTTGGTTTCATTGATAATAGGGAACTCTTCAGAAGTCATGTTGTTTAGTGAAGCTCCATGTTCATCATGGTGATCTCTTTCTATGATCTCAAGACTTGTTTCATGTGAAAAATTGGAAACCTATCCTAGAATACCACTAACAGATTCAGTGGTTTCTAGAAATTCATCTTCATCATTGCTCAGATATCTTGTATCAACATCCCAAGACTCTTCATAGTCTTCAATTTCATCCTCATTTTGATCTGATTCAGTATCATACAAATTTCCAACTTTTTCCACATCAGTTGGTATTTCATTGCAGAAAAAATAAGGTAACATGCCAGATGAAAACCAATAAATCTTGTTTACATGGGGAGTTGAATAATCCTCAACTGGGTGTTTTATTGAATGAAAAATGTTGAAATGAACAACATCTCCTCCAAGTTCTAGTTAAAGTGTTCCCTTGTGAACATTGATGATTTCTTTTGATGTTTTTAGAAATAGACTCCCTAGTATGAGGGGAGCATGTGTGCTGAACCGATCATCTTCCATATCCAAAACATAGAAGTCGACAGGAAAAATCATGTCTCTCACTTGAACGAGAACATCCTCTATAACTTCAGCAGGTTTGGTGGTACTTCGGTTTCTGAGTTGAATGATAATTCCAGAGGGTTTCAAGTCTCCAACCTGAAGAGATGAGTAGACAGAATGTGGCATGACATTGATGGAGGCCCCTAGATCAAGCATCACATATTTGAATTCACATTTTCCAATGGTACAGGGAATGTTAAATGTCCCAGGGTCTTTACACTTGACAAGAAGTTCATGTTGTATCATTGATGAAACATTCCTTCCTAAGTTTACTTTTTCACCCCCTTTGAACTTTCTCTTGTTGGTACACATGTCTTTAAGAAACTTAGCATACCTCGGAATATTTTTCACAACATCGAGCAATGGAATATTGACTTTTACTTTCTTGAATGTTTCCAAAACCTCCTTAACCAATTCTTTTTCAGCACTTGACTTTGGTGGTGGTTCACACCTTGGATAAGGTAGTGGAGGTTTGAATGTTTCTGGGGGTATTCTGAGTATGTTTTGGAGGAACATAAGGACCATACATCCTCTTCCAATCATTCTTTGTTCTTTCAAACAAGATTTCCTCTCATGACTATGAGTTTCTATCAACATCGGATTTTTCAACATTTTTATCAAGGGCAGTATGTTCATCAACAGTATCATCAGAAGGCATGATGTTCTCAATCTGAGGGTTTTTCAATTTTGTTCCACTCATATGTCCAATTGCACTCAAATTGTCCTTCCCATTATTCCTAGGATTTACTTGTGGCTGTGACGGTAAACCACCACTCATTTGATTTGTTATGCAATTAATACCAGAGGTAATTTGGCACATTTGAGTCATCAAGGTATTCATTTTGTTTTCGTGTTGTTTTGTGTATTATTTTATTTCCCTCATTTTCTCTTCTTGTTTCCTCATTGCTTCTTCAAGGTTCCTATCAGAGTTTTGAGTGGGAGGGGTAGGGTGAAAATTGCTTCCAGAATGAGCATTGGGTTGCTCATTGAAATATCTTGGTTGAGAATTACTTTGTTGTCCTTGGAATAATCCTCTTGGTTGTTCAGGTTGACGAAATATTTCATTTGAGTTTTTGTTCCATCCTTGATTGAAATTTTGGTTGTTTTGAAATGGTCTTTGCTGGTTTGGATGAAATGGTCTTCAAGAAAAAACGGCATTGCAGTTCTTAGGAGGCTCTTTCATTTGTGGTCATTGGTCACTAAAATGTTCATTCGAAGAAAACATCCAACAGTGGACATGTAGTTGGAATGCCGCTTCAGGTTTGGGTTGGGATGGTGGGGGTGTTAGACAACATTATTGACTTTACCATGGTGGTAAGATCAGATAGTTGACTTGAAATTGTGTTGTTTTCGGGACTAGTAGTAGGGAATTCTTGTGCAGATTTTTCATGAAGAAGGCCTCTGGTTCCAAATTGTTTTTCATTCTTGGCCATGTTTGCAATTAAAATCCCAGCAGCAACTGGTGTCTTATCAACTAAAGCTCCTCCTGCAGCAGCATCGATCATACTTCTATCATTGAGACACAATCCGTCATAAAAGTATTGAATGAGAAGCTGGTCACTGATTTGATGATGGGGGCAACTAAAAAAAAGATGTTTGAACCTTTCCCTGTATTCGTGAAGTGTTTCTCATTGTGTCTGCCTAATTCCACAAATCTCCTTTCGAATGGTGGCAGTTCTAGATGCAGGGAAAATTTTTTCAAGGAAAATATTTTTTAATTCATTCCAATTTCTAATCAAGGTTGAGTGAGAATAGAAAAACCATTCCTTAGCAACTCCATCTAGAGAAAAAGGAAACGACATAAGCTTCATTTGATCGGCATCAACTCCATGAGGTTTCATGTTGACACACAGGTAACTAAATTCTTGGAGGTGTTTGTGTGGGTCTTTACCAGGCAACCCATTGAATTTGGGAAGCTGGTGGATAAAACCAGACTTGATTTCAAATCCAGCAGCGGCATTAGGGTACTCTAAAGGATTCTCGTGATTTTCGTCATAGGACGAAGCCAGTTCCTTCAAAGTTCTATTTTCAGCCATTTTGATTTCAGTTTCAACTATGTCCCTCCTAAGTGTATTGTTGGAAGATACACAACTTGAAACATGTGGATTATTACCTCTAACCCTAGAGTGAAAAGCTATATCAATTTCTGAATCTAAAGGTAACAAGTTCAGTTCAGAAGTTCGGGTCATGCAAGAGAAAAAAAATAACTAAAATAAAATCATCTCTAGCAACCTCCCTGGCAACAGCGCCAGTTGATGTGAGCATTTTTCGTGTCGTAAAACCCTCAATCAATATTTTCACTTTTATGTAGCACAATGGTGACCACGGGGTTGTCTCTCGGGGAATTTGCAGTTCGAGTTGTAAAACACTGTCAATTTTGTAATTTGTTTTGTTTTTTGAAGAAATGAAAAAGGGTATTTGATTAAAAATTTGAAAATATAATTTTAATTAAATAATATACTGAAATAATTTTAAAGGAATGATGATGTGGGTTTGAAATCAAGAATAAAAACAGCGGTTGCAGACAAGCTTCACCCTCTCGGACACTCCCCTCTTCCTTGTATATAAAAAAATATCTCTTATTTTAAATTCATAAATGTACCCCCAAGGACCCCCAAGTTTACACTCAAATTTGAAAAGACACCATATTTAAGACTTCAATATGATTTTTTTCCCACCTATAGAAGTTAATCAATTACTTAAATACCTACATGTAATTGAACCTAATTGAATTCGCTATGCTCAATGGAAAAACCTCACCAAAGAATTTTAAATAGCGAAGTCAATTGTTATACTTTATATATGGAACAACGATCAAAAAAATGTGTTGAAAATATATTTAAGAAAGAAAACGACCAGATTCATTCAAAAATATAGGTTCAAGAGAAATTCAAAGGGATATTACACATTAAAATCCAAACTCGGAAGAGAGTGTCCGTCAGGTGTCGTCGTCCGCAACAACTTTCCGCTTAGCCTTCCATCGCATGAAAATCCTTCATATTCTCTAATGAATCATTAAAGGATTTCATCTTCATAAGGATCAAAATCTCCACATTCCCATTCTCTCCCTCAAGGCAACTCCCTTTGTGACGGATGGTGTGGTAAATAATGGAATAATTTTGAGAGGTAGGAGCCCCTCTCCTTTTATAGGCAGATTTCATCATCAGAACTTTGTCACGTTTTAGACCCCTTAATTGGACTATTCACGCGTGGACCTCTACATAAATATTGTTCATAAATTCATTTTCCGTCCACTCTCAAATTTGCAGATTAATTGGACGCGTATTGAAGGAGTTATGAGTTTTCTATTGAACATCGCTTTCTCTGGATGAAGCTTCCTGGAAGTTTCCTTCAAACTTCTATCACTCAACGACCATCATAAAGGATTCAAAACGGCTTTCAATTCATTTTCGAGAGGATTGTGGGAGTCCTCTGTCATATCCAGATGAAATATAATCATTTTAAGTGTTTAGGCCGAAATTGGCTTCCCTTACTATGGTCGAGTCCATGCAGTCTTCCCGGAACATTTTTCATCTTCATTGATTTTTTTGGGCATCAAGATGCATGAATCATTTCTTGGGCCTGAAGACAAAGATGATGAAAATAAAATAAGGATTCCAAAAAAAATTAGAATCACAAAATTTGGATATATATTTTATGATAAATGACCAAAATACCCATGTGATAAAAATCTGTTAAAAATCCAGAATTATGCAATTTAAACTTTTTATCCCAAAACACACTCTAAATACAAAATTTGTTAAAAATAAGATCAAATTGTTAAATTTGTGGGTTTTAAATCATTTAAATAGACATTCAAAATATTTTAAATATTAGCTCTATCAGCTACCCTCTTAGTGGATCAAGTCATTCCATGATGTCAGATTTACTTTGATGGTTTCTCATAGAGTCTGACCGGAAAGAGACTCAATGATCCCAGACTCAACAGAGTAGGCTCATGTATCATCTTCATCATGTCTATGCATGATATATTTCCTTATTTTTTCAAGATTTCAAAAGGTTTCACTAATAACGAGATAGGGTATTAGTGCAACAACCCAAACTTTTGAATAATATTTGTTTCCTAAATTTGTGTGTTATTTAATTTTATACTCCACCAAACTATATCATTTAATTAATGAAGTGATACCGTTGGGTTTGGATTGTTATATGACTGTTGGTCAACATGATCATTGGAAACTAAACTCCTAAAGTTACAATTATTGTCTATAAATACAAGTGATCTTTGTTAATTAATATATAAAGAAGATTCGATGGCTTCATCCAGTAGAATCAGGCCGTACGAAGCCCATCTATCAGATCTTGGGAAGGAGGTAGTATCTATGGGCTTTGCTCTGGACCAAGCCCAAGATGAGCTTCAACATGTGAATCTATAACGACATTACCTAAGGGAGATGTTAAAGCTGATAGAAATCATCACTCGGGCAATGTTGTCCGAGCTGCCCCAATATTCTATCACCATAGCACATGTTACAATTAGGTCTTATGCATGTGTTATAAGGGGCTATGTAATGAGGCCTTATATACTTTTTGTAATCCCTTGGTATAAATAAATTATTATTTATTATTGTGGTAAAATTTGTGATTTTCAAATTTCAGATAAATATAGGATGGATATTATTGATGAGTTTTGAAAAAAATGGTATTTTAAAATATTCATTTAAACGTTATATATTTAATAATGTGAAATGATTTTCAAAAAATGGTCTTCTACAGTTGTGGTCAGTAATAAATTTTGAGTCTGATAAGATCAACATGATTTTTAGTAAATAGTAATGTATGAATAGTAACATACCCTTATGAATAGTAATGAATAGAAAATCAACCATAAAAATTGTAACTTCACCCAGGAATGTAGAAATACAATGTAGACATCTTAAAAGTTAAATGATGATCATAGTATATGTTTTGGTATTTTTTATGTCATAAATATTTTATTTAAAATTCAATAATTAATTTAATAATTTAAAATGGAAATATATTATTATAAAATGTAATAATAAATTGTTACTTTATTTTATTATGGTTAGAAAATAATTTTATGGGACCTTTATTACCTTTCAAGGTGTTACAAAACAAGTTATAGATTTAAAGTTGTTTATTTGGAATAAATAATGATTTTATTTATAAATTAAATTTCAAAAATTTAAAAAATTATTTCCATATAATGGATTTCATTTTTGAATTCTGAATGTCATTATTAGGTTATGGTGAATTTATGATATTTTTATAAAATGTTTTGTTTTTTAGTAAATAGTGAAAATACGGTTTTGGAGTTTCGGGTGTTTAATGACATCCTTAATGATGTAATAATGAAGTAATAATGATTTAAACATTTTTGTAACCTTTTGAATTGTATTATATGCAATGAGGTGTCCCAAATGTCCAATACCATGGGCAAGCCCATGGTTTTGCAAATACCACCAATGAGGTGTCCCTTGAAAATTAATTAAATATTCCCTCACTTTTTCTAGAAAAGTAGGAAATTACGTCATTAATTTCATTCCAAAATCCTCCTCAACAAAATTATAGTCTTTTTACCTCCCAATAATACCTCCCATGTTTCCCTCAATCCCCCAGGGTCCCAACATTCAATCTTTCGATGTAAATTTTCATGGTAAGAGATCCTTCCACCCTCTTCTTTTAGTCATGATTTCCTTTAAGTTATGTCTTCTAGTTTCCATATTCTTATGTGGGGTAATATTCTTATATATTCTTATTAATTTCCATTTCATGTTAAAATTATGAGAGACCCTTTCTTTTCTAATCAATTTATTTTCTGAATTTTTAAGTGATGTCGTTAGGCTGCTGAATTTTCATAAAAGAAATCGTATTTTTTTCTTTTCTTTCATGTTTCCTATTCATGTGGTGTGTCAATACACACAATGATCATATTTATTTTTATTTTGTACCTCTAATATAAATTATTTGTTTATTCATTGGAGAACCTTATCTCATATAATTTTACTCTTTTCAAATAACCATGTTATATAGTCGTTATACTACATAAATTTTGTCTCAAAATATCACTCTTTTTCTCAAGAAATTCTCTTGTTCTATTTATCTGAATTCCGAAATATATTTCCATTTCTATATGTATTCATAAATACATAAAATGGATCTATATGATTCTATAATTGACATACAGGAAACCCTCTTTCCATTACAAGGGTTATAAAAGACATTACGATCATGTTTCTAAGCACTTTTGAACGTTACGATTTTGAAATAAAACCCATTTATTTTATTCTATTTGGGTTATTTATGAAATGTTTGGTTATTATATATGTGGATCACATGAAAGTAAATACATATTAAGGGTTCTCCATGATATTTATCTAATGAATTTGGTAAATAATTTAATCTCTAGAGATGACAAGTTTCACGATACCTTGGTGAATAACCTTGGTAATTTTTATGAAACCTTTGGGATAAACCTTGGTGATATGATCATGAATGTATAAATTAAATTTTTTAGCCATGTATTCTTGTTATTTTTCACTTTATTTTCATTTTGAAATACCTCTACATACATTGCCCATGTCTTTATGCTTTTCATCATGTGCATTATTAATATCACAAGTAAACTGATTCCCTTGTTTACCATTACTGGGCCTTCAGCTAACCCATTCCTTTGATATATGTCTCCAGGTTATGAGATGTAGTAATTGTACATTGGATAAACTTTTCGAGAATATTTTCATGGGGATTGTGAAGTGTGTTTTAACTATTCATGTTTTATTATTCCCGATTTCCAAGACACTAGACTTTAGATATCCTCTGTTTGTAAGATGTAATGAAAAGTAATGTTAAAAAGGTGGGTTTTCATAGTTGGAATCAACGGAATATTTTGTTATTTATAGATAAAAGGATATGAAAAAATTAGTAAGAACCCTATAGAAATGTTTAAATATAGGATTAATTCATGATATATTGGTTAGTATTGAGTAAGTGGTTTATCAAGAAAATTCATACATGTCTGGATACGAACAGGTAGAGGTGGCTCTGGAATAGATGTACCAAGGATTGAAAACTCTGACAAAGAGTTTCGAGCATGACCGAGGGTATCCTGGTACATGAAAATGGGCCTAGATACACTCTTGGTTATGACACTATAGGTGGATATGTTTGGTTAATCATAATCTTTTTATAAATCATTATTAAGGGATTATAGAAAAATGTAATTGTTTAAAGCATGATGTTTTATGAAATAAAATTCTTTATAGTTAAAATATTCATAAATGAAATAATTTTCTCACTAAGGTTTTATCCTTTTAGAAAATTCTAGGAAATATGAGTTAATTTTCAAATGGTGACCACAATAGACCATGCGCTGACAACCCTCTGATGGAATGTTGAATGGAAACTTTCATGTGAATGATGAACCAACTAACTCAAGTTATGGGAAATAACTTTAATCAAGTTGAGGAAATGATCTTACTGTGAAGGGAACAACTTTTTGTTGAATATTTTATGTATAAACGACCACCATCCTTCAGTGTATATATTGACCCATTGATTGTTGAACAGTGGATCATCTCTATCGAGAAGATCTTTTATATACTCCACTTTTCTGAACAAGAGAAGATTACCTTGGTTGTTTATTTCTTAGAGGGAGAAGCTGATCAGTGGTGGGAACTGATTAAAAACACAAGGCCCACAGTGGAAGAGGAATCAATGCTATGGGAAGAGTTCAAAGGGATATTCTTCAACAATTATTTCACTTGATTGATGAGAACAATAATGGAGAAGGTGTTTCTCAAGCTAAAGCAGAAGGAGAATGAATTTGTGGGAAGCTACGACATAAATTTCAAAAGGATTTCATGTTACACCTCTAGCTTTGTCATGGATCCAAATGTTAAGGTTGATAGATTCTTCGGTGGACTGAGACCTCATCTGCATAAGAATCTATCCAATTGATATTACAATAGCTATGAGGAGATCATGCAAAGTGCGATTAATGTAAAACTGGAGTTTGGTGAGATGTAATGGTCTCATAAATCCGATTAAATGAAAATGTCGATGTATCCAATATTAGGGAGGAGCTTCGATTAGGTAAGAGGAGGAAAACAAGTACAAAGTCCCAGATGTATTAAATGTGGTAAGAAGCATTCGGGGAACTGCCTGCTCGGGAGCGTGAAGTGCTGCAAGTGTGGAAGAGAAGGGCTTATCGCACAGAATTTTCATATTGAGGGGAAGCCACAACATTAAAACAGTAATGAAAAAGGGAAGATGGTGCAGGCCCTACCTGATGTCCAATGCTATAAGTGGGGATAAATTGGGGACTTTTCCAATCACTATCCAAATCTGAGGGCAGTGAAGGGGATTCACCGTCAGCCTCAGCAATGGCCAAGGGAATAAGGTTTTACTTTTTCAATCACTACAGCTGAAGTTGAAGTGGCAAATGATTTGGTGGTAGGTACTCTTGTTTTTCACTCAAAGATAGCAAGTACTTTTTTTGTTCTAGTTCTATGTATTCCTTTATTTTCTCCATGTTTTCAAATAATTTAGAATCAAACCCCGATTTTCTAAAAGTAGAGTTATCAGTAAAGACTCTTGGTGGGATTATCCAAGAATCTTCAATGTTTATAAACTCTGGTATTTACTTTAGTGATCACAATCTTATCACAAATCTAGTATTCATTCCAATTCTCGAAATCTCCATTATACTAGGGATGGACTGGCTCTCAAATTATAATGCTAAGATCAAATGATGAAGTATGGAAATCTTAGTAGTATTGAATAGAAAACCTAAAGTTATCTTCTATGGAGAGAAATCTCAACCTAATCTTTGTCTATAAGAACCTATTATATCATTCTTTATGGAGTTGATTGGTGAATAAGGAGAAAGAAATGATATTTTGAGAATTGAAAATTTCCCCATCATCCAGGAATACATTGACAAATTTCCTGAGGAGTTACCCGGACCTCCCACATAAATAGAGGTAGAGTTCTCCCTTGAACTCGTACTGGGATCCCATATAATATTAGAGACATCGTATAGGATAGAAAATATAAAGCTAGAGGATTTAAAAAAACAACTCCATGATCTTTTAGAGAATGGTTTTTTCTAACCAAGTGTGTCTCATTGGGGAGCACCAATTCTATTTGGGAAGAAGAATGATGGATCGATACGGGTATGCATTGATTATAGAGAACTGAATGGGATCACAATGAAGAACAAATACCCTCTTCCAAGAATTGATGACTTATTTGACCAACTTCGTGGGGCTCAATTATTCTCTAAGATTGATCTTTGATATGGTTATCATCAATTAATGGTGGTTAAAGAATATATTCGGAAAATTTCTTTTGGATCAAGATATGGGCATTATGAGTTTATTGTTATTCCATTTGGACTGAATAATGAAACTGATATTTTTATTGATTTGGTGAATAAGATCTTAAAGGACTACCTTGATAACTTTGTGGTAGATTTTATTGATGATATTCTTATATATTCCAAAATTGATGATGAGAATTAGGATCATATAAGGGTTATTTTTCAAACTCTACGAAAGGAGAGGATTTTTGGGAAGTTCAGCAAATGTGAATTCTATTTGCAACAAGTTTCATTCTTGGGGAACATTGTAACCAATAAAGGGATCTTAATTGACCTACAAAGGAAAACGTTTTAGAGGAGTGGCCTTAGACTATAAAAATAACTTAGATTCGTAGTTTACATGGATTAAAAGGATATTATAGGAGGTTTGGGAAAATATTTTCATGAAATTCTAATTTATTACCTATGTAAAATTGAAAAGGTTTCAAGTTCATCTGGACAATGGATTGTGAGGAAAGTTTCCAAGAGTTGAAGAAGATATTGGTTACTATACCCGTGTTAACTCTACCCTAAAGTATAGAAGGATTTGTTATTTGTAGTGATTCATATCTAAAAGGGATTGGGTGCGTCCTCATGAAAAATGAAAAAGTCATTTCTTATGAATCTTGATAGCTGAAGACTCATGAGAAGAACTATCCTATGCAAGATCTGGAGCTGGTTGCGGTCTTTTTTACTATGAAGATATGGTGGCACTATCTTTATGGGGAGAAATGTGATATATACACAGACTATAAAAGTTTGAAGTATATTTTCACACAAAATGAATTGAACATGAGGTAGAGGAGATTGTTGGAACTTCTCAAATACTATGATTGTTCAATTCCTTGTCATCCCATAAGAGTAGACACAATTTTTGATGCAATAAGAAGGAAAGACCCATTAGTTATTTCCATGATGAGGATTCAAAGAGATACTTTTATCAATGACCTAGTAAAGTTTGACATAGGAATTATAAGAGAAGGGACATCATCAACCATAACCCAAATGATTAATCAACCATCATTACTAGAGAAGAATAAGAAATCTCATAAAGAAGATACTTTTTTATAGTAGATATTTGATGCTTTGAAGGATTGGAAGTTTCATGAGTTCAATATTGATCAAGAAGGTGTACTAAAATTTCATACAAGACTATGTGTTCCATCTATTCAGGAAATAAAGAAAGAGTTGATGGATGAATCTCATAGCTCTACTTTCTCTATACATCCAGAAACACAAAAATGTATAGGTAACTTCATGATCATTATTAGTGGGATAATATGAAAATGGGGATTGCTGACTACACTTAAAGTGTAACGTCCTGAGTCCGGAGCCCCTGCACTGGTGCCCCGTACCCGGTTCGCCACATGACCTCAAGTGCGTTTACCCGAATTCCAGAGGATGCCAACTAGCAGGGAGGGCCTCGGTTAGTAGGTGGGGAAACTATTCCCTCATTCGGTAAGGTATAAAAGGTAAGAAAACAACAATAAATAGCGGAAGCAGTAAACAACATGCATAACAGTAGAAATCAAACAGCGGAAGCAATGCAGATATATAACTATGATGACAATGATGCAGTAGGTACAAGTATCTAAGGAAAACAGCAAACACAACAACGTGCTGAAATACAACTAAAATCAAGTGCAAAAGAAAATAATGTAAGCTCCTCACCATCTTGAGCCACGGCTCAGTCCCATGCTCCCCTGCTCCTGGTGCAATCAAGATCCTAAGTAGAAGGGTGCTTTCCCTTGTCTATACCTGTAGCAACATAGTCTACTTGGGCCCAAATCATGGCCTAAACAGGGTGTGAGATACAATCCCAGTAGGAAATCACCCAATGATTTGTGCCTAACAGTCAATGAATACATGGCAGTAATAAAACAAGAAGCAGTAAATAGAAAAGCACAAGCAGCTAAAATCCCTAGTTCTAGCAAACAAAGCACACAAGTAAACAGCCAGCAACAAAAGAAGAATAGGTAACCCTCTGGGTAGCTCTCACAGTCTAACCCCTATGGTTCAACCTACTAGTACTAGCAACCCTCTGGGAAGCACACACAGTCTCACCCCTCTGTTAAACCACGTAATTAAGAAGACTCTCTTGGGAAGCACTCACCATCAATTACCCATATAGTCTCGTATCGTGCTAAAGGCTCTCTCGGGAAGCACTCAACGTCAATTCCCCCTGTGTCCCGGGACATGGATCTACAGACACTCTCGGGAAGAACTCAACATCAATTCCCCCCTATAGTCTAGCATCGTAATTAAAAGACACTCTGGAGATGCCCTTCTGCCAATTCTCTCTTTGGTCTGGTAGTCTAGGTTCCCACAGTCCTGAGTACAACTAAACATTCTCAGCACATGTATATCATCCAAGTAAACCTCAAGAACTACTTGGTTATCATTCTATGGCTCAACAGCAATAACAAAACAATAGTTCCCCTATCCTACAACTCGGCATGGCAACTGGAAAAACGCCCAACAGGAAAAACAAGCATGGAAAAGAAATTTGAGCACAAAATAAATTACTCTAATAACAGGAAATAACCTATACTAAAGAAAACAAGTAAAGCAGGAAAACAGAAGAGCAAAACAGGAAACACACAATACCCTGATCAAGGGTATTGGTGGAATTTGCACATATTATTCATTAACTTTCTATGGAAGGCACAAACCACCTACCTCGATCCAAGGAGTTTGATATATATGATCCACGATGATAGATTCCTCTTAGAATAATGTAGATCTATGAAAATTCACTAAACATCCATCCCATGATAACTTGGAAACGAGGAGGAATCAAGAAACAAGACTAAAGCAGAAGGAAGAACTTACCGTTGTGATTCCAACGCAACCGACCGTGATCAAATCGGAGAACGGACGGAGGGGCGGGAGCTCGGAGAAGATTCGATCATACGGTCACTTCCAGGTGGACTAAATCTTGAGAAGAAGATGATTTTAGGGGGTATCCACGACCCCGGTCTATTTAGTGAAAAAAAGAAAGTACACGGCGTGTACTTTTAGAGTACATGGCGTGCACTGGGTCATTTCTGTTCTTTTCCAAAATCGGCCTCTGCGTCACCCCTACACACCATGTGTGTGGCCCGGGCACGGCTAGAACACGGTTTTGAGCCAGATCAGAGTACACGGTGTGTACTCAGAAAGTACATGGCGTGTACTTCTCAAATTTACAGAAAATTTATTTTCCTTGAAAACTCCAGAAAAAGGAAAAACATACCTGAAAAGAGATCCGGGTTCTTACAAACATCCCCCCTTAAAGAAATTTGTCCCCAAATTTCCATAATGATGCGGAGAAGGAGAAACACCGAACAGCTCTGGCCACTGCAATCGTACATTGGTCTCCCTCTCCCAGATCTCGTCCTGTACTCTCCCGTGTTTCCATAGCACTTGTACCAGAGGAACAGACCGCCTGCAGAGAACATTCGTACTGTGATCGACACTCCGGATAGGATGCTCCTCGAATGATAAATCCGCTTCAAGCTCGACTTCCTCAGGATGGAGGACGTGAGATGTGTCTGAAAAGTAACGTTGGAGTTGAGAGATGTGGAAGACGTCATGCATGGCCCGATACCTCTGAGGTAGCTGCAACCGACAGGCTACCGGCCCCACTCTCTCCAAGATCTCAAACGGCCCGACGTACCGCGGTGAAAGCTTTCCCTGTCTCTGAATCCTCATGTTTCCCAACCTCAGTGCGACACGCAGGAAAACCTGATCACTGACCTCGAACTCTAGAGGTAGACTTCGCTGATCAGCATAAGACTTCTGTCGAGACTATACCATAGTCATCCTCTTCCGAATCTGCTCTATTTGTTCTGAGGTCTCCTGAACATGACGGGGTCCTAGAAAAGCTGCCTCTCCTACCTCCAGCCAGTATAAGGGTGATCGGCATGGCCTACCGTACAATGCCTCGTATGGAGCCATCTGAATGGTTGCGTGGAAACTATTGTTGTAGGGGAACTCCTCCAAAGAAATATGCTTCTCCCAAGAACCGCCAAAGTCTAGAATGCAAGACCGCAACATATCCTGAAGCACCTGGATCGTGCGCTCGGACTGGCCATCAGTCTGGGGATGGTATGCTATACTCAGAAGTACCACTGTACCCAAGGCCTTCTGAAGTCCCTGCCAGAACTGAGAGGTAAAGTGCGCATCCCTTTTTGAAACAATAGAGCGTGGAAGTCCATGTTGAAGAACAATCACTAGGATGTAAAGTCGCTCCAGATCATCAACACTGAAGGTCTCCTTAATCGAAAAGAAGTGTGCAACCTTCGTAATCCTGTTGACGATAACCCAAACATCATCATTCCCTCAAGGCGTCCTCGGCAACCCATTCATGAAGTCCATTGCGACATCGTTCCACTTCCACTCCAGAATGGGTAACTACTGTAAAAGCCCAGCTGGTCACTGATACTCTCCTTTAACCTGCTGACATGTAGAACATGTCATAAAAAAACCAGCAACATCATTCTTCATACCTGGCCACTAGTATTGGCGATGAAGGTCCCGATACATCTTGGTGACGCCAGGATAACTGTCCCAAACAGAGGAATGGAAATCCCCCATCATCTCCTTGCGTATGTCTACTGGCACCCATACGCGTCCTTGGAAACACAAGATCTCATCCTCACCCACTGTCTATCCAGGAAGAGGGTCCTCTCCTGACACACTCTCCCGTAGGACTAAGCCTTATGTGTCTGATAGCTTCCTCATCCGTACCAGATCAAGTAGCGTAGAGGTAATAGCTACAGAAGATAGAAAATTCTTTCCCCGTCTGTCATGCACCTCCAGATGCATCTCAGAGAACAGATCCATCTGTTTCCACTCACTACTGGCCTCCTGAACTGCCTGAATTTGAGTTCTCCTACTCAACGCATCAACCACGGTGTTGCCTTTTCCCGACATATAGGCAACCTCGAAATCAAAATACTAAAGATAATCAACCCACATGCGCTGCCTCAGATTTAGATCGTATTGAGTGAAGATATACTTGAGACTCTTGTGGTCAGTGAAGACCACAAAGTGCTCTCCTATAAGATAGTGTCTCCAACAGCGCAAGGCATGAACAACAGCAGGTAACTCCAAATCGTGCGTAGGGTAGTTCCTCTCATGTGGACTCAATTGTTGAGACCCGTACACAACGACTCCATCTCCCGGCATAAGCACAGCTCCCAGCCTGATTCTTGAAGCATCACAGTAAACAGTGTAGCTCTTGCCTGGCTCCAGCAAGACTAGTATCGGTGCTGACGTCAACCTCCCTTTCAGCTCTAAAAAGGCTGACTCACAAGAATGACCATGAGAACTTCACCCCCTTCTTGGTCAGTCCTGTCAAAGGTGATACTAGGCACGAAATGTCATAAATGAAGCATCTATAGTATCCAGCCAACCCTGAGAAACTCTGTACCTCAAAGACGTTCTTCGGCTACTCTTATGAAAATACAAATCTCATTTTCTCTGGGTCCACTGATACTCCTGCCTCTGAGATGACGTGACCCAAGATTTTAATCTGATCCATCCAGAAGTGGAACTTCGAGAGATTAGCATAAAGTTGATGCTCTCTCAGTGTACTCAGAACGATCTCAAGATGTGTGGCATGGTCGTCTAGAGTGTGAGAGTACACCAAGATATCATCCACGAAGACCACGATAAAAGAGTCCAAGTAAGGATGGAACACTCGGTTCATCAGTTTCGTGAAAACTGCAGGCGCATTCGTGAGACCGAACGGCATGACTGTATACCCGTATAGACCATACCTTCTTCTAAAGGCTGTCAGACGTATATCTGATGGTCTAACGCGCAACTGATGATAACCGGGCCTCAAGTCGATCTTTTAGAACACCTGGTCTCCTTGAATCTGATCTAAAGGGTCATCAATCTGCGGAAAGGGATATCAGTTCTTGAATGTCAACTGGTTCAGCTTCCGATAATCCACACAAAGTAGAAGGGTACTGTCTGCCTTCTTTGCAAACAGAATAGGCGAACCCCAATGTAACGCCCCGACCCCAGCTACACAGAGTCGGTGCATTACTTTGTAACATTGGCATGATCACAAAAGATCAAGTCTCGAAAGACAGTTTAGTTTAGTATCCTTGGAAACACTAGATACATTAATAAGTATTACATTACATCATAAAGTGAAAAACTAATAACAAATTCTTCATAGTCCACACTCATATCCTCTTCTGACTACCCCTGCAGGTCATTCATAAAATACTTCTTCACATCCTAGAAAATATTAAAACATTGAAAGGGGTGAGCTCAGATACTCAGTAAGGATAAAAATATTGCGGATGCTTTCATAAATAAACATAAACATTTAAGGCAATGTATAACTAAAACAAAAGCCTTTTAAACTTGAACATCAACATAAAATGGCAAAAGTAAAATGAGATAATACCATTTACTTCTTCACATGGATATTCTACTGGTCTAATAATCACATGTAATATCAATAACCACTTTCATAATGATGGAATGCATAATGCCAGACTATCATAACCACGTAGTCAAGGCCTCGTGCCAAGACCACAAATAAGATTTTGTCCAGGCCTCATGCCAAGACACTAGTTGGTCTCATGAGACCTACCGATGCATCGAGGAGCTACAGCGGGCTCCACCCACCACTTATTAAGTCCAATGAATTCCTCATATGAATAGGTTTAAACATATCATAAACCATAACATAATCATATCACATAAAACATGCATAAAGGAAACATAAAATTTCCACATTTCAATCGCAAGATGTCAATACAACACATTGATATAATAAAAACGCTTTCAAAAACATTTTCAATACCAAAATAAAAGAAAGTTAAAACTTTGTATTTATTTCTCATTAAGAAAAATGATGGCTTGTAGAGGAATCTGAAACTCAAATAATGGTCACGGCGGCGGAGAAGTCGTTGTCGCCGCATAAGTACGGAATGAAAAACATTCCCTTTTTGTCGTTTAGTAAAACGCTTCGTATAAAAAATATTCATTTTGAATAAATGTAAATGTCAAAGGGGTTTATACACCGTATAAAAGAAAGTTGTGTATAAAACCAAATATGCCTCGATGAAAGGATATTGAGACGAAGTCCTTAAAAAGATAATTTTTTTAAATAAAGTACATCTGTAATGTTTATTCACTATAAGTACACATAAATAAAGTACAAATACAAGATAGGACATAATAATATCATGACATAATTTAAAATTAGGAGATTAACCCAAAGAATTGAAATTGGGTTATGAAGTTCCCTTACCTTGTGTCCGACTTGATTCGACCGTTCATTAACCTCCTGAATAGTAAACTAGAGTTAATATCTACCATTTTAAATTTCATTATCCTTTTTATATCACTTATTACAATGTTATGAACATTATGTAATTATTTAAGTTAATAACGGTCGTTTTGTCGATTTTTGGTACTTGAGTCAACAATAAACTTCTTATAATTACAAGGTGTTTATGTGGTAGAATATCCATTATCTCCAGAATTATATTCATGATTTAGATGTCATATATATCATATATATCCAGTATATACATTCATTAATAATATTACGTAACATTTAGAGGTAAGAAATGAAATGCACCGTTCATGGAGACGGTAAGCCGTACGTACACATGAACGCTACTTTCATTTATATTTCATATTTAATGGAATGAAATCATAATTATATAATGGTATAATATAGCTCCAGTATAATATCATATATAATATAATTTACTCCATCCTTTATACATCCCACATATGGAATTAACGATTCACATCACTTTGAGGGGGCGGTAGTCCGCACTTCCTAAAATGAAATTATCGCGTTACCCATAATAGAAATCATAAAGTATGCCATAAATGAGAAATACAGAAGAATAATGAAAATATAAACATAATATATATATCATATATAAAAATAGTTTCATCCAAATGGCCAACATTATAGGTGTTAAAAGAATTTGAACAATCATCGTTTCGTGAGGCAGTATTTCGCCACCCATAGAAACAGTATGTTATTTAACCATTAGATGAAGGTGTGTGTAAGTGTAAACCAAATACTTATCATAACAACATCCTAGTATATTGTAGATACTGGTTTTGTTACAAAATAAAGGAATAAAAAGAGTTTAATGGGTTGGAGAAGAAAAATAAAACAAAACAACATTAGAGAAGACATTATCTTAAAATCGGGTAACTCTTTTTGATTTGAGCCAAAGGCTTCCTTAGGAAGAATTATGCCCAAAGTGAGGCTTCTAGGAGTAAGGGAGGAAAGTTGGGAGAGTATTTGGGCAGAGTTTGGCCGAGCCAAATGGATTGAAAGTGTGAATGAGGTGGTAGAGGTGGGGGCCTTTTATAAGAGGAGAGGAGGGGCAGTCTTGGAAAGTAAGGAAATTTTACATTATTATACAATGCTTTTCGGATTTTAAAGGTCCCACACTTATATAATTTGTGGCTAAGGTGATAAGGGTTCGAAATATACCCATATAATAGTCTTTGGAAAAGTTTAAGCCTTGGATTGTACATTATATTTCATTTTATTAAAATCGTTAAATAATGAGGTCATTGCTGCATCATAATGATGTCATAAATAATTTAATTTATTTAATGCCTAAAAATTATAAAAAAAACCTACTATGATGTAGGAAATATTTTTAGATTTCCAATGACTATTTATAGTCAAAAATATAACTTCTATAACCCCATGTAAAAAATTTTTTAGTAAAACATTTCACGTTTGTGTCATTTTTTACTTTAACATTAAATAAAAGGTATTTATGTCATTTTCCAACTAAAGTGGCTCCATGGGGTCCCCAAGTTGACCCATGGATTTTCTTGGTCGTCCATGGCACATCCAATGAGGGTATGACATGTGTCAAGCTCATCTCATATTATTAAAACATTATTTTTACCTTAAACTACACAAATTACCTCTAATCGCGATTAAAAACTTAAAAGTTACTATTCACCAAAAATTATTTTAATCTAATTGAACCAGATTTTACTTCTTAATGAAAACCATGTATGTAGGATTTTTGAAAATCAAATCACAGAAGTGGTAATATTTCATTTAAACAAAAAATTAGTTATTTAACTACCAGTTAGTGGTTTCACTATTCATCAAAAATTGAAGTTTTTCAGAACAATGCCAAAATTTCACCCTAAGCTATAATTGATATTCCGAATTCAAAAATGATGTCTATTTTAAAAAATTCCAAACATATAAGTCGCATTAATTAATTTTATAATTAATTCCCGCTGTCACAACAAATAGCGTGTTTTTAAGAAACAATTTATATCAAAAGATTTGCAATTGTTTGTGTCCAATGTCAATGTTAAATTAATTCTAATGACCACCATTGGATAAAATGGTAAAAATATATTCTAATTATACTTTAAAACCACTAAATAGTATAATTTATCACTATAAATTATTTTGATTAAAAAATTTGTTTTTAAGTGTTTTTCACTATTCCTAAAAAATTAGAAGTTTTCAGAAAAATACCAAAAATTCAACATAGGCTAATTTCGATATTCCGAATCCAAAAATGAAGTCCATTTTGAAATATAAAATTTCTATAATTTTAAAAAGTGGTTATTACTATTCATAACGGCTACTTTGATTAGTCGCGGTGTTTTAGAACTCGAAGTTGCGTACAATGCAAGCTATTGCATTATTGAATGAGAAGCGTATTGTGGAAGCTCGGGGTGTTACATTCTCCCCTCCATCAATAAATTGCATCCTCGCAATTTGAAATTTTTCTTGGAAAATAAAAGGTTGAAAAGAGAAAATACCTTTGTGGAAAACCCACATCGGAAATAAGATTAATAAAATTTAGCCTTAATAAGAGGGAAAGGGAAATGAAAAAGTCACCACCCAATTATGATCTCGATTAGGAGAACATTAGTGGAAATTAGAGACATATAATTGGAGTAAAAATGTAAATATTTGTAGGGAGTGATTGAGGTCATCAATCACAATCAACTGTCAAATTGAGGGCCTCAAAGCCTTCAATCTATGTTGATTTAAAATATCATCAGTTCAACAAGACATAAGGTATTAGGATAACACATTTTTTTGTTTTAATATCCCTTTACTAAAGTTTAAGAATTAATTTATTCATTGAATAAGAGATAGGTATATATATATTTATGCTTGGCAATTAGAGTTTCAACCTTCAACTCATCTTTCAGTCAAAAATATAATAGAAGTCAAAAATATTATACTTATCCTAATTGTATAAGGTTCCAAATGTTAACACATACCATTTAGATTAGTAAAATTATTTTGTAATAACCAGGGACTTCCTATAGGCTAGTGGTAGGAAATAAAGGCCTGTCGCACTATAATTGTGGGTTCAATTCCTGCTACTTTATCCGACGCGACGGGTTATGCCCCACCCTGCAGGTTGTCCTTTTCCTAAAACTATAATATTCCAAAAATAATCTTCATAAATGTTTTAACCTTAAACAATACTATCCAAAGATCAACTTAATCCACTCCAACATTTATAGTTATCCAAAATACCTCAGTCCAGACTTTCTCTAAAATGTCTCTTAATTCCAAAATCAATTTATCAGATTCCCCAAACAAATTAAAGTTTCTATTTTTGTCACATACTAAAAATATGATTACCTTCATCATATTAAAACCTTACTGAAATCAACAAGTACTGCAGTACAATCCTTATATATATATCACATTATTCTAATAACCAGAATATAATCCATGAGTCCAAAAGCACCAATACATTAATTATTCTGCTTCAACTGTAGTAACAGCATAAGATTTTCCTTGATCCCTTGGCCTTTTCTGAGGTAAGTTTCCCTGACGCTTAGGACATTCATTTGCATAATTCCCCATTTCCCTACAATTGTAGCATTCAACATTGATAGCCTCTTTCTTTCCCTTGCAATCACGCGCCTGGTGACCTTTTTCTCCACATTTATAACAAACTCCCATTCCTTTTAGGCAAGTACCAGGGTGATTCTTCCCACAATTATCACATAATGGAAAATCCTTCCTTACCACTTTCCCTTTATCTGTCTCTTGTTCCACCATTCTCTTCTTGTCTTGCTTTACTTTGTTGTCATAAGACTTAGAGAATTTCTTTTCTATCTTGATAGCACATGAGACAATATCTTTGTATGTTGAGAACGATTGTAATACTAAAGCTCGATGGAGAAATGGTTTTAACCCATCAAAGAAACGATCAATCTTACCTCTTGGGTTACATATATAATCTACAGCATATCTAGCTAACCTTGTAAAGTTGGCCTCATACTTTGCGAAATTCTCATCCTCCTTTTGTTTCAGACTCAGAAATTGCCTTTCCATATCTTCTCTATGGTCATGAGGAAAGTATTTTTCTAAGAAAAGATATTTGAACTCCCTTCATTCCATATTCGGTATGTCATCATCTTCCTTTGTGTTTTGAATCAATGGCCACCATTGATCAGCATCTCATGTGAGGCGGTAAGTTTCCATGATAACCTTTTCCCTTTCACTACTCCCCAAGGCGTGGAATATTTTCTCTAAGGAGTTTCTCCATTTCTCAGCTACTAATGGATTTGTACCCCCATTAAATGTTGGTGGTTTTTTCCTCATTAAGCGGTCTAACATTGATCCTCCATGTTGTGGATTAGGGTGCTCCATACGAGTAAGGTTATTATTCATAACCTGAGTGAGTTGTCCCAGTATGGTAATAAGTTGATCAGCACCAGTTGTATCTCCAGCTCCACAATAATTATCTTGAGCAGGAGGGAAATCCCTACACGGAGTGCGTGCATTGATACGGTTTCCATTCCTTCCACTAGGCGCCATTTCTAAACAATGGCATAAACTAGATTAGTTTATGAATAAAAATACATAATTCCGTACTTGTAAAACACTTAACACTAATTGAACTATTTTATGGATATAATCCATAATCATAAAAAAAAAGTTTTCTTTGAGGAAGTATATACTCATAAACCTTCATAGTGGTTTGTAAAGAAATGAGAATTATCCTAAGAATATCCCCCGGGAGTGTCGTAACCAAGAGTGCAGCAAGGCCCGTTGTCGTGCACCAGTTCCTGTTCGAGTCTAGCTCAAAGCGGTGTTTTCAGGTTTTACCCCTAGGTACATCTGTGCCAGAGCCGCCTCTACCTACTCGTATCCAGACAGGGATTTATTGCTCGGAAAATTCACAAAATCTCTACAACAAAAAAATTCTAGGAAGTTCTTCTATACTAATCCTCAAAGTTCATCTTAGGTCTACGTTCTCTAATCAGAGTTTGTCTAAATCTAGCTTCCAAGGTTTGTACTAAACTTCCTCTGATACCAACTGTAACGCCCCGACCCCAGCTACCCAGAGTCGGAGCATTACTTCGTAACATTGGCATGATCACAAAAGATCAAGTCTTGAAAGAACGATTAGTTTAGTAGCCCTGGAAACACTAGATACATTCATAAGTCTTACATTACATCATAAAGTTAAAAACTAATAACAAAGTCTTCATAGTCCACACTCATATCCTCTTCTGACTACCCCTACAGGTCATTCATAAAATACTTCTTTACATCCTAGAAAATATTAAAACATTGAAAGGGGTGAGCTCAGATGCTCAGTAAGGATAACAATATTGCGGAAGCTATCATAAATAAACATAAACATTTAAGGCAATGTATAACTAAAACAAAATCCTTTTAAACATGAACATAAACATTAAATGGGAAAAGTAAAATGAGATAATGCCATTTACTTCTTCACATGGACATTCTACTTGTCGAATAATCACATGTAATAACAATAACAACTTTCATAATGATGGAATGCATAATGCTAGACTATCAAAACCACGTAGTCAAGGCCCCATGCCAAGACCACAAATAAGATTTTGTCAAGGCCTCGTGCCAAGACACTAGTTTGTCTCATGAGACCTACCGATGCATCGAGGAGCTATAGCGGGCTCCACCCGTCACTTATTAAGTCCAGTGCATTCCTCATATGAATAGGTTTAAACATATCATAAACCATAACATAATCTTATCACATAAAACATGCATAAAGGAAACATAACATTTCCACATTTCAATCGCAAGATATCAATACAACACATTGATATAATAAAAATGCTTTCAAAACCATTTTCAATACCAAAATAAAACAAATTTAAAACTTTGTATTTATTTTTCATTAAAAAAAATTATGGCTTGTAGAGGAAGCTGAAACTCAAATAATGGTCACGGCGGCGGAGAAGTCATTGTCGCCGCATAAGTACGGAAAGAAAAACATTCCCTTTTTATTTTTTAGTAAAACGATTCGTATAAAAAAGATTCCTTTTGAATAAATGTAAAAGTCAAAGGGGTTTATACATCGTATAAAATGAAGTTGTGTATAAAACCAAATATGCCTCAATGAAAGGGGATTGAGACGAAGACCTTAAAAAGATCATTTTTTTAAATAAAGTACATCTGTAATGTGTATTCACTATAAGTACACATAAATAAAGTACAAATACAAGATAGGACATAATAATATCATGACATAATTTGAAAGTAGGAGATTAACCCAAAGAATAGAAATTGGGTAAAGAAGTTCCCTTACCTTGTGTCCGACTTGATTCGACCATTCATTAACCTCCTGAATAATAAACTAGAGTTAATATCTACCATTTTCAATTAAATTATCCTTTTTATATCACTTATTACAATGTTATGAACATTATGTAATTATTTAAGTTAATAATGGTCGTTTTGTCGATTTTTGGTACTTGAGTCAACAATAAACATTTTATAATTACAAGCTGTTTATGTGGTAGAATATCCATTATCTCCAGAATTATATTCATGATTTAGATGTCATATATATCATATATATCCAGTATATACATTCATTCATAATATTACGTAACATTTAGAGGTAAGAAATGAAATGCACCGTTCATGAAGATGGTAAGTCGTACGTACGCATGAACGCTACTTTCATTTCTATTTCGTATTTAATGGAATGAAATCATAATTATATAAAGGTATAATATAGTTCCAGTATAATATCATATATAATATCATTTACTCCATCCTTTATACATCCCACATATGGCATTAACGATTCACATCACTTTGAGGGGGCGGTAGTCCGCACTTCAAAAAATGAAATTATCACGTTTACCCATAATAGAAATCATAATGTATGCCATAAATGAGAAATACAGAAGCATAAGGAAAACATAAACATAATATATATATCATATATAAAATTTTTTTCATCAAAATGGACACCATTATAGGTGTTAAAAGAATTTGAACAATCATCGTTTCGTGAGGCAGTATTTCGCCACCCACAAAAATAGTATGTTCTTTAACCATTAGACGAAGGTGTGTGTAAGTGTAAACCAAATCCTTATTATAACAACATCCTATTATATTGTAGATACTGGTTTTTTTACAAAAGAAAGGAATAAAAATAGTTTAATGGGTTGGAGAAGCAAAATAAAACAAAACAACATTAGAGAAGACATTACCTAAAAATCGGGTAACTCTTTTTGATTTGAGCCAAAGGCTTCCATGGGAAAAATTATGCCCAAATTGAGGCTTCTAGGAGTAAGGGAGGGAAGTTGGGAGAGTATTTGGTCAGAGGTTGGCCGAGCCAAATGGATTTAAAGTGTGAATGAGGTGGTAGAGGTGGGGGCCTTTTATAAGAGGAGAGGAGGGGAACTCTTGGAAAGTAAAGAAAATTTTACATTATTGTACAATTATTTTCGGATTCTAAAGGTTCCACACATATATAGTTCGTGGCTAAGGTGAAAAGGGTTCTAAATATACACATCCAATAGTCTTTGGACAAGTGTACTCCTTGGATTGTACATTATCATTTCATTTTATTAAAATCGTTAAATAATGTGGTCATCGCTGCATCATAATGATGTCATAAATAATTTAACTTATTTAATGTCTAAAAATTATAAAAAAACTACTATGATGTTGGAAATATTTTTAGCTTTCCAACGACTATTTATAGTCAAAAATATGAGTTGTATAACCCCATGTAAAAATTGTTTTAGTAAAACATTTCATGTTTGTGTCATTTTTTACTTTAACATTAAATAAAAGGTATTTATGTCATTTTCCAACTAAAGTGGCTAAATGGGGTCCCCAATTTGACCCATGGATTGTATTGGTCGGACATGGAACATCCAATGAGGGTAGTACATGTGTCAAGCTCATCTCATATTATTAAAACATTATTTTTACCTTAAACTACACAAATTACCTCTAATCGCGATTAAGAACTTAAAAGTTACTATTCACCAAAAATTATTTTAATCCCATTGAACCATATTTTAGTTCTTAATGACAACCATGTATTTCGGATTTTTGAAAATCAAATCACAGAAGTGGTAATATTTCATTTAAACGAAAAATCAGTTATTTAACTACCACTTAGTGGTTTCACTATTCATAAAAAATTGAAGTTTTTCAGAAATATGCCAAAATTACACCCTAAGCTATAATTGATATTCTGAATTCAAAAATGATGTCTATTTTAAAAAATTACAAACATAAAAGTTGTATTAATTAATTTTATAATTAATTCCCGCTGTCACAACAAATAGCGTGTTTTTAAGAAACAATTTATATCAAAAGATTGGAAATTGTTTATGTCCAATTTCAATGTTAAATTAATTCTAATGACCACCATTGGATAAAATGGTAAAAATAAATTCTAATTATACTTTAAAACCACTAAATAGTATAATTTATGAATATAAATTATTTTGATTAAAAAAGTTGTTTTTAAGTATTATTCACTATTCATAAAAAATTAGAAGTTTTCAGAAAAATACCAAAAGTTCAACATAGGCTAATTTCGATATTCCGAATCCAAAAATGAAGTCCATTTTGAAATATAAAATTTCTATAATTTTAAGAAGTGGTTATTACTATTCATAACGGCTACTTTGATTAGTCGCGGTGTTTTAGAACTCGAAGTTGCGTACAATGCAAGCTGTTGCATTATTGAATGAGAAGTGTATTGTGGAAGCTCGGGGTGTTACACCCAAGGAGAAGTAATGGGTCGAATGAAACCCTAATCATGTAGCACCTCCAACTGTTTCATGAGCTCCTGCAACTCATGTGTGGCCATCATATAGGGAGGAATGGACACTGGTGTCACCCCTGGAACAAGCTCAATAGAGAAGTCTACCTCACACTCCAAAGGCAAACCTGAAAATCCTTCTAGAAAGACGTCCCTAATGCGATCCACCACTGGAGGAAAGTCCAACTGTGGAGTCCCCTGATCATCCAGATAAATAATAGAAATCTGGGGTGTCACCCCTCTAAGCCCATGATGCTGGAGTCCTTTCTGACTCATGCGAACGTCCCATTCGCCTCTATGAAGGAAAGATTCACCCTCTGGTGAAACGAAACTCACTCTACGACGATAACAGTTGATGACTGCCTAAAAGGGAATCAACCAATCCATGCCAAGGATGACATGATAGCCTGTCATCTCTAGGACATAGAGATCCCATAATAAGTGATACCCTGCAACCTCGAGAGGGCACTCTCTACACTGGCGTACACTAGATGTCCTCATTCCCAAAGGTGTGTCTAGTGTCAACGAGTCGGCAGAAGAAAGGGCGCAGAGTCCAAGGCTCTCCACAAGAGCAACATAGATAAAGCTATGCATAGCACCTGTATCGAAAAGGGCTGAAGATAAAACTGAGGCTACTAAAATCGTACCTCGAACAGTAGAAGGTTCGGGATCCTGATCCTGTTATGTCTGCTCCACGGCGAAAGACTGGCCTTTACTGTGGCCCTGCACCCCTGGCTGACTACTCTGAGCTGAACCGCCCTGCTGGTGCTGAGGAACTGGTGGCTGACCTCCATGTCCTCGACCTCCACCTCGGCCCGAATGGCTGGAAGAACTTCAGTTCCCCGACTGGTGAGAAACTAGCGGTGCTTATCCTGAAGGAGGAGTCATGGAAGAACCCCGGTCACCAGCTGTTGGTGAGAAAACCTGGCAGAAACATTGAATGTGGCCCATCTTTCCACAAGATCAGAACTCCACGGGGTCCCTCTAGCACTGCGGCCCCGTGTGCCCTATCCGGGCACACTGATAGCATGTCACCTAGCTGCTTGATGATGCGTCTTGCTTCCTCAAATCACCGTTCATAGGCTCCCTATGGAGCCTATTACTGTCATATGGAGGATGGCTAACTCGGGAAGCAGAACTGCCCTGGATTGCAGCTCCAGAGTCTCTAAGATTGCGTTCTGCAATCAATGCCTGATTGACGATGGAAGTAATGGAAGTCATCTGGAAGATGTTCACCTGCGAGCGGATCTCCCGCCTGAGTCCATCCTCAAACTTCCTCACCATGAACACCCCCTCCCATCCCGAAGGGGTGTAAAACGCTGCAGCTCAGTGAAACGAGAGGAATACTCCATGAAATAAAGAGTACCCTAATCTAAGCTCATGAACTCTCGGGCACGATCGGCCCTCAGGGTCTCTGGGTAGAAGTAGTTGTAGAACACGTGCTGGAACTCCTCCCAAGTCATAGCCTGTTGTTGACCCTCTTGTGAGATCACGTCCTACCACCTCGTGGTAGAGTCTTAGAGAATGTAGCTGGCGAGCTTAACCTGCCTCTCTAGAGGCGTCTCCAGATGCTCGAAGATAGTCAGCATGGATTCTATCCATGACTCTGTAGCCTGAGGTCCTCCCTCCCCTGTGAACATGGGATGCTGCTGCTGCAGAAAGACCCATGTCAAGTTTTCCATAGATGTGACAGGAGACGGAGCTCCCTGGAAGGCCTGCATCATCTTCATGAAACCTTCCCTGAACTGCGCATCAGCACCTATAACCGGTATAACAGCCGGTGCCAAGGCTAGCCTGAGTGGAGGATCGACAGGAAGTCTCTGATCAGCCCTATCTGGCGTCTTATCACTGCCCAACGACAAACCTACGACCGGAGGAAATCTCGAAGGAATAGCTCTGAAAGATTAAAAGAACAGCTTAGATCCGGAAAACAAGGACAGAGAACACAAGAGCACAAAACGGGAACAAGGGAATAAAAACACACATGTTTGGAAAACACGACTACACTGCGTGTATAAAACTACACGATGTGTCTTCTTAACCCACTGACATGGGCGTGTTCTCCTGCCCTACAATTAGTGTACACATCAAACTACACGGCGTGTTGCTCCCACACATGGCGTGTACTTGAAAACGGTTCCCCTACCTAAGTATCCTTACACGGCTAACCCACACGGTCCGACTTAACCTGAGACTACACGGCGTGTTCTCAACACACATGAAGTCTACTAGAAAAGGCTTCAGCGGTTCTTGTTTTGAAACACACTAATGTTTACAAGGCTAAACCTTACATGGCGTGCTCTGAACAAACACAGCATGCATAGGCAAGGTGACCTCATCCCGTGTTGTTCGTGACACGGCCGGGTACCTGTACACGACTACACAACGTGTTCCAAACAAACACGGTGTGTGGAAAAGAATGTAATGTCGGCCCGTGTTTTTCATGACACGGTCAGGTACCTAGACAGGACAACACGGCGTGTTCCCTAAGGACACGACGTGTTCGACCCGAGCTTCCCCGGCCCGTGTTGTTAGTGACACGGTCGGGTACACGGCTCCGAACTTACACGGCGTGTACCAATCGTACAAAGCGTGTTCCCGAAGTTACTCCCACGACACCGTGTTCTGCTCACACAGTCAGTGACACGGCCTGAAAACTACACGGCATGTATCCAAAAAGTACAATCCGTGTATTCTGGGTTTTTCTAGGCAGTAGCTCAGAACTTTTTCAGACTCCCAGAAGCACCAAAACAAAGGAAAGAGGTGCCAAATTTCAATTCGTGAGGGCCCATACTCCCCGCGAATCAAAGCTTGACACTCCTGTAGTCACATACAAGGGAAAACAACAGTACTATAACCTAACAACAGAGATTCTATCAAGCATCTATCATAACAGCATGCATAATCTACATGAAGTCTATCACAACAGCATGAAATCGCTAATGCACTCTATATGGCATGGAAATAATGCATGTCATGTGATTCTACAAGTTCCTATATGATTCATGAGATGGCATACCCTCATCTCATCGGGTTGAGACATAAATAGAACCGAAACATTAAAAAAATCACTGCACAAGTCAGGCGAATCACTCTAGGTGAATTCATATCAACCATAAAACTCAAAACAAGAAAACTGAAATTAACGAGGTAGTATGGCTTTTCCCTGTACACGGGTTAGCAACTCTCAGGAATAGCTTAATACCAATTACCGAATCAATCATATCCCTGGATAAAGTCTCCAAATAGTAAGGAAAGAGAAAAGAACCCCTCGGATACCACTTTGTAACGACCCGAGTTCGGAGCCCCTCCACTGGTGCCCCATACCCGGTTCGCCACACGACCTCAAGCGCGTTTCCCCGAACGCCATAGGCTGCCGACTAGAAGCGAGGGCCTTGGTGATCGGTGGGGAAACTATTCCCTATTCGGTAAGGTATACAAGGTAAGAAAACAACAATAAATAGTGGAAGCAGTAAACAACATGCATAACAGCACAAACCAAACAGCGGAAGTAATGTAGATATATAACTATGATGAAAATGATGCAGCAAGTACAAGTTTCTAAGGAAAATAGAAAACACAACAATGTGCTGAAATAAAACTAAAATAAAGTGCAAAAGAAAACAAACTAAGCTCCTCAGCATCGCGATCCACAGATCGGTCCCATGCTCCCCACCTCCTGGTGCAATCAAGATCTTGAAGTAGAAGGGCGCTTGCCCTTGTCTATACCTACAACAACATAGTCTGCTTGGGCCCAAAGCATGGCCCAAAGAGGGTGTGAGATACAATACCAGTTGGAAAAGACCCAAATATTTGTGCCTAAGAGTCAATGAATACATGGCAGTAATAAAACAAGAAGCAGTAAACAGAAAAGCATAAGGAGCTACAATCCACAGTTCTTGCAAACAAAGCACACAAGTAAACAGCCAGCAACAAAAGAATAACAGGTAACCCTCTAGGTAGCTCTCATAGTTTAACCCATATGGTTCAACCTTTCAGTACTAGCAACCCTCTGGGAAGTACACACAGTCTCACCCCTCTAGTTCATCCACGTAATTAAGCAGACTCTCTGAGGAAGCACTGACTGTCAATTCCCCCTATAGTCTCGTATCGTGCTAAAGGCTGTCTAGGGAAGC
Organism: Viscum album; assembly: GCA_963277665.1. Taxonomy (NCBI): domain Eukaryota; kingdom Viridiplantae; phylum Streptophyta; class Magnoliopsida; order Santalales; family Viscaceae; genus Viscum; species Viscum album. Next base: position 1,819,329,507 of record OY728129.1, read on the forward strand.
ACTCAACTTAAATTCCCCCTGTGGCCCGCGTCGTGGATCTACAGACTCTCGAGGTAATCACTCAACGTAAATTCCCCCTATAGTCCTGCATCGTAATTAAAAGACGCTCTGGAGAAGCCCTTCCGTCAATTCTCCCTTTGGTCTTCTACTGTAGGTTCTCACAGTCCTGAGTACAAATAAACATGATCAGCACATGTATATCATCCAAGTAAACCTCAAGAACTACTTGGATATCATTCTACAGCTCAACAGCAATAACAAAACAACAGTTTCTCTATCCTACAACTAGGCATTGAAACTGGAAAAACGCCCAACAAGAAAAACAATCATGGAAAATCAATCTGAGCACAAAATAGATTACTCTACTCACAATCAATAACCTCTACTAAAGCAAAGAAGCAAAGCAGGCAAACAGCAGGGCAAAACAGGAAAAACGTAATACCCTATTCAAGGGTATTGGTGGAATTTGCACATAATTTTCATTAACTTTATATGGAAGGCACAAACCACCTACCTCGATCTGAGGAGATCGATATACATGAACCACAATGATAGATTCCTCTTAGAACAATGTAGATATGAGAAAACACACTAAACATTCATCCCATGATAACATGGAAACGAGGAGGAATCAAGAAACAAGGCTAATGCAGAAGGATGAACTCACTGCTGCAATTCCAACACAATCGATTGTGCTCAAATCGGAGAACGGACGGTGGGGCGGGAGCTCGGAGAATATTCAGCTATACGGTCACTTCTGGGCAGACGAAATCTGGAGAAGAAGATGATTTTGGGGGTTAGCCACGACCCCGATCTGTTTAGTGAAAAAAAAGTACTCGACGTGTACTTTTAGAGTACACGGCGTGTACTGGGTCCTTTCCGTACTCCGCCAAATTCATCCTCCATGTCACCCCTACACACCGTGTGTGTGGCCCGGGCATGGCCAGTACACGACTTCGAGCCAGATCAGAGTACACGGCGTGTACTCAGAAAGTACACGACGTGTACTTCTGAAATTTCTAGAAAATTTATTTTCCTTAAAAACTCCAGAAAAAGGGAAAACATACCTGAAAAGAGATCCAGGTTCTTACATAAAGGTTCCCAGTATGACAGCAAGTGAAGGTAGAGAGACAACTTCTTAAAGGGGTATTGCAAACAATACCCATACCAGAATAGAAGTGGGAAAATATCACTGTGGACTTCGTCACTGGTCTCCCAAGAACTTCCAAATGGAACAGTGTGATATGGGTTATTGTGGAACATCTCACCAAGACATCCAATTTTATATCTATTTAGGAAGATTTCTCTCTTGATCAGCTTTCCATGACTTACGTAAAAGAAGTGGTAAGGCTAAATGGAGTTCCAATTTCTATCATATCAAATCATGATCCAAGGTTCACATCAAAATTCTAGAGAAGTCTTCAACATGATCTAGTCCTTGAATTGAATTTCAGTATGACCTATCACCCCCAAACTGATGGATAGTCTAAATGGGCTATTCAAACACTCAAGGACATGTTGAGAACATTCTCAATGGAATTTAAAGTAGGATGAGATCAACATCCCCATTTAGTTGAGTTCTCTTACAACAATAGCTTCAACATGGGCATTCAAATGGAACCCTATAAAGCTCTATATGTTAATACATGTAGATATCATACTTTTTGGCATGAAGATGGTGGGAGAAAGCTTCTTGGGCCTGATCTTGTACAAGATATAATAGAAAAAGTCCATGCCATCCAACAACACATTAAGGCTTCTTAGAGTTGGCAAAAGAGTTATACTAACAACCATGGATGGGGCTTGGAGTTTGATGTAGGTGACAAATTCTTTCGTAAAATTTCATATTGGAAGATATTCATGAGGTTTGGGAAGAAGGGGAATCTCATCCCTAGGTACATTGGCCCCTATGAAATCCTTGACCACGTAGGATCAGTGGCTTATCAGCTTGCACTTCCTCCAAATCTAGCACAAGTTCATGCTGTCTTCCACGTATCCGTCTTGAGGAAGTACATACCTGACCCTTCACATGTACTAAATCCATATGTTGTACAACTGGAACATGAAAACTCTTATGAGGATCATCCGGTGGAGATCCTAGATCGTAGAGACAAGGTTCTACACAATAAGACTACCCACCTTGTTATGGATTTGTGGAGGAACCAAAAATGCGAAGAAGACACGTGGGAACCAGATGAGTCTATAAGGAAGAAGTAACCACAACTTTTCCCTTATTCAGGTAAGAGTTAAAATTTCAGGGATGCAATTTCTTAAGGGGGGAAGAATGTAATGACCCGAACTTTTGAATAATATTTTTTCCCTAAATTTGAGTGTTATATAATTTTATACACCACACAACTATATCCTTTAATCAATGAAGTGATACCGTTGGGTTTTGACGGTAATATGATTGTTGGTCAATATGACCTTTGGAAACTAAATTCTTAACATTAGAATTATTATTTATAAATACAATTGATATTTATAAATTAATACAGAAAGAAGAGACGATGACCTGATCCAATAGATTTGGGACATACGGAGCCCAACGGTTAGAGCCTGGGAAGAAGGTAGAATATTTGGGCTTTGTTCTGGACCAAGCCCAAGTTGAGCTTCAACATGTGAAGCTTAAATAGATTCTCTTAAGAGAGAAGTTCAAGATGATATAAATCACCACTTGAGCAATGGTATCTGAGGCACCACAAAATTATATCACAATAGCACACCTTACACTTAGGTCCTATGCAGGTGTAATAAATGGCTATGTAATGAGGACTTAGATACTTTTTTTAATCCCTTAGTATAAATAAATTTTTTTCTTATTATGGTAAAATTTGTGATATTAAAATTTCCATATAAATATTCGATGAATATTATTGATTAATTTTGGAAAAAAAGTTTATTTTAAAAAATTCATGTAAACTTTGAATAATTAATAATGTGAAATTATTTTCAAAAAATGGTCTTCTACAGTTGTGATCAGAATTAAATTTAGAGTTTGATAAGATCAACTTCATTTTTTTTAAATAGTAAAGTATGAATAGTAACATACCCTTATGAATTGTAATGAACAGTGAATCGTCCAAAAATATAGAAAATTTACCCATGAATGTATAAATACAATGTAGACATCTTAAATATGAAAAAAAGACCATAGTATAGGTTTTGGTATTTTTTATGTCATAAATATTTTAATTTCAATTTTAAAATTAATAAAATAATTTAAAATGGAAATATATTATCATAAAATGTAATCATAAATTGTTAATTTCTTTTCTAATGGTTGTACAATAATTTTATTTCACCTTGATTACTTTTTCAATGTGTTACAAAATGTGTTGTTGATTTAATGTTGTTTATTTGGAATAAATAATGATTTTATTTAGAAATTAAATTAAAAATATTTAGAAAATTATTTTCATATAATGGAGTTCATTTTTGAATATTGAACGTCTATATTAGGGTATGGTGAATTTATGAGATTTTTATAAAATGTTTTGTTTTTTGGTGAAAAGTGAAAATACAGTTTTTGGAGTTTCGGGTGTTTAATGACATCATTAATGATGTAATAATGATGTAATCATTCTGTTCGACTTTTGAATAGTATGATATTCTATGAGGTGTCCCAAGTGGCCAATACCATGGGCAAATACCATGGGAAATCCCATGGTCTTGCAAATATCACCGATTAGGTGTCCCTTGGAAATTAATTAAATATTCCATCACTTTTCCTATAAATACCAAGCCATTACCTCATTAATTTCATTAGAAAATCCTCCTCAACGAAGTTATAGCCTTTTTACCTCCCATGGAGTCCTCCCAAGTTTCTCTCCATCCCCCAATGTCCCAACCATCAAGCTTTCGAAGTTACTCTTCAAGGTAAGGGAACCTTCCACCCTCCTCTTATAGTCATGATTTTCTTTAAGTTATGTTTTCTAGTTTCCATTTTCTTATATAGGGGTATGTTATTATATTTTCTTATTACTATATAGTTTATGTCCAAATTAGGGTATACCCTTTATTCTCTCATCAATGTATTTTCTGAATTTCTAAGTGACGTTGTTAGGCTGCCGAATTTTCGTAAAAGAAATTGCATTTTCTCTTTTCTTTCATGTTTCATTTTCATGTGGCGTGTCCTTACACACCATGATATTATTTATTTTTATTCTATACCTCTATAGTAAATTATTTATTTATTTATGGGAGACCCTTGTCCCATCCCATTTTATTTTTTCTTAAACCATGTTATATAGTCGTTATGCTGTAGATATTTTATCTCAAAATATATCTCTCTTTTTCTCAATAAATTATCGTGTTTTCTTTATCTGAATACCCAAATATATTTTCATTTCTATATGTATTCATGTAGAAATAAAATTGATCTATTATATTCTGGAATTGGCATGCAAGAACCCCTCTTTCCTTTTCCATGGGTTATAAAAGACATAACGATTATGTTTCTATGCACTTTTAAAACATAACGATTTTAAAATGAAACCCATTTATTTTATTTTATTTGGGATATTTATGAAATGTTTGATTATGATATAATTGGTTGACATGAAAGTAAATACATATTAAGGGTGTTCTCGGATATATCTCTAATTCATTGGGTAAAGAATTTAATCTCTATAGATGATAAGTTTTGTGATACCTTGGTGAATAACCTTGGTAATTTTTATGAGACCTTGGGGATGAACCATGGTGATATGTTCATGAATATCTAAATTAAATATTCTTTCCACATATTCATGTTATTTTTCAAGTTATTTTCATTATGAAATTCCACTGCTTTCACTGCTAATATCATTATGTTTTTCATCAAGTTCTTATTGACATCACAAGTAAATTGATTCCCTTATTTACCCTTACTGGGCTTTTAGTTCACCCTTTCCTTTATGTATGTCTCCAAGTTATGGGATGCAATAATTGTACATAAGATAAACTTTTCCAGAATCTTTTCAAAGTAATTTAAAAGAGTTTTTTAAGTTTTCATGTTTTATTTTTCCTGATTTCAAAGACACTAGACTTTAATGATCCTCTATTTGTAAAATGTAATTAAGAGTTAGGTTAAAAAGTCAGGATTCCATAATCCAGACCTCATCACTGGCATCGAGTTGTCCCATGAGATTGATGTTCCCCACCTACATGTGAAAGTGGACTCTAATATGGTCATCAAACAGATCAATGGTGATTACGTCCTTAGGAATCCGGAGCTCATACCCTTGTTAGAGCACACTTTCAGATGAATGGCCTAGTTCCCTTCCCAGCCTATGGTCATTCATATTTCTAAATCATAGAATAATTGAGAGGATGGATTTTCCATCATTTACACTTCTCTTGTAGAGCCTTACCATGATTATTTGATCATCCATGTGGTGTATCAAAAATTCATCGCTCTTGTCACTCTGGACGGTGATGATATCGAGTAGGTAATCCATCTCATCATCGGTGCATCCACATCGGGACCTCCATGTCCCATTTCCATAGTAGAAGAGACCCATGATTTGTAAACTCCTATTGTCAAGTACCTCCAATGTAGTAATCTCCCAATATATAGAGTCAAAAATGAGTGAATCCATTGACGCTTGGTCCATTTTACCCTCCCAAGTTGTCCCATACTTGAGTAGAACCTCTACAAATATTGGTTCAATGGAGTATTCCTCCATTACATTCAAGGATATTATATTACATTGGTGATGAATAAAGATCATGCCAGTTCTTGTGCAGATTATCAGGTAGGGCCAAAGCTCTCTCATCAGATCTGATGATTTGGATACTTCTAACTGACCATGGTTTGTGACTGAATTGAGTACGTTAATAGGTTACATGTGTGTTAGATCCATGTTAATTGTATGTATCTTCCACCAAAACCCATCTATTCTACCATGTACTCTTTTCCCATTGCAGTATAGGGACATGATGTCATGGGACCATATCCACCAGCAACAGCTCGCTAGTTCAGGTTTATCCTACCCACAAAAGACATCTTTTACAAGTGGGAAAAGGTGATTCCACTCAAGGAATTTAAATCTCGTTCTATCATCAATTTTTTGATCTTTAACATCATCCACCAATTCAGAGTTCCTCACACTATCGTCACTAATAACAGAACCAAAATTCCATTATATGACCTGAAGAAATTGTATGGAAAGTTCAACATCTAGTCTAACCATACTCCTTGTTACCATTCTCAATAAAATTAGAAAATTGAGGTGTTTAAATAACCCTATATAACATCATGGAAAATATGGTAGGTCAAAACAATAAAATCATGTCTAACAACCTCCCAAATGCTCTCTGGGCTTACCAGAAAAGAACTCGTAATCCCAATCATGTGATTCCATATTCCCTTGTGTATAGAACCGAGGTAGTCTTGCCCATAGATATTCAGTTATCATCACATCGTACACCTGTTTACAATTAGTAGACATTAAAAAATAGCCATCTGGATGAACTGGAATCCCTCAATGAGTACAAGATTTGGGCCTTACACAACCTGGAGAGGAACCAGAACAAGATACCCAGATCATTAAATAAGAAAGTGTGTCTCCATTCCTTCCTTGAATGTGACACGATATTGGTTATCAAGAACACAGATGATACCTAGAAGGAGGCCATCCAAGATGGTACCCAAATGGGAAAGACCTTACATTATCCTTATGTCTTACCCAAACTATGCATAATATTTGGTTACTATGGATAGTGAATATATTACTCCTCCCACCAATTCCAAATTCCTCAACACGTACTTTTCATGATAGTATTCATCCTTATTGAATGAAGCTAAACTAAACGACCCATCCGAGCTATAAGATTCAAATTTATGGCATTCTCTTCATGTATAACTTTAAACTACACGACATTAGGTGTTTTTGGTCAGAGTTGATACTCAAGAGGTGGGTGAATTGACTTCCAATTAATATTTCTGTTAAAAATATTTTTCTTAAAATCCCCCTATTTAAAAACAAAGTTAAACTATAGTGAATTTATACAGAGTGTAAATGTTCAATTAGTTTCTCAATAATTGATTAGGTATCAGTTAATTTAATCTGAATATTAAATTGACTTTTGAAACTAACTAACTGGTTTACAATATGTATAAAAACTTTCTACTTTAACTATCAAAGTAGCATTAAAAATAATTCTGTATTTCAAATTAATAGCAGTGGAATATGAAATATATATAGTATGCTTATGACCTAAACTAAAATTCACAGCAGATTTAACCAAGAGGATCAGTCTCAAGCCGAGACATAGTCCTCTCAAACAATTTATATAAATTGATCCACACCCTGGATTGGGGTAAACAACAGAGAACACACTATCCAGGTACAAAGACCTCTACCACAGTTCTACGTGGTAAAACAAACAATAGCTCACAGCTCTCCAGGTATTACTCGACCTCTACCACTATCCACAGTGATATAAAAGAGAGTTATAGAGTTTGAATGAGGATTTAAGAATCCTCCAGCTTAGCTCAGGAGATAGTGTGGGTGAAAAAATAAAAAGGAATCACAAAAGTAAGTGAGAATGAGTTTAGAAGATCTTTAGTGGTTGGCAGTGCAGCTCTGGACTCGTTTGGTTGATCAGAAAAGCTTCGGAGCCCTTCTCTGGTTTTTGTTCTGATAAACAGAGTATCGTTTTCTTCCTTGGTTCCAGGTTCAGCTTATCAGCCTGAGTGCATGAAGTGTTTGTTGTAGTTCTTCACTCAAGATACAGCTTGTGTTCTCCTCTTGAAAACAATTTCTTCGTGAATGTTCAATATTCTTGGGATGGATGTAGTTTTTTTGTATGCACCACCTTCCAGTTCTTTCTTCACACTTCAAGATCCTTCTTGGTTACTTTTTATGATCCTCTATTTTATGCATGTATGAACTCTTCTTGTTCTATCTTTTAATATATTATGTACAGTGTTCAATTTCCTTCCATTTATAGCTTTAAACTCCGGAAAATGGGAATGATTACCTTTTGCATGGCTACTAGGTACGGTTCCCTGACATGGCAACAGAAATCATTAAACATAATTAACTACATTAAAAACATCAAATGTAACCATTAGCTTAATAAATAAATAGTATTGAGAGTATAGAGTTTGACTGGTTGGTCAATAATTAGTATCCTTATGTTGGTAGACATGTACAGTGGATTTTGTGTAGCAGTGACCTTCCATCGGTATCTCTTTGAACTTGCATCAGTAGATCTTTGAACTTTCATCGGTAGGTCTTTGATTCGGTAGCTCTAGGTATCGGTAACTCCTTCTATTGGTACACTTACTCTATTGGTATCATGGTAGACTTCTATCGGTAGATCGGTAGACTTCTATCGTTAGCTAAATTCTGTCGATAACTGTCTGTATCGGTCACTCTTGGTCTATCAGTTTCTCTAAGTGTTGGTGTCTGTATCGGTAGCTTTTTTTAATGCTTACCGGTGGACTTGTACATATCGGGAGCTCTGCATATCGGTGACCGTAGCTTATCAGTGTCTCTGTCTATCGGTAAACTATGTCTATCGGTAGACTAAGTACTGGTAGCTCTGTACCAGTAGCTATAAGCAGATCAGTGACTAACACTTATCTGTTTTATGCAAAACATATCCGAATTGGTTATAAATACTTCAGAACTTATAGAAACATGGATAAACATTGATTAATATATCTCAAGGATTATTTTAATATTATTATCATCTTGATAATATAATATCATAGATTGAACGAATTTAAATATAGATAAACATTAATTGGGATTATCAAAGGTATGTAAAAGCATAATTTGGATTATCAAAACATGTGAGGTCAACAATCTCCCCCTTTTTTATAATCAGAACTTATGATATTATAGTTTTAAAACAATGAATAGTTGTATCAGAGGAAATATCATTAAATGAAATTATCTTAGGTAAAAAGTATGTTATAGAACATAATGGATCAGAGGTGGAAGAAAATACAATGATATCAGAAGGGAAAATCATAATAGCTCTTCCTTTGATAATATTTCTCCTCCTTTGAAAATATTTCTCCCCCTTTGTGATAATCAAAAAGTGGGAAAAATGAAATAGAAAAAGTAGAACAATGAGAAATAATGGAAAGAAAATTGTGTTAGATGTTTCAAAAATGTATATAGGCAAAAAACAAAAGACAAAGGATTCCTATCAAACATCCAAGACATTTTTTCAATCCACATCCTCAATGTGAGATTTTATTTTTGGTTCAGAAGAGTATTTAGACTGTGTGGATGCTGGTGAAGGCTTAGGAATTCCAGAAATGATCATAGGAGGATAAACCACAGAAACAGTGTCGAGCCTATATTGAGGAGTTCATTGAGTGATCATAGGTGTGAGGCTTTGAATGGCTTGGGCTAGAGTAATCTGAACTGAAGAACCAGTAGTGGCAGAGGCTGGTAAGGATGGAGGTACAATCACTGGCCTGGAATCAACATGTTGGAAAGGTAGAAAAATATTTCTGAAATCCATAATTATTCCTCCTCCTCTCTACATGGTAGATATGAATTCATCCTTTTCTCCTTAAATTTGTCCAATGCTGGAGTCAATTACGTTAGTTTGCTGACCTTCTCTCTGAAGGCTTAATTTAACGGAGTTAACATCCGGTTTTCCAACAAAAGTTTGAAATGACTGTTGAGTTGATGCTTGGTGAAAATCATAGAGAAATATGAGCCCACCTTATCTTTCACTTCTTTCTGAGAGGAAGATGCGTCACTCATATAGTCTTGGACTATCTTCATTATTTCTCTAGCTGAATCTCTAGTAGAAAGTAAAACTTTGCTCAGGTCAGATGAGTCCACATAGCCACTGGTTGAAGCTGAACCAATCTCCTCCTTCATCACAGCTCGAATCTGATTCAAATCCATAAAGGTTTTAGATGAAAAATAACCAATAGAGAAGGTTACTGTTTCCTTGAAGTTTTTGGTCAACCCACTAATAAGATTTTGAACTTCGGAATCCTGGGTTTTAACATGATATTTCATTGAGGTTTTAAAACTATAAAACACAGAAACCATCTGTCTCACAACAATTTTTACATAGGCTAAGTCCTTGTTTGCTTGGGATTTTTAGCCCATTTAAGATTCCAAAGAGATAACTGATTTCTTCAATGTTTCAAGATCTGCCTCCAGTCTAGACACTTGAGTCTAACAATCTTTAACTTCTTCCACTATTTCTGCCATAAAGGTTGAAAAATTAAAACTGAGGGAGAGTTCAAAAGATCTTTCCAACATACTCATCTCTTTAACAAAACAGTTCTTCAACTCAGCAACAGAAGCACTAAAGGACTTTTTTAGCTCATCCTTTAAGGATTCAAGATCAGCCTTTGTGATCACATCAGCAGGTGCAACTGTAATAGATACTCTTTCAGAGGCTATAACAGCTGCTGATTCAGTCATAATTGATTTGATTGATGACACCAGTGAAGCTTCCATCTTATTTGTCTCTTCCGCAAAACTGTCCTTCATCTTTTTCTTCAAAATATCAAGGTCATGCATTCTGACCACATCTTCAGGTAGAAACTCATTTTCAACGTCATAAACTATTTTTGGTCTATTGAGAGATACTTCATTATCAGAGTCAGGATAGTCTAATCCCCAAGACCATAAAACCTGGGTCTTCTGCCCAGTCCTCAATTCCAACAGCCACTGACACAGTACCAAATTTGGTTAGATACTCCCCCTCAATGGGTGCATTCTCTTGTAAAACATGTGCATTCTCAGCAGGTCTTTCATTATCAGGAGAATCTTCAATTATCAAGTCCATCTATGAAACGGAATGAGGGTCCTCTGTATTAGGTACAGATTCTTCCCTTTCTCCTACTACATCCTCAGTAGGCATAACTGAGCTTCCAATTAATGGACTCAGACTTAAACAGACAGAATCAGAGGATTCAGATTCATTTTCCTTTTCTTCTTTATGCTCAGGGGATAGCTGGTCTTCCTCATTAGAAGGTGTCTCTTCTTCTACTAATGTTTCCTTTTTAGAAGATACAACTTCAGCAGTAGGACTTGGAGGCAATTCTGGATCTCTTCCATTATCCATTGATGTTTCTTCTTCCTTAGTATCATCACTGTATTCATGTTCTTCTTCATCAGGTCCTAGACCTAGATACCTCACATCCTTAGGTCTTGAAGGATGATCCACAGGATTAAATTTATCATATACCTTCTGGTCATCATTAACCCACTCTACTCTCCATGGGTTCCAATTTATCTTTATATATTTTCACACTGTGCTTGTGATACAGAAGTTGTTCCTTACTACCACTGTCTCAACTTGAGACTCAACAACCCCTTTCACTTTGATCATCGTAGAGGTCAACATGGAAAAGAAAAGGTCATTAGTCTTAGATTTTGTCCTTGTCATGTCATCCATTTGGATCATCAGCAATCTGAAATGGTTCACTTTTACACACTGTCTCAAGATATGTAGGAGATAGATGTCCTGATATCTTAGATTCACAAAGTCTCCCCTTCTTGGTATTAAGACATGTTTAAAAAATTTGAAAAGCAATCTATTCTCTCCATCCATTTCAGCAGCCACTACTTGTCTTTGATTTACATCACTGGTGAGCTCCTCCAAGGCAGTCTCATAATCGAATATATCTCTTGTAGGTGGCATAGCTTTTGAGACATATCTAGGTACACCTTCATGCGGAAATTTCAAGCATTCAACCCACTCAACGAATGAGAAAGATATATCCTTTCCATTCACATAAGAAGACACTCGGTTCTCAGTTTTAGATTTCTCAAAGCTTACAAACTCATTAAATTCCCTTACTAGATTCGGATAGTAGGGGCCATTGTTGTTTGAAAAGAAATTTATCCACTTTTGATCTTCCAGTAATTCGAGCACTAACGACTTGTTAGGCAGCAACCATTCCACACACAACTCCTTTTCAGTCACAATAACTCTATTTTTCAAATGAGGATTCACTGGTCGCCTACCCCACCTAGTTCTGCCAACACTACCACTTGCTTCTAGCTCAGAATTTTTCTTCTTTTCTTTCGGCTCATCAGGCTCATCTCTGATGGTAGGAAGTTTGGTCTTTTCCATCACTGGTTCGAGGGATTTAGGGTTCTCGAGAGATTCGGGAGCTAATGTTTGAGATTAAAGGGTTTGAGCCATGGTGGATTGAGAAATAACTAGAAAATAGTTTTTATCATTTAGGAATCATAAAATAAATAAATAAAAATAAATAAAGTAAAAAACCATTCAAATTATGGAGGCAGACAGATGTTTAAAACAGCGCACTATCAGTAGAGTTTATCGGTGAGTATTCCTATCTGTGAGGTTACATATCAGTGAGGATTCACATCATTGAGGATTCACATCGGTGAGGATTCACATTGGTGAGGATTCACATCTATGAGGTACCTATTGATCAAGTTTAATCATTCCTAACTCGTGTCTATTGTAACTTAACCTATCTGAACTCAATGGTTTGGTGAAAATGTCAGCTAATTTATTTTCAGTACCATTAAATTCAAGAGTAATATCACCCTTTTGGCAATGATCTCTCAAGAAATGGTGCCTTACATCAATGTGTTTGGTCCTAGAGTGAGACGCAGGGTTCTTCGAAATTTTTATTACACTAGTGTTTTCATAGTTGATATAAACATGCTTAAAATCATATCCATACTCCAAAATAGTGTGTTTCATCCACAAAATTTGTGCACAGAAACTACCAGCAGTTATATATTCTGCTTCGGCAGTGGACAAAGCTACATAATTCTTCTTCTTACTACACCACGATACTAAGGATTTTTCTAATAAATGAAATGTTCCTGATGTTCTTTTTCTATATAACTTGCAACCAGCAAAGTCCGCATCTGAATAACTTATTAACTCAAAGGATTATCCTTTTGGATAAAACAAACCTAAGTTTAGAGTATGTTTAAGATACATAAAAATTATTTTAACAGAAAGTAAGTGAGATTATTTTAGATTATCTTTATATCTTTCACACATACATACACTAAACATAATATCTGGTCTACTAGCAATAACGTAAAGTAAGGTTCCAATCATACCGCTGTAATTGGTTTGATCCACTGGTTTCCCAGTTTCATCTGCATCCAATTTACAGGCTATACTCATAGTAGTATCACATTTCTTAATACTATCCAATGAAAAACGTTTTAAAAGATCCTTTGTATATTTACATTGATTTAAAATAATACCATTTTCATTTTGGAAAACATGAAATCCAAGAAAATATTTGAGTTCTCCCATTAAACTCATTTCAAAATAATTTTGCATACTTTTTGAAAAATCAGTACATAAAGAATGTTTAAAAGATCCAAAAATAATATCATCAACATAGATTTGTACTATTAAAACATATTTAGAAATTATTTTAATAAAAAGAGTTGAATTAGCAATACCTTTAGTAAAACTTCTTGAAATAAGATAATTACTAATTCTATCATACCAGGCTTTTGGAGCTTGTTTTAAACCATATAAAGCTTTATAAAGTTTAAAAACTTGATTTGGAAAATGAGGATAATTAAATCCAGGTGGTTGTTCAAAAAAAAAATCTTCCATAATAAAACCATTTAGAAAAGCACTTTTAACATCCATTTGAAATAATTTGAAATTCAGATGAGTAGCACAGGAAAGTAAGATCCTAATAGATTCTAGTCTATCGATAGGTGAAAAGGTTTACTCATAGTCTATACCTTCCTCTTAACTATATCCTTGTGCAACTAGCCTATCTTTGTTTCTATCTATATTTCCAGATTCATCAACTTTGTTTCTTAAAACCCATTTAGTGCCTATTGTTAAAGTGTCCTTAGGTCTATCAACTAATTCCTAGAATTTGTTTCTTTCAAATATATTTAACTCTTTTTGTGTAGCTATTACCCAAAATTCATCATTTATAGAATCATTGATATTTTTAGGTTCTAGTTGTGAAAGAAAAGCTTGATGTTCAAACAGGTTTCTTATAGAAGCTCCGGTCTGTGTCCCTCTATTAAGATTACCAAAAACAGCATCTAAAAGAAATATTCTTTAGAATCCTAGTTGATCTAGTAAAGGTAAGATTAAAAATTTCAAGTTCATCTCTAAGCTCGTGTTCAATAGAAGAAGATTCTAGAATATGTCCAGAACTGGATGTTTTTACAGCAGGTTCTTTATATTTATCATTAAGGTTCAGAACAGTCAAATCCTCTTCAAGATTCTCAAGAGAGATTTAGGCTCATGTGGATCAGTTTCATCAAACATGATGTGAACAGATTCTTCCACACATTTGGTTCCATTGTTAAAGACTCTATAGGATTTTCTAGTTAAAGAATAACCAGGAAAAATTCCTTCATCACTTTTAGAAGCAAACATGTCAAGATTACCCTTTGTATCAAGAATAAAAACTTTGCAGCCAAAGACTATGAAGTAACTAACATTAGATTTTCTATTATTCCATAATTCATAAGGGGTCTTCTTGAGAACTGGTCTTATCAAGACTCTATTGATAATATAACAAGTTGTATTCATAGTTTCAACCCAAAAAAATAGGCATGTCATACTCATTAAGCACAATTTGTGCAATTTCCTGAAGGGTTCTATTCTTTCTTTCTACAACACCATTTTGCTGAGGTGTCCTAGGAGTAGAAAAGTTGTGACTATAGCCATTTTGTGAGCAATAAGATTCAAACTCTTGATTTTCAAACTCACAGCCATGATCACTTCTTAGAGTTTTAATCTTAAGTCCACTAAGGTTTTCTACAGATTTGGAGCATTTAACAAAGTAAGAACAAGATTCACTTTTGTGAGCTAAAAAGTATACCCATGTATATCTAGAAAATTCATCTACTAGAACATAGACATAGTGCTTCCAATTTAAACTATAAACTCTAGATGGTCCAAACAAGTCCATGTGAACCAACTCAAGAGGTTGAGAAGTTGAAACTTCTTTCTTTGATTTAAAATAATCATTATGTTTCTTTCCCTTTTGAAAGGGATTAGAAAATGTGTCATTTGGGAATTAAAATTTAGGTAAGCCTCGAACCAAGTTCTTCCTAGTCATCTTTCTATGTGAAAAGATGTTGCAGTTCCTAATCTTTTGTGTCAAAGCCAAGACTCTTTATGAATATATTTTAGACAAGTAACATTTTTCTTAGATAAATAATTTAAATCAACAGTATAAACATTTTCATTTCTTAAGGTAGAGAACATTAAAACATTTTTAGAGTTAAAAATGCCACAGGAATCATTTTCAAACTTAACATTAAATCCATCATCACATAATTGAGAAATACATAATAGGTTAAACTTAAGTCCATCAACAAATAAAACCTTAGAAATTAAAACCGAATCAGTGTTACCAATCTTGCCTAGGCTGATGATTTTTCCTTTAGAGTTATCACCAAAGGTGACATGGCATCCATCAACCTTTATTAAGCTTTTAAATAATGAATAATCTCCAGACATGTGCCTTGAACATACACTGTTAAAGTACCATACCTTCTTGTGAGAACTCTTTAAAAATCTTTCCTCAAATGTGTTGGTCATGAAACAAATGTTTTCACGATTATTTTCAGAATCAGAAATTTCAGATTCACTTGTGTTGTCTTCTGAATCACTCCAAGTAGCAATCATATCTTTATTGAACTTATTGTCATTATAATCATGTTTCTTTTTGAATTTTAATTTTGGGAAGTCATCCTTGATGTGTCCTCTCCTCTTGCATTCATACAAGACTATATCATCCTCCTTATCAGATTTCTTCCAATCCTTCTTCCAGTGACCCTTGTTGTCATACTCTCCTTTGTACTTTGATTTTACAAAGAATTTCTTCTTCCTATAGAACTTCTTGAATCTCCAGGCTATTTGAGCCATCTCAACATCATTTTCAGAGTCTTAATCTTCACCTGTTGAAATTTCAGTGG
This sequence comes from Viscum album, assembly GCA_963277665.1. Taxonomy (NCBI): domain Eukaryota; kingdom Viridiplantae; phylum Streptophyta; class Magnoliopsida; order Santalales; family Viscaceae; genus Viscum; species Viscum album. The sequence continues at coordinate 1,819,345,394 of OY728129.1, forward strand.
GTACATGTATTTTCTCCTTGTCTTTTCTCTTAGAAGCAGTATACTTGAATTCAATGGATTATCTCTTTTGTTCACCATCTTCTTGCTTATTTACATTAATTTCTTCCTAATATATCAAAGTCTTACCTATTAATTCCTTAATAGGGACTGTGCTGATGTCGCATGATTCTCTAATGGAAACAGAAGTGCCTCTCCATCTGTTTGGTAGACATCTCAAGATTCTCATGATTTGTTCCTTTGCTGGAACATCCTTTCCAAGAGAGCTAATAGTATTGAAAATATCATTGAACCTGAGATACATTTCAGAAATAGGTTCATCAGTCTTCATTTTAAAATTATCATATTTAATGGTGTAATTATTCAATCTCATTTCTTTAACATTGGTTGTCCCTTCATGAGAAACAGCCAAAGTATACCAAATTTCATAAGCAGTTTTGCAAGTAGAAATTCTATTAAACTCTTCATCTCCTAAAGCACAATACAAGGAATTCATAGCTTTACAATTATTATTATAAGCAGTCTTTGTAGGTTCATCCCAAGTTGTTCTTTCAGTTTCTGGAATTTTATATTGTGATTCTATAGCAGTCCAGATATCAAAACCCATACTTTCCAAATGAATTTTCATCTTAAGTTTCCACTGGGCATAGTTTGTACCATTAAAAAAAGTGGCCGGTTAGTAGCATCACCTTCTAGTCTATTCTCCATAACTAGATTTTAGAAAATAAATTTAAATATATAAAATTTAGAACTAACAGAAATTTAAGATCTTTAAAGCTGCAACTAAAATCACAGTTGAAAACAGAATTTTTTGAAAACTTGTATTAATAAAAACAACCTCTCATACCAAATGTTGGTCGTAGTGGATACTCAAGAGTGCGGTGAATTTAGTTCCAATTAAAATTTCTGTTAAAAATATTTCTCATAAAATCACCCTATTTAAAAACAAAGTTAAACTGTATTGAATATATATAGAGTGTAATTGTTCAATTAGTTTCTCAAAGATTGATTAGGACTCAGTTAATTTAATCTGAAGATTAAATTGACTTTTGAAACTAACTTACTGGTTTACAATAAGAATAAACACTTTCTAATTTAACTATCAAAGTAGCTTTAAAAATATTTTTGTATTCGAATGTAATAGCAGCGGAATATGAAATATATATAGTATACATATGACTTAAACTAAAATGGTCAGAAGATGTAACCAAGAGATTCAGTCCCATGCCGAGACTTAGTCCTCTCAAACAATTTATATAAATTGATCCACACACTTGTAGACGCTGGAAAAGTCCGTTGTTCCCAAACGAAGCTCCGGATGCGGAAAGCGAAGTGATATTTGGAGTCAGAGGCACGTTCCGGAGGGCCCGGAGGACTTGCGCGAAATTTCAGAGGCTCGCGCGCAAAGTTGAGCCGCGGCGCGCAATCCTCCCGGGATGCGCGCAATGCGCTGGGCCGGCGCGCTATTTTGCGCGCCCGTGGCCTGCGCGGCTCCTTTGCGCGCTGGGTCCTGATTCCGCGCCCGTGAGGCGAATTGCGCGCCCGAGACCGGATTCCGCGCCCGGGGTTGCCTATAAATATAAGGCGACCCCTGACGTTTTGAAGGTTTGCCGGAATCCGAAGCGTCGCTCCTTCGCGCAATCCAACCCCTTCCGCGCGCAATGCCGATCTTCAGGTAACCACCTTTCTTTCGCGCAATAGAGCCTTGGGGTCCGCCTTCGCGCGCAATCCCCTTGGCTCATTTCCTTTGAATAAATTTCAACCCAAAGGCCTTTGCGCGCAAAAGAAGCCTCTTGCGCGCAATTGCCCCCGGGTGCGCGCAATCCAGCCCGATTGCGCGCACCCCCCATTTTCAAAGTGGCCATTCGTTAGAGAATGAGCCGTTGCCCCCGCGCGCTACCCGAAGCCCGGTGCGCGCAATCCCAATCATCCGCGCGCGAAGCGCTGGCCCAATTGCGCGCCAGCCCGCCATTTTGCGCGCCGACCCGCGGTTTTGCGCGCAAAGCTCCTCATTTGCGCGCAATCCGCCAGGGTCGCCTCCCTTGACCCCCTGAGGGTACCCGCCTGCGTGGCGCCCGATGATCTTCATCCTGGGTGCCCGCACCGTGCGTTGTCTTCCCGTGCGGCCCTCCAGGCTTGCGCGAAGTGACACAGACCCATCGGCGGCAACCAACGTCCAGCATGACGTTAAACTGCACATACGTCCAGCATGACGTTAAACTGCACATTTGTCCAGCATGACGTTAAACTGCACATTCGTCCCGCATGACGCTAAACTGCATCCGTCTAACATGACGTTAAACTGTACTACGTCCAAGCTGCACGACGCTAAACTGCCTAGCCCCTATCGTCCGTGCTGCAAGACGTTAAACCGCCAAGCACCTTCGTCCTCAACACACGACGTTAAACTGTACTTCGTCCGGCAAGACGTTAAACCGTCCGCTTCGTCCTCAACACACGACGTTAAACTGTACTTCGTCCGGCAAGACGTTAAACCGTCCGCATCATCCGATCCCGTGCTCTGCACGCAGGGTCTCCCCCGGTTTGGACGTGGCCCCCACCCGCTCGTCTCTGCAGGGATGTCGGGATTGTCCCGCTTTTGGGACGATTTAATGGGAGTGGCTTTTCCCTACGGGGGCAGGGTATTACAAACCCCTAGTTTCTCGTGGGAGGCTGCACATGTGTATCTCCATTGCGCCTCCCCGCTGCCGAAGCCAGTAGAGGGTGTGACTGGGATCGAGGTGTCTTCTGCTTTCGGTCCAAGTCTCTTCCAACTGAGTTTTGCCGCATCCGGGCTGCCTCAAGTGCGTAAGTCCTGACAGAATGAACTACGTGGACTTTGATCCCTGTCTTCTAAACAGGGTACGTAGGAAGCCTTCTTGAGGTCCAAGCCCGCCACCTGGTCGTCCCGGTCGTATTTACGTCGGTTCGTCCATCAGTGGACCCCTCCAGGGTTCACGCTTGCGTCGATTCACCTATGAATCCGCCCCTGTGGGAGACTGCCCGTGTGCATCTCCACGGTGCCTCCCCACAGCCCCCCTTTTCCATTTCTCCTTTTATCGTCCAGCATGACGTGAAACTGTGATCCACCCTGCCGTTCCATCCCCCTCTGTGCGAGGTGGCTCGGTTCAATCCTCCGCCCGGCGGCCTCGACCTCTTCGTGAGTCGGCTTGCCGACGTCCAGCATGACGTTAAACTGTATACCCGAACTACGTTGACTTTGATCCGTGCTAACGCGCGGTACGTAGGAAGCCCCTACGGGGTCCAAGCTCTTCACTCCATCATCCATCCTGATCCTTGCCCGGGCCACCACATCCCGGTGGGGTCATGCCACTTCACTCCACTCCACGTTACTTGGGAAGCCGCCCATGTGCTGGCCCCAGCGTCGGAGGTTCCCCGCAAAGGGTTCTGTCATCTGATCCACTTTTCGTGTTGATCGGTCCGATGTCGTCCCCGCTGGACGTTAAACTCGCGGCATACCCCGTGTTAAACATGGGAAGCTGAGGAAAACCTTAGGTGACACAGTTCCCCGCACCCAGTACAGGATGCATCAGGCCATCATGACTTCGAGAAGCCCTATTAGGGACGGAAGACAGACGTGCAGAGCCGCAGTGTTACGACACGCCCCCAGCACCCAGAGCCACCCGGCCTTCTCACTGCAGGTTGCTGCCCCGCCCAGACTCCTTGGAGCGTCCGGGCGGAAGCAGCGTAATTAACCGGTGTCCATGAAGATATGGCGCCAGGAACGAGATTCACGAACATTCTTAAGTCTATGAGGGAGACCCGGATTAGGCGACGAGTTCCGAGGAGACGTCCAAGGAAGGAGGAGACGACATCCCATCATCCCGGTTTCGATCAAGGAGCAGACGCCCCTGAATAAGGGACGAATGCCGCCCGCCCTTGGAAAGCGGGACTGCGGGACCACAAGCCGTGCGCCCATCCCCTCGGGTTGACGGGTGCACGCGCGAACGCGTCCTGGCGGAACAGCGTAACCCGACGCACATCCGCACCGAAACAGAAAAATGGTGAACCCGACGTGAATCTCTTCTCCTCGATACGAAGACCTATGGCTTTCAGAGGTGTTGGAAGACCGGCATGTTGCCCGGCCAAGCATTCAGTCTTACCCGCCAGGGGCTGGGGAAGTGAAATCGGGCACTCCGTCTCGCAACGTCGAGGGCCTGGGTTCCCCCCACGGAAGGCGTCGTGGCGCTAATGGTTGGTTGTCGATTCCTTTTTCCTGTCAGTGTTAATGGGTTCTTCTCCCTGCTTTCAGAAATCAGGTCGCCCGATCCAGTGCCCGATCGCCACCCGCCCACTGGCGCAGGGATAGGGGAAACACCGACGCGGCTACTCCGCGCGGTCCTGCCTGTTCCACAGTCGTCCCAGCAGCCACAATTGCGGGACGACCACGCCCTCTCTCCCCCTCGGAGGTCATCCAGAGAAGGGTGATCAACACCCTGGTGCGGAGATACGAGGAAGAGGGAGTCATCCCCACTAGGGAAATGGCTCGCCTAGACCTTGAGGAGGCTGCGCCTCGCCACCACCGCCGCCCCCGAGGGCCGCGCAGGGAGGCACCGCTGCCTACCTCAACGTCCAATCGCTTCGGGAGTTTATCCCCGGAGCGCTCTGACAGTTCCCTTCCCTATGCGGATGAGGTGGAAGACGCCCGGGATCACCCTATCTGGGATTCGCTCCGGGGATCTACGGTAAGGACTCCCGCCAGGCCACGGCGACACCGCCGCCAGGCCTCTCCAGTCGAAGAGCGGGCTCTCCACCTGCCCGCGCCGCTCATCCCGACTCGTCTGTCTCGACGCCAACGTCGGGCACGAGCGGAAGAGGATGCCCACCTTGGGGCTCTAGCAACAGCGGCCGCATTGGCCCAAGCCACTGCTGGCTCCAGTCGCCAGGCCTCTGCGCATCCTGAGCAGGGGAACTCCTATGCCCGACCTGGATCGAGGCCCCGACCGCCCCAAAGGCAGGTTGGGTCGACTCTCCCGGTTGCTGGCACTGGCAGTAGCCACCGCGGACCACCTCGCGGTAGCGCTATTCACCGGCAGGATCTACTCTGTGTGGCTGATCCAGGAGGCATGGGTCATCCCACCTTCCGATCCCGGCCCGGGGGCCTGCCCGGAATCATCTCTCCCCGCGTCCCCTTTGATATCTGTCCCGGTGCCCCTCGCACCTTGGTTCCCAGTCCTCTTGGCCCCAGCACCAGTGCGGCCGGAGGACGCCAGGACAGAGATCAGCCCTGCCCCGAAGAACCACCCAGGGACAGGAAGGCAAGGCGTCGACGCCGAGGGAAGAATGTTACGGAATTCCGGACAGAGATCCGACCGGTTTTCTTCTCTGACTCAGAGGCGGAGTACGATTCGGCGACAGAGCCCCTTCCCCAATCCCGCCAGTCAAGGGCAGGGGTAGGAATGCGGCACGTCAGCCTCGTGCTCCCCGAGAGCGAGATCGATGTGATCCCCGATTCTCTCCGAAGGTATATCCGGAGTAACGAGGGCCTGGTAGACCCCCAAGGATCAAGCTTGCGGTTGGTACCGGCCCCTCCGGAAGTGCCTTCCGTCTCGATCGGAGAAGCCGGAGACTTTTTCTGGGGACCGACGGTCGAACCACGATTTGGTGCGCCCTCGGCGAGCACCGATGCTACGGCAGGATGTTCGCTCGCCAGCCCGTCCTATCGTGATGTGGTAGCCAGGGCACCGCCACCCTCAGAGGGCGGCCCGGGATATGGAGGCCAATCGGCCTGCTCGCCGTATTCACCGCCGGCCAGCCCGTCAGCCCGGCGGCCCGCCTCGGCACCACTACCAGTTCCCCGTCCGTTCCCAGCCATGGAAGAGGACCAAGGAGATCTGAGTCCCGAGTTTGAGTCGTGGAGCTTCTGGACCGTCCTTGCAGAGGGCCACTTCCCTGAGAAGTTTTGGCCAGTCGCAGGACCGGGCTTTGATGCACCCGAATCGCTCACCCCGGATGAGTTCAAATGCTTCCGCCGAACTCTCCGGGAGACTCGCTCCTGTCTTCGCCGCCTACAAATGCCATACCCCGGGTGTCAATCGCACCTGGAGGATATTGGTGAGCAGTGCCGTCAGATTGACCTGGCCATGCTCCCCGCAGTTCGGCACCCCGGGTCATTTGAGCACCACGAGGCCCTCTAACAACGATGCGTTGAGTGTTTTCAAGTACTCCGCAAAGTTATCGAGGAAGCCACTCCCCACGTGTATATCCATGGATGGGGGCAGTACGCTGCCCTACGCTTCAGTGTGATTCGCCGACAGCCCGATTCGCTGGGTGGCCCTGAGGGTATATCCCCAGGGACAGAAACAGTCAATATGGCTGACCTGTCGGGAGGGGGGAACGACTTGGAACTTCTCGACGGGGGCTTCCCCCCCGAAGACAAGCCGTCGTCAGATCCATCGGTGAGAGTTACTCGTCATCAGAGGAACCTCCTGGGGCTCCCCGCACCCACTGAAGCGCTGACGTTGAGCCGAAACGTCAGCAAAGGAAAAGAGAACAGCGAGGCTATAAGGCCCGCCGACCCATCTGCCTCCATGCAGAGGGCAGAGGAGGATCCCGAGAAGGCTACGCTACGTCAGCAGCTCGCCGAACAGAAGAAGCTGGTTGACCAGCTCCTCGCCGAGCGCGCTGCAGAACGGCGGCCTGACTACGGTGATCCCAGGCCAGGACCGTAGGGACCGGAACAACCGCTCCTCGATGAGACTCTCCCGGGCAACCGTGATTACGCCGTGTTCGCCGACAGGAGAGAGGCCATTGCCTATGGCAAGAGGGCGCGGTATGTTTCGCCACACCCTCCCGAGCGGCGTGACTACCTGAGAGATCCCGCTCGGATTCCTCCCGCTGCCCCTAGGGCCGCTCCGCCCGCCATCCCACGAGCTGCCGAGTTCGACGACCCGGTCGACGACCCGATTGAAGGGCCATGCAATGCGCTCGTGGTTAGAGATCCTCGCCAGGACTGGAACCCATGTCCGGACGATCCGATGGCGGCACTCATTACCCGCTTGGAAGCCTTGGAGACTCGGCAGGTGGCGATCCCACCGGACGGCAAGCCCTACCCAGCATGGGTGGATGACATGCCGGCGCCTCCGGGATTCGGGAATCCCACTTTCGCCCCCTTCAACGGAACTGGAGATCCGCCACAGCATTTAGCCCACTTCAACTCGAGGTGCGGGCCTATGTTGGGGACTCCGGCGCAGCAGGAGGCCGCTAAGCTTCGCTGCTTTGTTCAGACACTGGAAGGGCCAACATTTGTCTGGTACAGCCAGCTCCCCGTCGGGTCGGTAACCAGCTGGGAGGACCTCCGTAGACAGTTCCTCTACCAGTTCAGTTCCACGACCCGGAAGACAAGTATCGCAGACCTCTTCAAGTGCAAGCAGAGGCCTGATGAGCGAGTCGCGGACTTCGTCGCCCGATGGAAGGGTCTCACGTATTCCCTTGACATGCCATTGACTCAGGAGCAGTTGCTGACAATGTGCGTCGGGAACGTCAAGACCGAGCTGGTCCCTTCCCTGATCACTCAGAATTACCCCGGAGGGTTCAGGGACTTCTCAGACAAAGCTCAACGTCTTGAGGAAGCCCTGCAACAGGCCAGCCAGGCACACCCGCTGCCTCCAATGATTCCTGCAAGGAGAGTCAGCAGGGCTGAGCCCGCTGCTGTTTCCCAGATAGAGGCCCCCAGGCCATTGGAGCTGCTGCCGGCGAGGCCAGCTCCACAGCCTCAGAGGAATCCGCCTCCACGGGCTCAGTTCCCGGCCCAGCAGCGGCAGCCTCAGAACCGGCCGGCCCCTCCGCGTAATGTATCGCCGCAACCCAGGCGAGATAATCAGGGTCCACCTCCTCGGCCGGCCCCTCCAGCCCCTCGTCAAGACCACGCTCCCAGGGGCCCGCGACACCTGACCTACTCATTCCACGAGGATCAGGTCCCCGGTTATTTCCGGAGCGCCCTGGAGCAGAGGATTGTGCGATTACCTGAGTGTTGGAGGCCAGAGGAGGCACATCTTACGAATAACCCCCGCTACTGCCCCTACCATCGGGCCCTGGGGCACACCATCCAGCGGTGCTATGTGTTTAAGGATTGGCTCCAAGACCAGATTAACAACAATGTAATCAGTTTGGGCCCAGCTCCAGCACAAGTGGCGGGCGTATTCGTGGGATCAGATGACGATAGTGGCAACGAGGACGAATGGCAGCTGGTCTCCGACCGCGGATCCCAGAAGTACAATAACTGGATGGCCCGCAAGACGACCATTCGCGCCCATGGAATCATCCGTGCGCGCTTGAATCAGCCTGAGCCCCCAGAACCTGCGGGTACTGCTTCGGCATCGTCGTCCCAGCCTGCCTCTTCCAAGAGGAGAAAACGGCGGCAGCGCAAGAAGGAAGAGCGCGCCCCGCCGGTTCCGCCACTATCCCGCACTCTCGGCGATTTCATGCCCCCGGAGATGGGGGTCCCTCCTCGGATCCACCCGGTGATGGATGATTCGTCCGATGACGGTATTGGGTACGCTTCGGTTAATACCGTCGAGCTGGTAAATCCCTTTTCGGTTCCCGACGTTGAAGAACACCAGGTGGACCTCCCTAGTGTCCCCGGTCGTCGTTACCGTCGGAAGAACCGCAGCAACAGGAGTTGTCGGGGCACATCCGTTGGTACCTCCAGCCAGGCCGTGCACGCCACTGAGACTAGGCAGCAGGCTCAAAACCGAGCTCAGCGCGCGCAGCCCCCCCATCTGGGGATGACGGATTCGCCTCCGCCACTGTTTGTGGTGTGGGACCAGGCAGAACCGCCTCAGCCGCGTCGCGACCAGCTCCGCCCTGCCACGAGTCCATCCCGGCCTCCTGACTCCAGTACGGTGACCATTTCCCGGACTGCGACCAGTGAACAGCGAGATGCGCCAAGTACCAGTCGGCCGCCGATCCAACCGGCAAGGCCCGTCATGCCACCAACCGCAGAGCAACCTCCTGCAACCAGGGGCTCGCGCTTGGCCAAAAAGTATGATGTCCTGAAGCACTTGGCCGACATCCCAGCAATGCTCTCCATCCTTGAGGCTCTGCGCATGTCATCTGAGATGCGCGAGGCACTCGCTGAAGCCCTGAAAAGCCCCCTCCAGTTTGAGACAGAGGTTGCGGCTGCAGAGGCCTTCCACGCCAAAACGATCGAGGACGCCGAATGTCAGGCAGTTATCTCGTTCTCTGGTAAGGATGAAGACCCTCCTATACAGGGACATATCCGTCCGCTGTATGTCACTGGCCAGTTCAATGGCCTTGAAGTCCGGCGCTGTCTTGTCGACACGGGGTCCAGGATTAACCTGATTCCAACTCGGACGCTCCGGAGATTGGGGTTGTCTGAGGATGACTTGATTCCCTCCGACCTCAGGATCCAGGGGTACGACCGCACCGAGCAAACCCCGGTCGGCAAGATACGTTTGAAGACCCAGTTCGGTGACTTGGTTGCCAACACCGAATTCATGGTAGTCTCTCAGGACACTGCGTATAACGCATTGATGGGCAGGCCATGGCTTCACCTTCACGCGGCGGTTCCCTTGTCATACCACCAATGCCTCAAATACTCCCTTAATGGTCGAGTAGGCGTGCTTCAAGGAGATGCCTCTCCTTTTGCCTCATGTGAAGCCCACTATCTGGACGCAGACTATTACAAGAGCAAGGATAAGCAGATCCTGGCAGGTGAGGTTGAGCCTTTCGCTGTTGCAAGCGATCCCTGGGCAAGTCTGGATGACGCTTACGTCCTCCCGATTCACCGGTTGGACGTCGCCATGGTCTTGACGGTCCGCGAGTCTCCTGATGAGATGGCCGCGACAGCCCGCGCCAGCACCAGTGGCCCAGCAGGATCTGGTAGCCCCAATGTAGTTTCCAACGCAGTCTCTCCCGTGGACGATCCATCCCCGAGCGGAGAGGATATGGAAGACTCACCCCCAGCCTTTGAGGAGGGCGTCCCCGCCACGGTCGATGAGTTAATGCAGGTGAACCTTGGAACCGAGGCCGATCCAAGACCCACATTGGTTAGTGCCGCCATGCCCTCTGAGGAGCGGCAGCAGTACGTGGACTTTCTCAGGCAGCACCGTGATGTGTTCGCTTGGGGCTATGACGAGATGTCGGGGCTAGATCCTCAGGTAGCCGTCCACCGCCTTGGTCTCCCGGCGAACCATCGCGGGTTCAAGCAGCCTCCCAGGAAGATGCACCCATCCCACGGTGCCATGGTTGAGGCCGAAGTTGACAAGCTTATCAAAGCCAACTTCATGAGGGAAGTTCAGTACCCCAAATGGCTGGCCAACATTGTGCCGGTCAGGAAGAAGAACGGGCAGATTAGAGTCTGCATCGACTTCCGCGATCTCAACCGCCACTGTCCGAAGGATGATTTTCCCCTTCCAGTGACAGAGCTGTTGATTGATGCCACGACATGGTTCCAATCCCTCTCCTTCATGGATGGATACTCCAGATACAACCAAATTCGGATGGCCCCTGAGGATGAGGAGTTCACTGCCTTCAGGGCCCCCCAAGGTACCTTTTGCTACCGGGTCATGCCCTTCGGCCTGAAGAATGCAGGTGCCACCTATCAACGGGCGATGCACCGCATATTCAAGCCAATCCTCGGCACACTGGTAGAATGCTACGTCGACGACTTGGTTGTCAAATCGCGCCAGCGTCAGGACCATCTCAAAGATCTTGAGAAAGTGTTCGGCTTCCTCCGGTCTCGCTGCCTGAAGATGAACCCGTTGAAGTGTGCCTTTGGGGTCACCTCTGGAAAGTTCCTTGGATTTGTGGTAAGATACCGGGGTATTGAGATCGACCCAGAGAAAATCAGGGCGATTAGCCAGATGCCTCCCCCAGGTACCATCCGGGAACTGCAAGGGTTCCAAGGCCACTTAGCCTATATACGCCGATTCATCGCGAATCTGGCTGGCAAGTGTAAGCCCTTTTCTCGGCTCATGAAGAAAGGTGCCACCTATGTATGGGATAAAGAGTGTCAGACCGCTTTCGAGGAAATCAAGCAGTACCTGATTCAACCTCCGGTCCTGATGCCGCCTGTATCCGGAAAGCCGCTGGTCCTTTATGTGACCGCCCTGGAACGGTCCCTGGGTGCCCTTCTCGCCCAGAAGAACAACGAGGGAACAGAGAATAGCCTCTATTACCTCAGTCGCATGCTCCTCGATGCGGAAGTTAGGTATTCCCCCATCGAGAAGAGCTGCCTGGCGCTCGTATTTGCCGTACAGAAATTACGGCACTACTTGCAGCACCATGAGGTACAGTTGGTTTCTCGGGTAGACCCGTTGAAATATATCCTGAGCCGGCCTATGTTGACTGGCCGCCTAGCGCGGTGGTCTGTGATTCTCCAGCAGTTCGACATCAGGTATGTGTCTCAGAAGGCCATCAAAGGGAAAGCATTGGCAGACTTTCTGGCAGCTCACCCAACCTCCGCGGATCAGCCGCTGGATCTAGGCTTTCCTGATGAGGCCATTCTCTCGGTTGATCGAGCCGATCCATTCTGGCAGATGCACTTTGACGGTGCATCCCGGAGCCCCACCGGTAGAAGACTCGATAATCCTAAGCTCAACAGAGTGGGCTTGGGCATCGTATTCATTACCCCGGAGCGAGCCGTGCTGCCATACTCTTTCCTGTTGTCAGAGGGCTGTACCAACAATGAGGCGGAATACCATGCCCTCATCACCGGCCTCGAGTTGGCTCTCGAGATCGACGTGCCCCGTCTGTGCGTGAAAGGGGACTCCGAGCTGGTCGTTAAGCAGATCAATGGCGACTACGTTGTCAGGAAGCCGGAACTTGTGCCATTGTTGGAGTGCACCCTCCTTCTGATGGCCCGGTTCCCTTCTCGGCCGGAAATTGTCCATGTTCCCCGGTCGCAGAACGGTCGAGCAGATGCTTTGGCCAGCCTCGCTGCGTCACTTGCAGAGCCTGTACAGGACAACCTGATCGTCCGCGTGACGCACCGCAGGCTCATCACTCCCGTTATCCCGGAAGAAGATCGCGGCCCGGTGGTAAGTAACCTCACCACGGTTGCCCCTATGCCCGGAGCCCCGAGTACCCCAGATGTGACAGTCGGATCAGCCCCTGATTGGAGGACGCCTTTGGTTGAGTACATCCAACATGGCATTCTTCCATCGGATCGGGCCGAGCGCGAGCGAGTTCGACGCCGCGCATCGCAGTTCGTCCTCCAGAGCGGTCCCGGCCTGGAGCAGATCCTCTACAAACGCGGATTTGATGGTGTTCTCCTCCGTTTCCTTCAGGGAGTTGAGATCCCACGAGTCATGCAAGAGGTTCATGCTGGTTCATGTGGCGCCCACCAGACTGGGCCGAAGCTGTCCCACCAGATTCGGAGGTTGGGATACTTCTGGCCCTCTATGATCCATGACTGCATCGAGTATGCCAGGAGGTGCCATGCGTGCCAGGTTCATGCGAACTTTGTGCATCGGCCGCCGGAGCTTCTCCATACCACAAGGTATTCCTGGCCCTTTGCAGTCTGGGGACTGGACGTTGTGGGACCTTACCCGCCGGTGACAGCTCGCCAGTGCCGGTTCATTCTGACCGCCACGGACTTCTTCTCCAAATGGGCAGAAGCGATTCCGCTCAGAGAGGTCAAATCCTGTTCGATCGCTGACTTCGTGACCTCCAACATCATCTATCGATTTGGAGTGCCTCACGCTATCCTCACGGATAACGGAACCAATTTCCAAGCACCCGAGTTGAAGAAGTTGTACGCCAAGTATAACATTCGCTCGAACCATACATCTCGCTATCATGCGCAGGCGAATGGACAGATCGAGGCGTTCAACAAAACCCTCTCTAACATTCTGCAAAAGATGGTTGGTCAGAACAAGAAGAGTTGGCCGGACAAGCTCCCCAACGCCCTCTGGGCTTATCGGAAGACGACTCGCAATTCCACCCAGATGACCCCTTATTCCCTGGTGTATGGAGCTGAGGCCGTCCTGCCCATTGAGATCCAGTTGCCGTCCTTGCGCACTACGGTCTACGACCAGCAAGCGCCGGATAGAGTTGCTGAAGCCCGTCTAGTCGAGTTGGAAGCACTGGATGAGAATAGACTTCGCGCTTTGCACAACTTGGAGAGGCATCAAAGCAGAATGGCTCGAGCTTTCAATAAAGAAGGTTCGCCTCCGCTCCTTCCTGCAGGGTGATCTAGTGCTAGCCCTAAGAGCGCCGATGATCCCCGGCAGGAAGCCGCCCAAGTTGGAGCCCAAGTGGGAGGGACCTTTTGTTGTCCACAAGGTCTATCCCAATGGCGCGTACTCCCTAGCGACTATGGATGGTGAGCGTGTCACTCCTCCCACCAACGCTAGGTTCCTCAAGCAGTACTTTGTCTGAGTGTGCCCACGTCCTGCACGATGTTAAACTGCATTCGTCCAGGATACAAGACGTTAAACTATTCAGCATTCGTCCACGCTGCAAGACGTTAAACTGCCAAGTGCTTCGTCCTGCATGACGCTAAACTGCACTGCGTCCGAGCTACAAGACGTTAAAATGTTCAGCATTCGTCCTGCATGACGTAAAACTGCCCCTCAAGAACTACGTGCGGCTTGATTCCCATCCTTATGGGATACGTAGGACCGCCTGAACATTCATGTTTCAGGCCCAGCCCCATCTTTCGGGAATTTCCATCCCATCCCGGGCCCTTGGCCCAGTTGCCCCCGGGTGTGCGGCGTATGGTGTGAGCGCGGGGCTATGCCCTCATTCACGTCGGTTTGCTCGTCACGCTGTACGTCCCCCCACGTTTGGGGATGCCTTCTGCTCCCCCCTTCCTTTTTTATCTCTTTTCGTCCCGCATGACGTTAAACTGCCTCTCGAGAACTACGTGCGGCTTGATTCCCATCCTTATGGGATACGTAGGACCGCCTGGACATTCATGTTTCAGGCCCAGCCCTATTTCCCGGGAATCTCTATCCCGCGTTGGGCCTCTGGCCCCAGTTCCCCTCCTTTTTTGTGCGAGGCGTATCGCGTGAGCGGGGGATTATGTCCTCATTCACGTCGGTCTACTGGCCGCGTCATACGCCTCCCCCGTGTGTGGGACTACCTCACACCCCTCATCGTCCTGCATGACGTTAAACTGCCTCTCCAGAACTACGTATGGCTTGATTCCCATCCTTATGGGATACGTAGGACCGCCTGGATGCTGATGTTTCAGGTCCAGCCCCGTCTCCTGGTTGATCACGGGGATCTGCCCTCTTGGTTGCTCTCAGGGTGAGTCCTCCGACCCTTTCCGGAGATCTGTTGACATGTTTTGGGTACTTCGGTCTAGGACTTGTAGTGTCAGATTCAATCCCGACAAGTCCTGTGTTGCTTGTCAGGCCTCGCGCTTCCTCTTGTTCGAGCCTTCACTCAAAGGGATCCTCGTTGGCGGTTTGGGTACGATGCCTCAGTGCTCTCCTACCGCTCCGGGTCGATTTACCGGCGAGTCCTGGGCCGCAAATCGATATGAATCCTGCGATTGAGCGGTTGATGCTCGTTTGCTTGCCCCGTCTTAGGCTGACGCGATCGGATGTTGTGTTGCGAATATGGTCAGCAACGTCCTTGATCGCCATGTCGGCTCTTTCAGGCTCTGAACATTGGATTGCGCAGTCCTCATCACACTCCTCCTTTATGCGTTGTAGTGGAATCTCGACACTCTCTTCATACTGACCTTCAGTACACCTCTACACGTTAGGCAGACCAACCAGGGTAATGATGTCGTTCGAGGCTCCCGTGATCTGAGCACCGAGGATATATACGGATATCCTCCCTAAGGGCCATGCGTGGCTAGACCCTCGTCCCCATAATAAGGAGTGGGTCGCCCGAACAATCGCGTTCTGGGCCCAGTATATCTGGAGGCTAGCATCTCTGCCCCTCGGGTGATGGACATACGCAGACCCCTATCCCAAGACTCTTCTCCTGGAATCGTGCGTGACCGCAGGGCTGGGTATGTTCCCACCTCCGCCGTGTCCGCCGTACCGCAATAAGCGGATTCCTCCATGGTCCGAACCACACGACCTTAAACTGTGTTGTCTGGTCCTACCACACGACCGTAAACTGTGATCGTCTCGGCCGCCCGACGAGAAACGGCACTGCATCGTGATGTTCTCCTCGGGGGACACTCATGTTGGGCGCTGGTTAATAACCACGCCATTCATCAATGCCTTCCATGGCTTGATTATTGTGGCGACGCCGGAGATTTCTCAATCCCAGGCGCGTCGCCGCACAAAGAAAAACCATTCATCTTTAAGGACAAACAAGAAATATCAAATGCCGCTCCTTCTGCGTGCGAGGGTCAGACCCGCACTCTTCCCCGCGCTGGTGCCCGATTGTGTTGCGCCGCGCTTCAAGAACTACGTGCGGCTTGATTCCCATCCTTATGGGATACGTAGGAACGCCCGGATGATTGAAACTTCGGGTCCAGCCCCCCACCTCTTAGAGATTCCCCCTTCTCTGGGGAATCCACCGCCTTCAGGTCACCCTCAAGGCGTGTTCCCCGACCCCTTGCAGTGGTCCACCGGTGTCAAGAGTACTCTGGTTTATTGCCAGGAGGGTCAGGATCCGCTTGGTCAGGTTTCCTCCGCTTTTCAGGCTTCGTGCTCCCTTTCATTCGGACCCATCGTCTACGCCCTGGGTGGAGCCCCCGTGAACGGTTCGGACACAATGCCTCAGTGCTCTCCCACCGACTCGGGCCGGTACCCCCAATGGCCTCGGGCAGCAAATCGATATGAATCCTGCGATTGAGCGGTCGATGCTCGTTTGCTGCCTCATTCCACCAACGGTTAGTGCGATATTGATGCTGATTTTCCGCCACGGTCGGCAGTACTCCCATATCGTTACGCTGGTGCCCCCAGTCCTTGAATGAATGGCCGCATGATTCACATTTTCCACCTCCCATTCCGGCCAGGCGAAACCTCGACACTCTTGACACTATCCCTCAGTGCATCTTCGCATATTCAGGGGATATGACCACGATGTGGCGTGCTTTGAGGTCCTTATGGTCCGAGCTCTAGGACCTTAAACTAAGATCTCTCCTTATGGTCCGAGCTCTAAGACCTTAAACTAAGATCTCTCCTTATGGTCCGAGCTCTAAGACCTTAAACTAAGATCTCCCCTTATGGTCCGAGCTCTAAGACCTTAAACTAAGATCTCTCCTTATGGTCCGAGCTCTAAGACCTTAAACTAAGATCTCCCCTTATGGTCCGAGCTCTAAGACCTTAAACTAAGATCTCTCCTTATGGTCCGAGCTCTAAGACCTTAAACTAAGATCTCTCCTTATGGTCCGAGCTCTAAGACCTTAAACTAAGATCTCTCCTTATGGTCCGAGCTCTAAGACCTTAAACTAAGATCTAGCCCTTATGGTCCGAGCTCTAAGACCTTAAACTAAGATCTACCCCTATGGTCCGAGCTCTACGACCCTAAACTAAGATCTCCCCAAATGGGGTCCTACGTCCTGCATGATGCTAAACTGCACTCTCAGAACTACGTGTGGCTTGATCTCCAGCCTGATGGAGTACGTAGGAACGCCCTTGCATTCCGACTCGGGTCCAGCCTTAGGGATCATTAAGTCCCGCCCCTCCTCGTCGCCGGCCGTCTGGTCTGACTTCGGGTAGAGTGGTGCAGTTGTGATATTCTCCCCGATTCAGCTCGGGATGCCCCATCGCAAGGATGGGAAGCGACGGTTTCCTCGTCAAAGAGGTGCTGTCTGAGAATTGAGGTGACTCACGGCCAGATTAGTGCATCCGCCTAATACGCTCTCCCCACGGTGGCACAATTTTGAGAGCGTTGGATTCTGCCCGAACAAATCGTCACTTCGCCCCACGCTTCGCATGCCCTGTTGATCTGGATTTCCACCCTTGTGTCTGAAGGAACCCCAAAGCGGTATTCATGATGACATGTGGTCCGCCTCCTGCAATATGAATGATGGCCTTTTTCGGTCCGTCTATTGCAGTTGTTATGGTCGATCCACTGTCCGCCTACCTTTTTGGGCGTTTCCTGGAAGGCCGACCGTTGTGGATGTCTGGATTCGGGACACGCGATTCACCCTTTCTCATTTCCCTATGTTCGGATAAAATCTCAACGCCCCTAGCATTGTCCCGCTCGTGTGTTGGAACAGGTTGGGGGGATGGTACATCGATTAGGTCTGAGGTCTCCTTTCCTAGGAATGACCTCCCTCTTTTCTCCAGAAATCCAGGCCCAATTATGGATGCCTGATGCTTGGTTAACACTCCCGCAAGACAACGAATCATGGTTGAGCATGTTAAACCAAAAGATGCAGATAAATATATTGATTCATACAGATGGATCAAAGTAGCGGAAGCAAATGTTTTGGGAATGGCAAAACAAAGCCCTTAGGGATTAGCGTGCTGAATGAGTCTTTCTAATGCCACTACCCTTTGGCTGGTGGCCTCCAGAGCTGCTTCTCGCTCTCTGCGTGCCCTCTCTTCGTCGGCGGTCGCAGCGCGCAGTTCGTCGATTCTGGCCTGTGCACGCTCCCGCTCGACCTGAATTGTGACCATCTGTTGGCCCGCCTCCGTCAGCTATACCTGGGCGTCAACCAGCTGGGCTGCTAGTTGCTCCACAAGCTCGGTACACGTTGCGACGAAGGCCTCCTTCTCTGCCGCCTACCCTTCGAGGCGCCGGACTTCCTGCTCCGCCGCGAGGAGCGCCCGCGTGATCTCCGACATGTCCCGACTTTTTGTGACGTCGGCACGCCGGCAGCTCTCGCGCATCTTTTCGGCCATGAAATCACGGACCGTTAGATGGAGGTGTTGAGCATCAGCTCCCCCGGCACACAGAAAGCGCAGCCAGGTTTGAAGTGATCCCATGCGCCCCAGCCACTCCGACGGGTCTCGCTTGAGGAAGCGCTGGATGCACTTCCACCCCCTTCGGCGCGTTATCCGGCTCTCCTCGACCGCCTCCGTGTCTGAGTCGTCCATCTCCTCGGGATCGGCAGGCCGGTAGGCAGGGAAGGCAGCCAGCAGATCTGCTGCAGGGTCCGCCCCTGGGAGGTCCTCACGAGGGATAGGTTCCCCAACATCCGGGCGACCTTCTTCTCTCTCCCCAGCGGCGCTGACACCCTCGTCAGCCCCCAACCTCTCTCTGATGGCAGCACCGTCGACGTCCGCAGCCCCTTGATCAGCAGTTGGTGGGGCCGGCTCGGTTTGGGAAGTCTGTTCCGGAGCAGGCGGCATGTCTGCCACCGGTCCACTCGTGGATGGCCCGGGTTCGGCAACCCGATGAGCCTCCAGTGTTGAGATCACTGCGCAGGGCATGCCATGGTTAGTCACGGATCGTCAACGGCAAGCACCAGCAGTAAAGTAGGGAGACATACGGGAGTTCGGAGCGTCATCTTCCGCTATCCCGGTCGCCGCAGGAACAGTTGCAGCAGGGGACCCCTTAGCGCTTGTCAGCTCGATAATGGGTGCCTGGCCCCCGCCTTGTCCTGCTGGCGCCTCTCCTACTCCCGCTGAGGACGCCTGACCGACATCCGTGTGCTCCTGAGAAAGATGGAGAAATGGGTTAGAAGCTGCATAAGAGAGTGGATGAAGCAGATTGAGTAGGGATAGAAGCGGACCTCGAGGAGCTCAGTGACATCAACGTTGTCAGAGCCGGCCACCTCGCCGCTCTCCCGTGGGCTCCCCTGATGGGATCTTCCCTCGGAGCCTTCATCCTCCCCCATTTCCTCCTCTTCTTCGGAGTCGTTGCTACTGTAATCTTCTTCCGGCGGCATCTGTTCCGGAGCGGGCTCGAGACCGAGCATCACCTTCACCAGAAGGGATGGCTCCGCGCGCTGACCACGTTGGCGCGCGTACTCGTCCATGGCCGTCAGATACGCATACTGCCGGTTGAAGTCCACTCTGTCGGCAATCTGGAGGCGCCCGACCTCTGGCAGATAGATTCCTTCTCTGAGTATCTTTCGCCAGATGGTGTCGGTCCCCAGTGACTGCCGCAGAGTCATCCAGGCCGACCACAGCGCCGGGAAGACCGCATCATGGGAAGGTTCGAGCAGACGTCTCACCTGCTTCCCGGGCCGCTCGTCGACCACCGCATGTGCCCCCTCTCTGGGCGCTGAGGTCGTGGCGGCAGCTCGCGATGTGCCCGCCGCCGAAGTCCCTGCCCGCGCCGGCTCCGCTGTTTGGCGCGCCTCCGTTCTCCCCCGTGTGGCGGCGCCTCGCCTCCTTCCTTGACGCCCGGTCTCCGCACGGGTAACCTCGAGCCGCCGAACTAGCTTCCGCAAAAGCCCCTCAGGGTACGCGATGGCCCAGTGTTCGGCGTACTCGGTTGCCAAGCCTGCGTCAACTCCGGTAGGAGGGAGAGTGATGACGTCGCCAGAGCCGAAAGCGGCAAACATCAGCCACATCTGGCGAAGGACGCCTGGGTTCGTCTCCTCCCGGACAGCAGTGAATACCCTATTCGGCATCCGCTGAAGGCACCCGAACTGCCTGGCGAACCGGGTCGGCACGTAAGGCTCGCAGATCACCTTCCCGTCGATCCGAGCCACGAGCACCCCGCCCCGCATGTTCAGGAAGTATTCATGCTGCTCCAGCGGACCCTGCCCATTGTCGATCATCTGGCCGACGGGAGTGGGGAACAGACTGAAGTTGAAGTTGGCATGATTGCCAATCCGGATCCGCATGCCCTCCTCACTTAGGGTCATCGGAGCGACCCCCGCGATGTTCAGTAGGGAGGGTCGCAGGCCGTTGCCCGGAGGAATGATGGCGTTCGGAAACGTGTACCCACCGAGGTGAGCAGCCACCCAGCCGTGGAAGAACTGAAAGGGCCCATAGATCCTTCGTGGCGACCCCCTCGTGAGATGCGTCCCAGGATGGCATACAGCCTCGCCAACACTGGGACCCCGAGGTTGTATCTCTTGTTGGCGGCCATAGCGCCCGCCATCGCCAGTGTCGCCGGGCGAACGCCCATTCTCGCGTCCCGCACTGGCAGGAGCCACCCACTCAGAAAGGCGGCCAGGAACGCCGCGTACCGGACATTTGGGTCCCGGGCCTCGATGACGCGGTACCCCCATGAGCGGTAGTCGCCCGTCTCCAGGACCCGCCAGTACGACCCGTTCCGGCTCCTCTGAGCTGCGGTCGGGCACCGCTTCCCCCTACCTGGCATCTTGACCGCTGGGTCATGCTCCAAGAACTGGCCGAACCACTCCTTATAGGCTATGTCCTTCTGGAAGTCTTTGATCCCGAGCCGCTGCGTAGCCAGGTCAAGCAGATGCCAGGTCAGGATGGGAGTCCGTGACCTGTCCTCCCAGGTGTTCTTCGGTGGCAGGAACTCATCGTATTGGTAGCCCTCCAGCGGGATACCTCCGATGCAGTGGATGTCCCAGAGACCGATGCCGACCTCCCCATGGTGAAGATGGAAGGTGTTCGTATCCGGAGACCATCGGGTGAACAGCTACGGCCCGAGCTCGGACTGCTGGTAGAAGTGGAACTGCGACGTCCACACCGCCTCGAACAGGCCGATGTACCGCAGCTCCTCTGCGAAGTGATCGCAAGTGTGGCGTACCCAGAACGCCCAGGCCCACTCACTGGTGAAGTTGCCCCCAGACCGCAAGTCCCAGTCCTTCAGCCAGCCCTTGGTGTCGTCCGTGACGCTCTGGCGATATATGCTCGAGTAGAGGGCTGGAGAATTCTCCGCAGTAGGCTCACCCCCGTCAATGGTTCGCGTCCTCGGGTTCAGGACATAGACATCCAAGTGCCTGGTCTCCCTGGTAGGATGCCCATTGTTGGTGATGTTATAGCGGGGAAGCTCGTCCTCCCGGGTCACCCAGGTCCGCGGCGCATCAATCTCGAACCCTGGCACCGGAACCTCATCAAGGATGCCGAAGTTCCAGAGCGGCAGGTTGTCCGACAGTGGATATGTCTTCTGGGCCGGCGTTAGTAAGTCGAACAAGGATTGATTGTTGGAAACAATCTCCTTGGCTCCGTAAACCTCCTCGTTCGTCGCCATCTCAGCCCTGCGAGTGGCGGCATCCCCCTCATTTCCTCTGTGCGCGACCATCTCAGAAGTTTCTGGAGTCGTGCGGGTTAAGGGATGAAGCGTGCGGGATCGGACGAGGCTGGTAGAGATGTTTGATGGGTGGCGCGCAATCCAAGTAGACGGCGCGCAATTGGGAAGAATGTCGCGCAATGTTCCGGGTTTTCGCGCAAAGAAAGGCGAATTCCGGACGATTTTGCGCGCCGATCGGGCGAATTTCGCGCACGAGAGCGTTGGAGCCTATCGCGCGGAAGGCCTGAGTATGGAACGCGGGACCCAGGGCCCCTATTTATAGGCGAGGCCGGGGTCCGCGCCGCGCGGAAAGCGCTTTGCGCGACCGCAGCGGCGAATTTCGCGCCCGGCGCCCCTTTTTGCGCGCCTAAGTCCCGCGCCGCCCAGGACTTCGGCATTCCGGCGTCTCCCTCGGAACCCGATCGTTGCGACCTCTCGTCGACCAGATTCCGAGGGGGGGATTTTGTAGACGCCGGAAAAGTCCGTTGTTCCCAAACGAAGCTCCGGATGCGGAAAGCAAAGTGATATTTGGAGTCAGAGGCACGTTCCGGAGGGCCCGGAGGACTTGCGCGAAATTTCAGAGGCTCGCGCGCAAAGTTGAGCCGCGGCGCGCAATCCTCCCGGGATGCGCGCAATGCGCTGGGCCGGCGCGCTATTTTGCGCGCCTGTGGCCTGCGCGGCTCCTTTGCGCGCTGGGTCCTGATTCCGCGCCCGCGAGGCGAATTGCGCGCCCGAGACCGGATTCCGCGCCCGGGGTTGCCTATAAATATAAGGCGACCCCCGACGTTTTGAAGGTTGCCGGAATCCGAAGCGTCGCTCGTTCGCGCAATCCAACCCCTTCCGCGCGCAATGCCGATCTTCAGGTAACCTCCTTTCTTTCGTGCAATAGAGCTTTGGGGTCCGCCTTCGCGCGCAATCCCCTTGGCTCATTTCCTTTGAATAAATTTCAACCCAAAGGCCTTTGCGCGCAAAAGAAGCCTCTTGCGCGCAATTGCCCCCGGGTGCGCGCAATCCAGCCCGATTGCGCGCACCCCCCATTTTCAAAGTGGCCATTCGTTAGAGAATGAGCCGTTGCCCCCGCGCGCTACCCGAAGCCCGGTGCGCGCAATCCCAATCATCCGTGCGTGAAGCGCTGGCCCAATTGCGCGCCAGCCCGCCATTTTGCGCGTCGACCCGCAGTTTTGCGCGCAAAGCTCCTCATTTGCGCGCAATCCGCCAGGGTCGCCTCCCTTGACCCCCTGAGGGTACCCGCCTGCGTGGCGCCCGATGATCTTCATCCTGGGTGCCCGCACCGTGCGTTGTCTTCCCGTGCGGCCCTCCAGGCTTGCGCGAAGTGACACGGACCCATCGGCGGCAACCAACGTCCAGCATGACGTTAAACTGCACATACGTCCAGCATGACGTTAAACTGCACATTTGTCCAGCATGACGTTAAACTGCACATTCGTCCCGCATGACGCTAAATTGCATCCGTCCAACATGACGTTAAACTGTACTACGTCCAAGCTGCACGACGCTAAACTGCCTAGCCCCTATCGTCCGTGCTGCAAGACGTTAAACCGCCAAGCACCTTCGTCCTCAACACACGACGTTAAACTGTACTTCGTCCGGCAAGACGTTAAACCGTTCGCTTCGTCCTCAACACACGACGTTAAACTGTACTTCGTCCGGCAAGACGTTAAACCGTCCGCATCATCCGATCCCGTGCTCTGCACGCAGGGTCTCCCCCGGTTTGGACGTGGCCCCCACCCGCTCGTCTCTGCAGGGATGTCGGGATTGTCCCGCTTTTGGGACGATTTAATGGGAGTGGCTTTTCCCTACGGGGGCAGGGTATTACAAACCCCTAGTTTCTCGTGGGAGGCTGTACATGTGTATCTCCATTGCGCCTCCCCGCTGCCGAAGACAGTAGAGGGTGTGACTGGGATCGAGGTGTCTTCTGCTTTCGGTCCAAGTCCCTTCCAACTGAGTTTTGCCGCATCCGGGCTGCCTCAAGTGCGTAAGTCCTGACAGAATGAACTACGTGGACTTTGATCCCTGTCTTCTAAACAGGGTACGTAGGAAGCCTTCTTGAGGTCCAAGCCCGCCACCTGGTCGTCCCGGTCGTATTTACGTCGGTTCGTCCATCAGTGGACCCCTCCAGGGTTCACTCTTGCGTCGATTCACCTATGAATCCGCCCCTGTGGGAGACTGCCCGTGTGTATCTCCACGGTGCCTCCCCACAGCCCCCCTTTTCCATTTCTCCTTTTATCGTCCAGCATGACGTGAAACTGTGATCCACCCGGCCGTTCCATCCCCCTCTGTGCGAGGTGGCTCGGTTCAATCCTCCGCCCGGCGGCCTCGACCTCTTTGTGAGTCGGCTTGCCGACGTCCAGCATGACGTTAAACTGTATACCCGAACTACGTTGACTTTGATCCGTGCTAACGCGCGGTACGTAGGAAGCCCCTACGGGGTCCAAGCTCTTCACTCCATCATCCATCCTGATCCTTGCCCGGGCCGCCACATCCCGGTGGGGTCATGCCACTTCACTCCACTCCATGTTACTTGGGAAGCCGCCCATGTGATGGCCCCAGCGTCGGAGGTTCCCTGCAAGGGGTTCTGTCATCTGATCCACTTTTCGTGTTGATCGGTCCGATGCCGTCCCCGCTGGACGTTAAACTCACGGCATACCCCGTGTTAAACATGGGAAGCTGAGGAAAACCTCAGGTGACACAGTTCCCCGCACCCAGTACGGGATGCCTCAGGCCATCATGCCTTCGAGAAGCCCTATTAGGGACGGAAGACAGACATGCAGAGCCGCAGTGTTACGACACGCCCCCAGCACCCAGAGCCACCCGGCCTTCTCACTGCAGGTTGCTGCCCCGCCCAGACTCCTTGGAGCGTCCGGGCGGAAGCAGCGTAATTAACCGGTGTCCATGAAGATATGGCGCCGGGAACGAGATTCACGAACATTCTTAAGTCTATGAGGGAGACCCGGATTAGGCGACGAGTTCCGAGGAGACGTCCAAGGAAGGAGGAGCCGACATCCCATCATCCCAGTTTCGATCAAGGAGCAGACGCCCCTGAATAAGGGACGAATGCCGCCCGCCCTTAGAAAGCGGGACTGCGGGACCACAAGCCGCGCGCCCATCCCCTCGGGTTGACGGGTGCACGCGCGAACGCGTCCTGGCGGAACAGCGTAACCCGACGCACATCCGCACCGAAACAACACTGGATCGGGGTAAACAACAGTGAACACATTTTCTAGGTACAAAGGCCTCTACAACAATTCTACGTGGAAAAACAAACAATACCTCACATCTATCTAGGTGTTACTCGACCTCTACCACTATCCACAGTGGGATAGAAGAGAGTTATAGAGTTTGAATGAGGATTTAAGAATCCTCCATCTTAGCTCAGGAGACAGTGTTGGTGTAAAAATAAAAAAGATAAACAAATAGATTGAAATGTAAATGAAAGAATCACTAAAGTAAGTGAGAATGAGTTTAGAAGATCTTGAGTGATTGGCAGTGCAGCCATGGACTCGTTTGGTTGACCAGAAAATCTTCTGAGTCCTTCTCTGGTTTTTTCTGAAAAATAGAGTATAGTTTTCTTCCTTGGTTCCAGGTTTATCTTATCAAACTGAGTGCATGAAGTGTTTGTTGTAGTTCTTCACTCAAGATGCTGCTTGTGTTCTCCTCTAGAAAATAATTCCTTAGTGAATTATCAGTGTTCTTGGGATGGATGTAGTCTTTCTGTATGCACCACATTCCAGTTCTTACTTCACACTTCAAGTGTCTTCTTGGTTACTTTTTATGATCCTCTATTTCACGCCCATATCAAATCTTCTTGTTCTATGTTTTCATATATTATGTCCAGTGTTCACTTTCTTTCACTTTATAGCTTTCAGCTACGGAAAATGGGAATGATTACCTTTTTCATGGGTACTAGGTACGGTTCCCTGACATGGCAACAGAAATCATTAAATAGCATTAACTGCATTAAAAACATCAAATGCAACTGTTAGCTTAATAAATAAACAGTATTGAGAGTATACAGTTTGACGGGTTGGTCAATCATTAGTAGACTTCTGTTGGTAGAAGTGTACGGTTGATTTTGTGTAGCAGTGACCCTCCATCGGTAGCTCTTTGAACATGAATCAGATGCTCTTTGAACTTGCATCAGTAGCTCTTTGCATCGGTAGCCCTAGGTATCGGTAACTCCTTCTAT
The DNA here is from genome assembly GCA_963277665.1 of Viscum album. Classification (NCBI taxonomy): domain Eukaryota; kingdom Viridiplantae; phylum Streptophyta; class Magnoliopsida; order Santalales; family Viscaceae; genus Viscum; species Viscum album. The sequence goes on from OY728129.1 coordinate 1,819,370,607, forward strand.
TGGTAGACTTACTCTATCGGTAGCTTGGTAGACTTATATTGTTATCTCGGTAGACTTCTATCGGTAGCTCAATTATGTCGGCAACTATCTGTATCTGTCGCTCTTGGTCTATTAGTAGCTCTAGGTGTTGGTGTCTGCATCAGTAGCTTTTTCTAATGCTTACCAGTGGACTTGTACATATCGGTTGCTCTGCGTATCGGTGACCTTATCTTATCGGTGACTATATCTATCGGTAGACTAAGTCTAATGGTTGACTAAGTACCAGTAGCTCTGTACCAGTAGCTATAACCAGATCAGTGACTAACACTTATCTGTTTTATGAAAAACATATCTGAATTGGTTAGAAATACTTCAGAACTTATAAAAAAATGGATAAACATTGATTAACATATCTCAAGGATTATTTTAATATTATTATCATATTGATAATAGAAAATCATATATTGAACGAATTTAAATATAGATAAAAATTAATTGGGATTATCGAAGGTATGTAAAAGCATAATTGAGATTATCAAAACATGTGAGGTCAACATGCATCTTGCATAACGTTAAACTGTGATCTCCTTTTTACCGTATCATTCATGTGGATAAAATATTCTTATAACTTTACCACATGAAGTTAAACTCCATGAAACTTTTTAGAACTATTTATGGATTGATTCCCATATTTATGGGATCCCTAGGAACACTATAAATTTTTTTGTTCAGGTCTAGCCCAAGATTCTCCATTTTCAGTCTTATGAGAAAAGTCTTATTTTGGAAGAATGTGGTGTGGTTTGGACTGCTTTGGTCCTCATTCACATCAATTTTTCAACAAACACACCATGTTATTCCCTTAGGAATACCTCATTTACATATTCTTTCACTGTATGACACTAAACGACATTACATTTTATGAACTACGCATGGCTTGATTCCCATCATCATGGGATATGTAGGAACGTCCAAGAATATCACCTTGGGTCCATCCCCAGTTTCCTCAACCATTTAGGCCCCCAGTCCTTATCCTATGTAGAGACCCGTATCTTGACGTACATTGACATTACATTACATTTGCGGAATACTTAGTACATAACAAAAACACACACACAAGGATCGTAATAGTTTAGTGTCTTTGGAAACTCGGAATATAATCTTCTAATCCTGGTGAAATATCGTCAACATCTCCCATAAAGATCTTCCTTTTTTTAATACCTAAAACCTTTCTTTATATCCTGGGGAAAAGAAAACATAAAAGGGTGAGCTCAAATGCTCAGTAAGGGTAATCAAAAGAAATAGAAATCACATCATATACATAAGCACATAACTTTTGTAAATCTTAACCTGCAAAAGAGATCATAATTTCATAACATGGGGTAAATCATGGCAGTGAAATGTAATCAAAATAATCATAACTTAAAACATTAAACTTTTTGGATTCACACATAATCATAGAGAATCATTTCTTGTTAGTCAAGACTCATTGCCAACACTATCTTAGTGGACAAAGTCCCTTTCTGAACCGAGTCACCCTCGTTTTAGTCCTGTTTCACTGAACAGGTATAACCTACCATTCCAGCCATGTCTATCTCATGAGATATAAAATCTTTACCCAATGCATTTGAGGGAGATATAGGTCCCACCCATCCCATAATGATACCATTCTTATGTGTGCCACAAAATCATAAATCATACATCATTGCATAACCCATGTAATAAAATGGGATTCTTAAACATCATGCCATCATAATCCATAAACAATTGATATCATTTCATCATAAGAAAATTGAAACCATTTAAATCATAGAGACATCTTACTTGAAACATACATATCAAATAACGTCATCTTTGATGGAAAATAGTTTTGAAAAAAAAAACACTTGAAATGAATTCTTGAGGAAAATATCCTTTCTTCTTTAAAAACATTTTTCCTTTCTTAACATGTCATAAAACATTAAACTAAAAGAAGTTGATTAAAAATAAACTTGAAAACTTGTAAAGGAAGCTTTTTGGAAATATTTTTTTAAAAATCCATTCATGCCGTATAAGTTAAAAAAACATTTTTCTCGTACTTTTGTTGGAAAAGTCAAAAAAAGTACCTCGTACGAAAAACGACAAAAGATTCCTTTCATATCTTTTACTAAAAACACACCGAAGGGTAAAATTGGATTTTAACCATTGTATTTGGATGTAAATAATATTTCATATCGAGGAAACATGAATGTGGATGATAAAATGCACCCCAGTAAATGCCAATGTATAAACAATCTCGGATAAAAATGAGATTGTGATATTTCCCTTACCTTAGGTCCAATTTGCTTCGTAAGTGTCCGAACCTCCTGTATAATGATTTAAATCATGTTATTGACTTATTCCAGAATCATATTCATTGTTATTATATCATATATTGTCCACTTATGACTTTATATTACCCGTTCTTTTGTAAATTCATGTTAAAGTAGCGTTTTGGGTAAAATCGTCTCATTTGTCGTTCGTGTTTTTAACTTGTAATTATTAATATGATTACTTGGATCATGATTACTTATATCCAGAATGTAAAACATGATTTATATATAATATATATTCAGAATATATATATATATATATAATATCGATAAATGGAATGAAATACACCGTTCATGGAGACAGTTGACCGTACGTACGCATGAACGCTGTTTTCGTTTCCTTATTGAATTGAATGGAATTAAGTAGATGACATACATATAAATATACATAAATACAGTATCATTATTATGTCATATATTTCATTAGTACTTATTATATATACTTTATAATCATTCATGAATGGTTAATCATTGAGAATGAATCTCATCGCGTCGTGGAGACGGTAGTCCGTACGTACGCACGAGCGATGATATCGTTCCCATGGTCATGGAATTGTGTTGAAGTGTATGTATACTATTTCAGTATCAATATCAATTTATAATAATCATATATAGTTACTCATTACACCATTATACCCATCCTTGTAAGGTGATGGTGGAAAATAGATTACACCACGTCGTAGAGACGGTATTCTGTACGTACGCACGTGCGGTGATTTCATTTTTCCGTAGGATGGATAGAAGGTGAATTAGGTTTGTTTCATATTTATAATAACATATCAGAATGTAAGTAATACTGATGTTATTACTTTATCATGAAACAACTAAAGAGGAATAAGTTGAAGAAGAAATAAATTGAAAAGATCGATAATGGATATTACCTCTTCTTTGAAACGCCTCTTTGAATCCTCCACTTAGGGAACTAAGATTGGTCATTGAATAAGACCAGGACCTCAATGATTATTCTAGGGAAGTGGAGAAGGTAGTTTTTCAGGGTTTGTCCGAGCTTGAATGCTCAAAGTTGTGTGAGGAAGAGAGGGAGGATGTGCCCTTTTATAAGGGAGGAGAGGGGCACCTTAGGAATATCTCAAAAATATTATTTTATATTAAAGTAAAAATCGGTTTATAATGGTTCCAAAGGGTCTTATTTCGAAGGTAAAGTGGGTATGGGTAGAAATCCTATCATCCAATATGATTTAGAGATGTTTAGGTTATTATTTTAACCTTATCAATTAGATTTAACTCTAAGTTAAATAATTTAACTTTTACCGTGACTTTTTGTTTTCTTACACTATATGGTTAATACACTTACTATAACATGACAAACGAACCCTAAGTTGTTTATAATTAATATATATATCCTTATCTAAGTCATTTGGAAGAAACATATATTTTTAGGAATAAAATAACAATTAATAATATAATATTTGATTTAAAAACTATTTTGTGTCAATTTTGACACTATTTGATATATGATTTTTGTGAAAGTCATAACAGAATTATATGTTCGAACCAAGTTCATTATATCAACACTAATATATCATAGTAACCTAGAAAATTATTGGAATTCATAAAAAGTCTCAAATTACATTTATTTTGGTGTTTATAACATCAATTATGTCAATATTTCATTAATAAGATAATTACTGCATCATCATTGTATCATAGATAAATTAAATTATTTAATGTATACAAATTACAAATAAAATACCATTATGTAGGAAATATTTTTAGATTTCTAATGAATATTTATAGTCGAATTTATCTTATGTATAACCCCATATTAAAAATTATTAACTTATTAAACATTGATTTTAACTATTTTAACCCTTCATTAAATAAATTAATAATAAATGTCCTAATCTAATCCAAGTGGGCCTAAATGGTCATATTTTATTCCTAAGTTTGTTTTTTGTCGAATTTCACTTATACAATAGAATTAGAACATGTGTTAGGGTAATAATAATATCATCTTTACCCTTAATTACCCTATTTACATTTAACCGTGGTAAAAAAAAGTAAAAAGTTACTATTCACCGAAAATTATTTTCATTTCATTGAACCACATTTTAGTCCTTGATATTAACCATGTCTCTCGGATTTTCTAAATTTCATTCACAGAACCGGTAAAATTAAGTTTTATGCAAAATTCAGTTTTTAACCTACCACTTAGTGGTTTCACTATTCATCAAAAATTTAATGTTTTCAGAAAAATACCAAAATTTCACCGTAGGCTAATTTCGATATTTCGAATCCAAAAATGAAGTCCATTTTGAAAAAAAAAATTTATAAAATTTCAAAAAGTGGTTATTACTATTCATAATGGCTAGTTTTAATATTATTTTAATAGCATATCGTTGTTTAGTGAAACTCGGTATTGCGTACGACACAAGCTATCGAGGAAGGTCACGATTTCGTGTAATTCAAGGAAAATCAAGGATGTGTGTTGTGAAATATCCTTTTGGTGTAGCGTACAACACAATACATTAGTGAAATTAAAAAGAATATTTTTCATAAAATCTCGGGGTGTTACATTCTACCGCCCATAAAATGAATTTCGCCCTCGAAATTCGTCGGGGTTATAGATGGTTTACTATTCGAAAGTTTATTTAATAGAAACCCACATCGTAAAAAGGAATACCAAAACCAATCTTTAAAAACGAAAGTATGAAACGTAACAGTTACCCAAATAAACTAATCACTGGGTTTCCACATAGGTGAAAATATGGATATGGAAGAAAAATCTAACCATCATGTTCTGATAGAGAGTGGTAGAGAACATGGCTATGGAAAATCCAACAATCACAAATCCAGAAATTTGTGATGATCTAAGGTATCATCTGATTAATCAGATATAAGATCACTAGGACAACATTTTTTGTTTTCAAGATCATTTCCCTAAAGTTGAAGAATTTGAATTAGAATAAATACTTACTTTATTTTGGTTCAATCTCACTGTTGTTCGTGCCTTGAACAATTTCCACTTCATCTCTTAAATAAATGATGTTGAATTTGTTATTCGTGAAGTGTTAGCAGATCATGTGATAGAATGACGGGTCATTCAATCAAAAGGTTAGCAAAAGTTATTAAATATACATAAGTCATTCTATAGTGAGATTAATCATATATGGTACCTAAAATGGACTTATACTTCATATATCATACTGCTTAATATAATAAAACTAGTTTCTACTAAACAGGGACTTCCTGTAGGCCAGTGGTAGGCGATAAAGGCCAGTCGCACTTCGGTTGTGGGTTCAATTCCCATATCCTTGTCCGACGCGATGGGCTGTTGCCCGTCCTACAGGCTGTCCTTTTTCTAAAACTATAACATCCCATCAATAATATTGAAAAAACTTCTATCCTTAACCAATACTAACTTATTTCCAACATAATCCATTTCAATATTTAGGCTTATCCATAATACTGCAGTCCACTCTCATAACATAGTGAAAACGATTACCAGAGATTTAATACCATCGTTGATCCCCGTATATCATAAGATTTGTTTTGTTGGTCACATTCCAAACATTCAAAGTCATTAATCTTGTATTCTCTTGAATACCCATTGAGCCTTAGTGAAAACATGAATGTAGTTAAAAGATAACACTTTCCACATACCAAAATCCTCAAAATTCTATATACTCAAACCATGATATCACTTAGTCCTTCTATCAATCATGAGCTCATCAATACAATCAAACATCTCATTATTTTATTATCCCTTCATTATGCTCATATCATCTGTTTACCAAAAATGTCTCAATCACTTTTCAGGGTTACCGGTACCATAAAATTATTTAAATCCAAAACATAAATATTCCAATATTCCACGATACTATATACAACATCATTTTGGAATCCCATTACATAAACACTTAATCATTCCACCACATCGTTGTCATATTCAACATCGCCAATAGTGATCGCATGTGACTTCCCTTTGTCCTTTGCCTTAAATGGTTGCTCATGTTGATCATCACTAACCCTTGGATTAGGTAATTTATTAGAATAATGCCCCATTTCCTTTCACTTGAAGCATTGAAGTGTTGGTGGTGTGTTCTCTGTAGTGTTTGCTTTATTCACATCATTAGAAACCCTTTTTCCATTACCTCGACACTCAGCTGCTCGATGACCTTATTTTCCACACTTAAAACATTTTCTAGTCCCTTTAATACAATCTCCACCATGCTTTTTTCCACACTTTGAGCATAATGAAACATTCATCTTCTATTCACCATTATTCTGAGATTTCTCCTTGAACTCCATCTTTCGTTTCTTGTCAAAACCATGAGATGGATATGTAACAAAAAGTTCCATTTCTACCTTGATCGCACAACACACAATTTCTTCATAGCTACTTAAGTCTCTTATAGCTAATGCCCTTCGAAGACTTGGTTTTAAGCCACTGAAAAATCGATCAACTTTACTTTCAGGTTGCATAATAAATCCAGATGCATACCTTGCAAGCCTTGTAAAATTCACTTCGTATATACCAACAGATTCATTATCCATTTTCTTTAGTTCAAGAAACTCCTTCTCCATATTTGTTCGAAGAATACGAGGGAAGTACTTATTGAAAAATAAGTTTTTGGACTCGTCCCATTCCATGGACTCAATATCATCTCTTTGCATCGTATTCTTGATAAGATTCCACCATTGATCAGCTTCACCTTCCAAACGATATACTGCTAAGATGACTTTATCATGTTCAGAACATTGAATAACTGAAAATATCTTTTCAGTAGTACTGATCCATTGTTCAGCAACAAGTGGATCAGAAGACCCACTGAAAGAAGGTGGACGTTGCCTCATGAAGGACTCAATAGAATATTATTCCCTTCTCTGCTCATTTGGATGTCCAGAATGATTCTTAGCTTGTGTAAGTATAGCAATAATATTTTGAACTCCATCTCCCATAACATTAGTTTGATCAGGAGGAAAATCATTGCATTGTCCATTGCATTGATCAACACGGTTCCTTCGGGTTCCATCCATCGTCTAAAATCCAAAAAGAATAGTGTGAGAGGCAAAAATAATGCTAGGGAAAACAACATAATAAAGGGGGAGTACCTTCAATATCTAACATCTTAGTTTTAATTCTATGATCGTTAGCGTAATTCTAGTACTATAACCAATACTTATACTTAACCTTAGGGACATCCCTAGACATACCTTAGAAATATCTCTAGGGATCTCACTAACGTTTTCCCATCCTAGTTTCCAAAGGCTGACTAAAACTTTCCTCTGATACCAACTGTAGAGACCCGAAACATGATGTACATGGACATTACTTTACTTTTGCGGAATACTTAGTACATAACAAAAACACACACACAAGGATCGTAATAGTTTAGTGTCTTTGGAAACTCAGAATATAATCTTCTAGTCCTGGTGAAAGATCTTCAACATCTCACATAAAGATCTTCCTTTTTTTAATACCTAAAACCATTCTTTATATCCTGGGGAAAAGAAAACAAAAAAGGGTGAGCTCAAATGCTCAGTAAGGGTAAAAAAAGAAATATCAATCACATCATATACATAAGCACATAACTTTTGGAAATCATAACCTGCAAAAGAGATCATAATTTCATAACATGGGGTAAATCATGGCAGTGAAATGTAATCACAATAATCATAACTTATAACATGAAACTTTGTGGATTCACACATAATCATAGAGAATCATTTCTTGTTAGTCAAGACTCATTTCCAAGACTATCTTAGTGGAAAATGTCCCTTTCTGAACTGAGTCACCCTCGTTTCAGTCCTGTTTCACTGAACCGGTATAACCTACCATTCCAGCCATGTCTATCTCATGAGATATATAATCATTACCCAATGCATTGGAGGGAGATATAGGTCCCACTCATCTCATAATTATACCATTCTTATGTGTTCCACAAAATCATAAATCATACATCATTGCATAACCCATGTAATAAAATGGGATTCTTAAACATCATGCCATCATAATCCATAAACAATTGATATCATTTCATCATAAAAAAATTGAAACCATTTATATCATAGAGACATTTTACTTGAAACATACATATCAAATAACGTCATCTTAGATGGAAAATAGTTTTGAAAAAAAAACACTTGAAATGAATTCTTGAGGAAAATATCCTTTCTTCTTTAAAAACATTTTTCCTTTCTTAACATGTCATAAAACGTTAAACTAAACGAAGTTGATTAAAAATTAACATGAAAACATGTAAAGGAAGATTCTTGGAAATATTGTTTTAAAAATCCATTCATACCATATAAGTTTAAAAAAACATTTTTCTCGTACTTTTGTCGGAAAAGTCAAAAAGGTGCCTCGTACGAAAAACAACAAAAGATTCCTTTCATATCTTCTACTAAAAACATACCGAAGGGTAAAATTGGATTTAAACCATTATATTTGGATGTAAATAATATGTCATATCGAGGAAACATGAATGTGGATGATAAAATTCACCCCAATAAATGCCAATGTATAAACAATCTCGGATAAAAATGACATTGTGATATTTCCCTTACCTTAGGTCCGATTTGCTTCGTAAGTGTCCGAACCTCCTGTATAATGATTTAAATCATGTTATTGACTTATTCCATAATCATATTCATTGTTATTATATCATATATGGTCCACTTATGACTTTATATTACCCGTTCTTTTGTAAATTCATGTTAAAGTAGCGTTTTGGGTAAAATCGTCTCATTTGTCATTCGTGTTTTTAACTTGTAATTATTAATATGGTTACTTGGATCATGATTACTTATATCCAAAATTTAAAACATGATTATTATATAATATATATTCAGAAGATATATATATATATATAATATCAATAAATGGAATGAAATACACCGTTCATGGAGACGGTAGTCCGTACGTAAGCATGAACGTTGTTTTCATTTCCTTATTGAATTGAATGGAATTAAGTAGATGACATACATATAAATATACATAAATACAGTATCATTATTAGGTCATATATTTAATTAGTACTTATTATATATAATTTATAATCATTCATGAATGGTTAATCATTGAGAATGAATCTCATCGCGTCGTGGAGACGGTAGTCCGTACGTACGCACGAGAGATGATATCGTTCCCATGGACGTGGAATTGTGTTGAAGTGTATATATACTATTTCAGTATCAATATCACTTTATAATAATCATATATAGTTACTCATTACACCATTATACCCATCCTTGTAAGGTGATGGTGGAAAATAGATTACACCACGGCGTGGAGACGGTATTCCGTACGTACGCACGCGCGGTAATTTCATTTTTCCGTAGGATGGATAGAAAGTGAATTAGGGTTGTTTCATATTTATAATAACATATCAGTATGTACGTAATACTGATGTTATTACTTTATCATTAAAAAACTAAAGAAGAAGAAGTTTAAGAAGAAATAAATTGAAAAGATCGGTAATGGATATTACCTCTTCTTTGAAACACCTCTTTGAATCCTCCACTTAGGGAACTAAGATTGGTCTTTGAAGAAGACCAGGTCCTCTAGGATTATTCTAGAGAATTGGAGAAGGGATTTTGTCAGGGGTTGGCCGAGCTTGAAGGCTCAAAGTTGTGTGAGGAAGAGAGGGAGGAGGTGCCCTTTTATAAGGGAGGAGAGGGGCACCTTAGGAATATCTCAGAATATTATTTTATATTAACGTCAAAAAAGGATTATAATGGTTCCACAGGGTATTATTTCGAAGGTAAAGTGTGGATGGGTCGAAATCCTATCAACCAATAGGATTTAGACAAGCTTAGGTTATTATTTTAATCTTATCAATTAGATTTAACTCTAAGTTAAATAATTTAACTTTTACCGTGACTTTTTGTTTTCTTACACTATATGATTAATACACTTACTATAACATGAACAAAGAACCATAAGTTGTTTATTATTAATATATATATCCTTATCTAAGTCATTTGGCCGAACCGTAGATTTTTAGGAATAAAATAACAATTAATAATATAATATTTGATTTAAAAACTATTTTGTGTCAATTTTGACACTATTTGATATATGATTTTTGTGAAAGTCATAACATAATTATATGTTCGAACCAAGTTGATTAAATAAAAACTAATATATCATAGTAACCTAGAAAATTAATTTAATTCATAAAAACTCTCAAATTACATTTAGTTTGGTGGTTATAACATCAATTATGTCAATATTTCATTAATAAGATAATTACTGCATCATCATTGTGTCATAAATAAATTAAATTATATAATGTCTAAAAATTACAAATAAAATACCATTATGTAGGAAATCTTTTTAGCTTTATAATGAATATTTTTAGTAGAATTTAGCTTATGTATAACCCCATATTAAAAATTATTTACTTATTAAACATTGATTATAACTATTTTAACCCTTCTTTAAATAAATTAATAATAAATGTCCTAATCTAATCCAAGTGGGCCTAAATGGCCATATTTTATTCCTAAGTTTGTTTTTGGTCGAATTTCACTTATCCAATAGAATATGGACATGTGTTAGGGTAATAATAATATCATATTTACCCTTAATTACCCTATTTACTTTTAACCGTGGTAAAAAAAGTAAAAAGTTACTAATCACCAAAAATTGTTTTCATCTCATTGAACCACATTTTAGTCCTTGATATTAACCGTGTCTCTCATATTTTCGAAATTCCATTCACAGAAGCGGTAAAATTAAGTTTTATGCAAAATTCAGTTTTTAACCTACCACTTAGTGGTTTCACTATTCATCAAAAATTGAAAGTTTTCAGAAAAATACCAAAATTTCACCGTAGGCTAATTTTGATATTCAGAATCCAAAAATGAAGTCCATTTTGAAAAATAAAATTTATAAAATTTTAAAAAGTGGTTATTACTATTCATAATGGCTAGTTTTAATAATATTTTAATAGCATGTCGTTGTTTAGTGAAACTCGGTATTGCGTACGACGCAAGCTATCGAGGAAGGTCACGATTTTGTGTAATGCAAGGAAAATCAAGGATGCATGTTGTGCAAGATCCTTTTGGTGTAGCATACAACAGAAGACATTAGTGAAATTAAAAAGAATATTTTTCATAAAATCTCGGGGTGTTACATCCTATGGTCTGAGTTCATTGACATTAAACTAAGATCTTCCCCATCCTACATGACATTAAACTATTTTTTCCTTCTTACATGACATTAAAATGCAAATAATTCATGGTCCTTTCAACATGACCTTAAAAGTTAAGTACCCCATCATCCCAGATGACATTAAATTGCATAGAACATTTCCAAAATCCCCTTCTTCTAGCCCCTTGTCCTAACTCTCCTCTTGGTATTGTGTGGTTTGGTATGGACTCATTTGGTCCTCATTCACATCGGGTTTATTTTACCTCAACATTCACATCACCTTTGGTACATTATTCCCATGCGATCCTAGCCCCAAGAAAACCATTGTGTCAGCACACTACGTCCTTACCGAATGATACTGAAATGCATGGAATTTCAAGATCTATGTATAAAATGATTCCCATCCTTATGGGATATGTAGGAATTCTTGTTAATTTCACTTCGAGTCCAACCCCAAGGTTCTTACATTCATTTTCTCAGACTCTTGTCCCATGTTCTCTCTTTGGATTATGTGGTGTGGTGTGGGGATTCATTATCCTCATTCACTTTGGTCTATCTATCCCACACCATTCACATTTCCCATTTTGAGAAATTCCTTCTACATTAATCCTTTCTTCATGATGTTGAAATCCATGTCATTCCCATAAATTTGTACATTTTTATTCCCATCCTTATGGGATATGTAGGAATTCTCGGGAATTTCTCCTCAGGTCCATCCCCGGGTTCATAAACCCATTTTTACCAATTTATACTACTAGTATTCTTGATTCTTCTTCCCCAAGTTGATCCCCTTGACCTATGTACCTCTTCATCGACATGCTTAGATGTGTTGTAGTTTAGGTCATTGAGTGTTGGGTTCTTCTTGGGCATGCATTAATTCTATCTCAATGCTTCACATGACCCTTTATTTGGGTCTCCATCACCTTTCACATCCTAAGGGACCCCTTTAACATTATTGATTCTTGGACATGTGTCCCACCTACGGATTTGTCCAAAATTCTAGAGGAGCTCGAACGGAAAATTGATACAAGTTATATGTTGTGAATATGGTTAGTAGAAGATCCTCAATTGTTTTTCCCATTCCAGGTCACACAATGAGGATATTGTGTCTCAAATTTGGTTAGTAGTTGTCCTACATAGTTATTTCCAACAACTATTGTGCTCCAAATATTGGTCTCATGATTTATAACCCATTCCATCTCCTTATATCCATGTATAATTTCAACACTTCTGGTGTTATCCCTCTATGCACCATTTCACGTTTAGAGGATTAACCGGCGTGGTCGGTGTTTCCTTACCTCTAACACCTATGTTATCCTATCATGTTCATCGATGTGTTTTAGGAATCTTCTTCGCCCCTTGTTTCCCACAACGAGCATATATCAAGTGGGATTATGAGTTTTGATAAGGTTTATACCTGTATGGATAAATTGAACTTCTATGGTCTGAAATCTAGGAAATTAAACTAGGAGATCTCGTTCCAAAGTCCATGCATCCTGAATTTAAACTATTTTCATTATCTTAGAATTTTGTGGTGTGATGAACACTTATTTTCCCTCATTCATGTTAGTTTGATTTATGGCATCGTGTCAAATATTTATTCCTCCATAATCATACCATTTCAATTTAAGCTCTATGGCCATAAAACTATGATCTCCTAGATCCAACATGTAGGATAATAAACTACCCATCTATATGATGTATTCAATTGATAAAACATTTCTCTTTTGTAATTGGACATATACAATTCCATCTTTAAGAACTACTTGTGTCTTGATTCTCACCCTTGAGGGATATATAGTGACACTCAGACATTTTATCCCTAGGTATAACTTCATCATCATGATACATTTATCCCCCTTCTTGGTCTATGTTTCTCCCAAAATTATGTGGTGTGATATGCATACTTATTTATCCTCATTCACATCGGGTATTCAACATATTTGCCTTATACCTCCCTTAAAGACTCTAATTCTATTTTTCATTACTGTATGATGATAGACTGAACAGCCATGTCCCACGCACATGACATTAAACTCGGTACCTTATGGTTCGAACTCAATGAACTTAAACTAATATTCTTAGTGTCTATGTTTGCATGTCATTAAACTGCGTAACACCTATGATGTCTCCCACTTGAGGGGATATCGTCCCTTTAAGAATTGGTTATCTACTATGACGCCGTCTAGAACTACGTGTGTCTTGATTATCGTCCTTATGAGATATGTAGTGATGCCTGGAATTTATTTCTATGGTCCATCCACAACCTCTTTCATCTTTCCAGCCCCTTTTAGCCTAGGATCTTCTAGGAGTACCTAGTGCGGTTGAGACCTTTTTCCATCCTTGTTCAAGTCGGGTTATAACAGTCTCATCGTTTACTTCATTTGATACTACCCCTCCTTACACTTATGACACATGATGTTAAACGGTATGGGTATTTCCACACATCTAATGTCCCTATATTTGGGTCTCCCTCATCTTTCACATATGAAGGGTCCCGCAAATGGTATGGATGCCTACCCTCGTGGCCCGCCTACCTATTTGGGCCAATATCTTAGAGTATTTTTGAAGGGAATTTTGAAACAGGTTCTTCGTTTTGAATTTGGTTAGTAGTTTTCACTTATTTATTTTTTATTATTTCAATCTAACATGATATTGATGTTTTACTTTGAACACAATCAACAATTATCCACTATCGTCAAGCCACTCTCATTGAGTCCCAAATATCAGATGATGTGGTTCAAATTTTCTATATCCCTTTCCATTTTATTGATCTTCAACACCCCTGGTGTGGTTACCCCATGCATTCGCATGTGTGATGTAGGAATGTCAACATGTATAGTATTTTCCCCACCTGAAATTTCCTTCCCAACGTTACACACTCCCATGAGATGAAAAATCCTAAAATCACTCCTTGTTTCATAGACTGATAATGGCTCACATGGTCTTAGGAGTTTTGGTAGGATAATACCCACATACAGAACTACACAATCTCATGGTCCAAACTCTATGACATTAAACTAGGATCTCCTTCGACCATACTATATGAAGTTAAAATACCTGGTTCGGTCTTTCCATATAACCTTAAAATACAACATCACTAACCTAGCCACATGATAAAAAATGGAATTGAATTGTGGTGTTCTCATTTGATATGGAATCACCTTGGGCACTAGTTATCTACCATGTCATTCGTCATGTCCTACATACAACTTTATTCCTGTAATGGCCCCCAAAATTTTCATTCTTGGATGGCCAATCCAAAATAAAAAAGGGTACCAAACAAAAGAGAAAACAAGACCTACCAAATTTCTTTTTTCTCTATGTATGGGTAATACCTACATGGCAGGACGTTTCCCAATCTACTTACATCTTCATTTCAATTCTTATGAGATATGCAGAGATACCCGAATGTGTTTTCTATGGGACCAGCCCCAGGTTTATTAACCCCTTCTTGATCTAACCATGGTGAAAACTATATGAGATTAAACTAAGAGTACTCATTCAGTGTAACATGACTTTAAACTATTTTCTAGGGTTCTGGAAACAGGAAATTAAACTATGTGAAATGTCCTGACTATATGACATTAAACTACTTCACTCAACTTTTGGATCGTATGATGCTAAACTACATATCTATTTTCTTCATTTTCATGACGTAAAACTGTTATACATCCTAGGTCCTCCCCAGATAGGTCTATACTAAAAAAGGTTTGATATTTATTCAGACCGATACACCCACTCAATGTGATTTCATCATGGTGGTGTAGATTCAAGAGTGTTGGAATCTATTTGAACAACCCATCACTCCATATTTGATCTTTTCATAACCTCTATTTTGAATCCTCGTCCTATTTCACATTTGAAGGAACCCCCTAATTATATGGATTCTCATTGTCGAAGAATTCCGACCATCCTTAGTCAATGATTCGAAGGACATCAAATTATATTTCGATTTTGGAACCATGTTTTAGAATCGGTCAGTCGTTGGCCCTCATTTTTTTGTTTCCATTTTTGGATAACTCAATATGAATGTTTTGTTTTGAATTCATTCAATAGTTATCCTCCATCATCATGTCACGCTCAGTGCATTCCAAATATTGGGTATCATTATTCACACATTCCACTCCCCTTGTTCAGAATGATTTCAATTCCCATGGTGTTATCCCTCTCAAACACTAGATCATGTTGGGAAAGGCATGTTGGATTTTATGGGAACCCTATTATGTAGTCGCGGTCTATCATTCTCAACCTGAATACTTTGGATGGTCAGTCAACAATTGAAAACCCCAAGTATTTGATAGTTAGTTGAAACCCTTATACACTAAGTGGATAGTTATGTGGTCATCTATTGTATATCACACCAGGTATGACCCACATAAGCTTAGGGATCAATCATTAATTTTTTAATAGTGGTAATAGAGATATAGTAAAAAAGAGAAATAAATAAATCTATGCATGCAGTTCATTATAAAAAACCTGGAGAAAAATATGGTTTATGAGTTTGGCCAAAACACAGCCCCTATGGATCATCCCCTTCAATGGACTGCTTCAGTACCACCACATTATGGCATTTAGCCTCTATAATTGTTTCTCACTCCCTAAAATAATTTTCTTCTTAAAAATACAAAGAGTATAGAACATAATGATCTAAATTTTTTCCTGCTCTGATTAGAGCCTATCCATTTGATGACTTTCTTGCACTTACTACTCCTATGATTCTACCTATTGGGCTTTTAATCGTTCAGTGAGCTCAGATTGTCTTGCGACGAATGCAGCTCATTCATTTGTCTACTTTTCAGGGCATCGAACATCCTGCTCAACCTTAAGGAACATTAGTATATTCTAGTATTTTTTCTGGCACTGGACAGCATCAAATGGTTGGATGCTCTCCCAAATCTTGTTGTCCAAATAATTGTGGATCACCGTGTGGAGATGATGAGCATCCACCCCTCTGGCACAAATAAAGCCTAGAAACACATCCAGTGACCCCATATGAATTATCCATTCCACCTATGGATGACCAAGGAAGCATATAAGGTATTTCCATTCCTTGTCTCATGTCATGTGACTCTCTTAAGATATTTTAGGGTATGAATTGTCCATATACTCTGGATCGAAAGGACTGTATTAAGGGAAAACACCTATGAGTTCAATGGAAGGGTCCTCCTCTATCATTATTTATTCGGACACCTCACCTCCAATAGAATAAATCATAAACCTGATAGTGGAATTAGCTGAGACCGCAACTTATTGATCACTGGGTGCCAGGGCTGGACCAGTTTCAATGGTCAGTTCCTCACAGACATGAATAATCACTGGTGGATCTCACATAGATTTTACATTCTCAATCGTTTTTGAGCCTCCAATCATGTGATCACTGCATAGGGAATCGATACATTGGTCATCTGAGTTCTCCAATAAAAAATGTGGGTATATAAAGATAGATATTTACAAGAGATAAACACACCTGGTTCTAGTGCATGAGTCACTATAAGATCCACCACCATAGGAGATCCCTCAGCACTTATTAATTCAATGATAGGCACCCTCCCCTTCAAGAAGATGGGAACATCCTGAGGGTCTGACTTCGCCACTTTAGCCCCTTATGTTGGCTCCCATCTGACCACTTCATCCTTGGTCGGTTCTCCACCCTAGTACGTTTTAGATGTAGGTTCAGAGATATATATTTCCACATACAGTACTACATTTTCACCACCCATAGGGAGAAATTCCTGATAATCACCACCAATTTGTTTTTAAATAGGGACGAGTTTTCTCAATGGATCTGAATTATGAAAAGAAAAATGGACGAGAGAGATAAGAGTTGATACCAAACTCAAGATTTTTTTCCAATTCTGCATCAGAGCCTATGATTTCTCCACTCTCACATGGGATTTTCTATTGGTTTTTTGACACTTAAGGTCCTTTAGCTTTAGGTACCTTGTCTTAGACCTCCTATTCTTCCACTTATTCTTCCTCTTCCTCTTCTTTTTCTTCATCATCTTCATCTTCATCTTCATTGTTATCCTCATATGGTGTTTTCTTGGGGTCCTAAAATTGGATGAACATTACTTTGACCAGGAGAGGTGGTTCATTATACCGCCCCCACTGGAACACATAGATGTCCATGGAAATCAGGTACACATGTCAGCGATGAAATCCCACCCTATACAGCACATTAATTCACCTTACTTCTTGTAGGTCAAGTCCAGTGTGCAATACTTTATTACAAAGGGATTCCAGACATGGAATTTGTCACAATATCCTCCAATATGACCATAAGGATAGGAAAATGGAATTAGTGGTTAGTTGTAGGAGGTATCATGGTTTCCTCTAATGGATTTCCCTAGCTAGTCCCTGAGATCACCTACAGAACCACCCCTCTACAGAAGGAGGAGGTGTGGTCGTGACTTGCGATGCTCCTACCACTGAAGTTCTAGATCGTGAAATCCCAACTAACTGGAATGTTCTTGGTCTCACTTTCCCAATGACACCTTGCCTTCTCCCTTGTCATCCAGAATCTATTCTCTCTACCTCAGTTTTTCAAATGCATTTCTGGAGAATTGCCTCCAGATAAGCTTCCACCCAATGGTTGGAATACACTATTGATAGGCCACCATTGATGGCAACATAGAGGAAGGAAATTACCTCACCAAAGCTAGATGTAGTGAAAATGTGTAACAATTGATTAAGTATGCGGGTATTCCTATCTTCATGAACCTCTGTATACAACTTTTTCAGTATCTATCACATTCACCCAAACTGCCTTGCAAACCATGATGGCATAGAGGGTACGCAAAAATTTATCCCGTCTATAAGAACTACCAACACGCCTCCCCTGATAGTCTACAAATACTCCCACTTCTCTATTGGAACTTGACAATCATCCACCATTTGGCTAGTTAGTTATTGAAATGGGTACAATTTAAGGTTTTCATGGTTACCAATCATTAGTTTGATCCCCTCCTCATTGAGTGTCAACGGTCAAATTACAGAAATATTCCGTAGATATGGTCGCATGTCACCACCTAGATGGTGGATGGGGTTTGGGAAATCATACCCGACACAATGAGATACAACCCAACCATGAAGAATCTGAAAAGGGCTACAGATTATCCCAGTTTTACTCCCTCTTGAGATGCATCTATGAATGTTAAACAACCTGGCCAACACAGGCACCCCCAAATTGACAATGTGGTTGGCTTCCATGATCCCAACCATCACAATGTCCTTGGGAGGACTCCCATCCTCATATCCCTTAATAGAGTCAACAACCCACACAAGAACATAATAAGAAACCCTAAATATCAAACATTTAGGTATTCAATTTTGTTTACACTAAAGCCCCATGATTGGTATTCACCTATTTTCAGGACCATTTATTGGGATCCTATATTTCCCCTCTGCAATGCATTTGGAAACTACTTCCCTCACTTTGGCATCTTCACATTTTTGTCCTTTCTGAGAAACAGACTGAACCATGACAGATAGAATATATCCTTTAGGATGTTCTTGATATGGAACCTCTCCTTCAACAAGTCCAAAAATGACATGTCATCATGGAGGTTCATGTCCTGTCTCTTGAGACATTCCCCATCGGTATGAACTAATAAACTGGTACCCTACTATGGGAATACCAATGATATAGTGTATGTCCAAAAAGAAGTTGTCGAATTCCCTGTGGTGGATTTAGAAAGTGTTTGTGTTAGGGTACCACCAACTTAATAGCTCTACCACCGGGTCTTTCTGATGGTTGAAATGGAATGTAATGTCCCCATATCCTCAAATAGAATGATTTATTGAATCTCCATTCCAAATTCCTCATTGGTCTGGTATACCGAGTGTTCCCATGTCCACTCACTGGTAATTTTTCCTCCAAACCTTATGTCCTAGTCCTACTTCCATCTCTTGGTTTCATCAATAATACTGCTTCTGAATGTTCTCTCATAATGAGTAAAAAATTTCTTATGAACTATCTCACTTACTATATATTTCCTGGTATTTGGTTTCATGATGTAAACAACCATATCCCATGTTTCCTTAACTGGGGGACCATTGTTTCTGATTTTGAACTAGGGTTGGTCAAACTCACGTGTCACCCATGATAATGGAATGTCCGTAGCGAAACCCAAAATTAACACCTCTACTAGAATGCCAAAGTTCCATATCGGGAGACTATCACTCATAACATGATCCTTTCGAGACTGTGTTAATATACCAAAGAGAAACTTATTATCTAATACTACCCTCCTCACATGGATAATCTGATGTGTTTGATCATATCATCCCTTAGTGCATTATAGGATTTTTCGACAGCTTCCCTCTCAGCATCAGTTATTGCATCGGCCATATCAGTTAGGTCTCAGAACTCATAAAGGGACTCCCTTGAAATAATTTAGGTTTTTTATTCAAGATATATGGTTTCACACAGGATAGAACTTGTCCATGTAATAAATTTTGTCTAAGTTAGAAATGTGAATGATTTACTAGGACATGAAATATTCAGCAATTTCATGTAAAGAACCGACCTAATTCAAGATCTTTCATGAATAATGGCTAGTCTTTATTGTGAAAGAGATGAGGCACCAATAACATGTAAATTTAAAGGTATATCACCTTTACCCCCTACATATTTATAGTTGTCGACCATCACTTTTGTCCAAATCCAAGAATTTTGTAAATTGAATTGGGTATTTTATGTGCACTATTTGAAATTGAATTTTCTCTTTAGTGGTTCCCTCAAAACCCCACCTTCTAGTCTCCTTTTAGCTCAGATTCAAAGGGGGGCAGTTTTTGGTGCTGAATTTTTTGTGATCCCATCAATTTTCATACATGATAAAACTAAACGCCTATATTGCCTTAGTGGACTATATTGAGGACCCCAAAAGAGCTTCTTGAAAGATTGAATGGTAGAACACGAGAAAGAAATCCACACAAAAGGAACATGCACGCTGAATGCGATCTAAAATGGATTTCATCACACTAAGGTCCTAAAAAATTCCCAAGTGAACTACAGTAAAGAAACCAGGATGGAGCGGAAAAACAGGAGCAGCACACATGCTACTTGTTTGCACAATGAGATGTCAAATTCCCACTTCTATGTAGGCCTCCATGTGAACTGCCACTTAAATGTTTTTCTATAAATAGAAGGTTTCCCCCCTAATTTTTAGAATGATCTGTAAAATGAGACACTGCTCCTGTGCACGCAAGATGATTCTTCCAAGACTGAATGGAAGCCATGGATTAAATGTACTAGATCATGCATGACAGGTGTCCCATGGGACCTCCTTTGGGTGGGACCACATGGGCTTGACCCCTTCACATTTTCTTTTTTTCTAACAAAATTATGTGCAAATGATCATTCTAACAAGAAATATTACCTTTGTGCATTACCTCTTTCACCCATACCCATCATCTTGTGTGCATGTATTCAATATTACAAGCTCACTTTTTTAGGTGACCCATGTTTTGTATTCATCCTATGGCACCATGTTTGAGCTCCTCTTGCACGCAATATCCCTATCTAGTGTGGACTTCCTTTTTTCATCCCTCCAGGATTTCATGCAGTGATTTTCTAGTCCCTTTCATGGTGTTTCATATTGCATTTCCCTAACTAATTCTTCTTCACATAAGTACACAAACAACTATTTATTCTTTTCATAGATATGATAATGTGGACCCCTCTATCAACTACTAATCCTACCCAACATTTTTAGGAATTTCTTATGCCTTACCATCCCCATGTGTGGGTTAGTGGAAGCTAAGTAAGTCCAAGGGAAGTGGAGTGAGTCCCTATCGTATGAACTGTAGGATGTTAAACTACCATTCACCCATTTCCTCAACACATAATGTTAAACTATGATTTCTACATGTGTATAAAGTTCAAGAGAATCAGATAGGGTATAGGCACATGTGCCCTCCCTCCCTATCTTTTCCTTTGGGATTTTTCACCATGAGTGCCTCGGGCTGTCTCCACATAATCCCCGACACACCATGATAGGGTTTTCCCCGTACATTGACAACATCCTCCTCATACATCGAGTCACCATCCTCTAGATTCCCTCCCAGATTAATTCCCAATATGCACCATTCCCCATGGATGCATCCTTTACAACATGATTATCATGTCTGCTGCTACCTCTTTTTTCTCACACCAATCGTGAATCAAGTGGGCTTAGAGAATATAGAGACCATGAAATCCTCTCTGGCCCACTAAAAATGCATAAGTCTCATACCCCTCCTAACTCTCAAACTAAATGTACTTTGATCCCTACCTTCCAAACAAGGTACGTAAGAAGCCTATCGAGGTTCAACCCAACATTTCTCTATCCTGACCACTTTATGTTGGTTCACCTTTGACCTATATGACATTAAACTATAGACCCCTTACTCATGTGAATTATGTGGGTTTCGATCCCTTTCTTTTCTACAGGTTACATACAACACCTCAATTATTTCCAACCTAAATTAAAGGTAAAACTTAGTGCTCCCTCTTAGGGATGTATCCTACTTATGTGACTTCATCACTCCTTGGAATCATCTCCTAGGTCTGCCTCCCTGAGGTGTTCTAATTCTCCTAGGTAGTTAATCATGCATAATCGCCAAAAAACCCATACTCCTCTAACAAATATTTACCCTCTCATGATGGGCTACAAACCATGAGTAATCCCCAACATGTCTCTGGGTCACTGTCCTTTCTGTACACCCCGATTTTATGCCACATATTTAATTATTTTGACATTGTTCTTTGCCCTTTTTGAGAAATGTATGTAGGAATACTCCCTGACACTCAATCCCATCACTCATGTCCCATCATGGTATCTCCCTCAAGCCTTTGGGTTTCGTGATGATCATTCCTTGACCTGGAGGTTTCACCTTCTTCAGGTCTCATATATGCATTTATTCTCACTAGTCTCTATAATAGATGATACATTACATGTAGATATTACTTCAACATTGAAGAATATTTATTACATAACATAACAAAAACAACTCTAGGACCATATAGGTATAGTGTCTTTAGAAACTGGAAAACATAAACAACTGGTTCATAAAACATCTATATTGTCTCCCGCTTATTTCTTCCAAACTAGACTCCTTTTTGACATATCATACTTAATACCCTCTTAATGATATGGGGAAAATAAACATATGAATGTGTGATCTCAAATTCTCTTTATGTTTAAACAAGGTATGTATAATTTATATCATAATCATAAGAACATAACATTTGAAAATCTTATCCTACATATAAAAGATATGAATATCATGTCATGGTATAAATAATAAAATTGAAATGTAATCCAAATTGTCATAACATAAGACATGAAATTTCATGGAATACACACATAATAATATAAAATCATTTCATATTATTCAAGGCTCATATCCAAGACCATCATAGTAAATAAATTCCATTATTTAAATGAGTTCTCTCTTCATTTCGGCCCTACAATACTGAACTAGTTTAAATTCTTATTCAAGTCATCTCTATATCACGAAATATAAATCATCACCTAATGCATTGGAGGGATATATTTTTCACACCCATCTCTTAATGAAACTATTCTAGCATATTCTACAAAACCATAAAAACATTCACCATAGCATAACCCATGAAATAAAATGGGGTTCTTAAACATCATTCCATCATAATTGATATAAAACAAATGGATTTCCTAAATAACAATCCATCATAACTGAAATAAAATAATAGTAATAGAAGTGTTATAAATATAACCCCATTTAAAGTGTTTCATCTTATATGGAAATTAATTTTGAGAAAACAATTGAAATTAATTCCTGAGGAAAATATCATTTCTTCTTCAAAAACATTTTCATTCTTCAAAATACCACAGAATTTTAGAAGAAACCATTTTATTTGAAAATAACCTTGTAATATTATAGGGTATGATTTTTTGAAATAATTCATTATGAAACAGTTAAAATCCATTCATGTCGTATAGGATAAAAAAACATTCTTCTCATTCATTTTCTGGAAATGTCCAAAAAGAACCACGTACAAAAAACGAGAAAATATTCCACTCACACCATTTATTAAAATTTACCAATGGATAAAATTGAATTTAAACAATTATATAAGTATATTAATAATATTTTAAAATACATATTTAGAAAACAAGGACATTGATGATAAATATACTCCAACAAATACTTACGAATAAACAATCTTGGATAAAAAGAAGATTTCAAAAGTTATCCCTTACCTTACGTAAGATATCATTCGTATGTATAAAAAACTCAAATATAATGATTTAAATAATGTTATTGACTTATTATTGAATCATAATAATTTTTATGATATCATATATGTTTATATTATCATCCATCTGTTATTAATATTTAATTGTCCCTCATTATTTGAATATTAAATTCTTTACATTCTTATGAAATATTTCTCATATAAGTTCATGTTCAACTTATTTGGTCATAGTTAAATAATTTAAAAAATGATATTAGTATAATATATATCATATTTATTATTTCAATTCTTTTATATAACCATGGTTTAAGGAAGATCATGTAGAATGAATCGCATCACATCGTAGAGACTGTTGGTCATACGTACGCACGAGCAATGATATCATTCCCAAAATTGTTCAATGGTATTGAAGTGGATGGTTTATAATATTTAAGAATTATTAACATGTTATAATGATAACATATAGTTATTATTTACATTATTATACTCATCTATGTATGGTGGATGGGGAAACCTATTACACCATGGCATGGTGACGGTAAGCCATACGTACGCGCATGCGGTGATTTAATATTTTGTAGGATGGATAGAAGGTGAAATATTTTTTTTCATATTTATAATAATATATCAGTATATTAGTGATACTAATGTTATTAATTTATAATTAAACAACTAATTAAGAGGAATTAGAAGATAAAATAACTCTGAAATAATCATTAGAAGAGATTAACTCTTCCTCGACGTGCTTCCTCTAAATCTCTTCTTAGTTAACTAGAGTTGGTCTTTGAAGATGACCAAAACATCTATAATTAAAATAGGGATATTTATAAGGAAAATGGTAAGGGTATGTATGATCTTGAAGGGTCAATATTAAGTGAATAGGTGAGGGAGGAGGTTCCCTTTTAGAATTTAGGTGACGGTCCTTTTGGAAACTCCATAAGTAATAATTTATAATAAAATAAAAACTTACCCAGAAACCCCCAAAATGGCCCAATTTAGAAGATGAAATGAGATGGAGTTGTAATATCATCCAAAAATAAATTTTGGACATGTTATGTTTTCAATTGAAACCATATATGTTTAATTTAAACTTAGTTATTCTATTTAGTTTTAATTGTGGTAATAAAATTATAAATATTTAATGGTTATAAATATATACGTATATGGTGTTAATTGACCATAAATAGATATTTTAATAAATTTATGTTATTATAATTATATATTTCTAATTTTTAAATATTTTTATTAATTTTAATTAATTTAATAAATTTTTATTTTTTTAAAAGGTCAATATTGTCAATTTTGACACTATTCATTTATTTGACTTTAAATAAAATCCACATAGAAGATAAATTCGAACCAAAATATTTAATAAACTCCTAAAATGTCATATTCAAATTCAAAAATTCAGGGTGAACATTAATTAGTTCATATGATATTTCTTTTAATATTTTTAAATTCATTTTCTTGATATTTATATTAATATAATAATTTCTACATCACTATTGTGTCATCAATAATGGTAATTATTTAATCTCTAGAAATTATAAATAAATTTATATGATGTATTTAAATACTTTATATTTCCATAGACTATCTATAGTCAATATTTTCTCCTATTTATCTGTATATTAAAATTAATATACTTATATAAAATGAGATTGTTACATTTTTTCAGATTCATTAGTTTATATTATATTCATTTCACATTCATAGGTAAGTGGCCATTAAGTTATTACATTTCAAAAAATAGATGATAAGGGTAGAATTTATTCATCCAATGGGATTTTTATGGGTGTTAAGATTATTTTATAATATTATTTTTACCTTTAATTACCTGATTTACCTTCAACCATCGTTGTAAAAAGTAAAAATAATTAGAAAAGTTACTATCCATATTTCTGAAAAATAAAATTAGCCTATTAACATAATTTTCACCTGCTAGTTCAAAATATGGATCCCATTATTAAAAATTCAGAACACAGAATTTTCAATAATTAATTTCAAATCAATCTCATTGTCGAAATGAGAGAACGGGTTTTTTAGAAGTTAAAACATTGCAGAAGATTGAACTGATTTTACATATGAATTCAATGTAAAATTAAATATAACGACATAAATTATATTTAATGAAAAAATATATTATATTTATACTTTAAAACCATTAAATATTATAATTTAACTATAAAAAATATCTTGATGAAAAAAATTCACTTAAAATTTAGTATGTTTTTACAATTCATCAATACTTCAATGTTTTTAGAAAATATCATAAATTCTGCCACTGTAATTTTTTACATCCCACATTAAATTACCATGTATTTTTTGTCATATAAAAATTATTAATGTGTCAGAACATTAATTTAAAAAGGGTTCTTCATTCAAAGGCATAAGATTACCCTTTTTAAAAAAGTAGAATATTATACAACAAATATGGTTTATTCACACCATATGATTAAAATTTCCATTGGATGAATATATATATATATATTATTAAGTATATAAAATAGATATCTCATTAATTTCATTATCAATAGAAATTCACTCAATAATAAAAATATCTAATTTATATTTTCCCTAAATAATTGATTGGTAAAGAATTCACAATGCATTTTTATAATTTAGTTATAATTATTCCCACTAATCTAACGATTATGATAAAATGGTGATTTTATATTAAGGGAATATCATGGTTCATTGAAACTCATTATTGTGTAAAATGAAAACAACTGAAGATTAAATAATATATAAATAAAATTTTTCATAAAACACATTCGGGTATTACATTCTACCCCCCTTAAACTGGATTTCACCCCCAAAATTCATCACTGGGAAACAAATATATGAGGATACCTCTCCCTCGTCATATCCTCAATTTTCCATGTAGATTATTCAAATTTGTAGTTCCTTCATAAAAAATTAACCAAGAGAGTGGTCTTGTTTCGTAGAACTTTTTTTTTACAATCCAGAATCTCTATCGATTGTTCTTTATAAGAATAATATTGCTCTGTCAGTACGACTTATGAACTTGGTACATGTGAAAGATCAAGTATGTACTTTCACTATAGAGATACATGGAACACATCATCAATTTCAGAGAGATTTTGTGGAAGCACCAATCGGTAATCTACCTTCCCAACACAATCGAGAATTTCAAAAGGAACAATATACCTTGGTCTCAACATTACCTTCATTCCAAATATCATTACTATCTTCTTGGTAGATATTCATAGAAACGCCTTATCATTCACTTCATACTATAGTTCTTTTCTTCAGTTGTCATCATAAATTTTTTTTCGACTCTAAGATGCTTATATTTGTTTTTGAATAGACCTGATCTTTTCTACAATTTCATATACAATATCAGGTTCCAATAGATTTCTTTCCACAACTTCACCACTAATGGGTGGAGTTCTTCACTTTTTCCCATAAAGAGATTTGTAAGGATCCATCTGAATACTGGAGTAAAAGATATTATTGTAATAAAATTCCACCAATTGTAGGTGTTGATCACAACCATCATTGAAATTCATAGAGAAATATCTCAACATGCCTTCCAGAGTTTGAATTGTCATCTCAGACGTTCCGTCTGTCTAAGGATGATAAGAAGTTCAAAATCTTATCTCTGTATCCAGATCATGCTGAAGACATCACCAGAACATCAAAGTAAACCACAGATCCTGATATGATTTAATCAAAAGTGGTACTCCTTGAATTCTTACCACTTGCTTTACATATATACTAGAATGATTATCAAGAGATAAATCCAATATAATTGAAATGAAGTGTGCTAACTTTGTATGGTGAACAACTATAACCCATATAGCATTAATTCCTTTGGATGTTTTGGGAAGTCTGATGAAAATTTCCATAGTGATGTTTTCCCATTTCCATTATAGTCTGGGTAATGGTTGTGACATTACCTTATAATTTTTTATCTCTATCTTATCTTTCTAACAAACAAAGCATCGAAAGACATATTCAGAAACATATCTTTCATGTCATCCCACTAGAAGTACTCTTTTAATCCCATTTAAATCTTTGTGCTTCTAGGGTGAATAGAGAACGAATACCTATGAGCCTCGTCCAATAGATCCTTCTGTAATTATGGTATGGGAGGAATACAAAACTAGTTTTTGAACCTTATTATATCATCATAAGAAAGTTTGAATTCAGTAACATTTCTAAACATTATTGTAACTCTACATCTAAATTATGTTCCTCCTTAATCATCACTTGTTTGTATAGTTTAACATTTATTTTAGAAATATAATATTTCTACCCTTCCATTAAAATTTTTATAACCATCCTTTTTGAATCCATAAATATTTAATTTTTCATTATCCTCATCATGGATAAGCTAGCATGGTCTTTTCGACAGAAATCATCTGCCACCTTGTTCGCTTTCCTAGTGTGGTAATGTATTGAGTAGTCATAATCATTAATCAACTCCAACCATCCTCTTTGGAACATATTCTTCTCATTTTGTGCCAAAATATAATTTAAACATTTATAATTAGTATAAATATCACACCCTTCACCATAAAGATAATGCCTTCATATCTTTATTGTTACTATTACTATAGCTAACTCCAAATCATGAGTTGCACAATTTTTCTCATGAATTTTCAACTTTCGTGAGGCATAAGATATTACCATATCATTTTGTATAAAAACAAAATCCCAACCGCTTCTTGTATGCATCACTATATATCACAATTCTTTCTATATTACTAGGTATAGTGAGAACAAGTGCACTGACTAACCTTCTTTTTAGCTCTTTGAAATTATCTTCACATTCCATCATCCAAACGTACTTAACTCCTTTCTGAGTCAACATGGTGATCATATTATTTTATCGTGAAAAATACTTCAAAAAAATCGATAATATCCAGAAAAATCATGAAAACATCAGATCTCAATTATCGTCGTTAGTCTCGACCATCGTTCAATAACCTATATTTTTGTTGGATGTATAGATATCCCTTCTTTTGAGATTATGTGACCCTAATATGAAACTTTATAAATCCAAAATTCACATATGGAAAATTTGTCATAAAGATTCTCCATTCTTAGGGTCTTCAGTACAATTACCATGTGATCTTCATGTGGTTATTTTCTATTTTAATATATACGAATATCGTCTATAAAGACTACCAAAAACTGATCAAGATAGTCACTAAATTCTCTATTCATTATATCCACGAAGATAGTAAGGGAATTCGTAAGACCAAAAGACATCACTATAAATTCATAGTGTCCATACCTTGTATGGAAAGTCATCTTTGGTATATCCCCCATTATGAACATTAATTGATGATATCCAGAATGAAGATAAATCATGGAAAATTATTGAGCTCCGTGTAATTGGTCAAATAATTCATCAATGCAGGGAAGAGAATATTTGTTCTTGATAGTTATCTTGTTATGTTCTCGATAATCAATGCAGAAACTCATTGATCCATCTTTCTTATTAACAAATAGAATATTATCTCCCCAAGGTGATTCACTAGGGATTATAAATACCTTATCAATATTTTCTTGGATTTTCTTCTACATTTCCTGCAACTATATTAGTTCCATTCTATAAGGTGACTTTGAAATGAGAATAGTACCCATTGTGAGTTTGTTTGAAAACTCAACTTCACGATTTGGTGGAAGACCTAGAAATTACTCTGGAAAGACATCATCAAACTCCCATACAATGGGAGTATTATTAATTGTGATTTTCTTCCCAACCATTTGTGATAAATAACCTTCATTAATAGGAATCAAGACCCATAAGATGGATGAAAATTATACTTGAAGGTTATATTCATCTTTTCATCGATAGATGGTCATATATTTATCTGTAATATAAAATTTGACTTCCCTTCCTTGTAAATTGATATGATATCCATATATAAAAATCCAATACATGCTAAAAATCAATCAAATTCCACTGTAAGAAGGATCACAAGATTTGAAGGAGGCACTTTCCCAGAAACATCAACCAAAGAAGAATTATAAACTTTTGAGGTGGCTGTTGTTCCATTAAGAGTTGTCACAGATAACTCAACATCTAATTTTTGAGGTAATATAGAGATACCTGTAGAAAAATCATCAAAAATAAACGAGTAGGTGGATCCATAATCAAATAAAACATTTACTACTTTAGAGTTAATGGTATGTGTACCTTTCACCACCTCATTATCGTACTACAGGTCGCTGATAGTGATTGCAATTGAATTTACTTTATCTTTGAACTTAAGATTTTTTGACATTGATCACAGTCAATAACACTTGGATTAGGGAATTGATTGGAATAATTCCCCATTTCATTTCACTTATAACAATGAAGTGTATGAGGTGCATTCTATGTAGCATTTTTTTTATTTGCATCATTAGACATCTTTTTTCCATCACTTCGACATTCACCTATCTAATGACCTTCTTTATCACATGGAAAACATTTACTAGTCCCTTTAAGAAAATTACCTCCATGTTTCATTTCACACGTTGAGCAGAAGGAAAAACTCATCTTCTTTTTTGTGTGGTATTTAGATTTTCATTTTAATTCCATTTTACCTTCTTATCATAACCATATGACTGATGGGTTACTCCAATATCCATCTCAACCTTGAGAGCACATCGAACTATTTCCTCATAGCTATTAAATTCCCTTATGGATAATTCCCTTCAGAGACTTGGTTTTAAGAGACTAATGAATCGATCAATTTTACTCTTAGGTTGGATAATAATTCTAGAATTTTACCTTTCATGTCTTGTAGAATTTTTATTGTAGCTATGAATGGATTCATAATAATTTTTCTTAAGTTAAAGGATCTCCTTATACATCTTTTTATGAAGGATATACGGAATTTACTTTCTGAAAAATCAGTTGTAGAACTCATCCCATTCCATTGACTCAATTTCATCTCTTTTCATTGTATTCTTGACAATATTCAATAATTGATCATCTTCACCTTCCAAACAATATACTTTTATGATGAATTTATCATTTTCATAACATTGTAGAACTGAAAATATATTTTTAGTTGTACTGATCTATTTTTCAGCCACTAATGTATCAGAAGACCCGCTGAATTATGGTGGACACTAGCTCATGTAGGATTCAACAGAATGTTTCTCCCTGCATTGCTCATTTGGATGTCTGGAATGATTCATATATTGATAAAGTTTTGTGAGCATGGATATAATATTTTTCATTCCATCTACCATAACATTTGGTTTATCAAGGGGACAATCATTTCAATGCCTGCCACATTTAGCATTAACATGGTTCCTTTGGGTTATATCCATTGACTAAAACCAAGAAGCATAGTGTGAGAAACACTAATCATAATGGGAAAAACACATAATTCAAGAATAAAATTTCAATTTTGGACACTTTAGGTTTTACCCAAGGTTATTCATGAACATCTCTATAATTCTAGGATAGGATTGTAACCTATACTTATAAATATCCTTAGGTTTCTTACTAAGGTTCTCTCTTCCTAGTTTTTATAGTTGAAAAATACCTTTTCTCTGATAACAACTATAACATCCCATACATTACTTGTAGTATTACTTTAGCATTGAATAATATTTATTATATACCATAAAAAACCACACTAGGACTATATATGTTTAGTTTCTATAGAAACTATGAAACATAAACAAATGGTTCATAAACCATCTACATCGTCTCCTGTTGATATATTCAAAACTATACTCCTTTTTGACATATCTTACATAATACCCTTATTCATGCCTTGGGGAAAAGAAACATATGAAAGATTGATCTTAAATGCTCAGTAAGGGTATAAAAATGGAAATATCATTCATATTATAATCATAAGAACATAAAATTAAAAAAATTTATTCTACATATAAAATATTAGAATATCATGTCATGGGATAAATCCAAAAAGTGAAGTGTATTCTCAATAGTCATAACATAAGACATGATATTTCATGGAATAAACACATATTCATAGAAAATAATTCCATATTAGTCAAATCTCATTTAAAAGAACAACATAGTGGACAATCTCCATTACTGAACCAATTTGAATCCTCATTACATCCCTATCATACTGAACTAGATTTACTTTCCATTCTAGTCATATATATCTCAGGAGATATAAATCTTTACCCAATGAATTTTAGGAAGATATAGGTCTCACCCATATCGTAATGAAACCATTTTTATGTGCGCCACATAAACATGAAAACATTCACCATAGCATAACCCATGAAATAAGGTACGGTTTTTAAACATCATTCCATCATAATTGATATAAAACAAATGGATTTCTTAAATAGCATGCCATAATAAATGAAATAAAATCATAGTAATAATAGGGTTATAAATATAACCCCATTTAATTATTTTCGTATTATATGGAAATTAATTTTGTGAAAACACTTGAAATTAATTCCTGTGGAAAATATTCTTTCTTCTTCCAAAATGTTTTCCTTTCTCAAAATTCCAAACAATTTTAGGAGAAATAATTCTATGTGAAAATAACATTGTAATAATTTAGGGGATGATTCAATGAAATAATTCACTATTAAATAATAAAAATCCATTCATGTTATACCAGTTAAAAAACATTCTTCTCATTCTTTAGCTGGAAAAGCCAAAAAGTACCTCATACTAAAAACGAAAAAAAGATTCCATTTAGGTTGTTTGGTAAAAATTTACAAATTGATAAAATTTAATTTAAACAATTATGGATGGATATAAAGAATATTTCGAAATAATTATTCAGTAAACATGGATTTGGGTGATAAATATACCCTAGTAAATATTTAAAAATAAACAATCTCAGATAAAAATGAGATTTGCAGTGTTATCCCTGACCATTGGTCTAATAACCTTTGTAAGTATCCCAAACTCATATATAATGATTTAAATAATGTTATTGAATTATTCATGAATCATAATAATTTTTATTATATCATATATGATAATATTATCATCTATTTTTTAGTAACATTTCATTCTCACTCATTATTTGCATATAAACTCCTTTATGTTCTTATACAAGATTTTTCAGATAAGTTCATATTACACATCATAGGTCATAGTTAAATCATTTAAAGAATTATTTTAGTATAATATATATCATATATATTCATTCAATTCATATTTATAATCACGGTTTAAGGGTGATCATGTAGAATGAATCACATTACATCATGGATACTATAGGTCGAAGGTACACTTGAGCGATGATATCATTCCCAAAATTTGTTGAATGGCATTAAAGTGGTTGGTTTATAATATTTTATAATTATTAAAAAATTATAATATTAATATATAGTTATTATTCCAATTATTATAACCATACAAGTAAGGTGGTGGTGAAAATAGATTACACCACGGCGTGGAGACGGTAAGTTGTACATACGCACACGCAGTGATTTTGTTTTTCAAAGGAAGGATAGAAGGAGAAATATGTTTTTTTAATATCTATAACAATATATCAGTATATTAGTGATACTTATGTTATTACTTTATAACTAAAAAACTAATGAAGATTAAGTATAATAAGAAAGAAGTTTGAATGAATCAGTATAAGAGACATCCTCTTCCTTGAAGTGCTTCTTCTAAATCTCTTCTTAGAGCACTAGAGTTTGTCTTTGAAAATGACCAGAACCTCTAAAATGAAAATACAAAAGTTTATAAGGAAATATTTTAGGGTATTTTCTAGATATAAGGCTAAAAATTAAGTGAATAGGTGAGGGAGGAGGTTTCCTTTAATAATTTAGGCGAGGGGAACTTTTGAAATCTTCATATGTAATAATTTATAATAAAATCAAACCCTAGCCAAAAACCCAAAAAAAGTCCCAATTTTTAATATGAGATGATATATGGTTTTAATATCATCAACTAATAAATTTATAACACGTTATTATTTTAATTTAAACCATATATTTTTAATTGACACTTAGTTATTCTATTTAATTTTAATTGTGGTAATAACATTATAAAAATTTAATGATTATAAATATTTAATTATATGGTGTTAATTGATGATAATTGGATATTTAATGAAATTATTGCTATTATAATTCTCATATTATAATTTTTAATTATTTTTATGATTTTAAATAATTTAATTAACTGTTGTTTTTATAAAATATCAATAGTATCAATTTTGACACTATTCATTTAGTTGACTTTAAGTAAAATCCACATAGAAGATAAATTATAACCAAAATTTTTAATAAACTCACAAAATTTCATAGTGACCTAGAAAGTTTTTTGAAAACATTAATTAGTTAATTTGATTTTTTTTAATATTTTTAAAACCATATTTTTGATATTTCCATTAATAAAATAATTTCTACATCATTATTGTGTCATCATTAATGGTTATTATAAAATTTTACATAAATTTATATGATGTAGGTAATTATTTTATATTTCAATAGACTATCTATAGTTTATATTATCTCTTTGTTATCCATATATTAAAATTAATATACTTATATAAAATTAGATTTTGACAGTTTGTCACATTCATTAGTTTTTATAATATTTATGTACTATTCATAGGTAAGTGGCCATTGAGTGATTCCATTTTGGAAAATAGATTATAAGGGTAGAATTTAGTCATATAATAGGATTTTCATGGTTGTTGAGGTAATTTTATAATATTATTTTTACATTTACTTACCTGATTTACCTTGAACCATGGTAATAAAAATAATTACCAAAGCTGTTATTCATATTTCCCAAAAATAAAAGTAGCCCATTAACATAATTTGAACCTAATTATTCCAAATAGGTTTTCTATTTTGAAAAAATCAAAACACAAAATTTGCAGTAATTAATTTAAAATCAATCCAATTTTCATTATGAGAGAATGGATTTTTTTTAAAAGTTTAAACATTGATAAAGATAGAAATGTTTTTATATATGAATTCCATGTAAATTTAATGATAGTGAAATAAATTATATTGAATGATAAAAATATATTATATTTATACATTAAAACCATTCAATAATATAATTTTACCATATATATTATCTCAATTAAAAAAGTTGTTTTCACATATAATTTATTGTGTTTTTACTAATCATAAAAATGTGAATGTTATGAGAAAATATCATAAATCCAACAAAAGTAAATTTTTACATACCACATAAAAATAACATGTTTATGTTGTTACATAAAAATTATTAATGTGTCTATGTCTTAATTTAAAATGGGTTCTCCATTCAAAGGTGTATGTTTACCCTTTTTATAAAGTAGGGTTTTATACAATAAAAAGGGTTTATTCACACCCTATGATTAAAATATCCATTGGATGAATAAAAATATTTTATTAAGTATATAAAATATATATCCCATTAACATCATTAGAAATAGTAATTTACCCAAAAATAAAAATATATAACTTATATTTTTCATAAATAATTGATAGCCGAAGAATTCACAATGAATTTTCATAAGTTAGTAAAAATTATTACGGATAACCTAACAACTAGGATATAATAATAATTTTATACTAAGGGTGCCTCATGGTTCTTTTAAACTCCATATTGTCTACAACGCAAGCAACAGAATAAAAAAATTTATTTAAAGAACATTTTTCATAAAAAACATCTGGGTGTTACAGCCGCCTCCTCAGGTGACTCATCGCCCGATCCCAGATCTACGTGGACTTTGACTCCC
Organism: Viscum album; assembly: GCA_963277665.1. NCBI lineage: Eukaryota > Viridiplantae > Streptophyta > Magnoliopsida > Santalales > Viscaceae > Viscum > Viscum album. The sequence continues at coordinate 1,819,405,950 of OY728129.1, forward strand.
TACTACGGGGATACGTAGGAAGCCTTCCTAAGGTTTAATACCAACACCATCATCTTCATACCATTTCCCTCACCATTCATTCCATCCCTTCGACACTTAATTCATATCCATCCCGATTTTTCACTCGGTCCACCACATCCCGGTGATATTATGCCATCCATGCGGGAAGCTAACCAAGTATAATCCCCAGTCATTTGCTCCATCACCTCACCCTTATCATAGTGGGGCCACATCATTCAATGGGCTGCTAATCAGGTGTATTCCTTTAATTTACCCTCAAACTATGTGGTTTTTTATCCCTTTTGGGTATGTTGGAATCCTCCCTAATGTTCAATCCCATCCAATGGAAAACACTGGTATCCTCTTCTAGGGGTAAAAAATCTCTGATCCTCCCTCGATGGCATCCATATCAGCCTTCACTATGTAAAAAATTCCTTTTTTGGGACATTCCGTCCAGGTTCCTCCCTCACCGGGCAATCTAATCCATCCATCTAGTAAACCTTTCAGGATCTCCCTCCCAAGGATGTGCCTATATAATCCACTCTCACAAGTGTTCTAATAAGTTTGATTCATCCTTTCTAGATGATAAACTCATGACATACCCTATTTTATACGTGGGAAGACGAGGAAACCCATGGAGACATGCCTCTGACATAAGGTTCCCCACATTTGATGGGGGATGTCTCGGGCTTCTCTACCCCCCAGAATCCCTAAAATAAGGGAATGTTTAGGTGTACTAATGTTTCAGTTTCCAGAGATTACAGAATTTCCCAACATGACTACTCTTCTGACTGAAGGTTTCTACCCTTATTTGACCCATTTTAATTTCTCTAAATAAAAAATGTATTTAACTGACACCCACAATGAGATGTCACTAGGAAGAGTTTCAAAAACAATGACTTAATCGTTAAGGGAGACCCATATTAGGAGATTATTTCCGAGGAGGAATCCACAAAAGGAGAGACATACATCCCATCATCCCTTTTCAATCAAGGAGAAAACACCAATGAAAAATTGATGGATTCCACTCACCTTTGGAATGAGGGAATGAGGGGTACAATTATAACTGCCCGCTATCATTGAACATGATGCATGATGCGGCATGCCCCAGAAAAATCATCATAAGTAGTTTTATTTAGATGTGTTTCCTGACTCATATGGAAGCACTAGTTCATGTCTTATTATTCTAACAGTAGCACTCAGGCATGTCATCTCACTCTTGTGGTGTCCCTCAAACATGTTGCTCGACTCTTGTGATGACCTCCAGATATGTCATCCAAGACATGTGACACCCTCTAAGGCATGTCACATTGAATCTTGTGACAACAAAAAATAGTGTTATCCAGCTTTCGCAAAGGCACCATGGAATAACAGATAGATATTTTTATGCCCCCTAGAAAAGAAAGATGAGATCATGTGATGGATTCTAATACAAGACTATCGGGTATCGTGATGTCCTCCAAAAAGATCATCCTTGATCATATGACAACCTTTGAGCATTAAATATAGATTATTTTTTGTCCTTGGCCCAAGTCAACTAAATCATGTGTTCATATTTGACATGTCAGGTAGAAATTTTCTTACATGTCATGTAGAAGACCATGGCATGATTAATGTACAATAAATTCATATTATGTAGACAATAATTCCAGATATATGAGGTAAACATCAGTGTGTAAGCCCCAATCAGTGGCATGATATGACATGTCCCGCATATCATGGAAACCTTAGTGTGTAATTCCTAATCAACAGCATGATATGAAATGTCCCACATATTATAGAAACCTCTGTGTTTATTCCTTGATAAACATCATGATATTAAATATCCATCATATTAGATATTCATTAGTGTGAATGCCCCGATCAACTGAACTATGAATACCCTGATTCCTTCCATAACTAGGATACATCTGACACATTTATATAGACCAATCTAAAATATGAATCCTCTTTGATTTGATACCCCCATGTCTCTAAAATCTCAACCATTTGTGCCAAATCATTCCCATTGGCTGACAATTGTACCTCACACATCAGCTTACTGAGAAATGAATTAAACTATGATGAATCTGATTATTACAATAACCAGGATATGTAGGACGCCTCTTGGAGGACCAATCTCCAAATTAAATAACCCAAGGGTCATCCTAGTGTATAATTCTCACATCTAGATATAGTGAGACTGATTACATGATATCCCATGTTTCTCACAACAAGTATGGCTCACATGAGCTTAAGGAGGTATAATAGTCATATAATTCACATCACAAATATTTATAAGCTAGGGAAACATTAGTGTGTAATTAATAATGAGTGTCATGATACATATTCCTCTACATAAAGGAATCTACCTTAGGGCCAGTCCCAAGGGTGTGAATGAAATATAGGAACTCTGATTCCTAAAATAACCAGGATGCATAGGATTCCTTTCTTAGGTCGTAGCTCAAATATGAATCCTCTTCAGTGTAAGTACCACAATTTATCTAATAAATCAACCAGTAGTACCCAATCATTCCCATGGGATGATCATTTGACCTCATCTGTCAGGGGATTGATAAAACAAATGATCTATGAAAACATTGATTCTTGCTATAATCAGGATATTTGAAACATCTCCTTGGGACATGATCTAGGATACCTGATGCCTATGTATCCCACATATATCCTTTTTGTATGATGTTAAACTGAATGGTTTTAATGAACTACCTGGGTTTTGAATCTTTAAATAACTATGATATATAATATGCCTCTAAATATCTCAATCCCCTTCTCAGAATATTAATTGTCTCCCAATGTGGCATCAAATTCTTAATTACAAGGTTATATGGCATCAGTAGATAATAAACTACCCAATTATGGAAATTTATGAAGATTCTATGATACATAGAAATGGATTAACTAATTATATTTCCTTTTTCTTCTAATAAAAGTGTTTAACCCAAGATTGTTCTATTAGGGTAACTGGTCCCATATCAGGATTAGGAATATATTTTAGAACATATCTTAAATCTATAAGAGATACCCATAGTAAGAAACAATCCCCCTCCCAGAAGGGTGCGATGAGAACGACTTCTCATCCTCTCGACCAATGTGTGTTCCTAATAATTATTTAGTCTATAAATCTAACTAAAGTCCTTCCATTAGAAAGTATGTTTGTACCATGTTATTGATTTGAAAACTTTTGATTGTTTCTAGGGAAGATTACAAATGGTTAACCTAATTCAAGTGATTGATAAAGGAATTGACCCCCCTCTAATAATCAAACTGTTAGGCCAATATCATAAAATCACATTTACAATATACAAAGGATTGACTAATAGGTTATTTTCATGCCATTTTGTTTGTCGGATGAGGTTTTTATATCTAATTTATTTCCTGATGAAACAAAAATGGTAAAACTAATGTGAATATATCAAATAACAGAATGATCAATTAATTATACATCTGTCCATTTTTCTTTTCATATCCTTCATAAGAAATGAGCCTAATATAGAACCCTTAAATAAAAGGATGGTTGGTTTTCCATGTGGTTGGCCACTTTTTTAGCATATCAAACAAATATGAGGATTCTGACATGAATCCTATAGAAGTTACTATGTATCCAATTTTCACATCATATAATTCCATCCTCATGTTGACACACCCACATGACTAGAATTGACATATTAAGAATAAAAGAAAAATTGTGTTAACCAGGTATATTTTATTGAGCACACATCATGCTTTTAATATTTCACTAATCAGGAACCTTGTTTCTTGTTTTATTCATGAATATAGATATTAATCTCATCAAGATCATCTTGATCTAAAATAATATCAAACACCGATGGTTTTAATCCCCACACGGAAAACATCCTCTCACTTGCCCGATAGATTCAACATCAGGTAGAGAAAGAAATGGTCCAGGAATACCACTAATGTGGAACAATACCAACCCTAAATTATTCATATGAGGGTCTAAAATAATTAAAACTGACATATACACATCGTTCATGGATACATACAGGTAATCCAGTGGCCCTTATCCCCTCATCCAACCACTTTGGTAGCATATCCCCAGAGCAAGACAATCGCCACCTTCATTCTATAATAAAGGTGTATTAGGGATTCAAATATAGCTCTCTTCTTGTTTAGGGGTTACAGAGGAGGTCCTCTATCAATCATTGTCGCAAGAATCATCCCACTGGTCCCCATAATTTTCTTGTAAAGGGTACCACCCAACACATTGCCTCATCTGATAACCATGAATGGGAAACAATAAAGATTCATTAGTTCAGGAAGGATCTATAAAACTGAGAGTGGGATCTTACCCCCACTCCCAATAACAATGAATATTGGTATATTCTGGTTGTAACAAGAAACAATAATCATATCTCTACTCACTCAGTTTAAGTCTTTGGGCATAATACTACAACAGACATGTGGGAGGTGCATATCCCTACCCCCATGCATGAAGCCCATTGGACTATTCTGGTGACACAAGTAGGAATGAAGTGGGATTATATCCCCTCTTCAATCAAATATATATAACATTATATTGTGTATATGAAGAATGTCTATTATTATATCCCTATAAAAACTTTTCTAAAATTCCATTAAATCATACCAACAGCTGAATAACTTCCTTGGTATATTCTAGTGATGGTACATATAGGGACATGAACATATTCATATACCTTGAACTAGGTTATCTAAATAATCTGATTATTATGAAAAATTGGTTTCTCTCATGTAGGGGAACTTTCATGATCTTATCCTTGAGGATTATCATTATATTTCTATAAAGGGAGATGTGTTGAATCAGTCTCATATTCTCATTCCTACCGAGGCATATTCCTATCGAAGAAGTATAATGACATATTCTCAAGGTATAGGATTGATCTCATATCTTCATTCTAGTCAGGGAGCAACAAGTGAGATGAAAAAATGCCTTGGTATAGGATCATATTCCTGTCAAACAAGTTGAGAAATATATTCAAAATACCCAAGATCAAACTTTTATCCATGTTATGGTCAGGGATCACAAAGTGATATGGGAAAATGCCTCAGGATAGGTTCATATTACCATCGAATAATACCAGGGACATAATCCAAAGGACTAGGATCAGCCTCATATCCTCATTTTGTCATGGGATCACCATGTCATAAAGGCACATGCCTCCAGAAAACCTTATATTCCTATCAGTGAAACTGCCTGGAATATTTTAGTACATAACTGAAGCCAGACATGTATTCCTACATCCATTGATGAACGACTACACCAATATCCTTCCTAGTAAATACATGAGGAGGATCATATCCCTTCCCCCATTCCAGAGGTCCATTGGAATATTCTGCATGGGAATGAATATTCAAACTAAATTCATATTCATATTCCAACCAAGGCTCACTAGAGGGGATTTTTATATTCCTTGGATAAGGCTCATATCCCATTCATAAAAGGCCAAAAAAATATTCCAAAAGATCAAGATAATTCTCATACTCTCATTCTGACTAAGGCTAACCATGCAATAATGGAACATGCCTCGGGATGGGCTCATATTTCTATCAATAATTGGGAGGATTATTGAAATATTCTAGAATCTTCATATCAATGGTCTCATACTTCCACATAACTTGGAAGTTATAATTTGTTTTTGAAATATTCATATATCGGTCCCATATCTTTGTAAAATTCCAAAAGCAAGGTCAGAATATCTTGACCATGATGTTGAACAAGACCCATATTCATAAAGTGCTCAATTACAATTTAATTTTGGTCATTCAAGACACATTATCAACACCACAAGGGTCCCTAAAATCTTAATGAAATTAGAATATTATCATAAACATGGTATCCCTCCTCGTAGTAGTGTTGAGATGGATCACATGGACTCTACTACTGAAATCCATCATGGTGAACCTCTATATAGAAATATTTCCAACAAACAATAAAATCCTCCCCTTTCCTAGTAACCATCATATATAGAGGTTTCCAATACATCAAATCCTTAATATAGTTATTTGATTGAAATTTATAGGTCAACTACATATATTTTCCCATCAACTTTTAGAAGTACTCCACTCCAGTTAGTGGGAGACCCTCATAATCATCTTCATTTGTCTGACCAGATGGAGGCATGTGTGTCTAATGAAGTGGTGGCAAAATTTGATATATAGAGAGAGTGATCCCAAAACAACCTCCCAAAAATGTTCATCCCCTCTCTAATTATGACTATGAGATCCTAGATGAGATATAGAGGGAGTGAAAGACTTATCTTCTCTAAAATATGTGGGAAAATCATCAACGACTAATGACTAGACACCGACATTATCTAAGATATGAGGGTCACCATCAGACCATCAAGATTATTAGTTTTCATATATACCTCACTAATATATCCATGGATAGAGATCCGAAACAGAGAAAAATAGCGTAAATATAAAACATGCTTCCCACCATTACATCAGAACTCTTTGGCAACTGATCTCTCAAGCCATGTCATGCATCTGTATTTGATGATAGGGAATGTATGGAGTGTTACACTTCATTGAACCACTGTAAAAATAGATCCCATAAGATAGTATGTACGATAATGTCCTATAATTAGAAATATTTAGGGTATCATATATTGCTCGGGCTAGTGGTTCACCGCAACAAAATTCCCCCACATCAGTGACTCCCAAACATCACAAACAGAGGGAGACGACATCTGAAAAGTGTTTTAACTAGGCCCATAAACACAATGTGAATTAATTTTAGACCTATATGTGAAGGTTTCAATCAACCAGAAATCATCCTATAGAATCTCACTACCATCATGGGCTACCATCGCACCCAGATCCTACCTATGTACAACTACACCGTATTAAGAAATCCACAATATCAGATTCAATAGCATCCATCTTGGAGTGGACCCAACCTATTTGGTTGGGGGATATCTACCACCTCCTCCACCTATCAAATCATTAATTCCCAATAGGATTTAGGACATATCATCAGTAGAAACATGAAGATCACGTGTCAGTGGTTTGGGGGCATTTAATCTCAATCACCATTGTCATGTTCATCATATACTGAGAGGACTTTATGAAATAAAAATTTAAACCAAATAAACTTCATCCCGCTAGGTTGTGGTCATTTTTATCTCAATTTGTATCCTAGGAGTCATCAAATACTTGAGTGGAATCATTATATCCTCAACAATATGATTATTCAATACCAATTAATCCCCCAAATAACCCCCAACATATAGAGATGGAGGATTTTTTATCATCATCATCACCATATAGAGAATTGGTCATCTCCAGGTTGGGAGGTAAAAATAAAGGGTCAACATCTCATCCATTCCTCTACCTTAAGACAAACCATTTTTCATTGGGTCTTGTTCAATAAACGTAATTGTAAACACTCAAATTTATTGTTCATGGACCAAGATGGGGGGAATATATAGAAAAGATGATTAGACCATGCTGGGTGTTGCACGCCAAAATAGAGTGATATAGCATAGGGTTTGAACTATGACCCTAATTAAGGAAGCAAAAAAATTATCCCGTTGAATTGAAATAAATGGTACAACCACCATTTCCATAAATGACTTTGTGAATGTCATCACTATAAACATGAAAGAAGTTATTGATAAATATTCAAATGCAGAGATCCACAACACAGAGATCCTGCCCCAAGAAGAGTGTGATTTGGATGCACAAAATAAGGATGCCTACACATGGAACTAGAGAAGCATCAAAAACATGGAACCACCCAATATCGAGTTTCCACCTCTATGATGGAGCACTACCAGTGAAAAATAGAAATGTGTGGCTACAACTTAATAACCACCTAAAAAATATGAAGTTTCATCCATATAAGAGCATTTTTAAAAATATAAGAGTGAGATAATAAATCATAGATAACTCATTGAAGAGTTACTCAAGGAAAATATTCCCATTGGGTATCATCTTTAGGTGAAGAAGAATATTCTTCATCCCATAGTTGATATGCCTGAAAAATAAGTATCTGGTCATTATAATGGATCTTGATCTAGGAATCCAGTCTACATAGATGAGGATGTCAAAACAAATTATGAATTCCCTCTATTGATCCAACATCCTCTCCCTAAATAGGGTGATCATTCAGTAATATTATGAATCAGGTATTATTGAGAGATGAATGTGAGTACAACTCATTGACCACTACATGCTCCCTACAAAAAGGAAGTGACTTAGAAAGAAGTACCCCTATATCTTCTTAATTTCATTATTCCCCTAGATAAATTAATGTAATCCATGGAAGAGAGACGTGTACCTATGCATCATGAGAGGAATCCATATCTTGAATGGGTGGACGACACAGTTCCCCCTATGAAATTCATAAATCCAACCTTCACTACTTTTAACAGTGCGAGAGACCCTATACATCTTCATACACACTTTCTATCTCGATGTGGGAAGATAATGGGACCTCGAGATAAATTGAATGAAATAAAGATGATGATTTTTCTTAAGACTCTAACACAGACAACCATTTTCATGTTCATCAAAATACCAATAGATTCTGTTGTAGGATAATTAGACCTTATTTGTCAATTCCTTTATTAGTTCAGAACCACACTAAAAAAATGTAAATTATCAACCAAAAAACTACAATAAATATGATATTTTTTTGGTTTCTAACATAAAATAACGGGGTAATGTTTTAACCTATTCAATGATCACCCCTCTATTAAAGGAGAAACTGCTAGAAATATATTCTAAAAATTACAGGGATGATTTGAAGATGCCTCTAATTCCAATGATGTATCTAAAGAGGTTCTTTAAGTTCAATGAAATAGACCAATGTTTGGAAGACACCATTTAGTAAACTCAATCAAAATATTGACTCATTCAATTAAAACATGGGAAAAGGTTAGGAAAATTAGATTTTTCATTTGTCACTATCAGCCCAGCAGTGATGCTCATTCAAGAAGCTAGAAAAGTGGCAAAAACCATAGAATCACCCTCTTCTATAAGCACAAGGAAATCAGGGTCCCCAAGATTTTTGAAAAAGTTGAATAATGTATAATCTTTCTGAAATGAACAAGTGTTTAGCTATTTATTGGAAGACATTGACAATAACCTTCTTAATATTCCACATCAGAAGAATCTTGAGGATGTCAACCCCACTGATCTTCCTAAATACTTCCCTTTCCATAGAAGGATGGGTCATAATATAAAAGAATTATTCTTCTTAAAATACATCCTTCAAGATAGGGTTTATTCTATACTGGTGATGTTATATAACTCCTGATTTCAAGTAGGCTTCAAATTGTTTCCCAACAAGAAGAAGAGTGTGGTGGGCAGAAAGTTCCATCTGATCTTGAGTGTATGTTAACCCACTATATGAGTCAAAAGGTAGATGATCGAGATCATTCCATCCTAATATCATAGCTGTGAAGACCCACAATATATCCACCAACAAAGGAGGTATCATCATATATGCCTCCTATAGGTGGGTGTGACAATCAAAAGCATGAAGAAACAAATAAAGAAGAAGAAGAAGGAGAGTCGTATTTTTCTCCAACCCAACCTCTAAATATTGTATATTTCTTCCGTAAAATATCTTAAAAATGGGAACTACCCCACCATATAGAACTATCATTGAACGAAGAGATCATATATGGTTATATCAATGTGATACACATGGAAGACCCCTTCTCTGACGATGAATACTACATAGAATATGAGTTCCATGAACATGAATGAGGAGAGAGAGGTCGTATACCCTTGAAACAATGATACAAGGGAAATCATGGGTGTGTTTAGACCCAATAATTTGGTCACATCCCTACATAATACATATATGAAGTTGACTCATGTGGGCAGGAACTGTAGAGATCCCAACAAATACATGAAAGAGTCACATAACCCTCCAGTGTTTATATGCACCCAGTTGTCTTGGATGACCACCTAGTTGGGGTTCTATTATATGATTAGCACAGACAAGGGGGAAGGACAGAATGACCTAGACCAATGGAATAAGACACTCCCATGACCTCTGAACAACCACTAGGCACATCCACCTAAACATCCTTGGATTAGGAGACACATTATAAGGAGAAATACCAGATCAGGAAGCGCCGCCCTCTGGCAGAAAAGTATGACATTTTAAAATAGTTGGATAGGGTCTCAGCCAATCTTTCAATCCTAGATGTTCCTCATCTTTTATAAAAACATAGGGAGGAATTCATTAAATCCATCTAGAGACCATAGGAGTTCGAGACAGAATTCTTTGTAGCCAGGGTTTATCAAGTGGAGATCATGATATCATAATTCCATATCTTCATCTCATTCACTGAACAAGATCAGGAAGAGGTTATTCAATGGAACACCATGACCGTATATGTTTCGGGAAGACTCAATAATGTCAATATCCAAAGGGGTCTGATTGATAATTTTTCCTGGATTAACCACATCCCTATTTGATCCATCTCATGTTTGGGATATGGAGAAGGGGGCCTATCTGTCACAAAGCTGGCCATTAAAGGGTATGATATGCATTAGAAAATAAATCTCAAGAAAGTAAAATTCAAATATCAGTTTTTGGATCTGAAATCTTCTACTGAGATTATGGTTTTCCAGTAAGACACTACATACAATTTCCTTCTTGGGAGGCCCTTGGTCGATAGTCACATTGTAGTACCTTCAACATTTCATCACTATTTGAAATACCTGATAGATGGAAAGGTTATAATACTGCATGTTGATAGTACCCCCTTCAAGACCTACAGATCCACATATTCCAATTTTGATTTTCTAAAAAAGGGGAGGAAAAAAAATTATAGATGATGATGTATAAGTTGTAGCACCAGATGGATTGGGGATCAACCCTGAAAATCCATGGAGTATAATCGACAGTGATAATGTTCTCCCCATAAATTGGGTTGAGTTAATAGAATTTTTCCCAAAGGTCCAAGCCCCTACTTTCCCCATCAGTAGTGTAAAATAAAATCATCATTAGTGTCTCTTTAAAATGAATTAGCCGATAGGGGATGATATTGTCACTTCCCATGGCCTCTCTCACATCGATGGTGGCAAAGACTCTCCACCTCTATCACAGAAGGCCTCAATAAATAAGATATGGAAGAAGATTATGATGACCTCAATAATTCCCATCATATATTTGAGGAAGGAATCTCCACCAAAATTGATGAGATTCTATAGGTAAATATGGGAAAAATAGAAGAATTATGACAAAAAAAGATTAGTTTCCCCATACCCCTCAAAGATAAATACACTACTAAAAATATCATGTATACCCATAGTTTGGAACATTGGTTATATACCCTAGAACCGTGGGTATAGACTATAACCATGGTTCTATATGATCTGTGGGATACCGAGGAATCGATATAGATCTATACCCATGGTTCTATAAAACTATTGGTATTGGCCTGTAAAATTCCATAATACCCATAGTTTTAGTAGAACCATGGGTATATATCTATACCTACAGTTTAAAAAACTTTTGGTATATATTATCACACTAAAAATAATATACCCACAGTTCGATGAACCATGGGTACATATCTTGACCTGTAAAAAATACAAATTAGATTTGAAGACAGATGAATATAGATGAAGATGAATGAAAAGATACATAGGAAAACCTATTATAAGGTACAAATAAAGACAAAAATGAATCACATGGTTTATATCATACTTCATGTGACAAAACATATTTGAGATACATTCCTTCACTAGTGGATTCTATACATTATAAAGAGACTTCAATTGAGTTTTTTGTTTTAGGGGAACTCATTGTAGGCACATTATAGACTATTTCTTATAGTTCCATCCATCTATCATCGACCATCACCAAATCATTAAATCAATTCCAGATTCAAGTGAATCTCAATACTTCCCATATTTCACTACCGTCTCATCTCTCATAACCTATTTTTCATGTCAACTTAGTAAAGACCCACTTCAAAAACAATAAAATGGACAAAAAGAAACCCACATATATGTTGTAAAAATTATGCAAGAAGACAACTTGATGGGTAACCAGTAAAATGGTCCTTCCTTTGAGAATCCCCCCCCCACATTCCTGCAAAAAATAAAATATATCAGAAATTATATATAATAGTATTAAAAATATATTGTGGGAATCTACTATACTAAAAAATCATCAGGAAAGTAAATATCAAGATCCTGATAAACAGCTCTGGTAAGTTGTATGAAATGTTTTTTTCCACCACTGATGTTGATGCCCCACTCCTATATTTCAGTCTAGTCCCCAGATTCCATTATTTCCAAGTCTTTCTCCAAATAAAAGGCCTGTATGACATCCCTGTATCTTTCTAGGTTCATTGTCAAGCCAAAAATGATGTTTTATTGAATGGTACCACTTTTAATCCACTATGTTTGGGAAACGTATACAGTTGTGCCAAAACTCATGACCTGATGAATGGAAAGAAATCATAAAAATATATGGAATAATCAATACATTCAAGTGATGAACATATAAATCAAAAATTAGTCACTGTCCAAGTAAAACCTTACCATTTGTTTTATGCATTTCACTAAGATTTTCATCCAAGAGAGAAGACATCCTCAATCCAATAGTTCTAACTATGGGTGCAAGCTCTCCCGTGTGAATCTCCATGTTCAAATTCCTCAAACAAGGTTCTTCATCATAGTCATCCAAGCTAAAAGATCCATATTTGACATCGATGGTGATGGAACCATCCCCATCCTACACTATCTTTATTGAAACTAAAACAAATTCATTACTGGTCATGTAATGATCCTATCTATTGAAGGAGATCGTAAATTTAGACATCGAGATCATAGATTTAGGGAAGGTCCCAATGGGTTCTTGCAAAATCTTGAACATTGCCGTGGTCATAAAAACCACACTCACATTGAGTTCTATCCTCAAAATGATCACAGTCCTAAGGGTGAGGGTTGATGTGGGAAATAACGTGCTCCATAATACAATAATGCTACCCGCAGCAGAGTAGAGGACCTTGGTGAGCCATCCATAGAAGAAGGGAATGAAATAGGACATGAAAACAATTTTGAAGAGAAATCCAATAGAGGGATTCAAATATAAATGAAGACCAATGGATATAGGTCATAGTATAATTTGAATTAAAAAACACCCCATATGATAACACAATATAGAAGTATAGTAATTAGTTTGGAAGGACTATTTTGAAGAATAAAAATTCACATCATACCACTACCATGAGATTGTATACATCCTCCTCTGTAGAATAGAAATGAATAACAAAATTTCTGAATGTAAAAAATACATGTAATAGTAGAAAAAGGGGATTCATTGGTCCTACAAATTAATTTTTTTAGATGAGTTTATAATTAAATAAATTATTTTTGATTTCATAATTGCTTCAAACACTGGTATCCAATTAGAATCAAAACACATGTTATAGGAATTCCAATTGATTATTATTTCAAACACTCAAAATTTATTTTATTACAGAATAGAATAAATTCACACCATAAAATTAGTTTTCAGAGAGGGATAACATACTAAATAAATCCTATTTAACACCTATGATGAAAACATAATCAAAATGCATGACATTGTAGGAATAAATTTCCATTATATCATAAACAAAGTCATTTAAGAATAATTAATTTTAAAAAAATATTAATGATTTATAAATATGTAAAATTACCTAAATATTCTCATTCATGATGAAAAAATGATGAGTAGTGTGATTAAATTTATCTCAGAAAAATGCGATAATAACGAATATCAAAAGTTATATTATTTAGATCTTAAGAAAACTGTACGAATGCAGAAAGACAAAAACATAAAAGAGAATAGGAGAGGAGGTTGAAAATAGAAATAAAAAGGGATGTCTAATATAATTTTTTTTACCAAACATATTATCCAACACTAAAGAAAATCAAGGGAAAAATCAGCACAAAATAACATAATAATGTTTAAAACATTCAATACCTAGAATTTATTTATATATTATTATTCTTAAAAGTTGATACCCAAAATAACTATTATTTCATATAAAGTGATATTCACAAGTAGTAGTAATATTACATTCAAGAGTACTAGAATAAATATGTTTTTTGAAAATTAATGATTAAGTTTGTGATGAAAAATTTGAATCAAAACAGTAATGTGTTATAGATTCTACTACATTAGATGCTCTAATTCCACTTTCAATAGTCATTTTACTTGAACCTAAAATATAATGCAATTAAATCTGAAAAATAATAATTAAATTTAGATAGTTGAAAAAAAAATTAAATAATAATAAAATTCCATCTAATCATTCCCGCACAATTAAAAAACAAAAATTAAATGCATAGACGGTAATACGGTGGATTCTCAATGATACGTGGATCATAGTCCAAGTAATGGGGTGAAGCAGGGCGTTGTCAATGACATCCTACATCTTTCGGTACTCATCTTCTTTCTACATGATCTATAATGTCCACCACTATACATCATCAATAAACATTTAGAGGATTCAATTTCCTATCCTTGAAAACTCTTCGATTGTGTAGGATCATAAAATGACATTAAAAAAGAAAAACTAAGAGCTTTTACAATGATAATTCAGATAATGGAATCTCTTTTGAAAATAAAATAAATTTTAAAAATAAAATTACAACCACACTAATCACAAGATAATGTAGGATTAAATAACATTTAAAACTATGATTCATCACGTTCATATTTTATAACAACTCATAATCCTCAATGTCGTTGTTTAATTTTAAAATGAATTTATAACAAGATCCAATAGTTTTATTTTGTGAACTTCAGGTTTAGATGATACATCATTAAAATAAAAAATCATACTAAATATTTCAATAAGATAAATTTAGTGAAACATATATAAGACATATTTATATGCATAGTTTAAGTAGTTATTACATTTTATGAAATAAATTTAGCTCAATTTAATTATATTTAGAAAATAGATGAATCATATAATTCAATAGAACTTGGAATCAGATATTATAGTCTTCACATAAGTAACTTAGAAGCAAATAATGTTAATCTAAATCAAATTAATGTGTATTGTGGTTTTCAAAATAGTGAATATAGAAGTATTAGGAACTCACTATCAAATAAGACCAGAATCACAAAAACACCCAATAAGAGAAGAATGTTGGATGAACAGGAGATTCCCCTTGATGAACAGAAACACGCCTCGACTTAGAGGTGTGTGCCTTGTTGAACAAAAGATTATTCAAGGGATGTTAATCAAAAAAGTAGATCAGGGGATAATGTTATAGGAGGATAATTTTTGTCATCGATCAGGTGAGAAAATCAATCGATCTATGGGGGAGAGGGAAATGGACCAACGGAGAGGGGGATTGGCTCAACGAGTGATGGGGGGACGTCAGGAGTCAGAGGATGAATGGTTGAGGTGGAGGGAGGGAGGGTATGGGGGGTCGGATGCTGAGGGAGAGACATGGGGGCTGGGATGCAGAGGCCAGGAGGTCGAGGTGGAGTCGGAGGCTGGTAAGTTGAGGGTGAGGTCAAGGTTGAGGTCGAGGTTCAGGTCGAGGTCGAGGTCAAGGAATCAGTATAAACCTATAAATATAAACTCCAAACACTCTATTGCCTCATCAAATTCCAAAAAATATTATTCTTCCCAAACACATAGAAAACTATCATACCAATACAAACCCAAGACTCCACCATGCTCCACTTCCAAACTAATAAAAATCACAAACCACCCAAATATCCTACTACAAAAATGATGAACCAACCAATCTGGCATCTTCATGGCATTCACTATACCCTATATATAAACCCAAAAAGAATTAATATCTCTATAATCCCCAAATTCTAATTCCCAAAAGATACACAAACTCACCTTAGTTCACATATGGATCACTGGAGGTTAGAAAAAATTAAAAGGGTTGAAAACTAAATAGTGGGAGTTGGTTTACCTAGTATGAGTTTCAAATAAAAAATAGAATCCATTATGGGAATTCAATAGGACCACTAGATAAGTATGACACTACCAAGATATTAGTTCTATTGAATTTTTAGACTATAATATATATATAATATATATGACCATGAATGGACATTAGACCATGTTTCAAATAATTTAAAAATATATAAAATATGAGAAACTAAATAAACTACACTTGTATATGAAATTACTAAACCAAATAGGAAAAAAAAGAACATGAAAGGTATTTCCAACCTGTGGAGACACCTCTGGATAGACCCAGGATAGTCCCTTTTCACTTGTTCTATGTGACAATCATGGCATCAAAAATTCCCCAACTGGAATCCATAAAATTGGCACCTAACAACAACCAAGATCAATTAGGATACATATATCTAATTCGTAACAACATACCCATCTAAACCTAAAATATTACATCCAATGATGTATGTCTGCTAGAGTGCCTATAAAGGGTTTGAGTATATACATGGTCAGTAGGGAACCAACTATGATGTCATAACATAGTGGTGAATAAACAAGTGTATGCATGAGCATGTATGCTCAGTTAAATAAATATAATAAAACAACTGTACAAGAAATTAAAAATGATATAATAATAATGGTAATCAATAAAGGAATTTATATTTCAAAAGCTAGTTATAAATAATAACCCACAATAATGAGAGGGTCCACACTAATATTAACTGATTTAGGCTAACACAAAAAATTTGATATGATTTGGGTAGGGACAATCAATGACCCATCCCCACAAACCATGTGTATGTATTATCTACCTATGGTTATTTGGAGAATACCTCCATCACATGGAATGGTGAAAGTGTATACTAGAATTCGTGCTCCAGGGTCTCATCCCATTAGTGGAAAGGGGAATGTGGTATTTTTTGACATGGTGTAAGACGTATCCCATTCAACCACATACATCATTGGATTACAAACCATTTTATATTTTATATAACAAAAATATATACACCCCTTCTAGTGTAGTCACAAATCTATTTAAACAGTATCCATTCTCAATAAAACATTTCTAACTATATAAACTATAATTCATAATAAAATAGGGTGGAATGAAGCTATACATATATAAATAAAATATAATCTCAAATTCAATTCAATTATTAATTTATTTGTTCAATATTAGAAATGATGTTCATGATTTTATATCCAACATTAACTATTATACCAGTATAATGAGATTTAAATAAGATATGAATAAGAACATTAAGACAAAATTTATTAAAAAAAATTGTATAATGACATCTAATCAACCATGTCACTAGTTAAAACATGAAATATAAATTTTTAAAACGTTTCATTATATTTTTTATTTGGGTTTTCTCTATCTATTATGTATTTTTTTACGTTGATTTGATTTGATTCAATTAAATAAAGTTTGGTTCTAATAAGTTATTGTTGGGTTATCATGGGTTTATGAATGTTAGTTCTATTTGGATTGGTAGATGTTTGGTTTGGTTTGGTTTGGTTTTTTTCATTATACATGAAAATATTTTCATATAAAGGAAAATCAGACCCAAGATCTATAAACACCAAGCATCAAAGTAAAGAAAAACCCACAAATTGTGTTCTATATAAAACAATAAAGATGTTTCACATTATAACAATAGACATGTTCTATGTCAAAGATGTAAACATATCCTATGGGAAAATAGTATAATGTGTTTGTGCTAAAGTAAAAAAAAGGAAATAAAAGTAAATCATATTTCATACTCTCACTATGCACTATTATTACACCGAGATAGTATGATAATAATAACCATGATTTTTAACCATGAAAACTCTATTAAGTAATCCATGAAAAATATAATAATAATATAACAAAACATGATAGTCTCAATCCAAGTAAAGAATGGGTATGAAATTTTAAATCCTTAATACATACAAGGTAGATGTCAAATGAATCTATAGTCATGTCATGTAAAACAATATCACACATGGTATAGACATAAAAATGAGTCATAAATTGGAGACCATCTATCTTGTTTGGGAAAGTATCAAAACATTTACAATAATAAAATGTAAATGTTTTTAGGGTATTATTTATCATAAATGGGTTGGTTATAAATTTTAATCTAGACTAATATATTTTAAATCATAGATTCATTAATTTAATACTTCATCATTAAGGAAAAACATATCTTCTATAGAACACATAAGTAAATTATTTTTTAAGTTATAAGTGCCCATGACATAAAAGAAAATTTGGAAACCAAATTACTCAATCACTATTTTAATAAGGTGATACAACTCATATTTTAGAATACATTGGTTTAGAAGATAAAATTAATAGATAAAATGGGAAAATGAGTGAGTTAATTTACAAACACATTTTGATAAAACACTTAGAGGAAGGATGGAGTTCATTTTTCTCATTCAAATCACTATTTTCTTAAAACATTCATAATCAATCTTATAAAGTCCCAAAAAATCATTGTAAACTAAAAAAAATATTTCAAATCATGGAAATTATGTCACACACAATACTCTATTTTAGAGAACATCTAATATATTATTAATTACTTCAAATGAATTTCAATCCCTATCAAGGTTTTTTTAAAATTAATATAACCCTTTGAAATATATATATATATATATATATATATATATATTTGTATAAAATAACATAGGCATGCCATTATCGAGACACATGAAATATATTAAACATTCACTAACCCAATCCCAATGAGTCATAATGTATCATATGCATTAATCATAAAAAATGTCAAGATCATAGACCAAAATCATATGTGAGCTTTCATACTCCAAAAAACCTTCAAGAAGCGCCTATAATTTAACAAACCAAATTATATCACTAAATAAACTCAATTATATAATAACTATAATAAAATAATAACTAATACCTAAGGAAACCCAATGCAATCAACTTCTAGAAAATTAACCCAAATTTCCAAAAGCATAAAGTACCCAATAACATCAATATAATATCCAAATATTTCACCCTAAATTCTAGAAAACCCTAGAATAAAACATACCTTGGAAACATTCTATCAAAATAGAGAAAAATGGTTTGTAGGATACCCACAACATCCTCCTTTGTACAAGATAATAGATAGGCCCTTTAACAAAGATTAATTCTACCATGCTCAGAATGAATTCACCTAAAAATATTTAATTCAATGATAGAGATTAAAAGAAATGAAAAACTTTAAGAGGTTAGGAGAATAGGAAGAATACCTTTTGAGGCTGGGAGGTTGAGACCAGGAGATAGAGGCCAGGAGGAGGCGGAGTACGGAAGGCAGAGTCCAGCAGGCGGTGAAGGGGGGAGGCGAACACAGAGATAGAGGAGATGGATGGGAGGAAAAGGCGGGGGGCAGAATGTAGAGGTAGATGTGTCCATGTACACAGATAAGGAGTCAATAATGAGGAGGGAGGGAGGTGGGGCCAGGAGGCGGAGGCTAGGGTGGGAGGTTGAGATCAGGGAGGGGATGAGAGGGTGGAGAGGCATGGGCTCGGGGGAGAAGTGGGGGAGGAAATGGATAATTGGGAGGTGTAGCCCAATAAAAAATTCAAATTGGAGTTCGAATACCCACAATGTTAAACAATCGTGGGAATAGATGAAAATAAACCACCTATACCCATGGTTTTTAAAACCATGGGTATTGATGCATGGGTACATACCCATTTTCTAGTAGTGATAAAGGTACATCTCATTTGTAATGAAAAAACGGTATGTGTTTTCATAAAACAATAGAACAATTCCTAGACTTAATACAGAAGTGGATATGCACTATCTAATATTACCTAACGAGAATCAAGGAATTCAGAAGGAATCTAAGAGGAAGAACCCCTCTCCTTACACTAATGTAGAGGTGAATGTTGAAAATTTTATCAAATAAAACTTTTCTAGAGATACCCATGGTGGCTTGCCAAAATCATCCATTTGAAGAAAAATAATTTGCATAATATGGTCTGAATTGACTTCAATTACCATAACTGACACTTCCCAATTTAGGATTTCCCATTACCGATCACAAAACTCTTGATCGATGAAATTGTGGGATTCCAATCCCTTTCTATAATGGAAAGGTATTTAGGGTACAATAAAAAAATGATGGACTCTAATGATAAAAAATCCACTACCTTCAGGGTTCTCTAGGGGATATGTTTCTACCAGGTCATGCCCTTTGGATTAAAGAATTATGGAACCACATATCATTGTACCATGAATCGAATCATTAATACATTCCAAATATAGATAGTTGAAAGTTATGTCAATGACCTGGTGGTCAATTCCTGAGTAAACTGTGATCACTTCATGGATTTTTAAATTGTCTCCAACAAGATATGACTTCATAGTCTGATGATGAATCCAATAAAATGTGATTTTGGGGAAACATAATGAATTATTCATGGATTTTTGGTACACCACCATGACATCAAGGTAGACCTTGAGAAAAAAGTTTTGTATTAGTGATTTAAAACCTATAATTATCAATGAACTGATGGGGATCTAATGTTACCATGCCTAAATTTTTCATTTCATAGCCAACATGGCCAGATATTCCCTACCATTCAATAGGATAATGAACAAGGGAATCACCTATAAATGGGAAAAATGACTACCAAGAAGTCTTTCAAAATATCACTTAGTATTTATAGCACCCACCGATTTGGATGCCTTTGATGAAAGGGAGGCCACACATCTTGTATGTGGCTGCAAAGGAATATTCACTGGTCTCCCTCCTCACACATAAAAATAATGTGGGGAGAGAAAATAATCTCTACCCCATAGAATACACTATTAAACATTGAGATTCTGGATGAGGATGTATTCAATACACATGGAACTCCCCAAGCATGGGAGATGTATTTTGATGGAACCTTCCTACCCTCTATTAGAAAAAAGAATGGAAAACTGAGATTCAATAGGACTGGCATAGGAATTATGTGTATCTCTCTAGAAAAGGCTTTTTTCCTATTGTTTCTTTCTATCTGAAATCCTCACAAATAATGAATCGCAATACCTATCCCTCATCACTATCATGGAACTATCCCTATAGCTAGATATATCCAACCTAAATATCAAATGTGATTTATATGTAGTGATAAATTATATCAACGGTTAATATTAAATAATAAAGGAAGAACGATCCCCCCCCAAAGTAGCTATGTTAGGGGATTGATGGTAAAGTTCCCTTTTAATCCCACATTGCATCATGTTCCCTGATCACATAATGCTTACACTGATGCGTTGGATAATGCAACCACAATCCTGGCTGACCCTGATCAGGAAGAAGCGATCTTCCATATCATGCACTGAAGAATGGTTTCAAAAATAATTTAATTTGATATTGAAGAAATAAAAAAATTAAACATCTATTAGAGGATGATTAAATGATATCCACCCTTGGATGGATTGATCCTATAATTGGCTTTCATCAAAATGAGACTCTCCTGATAAATTGAGTAGAAAGGGAATAAACTCAGAACCATGTAGTGAACTTTACTTTGCAGAATGGTCTAAATGAACAACATTACCTCTAAAAGTGAGGATTTTATGGAATCATATTTGGTAGAATGGTAGAAATAGATGTTCCTATAGTGATGGAAGAAGTCCATGTGGGCTCTTCCGATACTCATCAATCATTAATCAAGCTCTCCCACTAAATCATGAGGCTTTGTTACAACTTATAAACCATGATACAAGACAATGAGGAATTATATTAGATATTTCATGTGTTCTAGATCCATGAAAACCTAATCCATCAGCCCCCATAATTGATACATACAACTAAGTATTTCTAGAAATTCGCTGTTTGGGGAATGGTTTTTATGGGGCCATATACCGCAGCCATGACCAAGAAGATCAAGTTCATCCATAATAATATGGAAATATTCTCAAAATAGGATGATTTAATACCCATCAATGAAGTTAGAATAACAATATCATCAAATTTTTTATGTAATATATCATCACCAAGTTTGACATCCCTCACACAGTATTGAAAAATAATGGAATGAACTTTTTTTCTATAGAGTTAAAAAAAGTACTAGTAGTACAATATCAAGTCAAATAACTCATATATCTATCATGTGGATGCAAGTGGATAGAGAGAATACCTCAATAAGACTCTTTCAAATATACTCTAGAAGATGGTGAGCAATGATAAGAAGTCCTGACCGAAAAATATCCTCCATGATTTATGGGACTACCATATCACCATGTGTACTACTACTCTAGAAATGAAACACTAATTGTTGTACTGGACCATGTAGCTATTACTCAATGCAGTCCATCTACATTTTCTCTAAATAACTATTTGTGGAAATCCCGTAGATGATGATAAAACCCAAAGTGGCTGGATGAATTAGATTGGCTCGATGAGAAACAATTTCACACATTGCACAATCTTGAAGTCCATAAGAATAAGATTATTTGATCATTTAATATAAATTTTAACCACCATTAATTTGTCTAAGGATAATAGGTATTTTCTCTTTGACCCCCAGAAATAAAATGATAGATACCTCCAAATATTTAACCCAGATTTAAAGGGTCTTACATCATACCTAAGTTATATCATAATAGATCCTACTCATTGTCAATAATGGATGGGGAGAATGACACACTTCTCACTGATTCAAGATTTCCCAATAAATTCATACGAAATATTTCATCATGAACTTCTAATACTAGTTACATGATGTTAAATTGTATGAGACAGTCAGTGTAGAAATTCTATAAACTGGAAAACACTATCTCATCCTAATTACACAATGTTAAATTGTACAAAACTCATCCTAGTTACATGACTCTAAACTATACAACCTCATCCTCACCATATGACGTAAAACCTACATAGAATATTTCTTTAGCATATGATATAAAACAACATAGATCCATTGAATCCATCTTCATTCAGGTTGAGTGATTCTACTTCCTTACCACATGATGTTAAAATGCATGGCTGATATCTTTTCTAGATGACACTAAACTTCATGGGTATTTAAAAATTTGTATGGAATGATTCACATTGTCAATGAGATTTGTAGGGATGCCTCAATCCAACATTTTGTCCAACCTCCACATGATACATCATTCTGGTAACAAAACATTAAACATTATAAAACTCTTCCTACTTTCATGACGTTGAACTGTATGATTTCTTACTGATCACATGACGTTAAACTATATGGAACTCTTCATGGAAAAAATATGTTAAACTACATAGGATATGTAGTTATTCTTGAAACTCAAACCTTCTTCCTGCCAAAATAATCATTTTATTTCACACCAGGAGATCCTTGTCCTTACCACATGATGATAAACTACATGTCGGACGTCCTTACTACATGAGGTTAAATTGCATAGATCCCCCAATCATTCGTTTTCATTCATGTATAGTGACCTAATTCCTTACCACATGATGTTAAACTGTATAGTTGATAAACATTCTAAATGACATTAAAAACATGGGGTTTCTAGAACGATATATGGCTTGATTATCATTTTCAATGAAATATGTAGTCATGCCTCAAGCTTATATCTTTGTCTAGCCACTACACGATAAAACATTCACCTATAATATCCTTAACATGTTCTATTTGGTGAAAGGAACCCTTTCTATTCCAGGATTCTCACACCTCACATAGCTCACGTGAGCTTAGGAAATATAGAAAGGGCTTCCCCACACAAACAACACACGTCATCTCTTGAAAAGCTCACCATGGTTCAGAATTCAAGACCATAAAAGGCATACCATGGGTTCTCATAGCATGATGTTAAAATTGAAAAGTTTATGTCCCTTTCACGACATAAAAATACACATTCTGGTGGACCTTCCTAAGAGGACCACTTTTTTGTGCTTCTCTCCCACCACACATCTATTCAAGAAACACATGTTGATTGATTCCTATCATCACATGATACGTAGTGATTCCCAGATTTCCATCCTTAGGTATAAATATAATACCCCTTAACACATCTTGAAAGATATTCCCTTGATTCATGATATAAAACATCACAATTTCTCATAAACTATATGTGGATTCATTCCTAACATCATAGAATACATAGTGATGCCTCAGTATCCAACCCCCGAACTAGTCACAACAAATAAGTATAAAAATTCCCACCTCTCAACGTATGAGTCAGACTTCTAGAAGGAGATTTCATAATAACTATTTGTGTATGGATTATTAACATCATGGGATACATAGTGACACACATAATTCCATTCATGGGCCTAGCTTCAATATTCCCATTTCACATCGGGGAGCCCACGTCCTTACCGTATGATGTTAAACAACATGAACCATCAAGAACTATATTGGAACCATCGTTTTTCTATGCATGAATTGGATTATGGTTTGTTTTTGTTTTCAATCCTCAATGGATGATCAGAATGTGTACTAGTAAAGTGATCTTACAGTTAATGCCGACAACAATATTAAAGGAGGTGTTGTTCTCTAGGGTTTGCCAAATTTTTGGACCTGAAAATCGAAAAATGAAGATATAGGTTGAAAAGGAGGTGCGTGAAAAAAAGAAGTGGTGTGAAAAATAGGGGAGGTGTGCGTGAAAAACAACGTTGTGCACGAAAAATAGTGGGGTGCACAAAAACTAGTGTGGTGCACAAAAACAGCGTCATGCACGAAATAGTGGGGAGATATTTTTCGCACAAGAGGTGTTTCAGAATCAGAAAATAAAAAAATTGTAAATTCATGGGCTTCATGAAAAACATGAAAATGTTCGCAGAAAATGGTTCCTGTATGAAATGTATTGTGCACCGAATGAGAGGTTTTTCACGCCATGACAGGTTTTGCGCGTAGGGGTCGGTGGCGCCTATAAATAAGAGGTGACCCCCTCATTCTATACGATTGATGACATAGAGAATATCTAAGGTATGATACACTTAAAAGGTTCATGTAAAGAGATTTTCATGAAAAATTATAAGCAGCATGGAAAATAAGTTCGAGTTGTGCGAAAAAGATGAAGGTTCATGAAAAAGTAAAAGTTGCGCGTAAAATTTGAGGTTGCGTGAAAAAGATGATGTTACGAAAAAAAGGTGAATATACGTGTAAAAGTGGAGGCTCCGCGAAAAAGTGAAAGTTGCACGTAAATGGGGTGTTGTGAGAAATATTTTCTCATGCGAAAAGCATGTATTGCACACAAAATTGAGATCTTGTACGCAAAGGGTAAGTGCTCCGTGAATTCATCAGTGTAACCTGTTTGCACATTCTGATTATTCGGTTCAGTGGTTCAGTGTGTTCAAGTGAATCAATTCTATAATTCGATGCAATCATAGTCTTGTGCTAAGAAGATGCAAAGACTCCAATGAGATTCTAATGAAGAGACCATCACATATATAAACTGACTGGGACTTCACCAAAGGTAGTTAGTCATGGGGATTCAACGGGAGTGACCTAAGGGACGCAATGGGATATACATGAACATTTTTAAAGGCAATGAGACTAAGACAGAGTGACTATTCCCAAACCATTGTAATCCACAACTAGTGAAGAATAATGTACTTAGGTACGACCAAAAACCTGTCGGCGTATGCTCCTTGGATGTATCCCTTAGTGGGGAACCAAGTAAAAAGTGGTGTGTCATGTCATTGAATGTGAATGTTTGATTGTTGATCATATCCATCATACATGTTTAACTAGTTCCTACAAACATGGGAACAAGATCCATTAGTTTCAAAGAAAAGTTGACACCCTAATTCCCCCCTCCCATCTCAGGGTGTCCCGGGGTCCTACAAGTGGTATCAGAGGGTAAATTTTACTGGTGTTAGATCTGTTCTTTGTTTTTATAGAGAATGAAGTCAAAGCTAGGGGAATACCTCTCTTCGATGGAAGTAATTTTTAGATTTGGAAGAACAGAATGAAATAGCATTTAACATCCCTTGGAATGGAATTCCTCTTTGCTACTATGTAAAGAATACATGTTACTGATCCAACAGGGCTTTCTATGACTGATACAGATAAGAAAGTTCTTGATGCAGATGCTGAAGCTCAGAATACTATCACTACGGCTCTTTCATATTAGATTTATCTAAAGGTGATGAGTTTCACCTCAGCAAAGTCTATGTGGGATAAACTTGAAAACAATTATTAAGGAGACAACAATGTGAAGGAGGAAAAACTTCAAGTCTTACTCAATAGGTTTGACGATCTAAAGATGCATCCTAATGAGAATGTAGATTCATTCTTCAATCGAATTACTGATGTAGTGGGAGCAATTCGAGGTCTTGGAGAGGAAATCAAAGACATTGATATCGTAATGAAGATATTGAGAAAACTTCCTCTTATGTACAATGAAAAGGTATCATCCCTTGAAAAATAGATATATCTAAACTATCTTTGGATGATCTGCTAAGTAGTCTAGTGGAATATGAGATTCGAGTCAAACCTGAATATTCCACAACTCGTGTAAGCAAGGAAACGGCTTTCAAATCCATGGACAAACTAAAAATTTTAGAAGATATTGGTGGTGAAGATGATGAGGAAAAATAAATTCTTTCTCTCATCACCAATAAGCTGATGAAGGGAAAAGGTAAATTTAAAGGTAAGCTACCTCTGGCATGTTTTAGTTGTGGAAGAGTTGGGAACATTGCCTCTCAGTGCTAAAGAAAGTTTGATGATGATGAGAGTGAAGTAGAAGACATCGAGAATCCTTGGAAAAGGGTTTTTAAAAAGGGGGACTTCAAATCTAGAAAGAAAGTATATAAGAAGAGTTTTGTTTGGGAAGAGGAAGATGGTGATATTGAATTTTTTGAAGAAGAAGAACCAGAATTTAAAATAGGAAACCATGCTTCCATGATGGATACTATTGAATAGTCAGAACTGTCGATCAATAAAGGCAGATATAATTATATTACTTCTAATGGTGGTCCAAAGATTCAAATTAAGAATAACTTCTCCAAGCATTAGAATAAATGTAAGATATGCAATAATTAGAAGGAAATGGTGGAAGAATCATCATAATATGTTGATGAGCTTGAAGATGAAATTGAACGACTATAAGAACTAGTGAGAGTTCAATATTCAATCCTTAAAATCACAAATGACATTATGGAGCCAAATCTTAGAATTGAAGAAAAAGAAAAGGTCATAAATGAACATTCATCTAGACTAGAAGAGAATTCAAATACTATTGAGGGTCTTGATGAAGAAGTTGTTACTCTTAGGAGTAAAATTGAATGTCAATCAACCACAAATGAGGGTAAGAAGAAAATTCATTTTGGAAGATTCTCGGATGAAAAATTACTGGTAAGAGCCAAGTGTGGTTCAGATGGGGTTGGAAAAATCTTGAGTGATCAAAGACCCTCTTGCATGGGAAATAGTGGACTTGGTCGTGAAGATGAGACATCAAACGATGGAAGTGAAGAGATACAAAAGAAAGATAAGATGAAATTTGGACATGTTGAAACATTTCTTGAAGTGATGAAAAAGAAACTCTCAATCCAAACTAAAAGAAGAACTAAAAATTATCCTCAAACTTTTAGAAATGACAGGCAGTCCAACCATTCTCCCAAGGAAGAAAGTGTGAGGAGCAATTCAAGTGTGAAGACATTTCCTCTCATGAAGTGTTAGTTCTATGGCTATATGGGCCATACCATGTCATATTGTGAAGAGGCAAGGAGTTACTTAAATAGGGAAAATCTGAAAAGTCAACAAAGGAGACCGATTTCATATCGTCCATCCTATGGAAGAAATAGTTTCTATGGATACTGTTTTCAGTGTTCTATCTTCGGCCATAAAGCTATGTATTTTAGGCAGAGGTACAGTAGGAGAGATTCATAAATCTCTTGGAGACAGGTCAATATTCACCCTCCTGATGGTGTTTTTCTCACAAACATGTTTCTCCTATGGAAGAAGATTATGGGTATGAAGAATATTATTATGTGGAAGAAATAATTAGAAGGCCATCAATATATTATACTCAATCCAATATCTCTTCGAAAGTAAACAAGATGATCGAGAAATAAAATCTTACAGAAGTAGCCTTCAACGCTGCAAAGAGAAACAGCACCTGGATTCTTGATAGTGGATTCTCTTCACATATGATAGGAAATGATGACTTTTTGAAGAATATTAAAACTAAGGTTGATGGAATAGTGAGGTTTAGTAATGATGGTGCTTTGAAGATTAAAGTTAGTGGGAATACTTCTCTCTCCAATGGATAGATAAAGAATACTTAAGTTCTTTATGTGTACAGTTTATGCTACAATCTCCTCAGTGTGAGTCAACTCTATGACTCAGGGCTCATAGTAACTTTCAATCAAAAAGGATGCACTATAAAGGGGAAAACAGGGAATTGTCTTATGAAAGGCTGTAGAATATATGGAAAGTTATATCAGGTTGATATAAAAGTTAACTCTTTCCATTTTTCTATTGAAGCATAAAACAACCTCTGGCATCGAAGGCTTGGGAACATTAAAAAACAAGACATGGAAAATATATCAAAGATGAAGATTGTCATGGATAACCCCATTCTGAAATGTGAACGGGAAATGACTTGTAATTCTTGCATATGGGGGAATCTAGTCTATAATTCATATCGAACAAAGAAGAAAAGGGCATCACACCTTCTTGATCTCATCCATACAGACGTATGTGGCCCAATAAATGTTGTTGAAACTCATAGAGAAAGGTACTTATTCCTTTTCATTGATGATTATAGTAGAATGGATTATGTAATGGTTATTCATAGGAAGCGAAAAGAACTTAATTTCATGAAAACTTATCATCGGATTTCCGAGAATGATAATGGATGGACAATAAAAGTCTTGCGATCTGACAATGGAAGGAAATACATGTCTATTGAGTTTAAGAATTGCCTAGAAAAACATGGAATACATCACGAGGTTGCTTCTGTGATAACTCCACATCAAAATGGATTTGTTGAGCGCTGGAATCGACAGGTCAACAATATAGCCAGGACTATGCTGATTGAGTGTTGTATCTCTCTCCATTACTGGAAAGAAACTATTGAAGTTTCAGTGCACATTCAGAATCGAATGGGGCTTTATATGGGAAAAACAAAGACACCATATGAATTGTGGCATGGAAGGAAGCCTTCATTGAAATACTTTTGTGTTTTCAGAAGCAGCTGATTTATCAGAAATATAGAATGAAATCAAGTTAAGTTTGGTGATAATGATGATGAAGGAATTTTTCTTGGGTATCCAATGAATAGAAAAGTCTATAGGTGTTTCAATAAATTCTTAGGGATGATTATGGAAAGCAATGATGTTAATATCATTGAAGTCAAAACCCCAAATGATTCAAATAATTCCTTTGCTGATGAGATAGATGATGAGGATAAATTTAAAAATGGAGTAAATGCACATAAAAAATGGAGGAAGGTGTAAAAAACCCCAAGTGTCACATTGTGATGTCATCTCAGAAGAAGAATATGAAGTTGAAAACATAGCTGGAGAGAATTCAATTGAACCTCAGAGGAGGAATTGAAGAGAAGAAATTGATAAATCCAACATCATTGGGGATTGGAATAAACCCACAAAAATGAGGAGAATGACGAGTAATGCACAATCTGCATTCTTATCTACATTGTAACCATCCTCATTTGAAGAAGCTACAAAAGATGAATCATGGGTGAAAGCCATGAATGAATAACAAGATCAGATTGACAAGAATCAAACCTAGAATCTAGAAAAGAGACCTGAAGGTCATAATGTTACTGGTACAAAGTTAATTTTTAAAAACAAATTTGATGATAATGGAAGTGTTATCAGAAACAAAGCATGACTGGTTTTTAAAGGATATTCCCAGATTGAAGGTTTTTATGTCGAAGAAACCTCTACACCAGTTGCAAGACTGGTGTCAATCTAGCTTTTCATGCTATGGAAATCCAAATAGGATATAAATTTTATCAAATGGATGTTAAGACATCTTTCTTGAATGTTTTTCTCGAAGAAGAAGTCTTCATCGAACAAACAGTGGGTTTCCTTCTTGGTACGGATGAAACAATGGTTTGTAAACTAAATAAGGCCCTCTATGGTTTGAAGCAGGCACCATGAGCTTGGTATTCCTGGATGGATTATTATCTCAAGAAACTAGAATTCACAAGAGGAGTAGTAGATCACAATCTCTATGTGATGAATTCCTCGAAACATCAGTTCATGCTTCTAGTTCACATTGATGAAATTATATTTCGTGTCAGTAGGAAAAAATTAGAGGATGAATTTTCCATTCACATGAAATCACAATTTGAAATTTCAATGATTGGGGAGCTCACATATTTCTTAGGTTTGTAGATGCCTCAAAGGAAAGATTACATGTTCATCTCTTAGGAAAAGTATTCAAGCGAGCTGCTGAAGAAATTTAATATGCATGACTCCAAACCAATGTCAACTCTAATTGCAGTTGGAACAAAAATTGGAAAGCATGAGGATGGGACCTCTGTAGATCCCACCATGTATAGGACGATCATTGGAAACCTCCTATACCTAATAGCGACACTGCCAGATATTGTCTTTACAACCTATCTAGCGTCCTGATTTCAGAGTAATCCAAAGGAGGAACATATAGAGGAAGAGAATCATGAGGTACATTCAAGGTACACATAACTTTGGGTTATACTTTTCTACAGGAAGGTAATATGAATTATTAACATTTTATTATGCTAACTGGGCTGGTGATGTAGTGGAAATAAAGTCCACCAGTGGTGGAGTATTCTATATTGGGAAGAAATGTGTTGGATGGTTGAGAAAGAAACAAGAACGTATATCTCTTAGTACTACTGAAGCTGAGTATATCTCTGCTACAAAGGCATCCACTCAACTACTATGGATGAAGCAATAACTATTAAATATTGGTGATGAGGTGAAACAATCAATGGTGATTTAATGTGATAACAAGAGCTCAATTGATCTTACAAAAAATCCTATCCAGCATTCTCATACAAAACATATTGAAATCATGTATCACTTTATCGAAGAAAAAGTTGAGCAAGGCATGATTAGAATGGATCATGTGGGAACTGATGAGCAAGTGGCTGATATCCTGACCAAGCCACTGTCAGCGGTTGTGTTTGAGAAACATCGGTTGAACCTCGGTGTTCATCCACCTCCCAATGCATAAAGAGGTTATGAAATTCCCCTCTTTCCAGATATATTTATCATTTTTAATCTGTTTGTGGATGTGATGCAGGTTTGTGGGGGAGATACTATCTAGGGGGACTGTGTTTTGAGCTGAACAATGAACAATTACTAGTCTTTGGGTTTATTTTCAATGGGGGTGAAGGAATAAATATAGTACATGTGATGCTTCTGGGACACTATGAGTATTTGATGAAATAATAAATATTTGGTGATAGGATGAGATGGAATACATTGGACATGTAATGCTTCTATGAAAATTTAAGGGAATTTCTTGTGCGCCATTGAGAATTCAAAAACACAGGATCCCAATTCATGCTTCCCCTCTTGTTTTCTACACCGATCATTGCTCATGTAGACTTAGAGTGTCGACTGAGTTGATTCTTGCATTTTGGGTTTTCATGTGGTTGGTTTTCTGTTGAATTTATTTAGTGATTTCCAACAAACCAAACGGGGGGGGGGGGATTTTTGGAACCATGGTCATTCTATGCATGAATTAGAGTATGGTTTGTGTTTGTTGTCAATCCGAAGTGGAGGTTCAGATTGTGTGCTAGTAAAGTGATCATACAGTTCAAGAAGACAACAGTATTGAAGGTGGCACTATTCTCCAGTGTTTGCCAAATTTTTGGACCTGAAAATAGGAAAATGAAGACATAGGTTATTGAAAAAAGGAGGTGCGTACAAAGAGAAAGTGGTGAGAAAAATAGGGGATATGGGTGCGAAAAATAGCGTGTTGCACGAAAAAAAGCGGGGTGCATGAAAAACAGCGTGGTGCACAAAAAATAGCATGGTGCGCAAAAAACAGTGTGGTGCGTGAAATAGTGGAGAGAGATTTTTCATGTAATAGGTGTTTCAGAATTAGAATGTTGAAAAATGGTAAAGGCATGGGCTACAGGAAAAAAATGAAGACGTGCGCGGAAAATGGTTTCTCTGCTAAATGTATTGCATGTCGAATCAGAGGTTTTTCGCACCATAAAGGGTTTTGTGCGTAGGGGTCGGCAACACATATAAATAAGTGGTGACCCCCTCATTCCATACAGTTGATGACTTAGAGAAGATCTGAGGGCCGATGCATGTAAAAGGTTCCCGTAAAGGGAGTAGCGTGAAAAATTCCGAATTGTGCGGAAAAAAGTCCAAGTAGCGTGAAAAATATGAAGGTGCACGAAAAAGTAGAAGTTGCGTGTAAAATTTGAGGTTGTGCGAAAAAAGTTGATATTGCGTGAAAAAGGATAAGTTGCACGTAAAAGTGGGGCTCCACGAAAAAGTGAAAGTTGCACGTAAAGGGGGTGTGTCACGAAATATTTTTCCGTGAGAAAATCATGTATTGCGTGCAAAAGTGAGAACATTCATGAAAAGGGTAGGTGATACGTGAAATCATTAGTGAAACCTGTTTGCACGTTTTGATTATCCGGTTTAGTGGTTCAGTGTGTTCAAGTGTATCAATTCTGGACTTCGATGCAATCATAGTCTCGTGCTAAGAAGAGGCAACGACTTCAATGTAAATCTATTGAAGAGACCTACACATCTATAAAATTAGTGAGACTTCACCAAAGGTATTGATTCATAGGGAGTCAATGGGAGTGGCCTGAGGGACACAGTGGGCTATCCCAGAACATTTGTAAAGGTAGTGATCTTGGGATAGGGTGACTGTTTCTGAACCATTATAATCCACAACTAGTAAAGAATAGTGGAATTAAGTATGCCAGACAACCTTTCGGCTTATACCCCTTGCACGTAGCCCACAGTGGTAAACCAAGTAAAAAATTGTTGTGTCATCTCCTGGCATGTGAATATTTGATTGCTGATCATATCCATCATATAGGTTTAACTAGTTCCTACTAACGTGGAAACAAGATCCATTCGTTTAAAAGAAAAGTTGACACCCTGATTCACCCCTCCCCTCTCAAGGTATCCCGGGATCCTACAAAATATGTGTGGATTAATTCATTCTATCATAGAAGAAATAGGGAAACCTGGATCTCCAATCATGGGTCCAGCTACAATAATGAAGAAAAACACACACCCCAACTTCATAGGGGTTGATTCATACACACTTTTTTTCTTGAATATGAACTAGATAAACATACGAATTTCTAGGGCATGAAATATATCAATAACCACTTTATCTGGTTGGTTCCCACATACAAACTACATGAAATTAAGCTAAAATGAAAATAAATCGGTCACATGACATTAAAACTGTACAACAAAAACATCCTTACTGAATGAAAATAAAATTCACAGAAATGTCTTTACTATATGATGTTAAACTATACAGAGAAAAATATGTCCCCACTAAATAATGATAAATTATGCATACCATCACCCATTTTCCATCCCCTATCAAAGGACCACCAGATCCTTACCCCGGTCATCTAGAATATAGGATGCCTCCATATTCTTCTAAAGAGCCTAAATCTATAAATCGTACTTCATGTCTTGAGTGTCTCGGGTTTCCAAAACCATTTTATGGCCCTTAGAAATATACCCATCTCTAAGGGACCCTTTTCTTGACTATATATGTATTCATATGGATCATGCATATTTGACTCTAGTCATCAACCCAATGTGTCACTCTGAAAAAAGGGATTTCCAATCCCTGTGATCCTTGACATCAGTACAATAGAACTCAATACCTCATTTTGTTTTGGTTCATTCCTGATATGATTACCCAATATCATTATTCATGTCCTGAGATCCTCAATAAATGATTTACAATATTTTCATCTCCATATCAAAATGATGATGGGGTACTCTTGACCCTGGGTGTCCAAATTAGGATCTTGTGTATCATCCTCCATATTAGGTCCATGTGGAAAATAACATTTAACTGCTTGCATTTTGGTCAAAGCTATAAGAACTTAAACTCTAGCCTATAATTTTCCAATCGCAAGACATTAAACTGCTACTGAAAGAGACACAAAACATATTCACTTGAAAACAAACAAATGGTATCTTGGGAAAATGTCAATTCTTCACTCACTAATCTTTTCATCTTTTGTGTTTTGAAAAAAATTATTGCGCGGAAAAATAATGTATAAAGATCACAGGAGCTTCTTTTTAGACCTAGTAAAATCCAATCTAGGATCACTAGACCCCCTAGATGAGTGAAATTCTAGAGTAATGATTTTTAACATCTCCTTTCAATGAGAATATTTTGATTAGATAGTGACACAACTTTTAGGGTTCTCAAACCCTTCGTTTCTAATACACATTCCACAAGTCACAGTTCATGATTTGGGTACCTTGTATCACCATAAACCTTCCACAGCCCTTGTAAATGATACCCAGATTCAAGATACCCTTTTTTGGACTTTGCACGTATGCCTACAACTCATGCATAAACACCTATGGTCTTTAAACAAATGTGGCACTCCAAAAAATTAATTTATGATACTTGTGAGCCCTGAAATAACAATGGTAGAACCCAGAACCTCAATGGGTTTTGGGTCATTCCTGATATTATTTTCCTATATCATTCTTCTAACCTGAGAGCTTTGGACCATGATTTAGAATCTTTATACCAAACTAGCTAATTGGATTCAACATCCTCAACATAACATCACCATGTTTGGTACCCTTTATTAAATCTCGAATGAGAAATATCATTCCCTAGTATTTGATGGCCCACATCCTAGGATTAGAAAGCATAGGTCATAGGGCTTGAGAATTATAATTAAGATCCAAATATCCATAGAGTTCCATAACCCTTACTAGATAGATCTCCTCAATAGCCAACCTCATCATCTGGCCGTTTGAGTCTTCACAAATTCTTCGTGGCCCTCAAAAAGGAGTAGATATCATCTTTTCTAAGTCATGATATCGATGAATAAGGGATTTGATCTACCAACTATAGAAATATCCTCCTTTCAAGAAAGGACCTATAATACATATGCTCCCGGAAAACCCCATGGAGGAACATGGAACCACCGGGTGTTTCTAGTTATCCCCAGTACATCTTCCCCATCCCATTTTCATTAGATCAAGCCTTTGGGTCATGACTTATATCACCCATATTTGAACTATATTGGTGGACCTATCTTCTCTAGTATTTCTCCCTCAAAAAATATCAACCCCATAAATATTCAATGAATCATGTAAAAGAGTAGATACACCTCTGTTTGAGAATGATATCAATGCATAAGAGATTTAACCCACCAACCAGAGGCATCTCCTACTTAAATGAAAGGAAATATAACCCTCATGAGCCTCAGCAACACCATGAAAATACTCAAAATCTTATCATGTATTTATTCATTCCAATAAATTCTACACCATATTCCATGATCACCGATCATGTCATGGAAGTAATAATTAAAAATCATGGTAGCTCTAAGATAAAACACTGTAAACTACAATGATAAAATTTATGATCTAAAAGAACCTAAACTATAGTGGTATATGGGAGGATCTAGAAGACTCTAAATTATAATGATAGAAAGTTTGAGAAAAAAATACCCTCAACTACAACAATATAAATCCTAGAATAAATAAATCAAACTACATGACATCTGAAAGTCTGAGATAAATAACCCTAAAATAAATTAATAGAAGGTTCGAGTTAAAACACCCTAAAATACAATCATAGAATGTCTAAGATAAAAGGTCTTTAACTAATGTGATAGACAGTCCGAGTTAAAATACCATAAAATATATAAATAAAAGGTTTGAGCTAAAAAATCTTTAACTATAGTGATAGAAGATCTAAGATAAAATACCATAAACTATAGTGATATAAGGTTGAAGATAAAATACCTTAATGTATAGTGATGTCATGTCCAATATAAAATACCCTAAAGTACATCACAACAATGATTTAGCCTACAGAAGCTTGTAAGGCCCACCATAAGTCCTTTGAAAAATAAATATATTCTCACCAAACATATCAACTTTAGAAAAAAGATAGATCACTCCCTCAGTAGGATGTATATTATTCCTAATTATCCTTCTATAAAACAGGTGATATCCACATAACTAGAACAAATATATCAATAAATAATCTAATGTTAGTGGGAATTAATGGGAAGTTATTTAGAATACTCTATTGTAATTTTAATATTCAATTCTAGGCATTCATTTTTACTTGATGTTATGAAAAGGATGTCTATCATTGATGATTCATATAACATCAAATTAGTGAAGTATCAGTCACATCATGGATTAGTGAAAACAGGACCAAAACATTGAAGGTTTAGAAAATACATTCATTGATTATGTGAATAAATGGAATCTCTACATTTTGGAGTCTCACTAAAAATATTATCAAATATAGAGTGCATGTCAATAGTCTAACTACAATAATATTTTATCGGATCCACCAGTCATATCGGTAAGTGTGTGGAAAGAAGAGTCAATTGAATGATTAAGGGCCTCTCACCCTACATCATCTTCTACTACACCAGGATGGAGAGTCGTTGCCAAATTATTCATTTACTAAACATTGTTTCATGTAGAATCTAATGAGGATGATGGTGTTGAAAGGTCATAACTTAGGAAAGTAATGATTTCCTCACATATCTATATCATCATGATCCTGGAATCTATTTGGGTTAATAGTTTAGATATCAAATGAAGACACTTCTTCAATGCCTCTGATGCATTATTCATCTACTTGGTAAGGGGAGCCTCATTTGATAAATCATGCAAGTCACTCTTGTTCGTAGAAAAAGCATTCTGAGTTAGGATAATTTGTTTCATGATTTGATATACTAGTTTGAAATAAATAACATCCACCTCCAAGTCAATAAATTGTTGATGGAGTCATTCCCAATTGTCATGATGTATTTTCAAAGGAGTCTCAGTAATCAAGGCCTGAATCTGAATCCAGGTCAGCTTTTACTATGTTTGAACTTATGTGACTAATGGGATGGGCATGCTAGAAGGTGGAATAGATATCTAGGATGAAAGGGAAACAAAAGAGGAGGCTATGCATATCACCACCTCAAAATAGTCATCACACATTTCTTGTGATGAATGGATGATTTCCTCGATCAATTTTATTCTGGTATGAGGATATTTTTCGCTATGATGTTGTTTCCTCCACAAATTCCCTCCCAATTCATGAATTAAATCCACTGATTCTCTAAAACGTTGGATCATTGAAGAAAACATGTTTTCCACAAGATGTACCAATAATATTAGCACACTTCCTAGATAGATTGCTACCCATGAATGTGCATAATCTTGGGTAAGAAAGGAGAGATCATCAGTGGACAAAAGAATGAT
This sequence comes from Viscum album, assembly GCA_963277665.1. Classification (NCBI taxonomy): domain Eukaryota; kingdom Viridiplantae; phylum Streptophyta; class Magnoliopsida; order Santalales; family Viscaceae; genus Viscum; species Viscum album. Next base: position 1,819,443,226 of record OY728129.1, read on the forward strand.
CTGAGAATTAGTATCCTCATGTGCCAACATCATCCAGAATCGGGAGATGATCCCAGGGTGTCTCTCTCCTCACACACCATCCAAAGGAAGATGGGATATCCTTTGGGTGTAACTAAACTGAGGTGAAAATTGATAAGGTATATATGTATCATAGATGATTAGCTCACACATCCTAGCTACAAGAACCAATTAATGAAGGGATATCATAAACAACCATTCATCAATGGAGATGCTTCCGTTGATAATGATCAACCGAGTCATTGCATGATAAGGGGTGAGATCAAAGCTATCAGATCAACTCAACACATTGGTAACCTTGTCATAGATTAGTGACATATCCACAACCCCATATATGTTCAACAATTTAGTATGAGATTATGTGTTGGGTATCCTGGTGGAAATTTTGTATTCAAATAAATAAAAATTATCCCCTATCTAGCCAAATGAAAATTCGAGGTGAAATATAATCTTATAGGGGGTGTTACCTTGGTGAATTTTCATAATAGTTTCTAAAGATGTGAAAGTTTCAACACCTCAATATTGAGATGTTGTCCCTCCACTGGTCACACTATTATTACCAAATTAGGGATTCAGATCCTCGATCATGCATCCCTATTTGGGAAAAAATCTGTTAAAGAACATGGCCATAAATCCCACCATACTAAGGCTCAAAGAGATCACTTAGTTCATTTGATATCCCCAAAAGTCATGATCGTAGGATTCTAATATGTATCAATATGATCCAACTATATCATGCACTTACTTGTAGGGGTACTGATGGGGGCGTATAAAAGTTGGGCTGAATTTTTTGTGATGGAGGAGAATGTTGATTTTGTCCTTGAAAGAGATAAGCGATCACATATTCAGTTCATTTTTTAACTTCTATTTTGTAATGGTGAGCATGTCCCTCACCAATAATGGGTCTTCAAAGGATCATTCCATAAATCTGAAGAGGGAAGTAATTCATCACACTTCTCTCTGAGATGGGTGATCCCACCCAATTGGTATATGTCTCATAGGTTTATTCCCACTTCACCGTGTGACAAATGGAATGGGTTGGTTCTTGGGAACGAGTGACTGGTCAGTTCTAAAAAAGATTATGTTAGAAAAAGAAAATAAATTATGAAATCCATATTTCTTCATAAATATTTTTCCTATATAACTAGTCAAGAAACATAGATCAGCATTCCCTAACCCTAAATTTCCATGCTCAATCATCAAAAAAATTACCACTAGGATAAAGATCCCATTTCTAGCTCCATCCACCAACCAGGTTGTTCATAGAAGAGATAAATATATAGGAATAACATTTAGAAATATTCTGATGAGAGAAATCAAAGACATCAATACCCAAAAGAGAGTTTTCCAACAAATAAGACAACCCCTAGGATTGATCTGCAACCAATTTTTTTTTCATGACAATTGTTATCTAAAAAAATCAAGAGAAGTTGAGACACAAGAAGTTGGAAAATCGATGTTTGAAGGTTGAATGAAAACATATTCTAATAGGCTATACCTATATAGAGGAATCTGGTGTGATAAAGGGTAATTTTCAAGATCTAACAGGATAATCCACTGCAGAACATCATTATCAGAAAACCACATGGTACTAAGGATCAACATTGTAATTTCTAGAGATCATGTCCCTTCGATTAGCCATAGTAGTGGATGTTTAGGCGAGAACCAAATTTCATTTGAACAAAAGTAAGTGGCATATGTGAGATATATAGAATAAGGTCCTGTTAAGGGAAAGACATAAAATTCTAGTAGATTTATGTTAATCACCTAGATAAAAAAATAATTCCAAAATCTTGTGAAGGAATCGTGAATATCCTGGCCCCATGAAATCACACGGGTTACATAGGCCCGCATGGAATCACACAATCCCATAACCACTCAGAGGAATCATGATCTTGTGATGTATACATTGTCACACGAGCCACATAAAAGTTAAAGGATCATCTGATCAAGTGATAATATATCACATAACCCTCAAGAAAATCGAGCATTCCCAATGCTAAAGTGAAAGGACTTATTATGATTCAGTATGTAGTAGGTTTGAGTGGACACATGGGCAAAAGAATTCATGTGGATCAGTTCTTGTGAAATGGAATCATGAGGATCTATTATGAAAAAATATTTTAGGAAGGTATTGTGAAGATGTTACATGATAGAAGTAGAGTGAGAGATCTATAGAAATTAGTAGGCGATGAGTGAACCCATCACTTCTACCCTATTTATAGGGAATCCCATAGAATACTAAATGTCACCTAACAAACCAACAGTCACCCAAGACACCAATTCATGATAGTGTTATAGCCTCAGGTAGAAATTTACATTCCTCATAACTGAGGCACTGTCCCTTTAGACGTCTCTCATTAGGGGGAATTTTTTCGTCCCTACAAATGAGCATTAAAAATTTATCAATGGATGAAATACCTTGGTTGTAGGTATTATATTCTCCTCAAATCAACAAAAAGACAAGGTTTTCGTAATCATGCAGATCTGGTGAACCCCCAGGGACATGTGATCATAGGACTAGTAGAAGGTCATATGGGTGGTCATGTGAATCACATAACATACGGAAGTCCCAACGATGTCCCTCCAACAAATCCTACTACTCTTGCGAAGGAACACTGAACAATCATCAAGCATGTGGAAGATTCTAGGATACAATCCCTAGGACACGTAGATTGTTGACTGGTGGATGCCTAGAAAATACATCAAAAATACTTCAAATATTGGTGGAAAATATTCAAAATGTGAGAGCCTATTGCGGTCATAAAACTCACGTGACATGTCACCAATAAGAAAAACGATTTTCCTAAAAATAAATTCATACAACCCCACAATATCCCCAACCACCGTAAAATAAACAATGAAAATAAAAAGGGGATGAAGAGTGAGCCTCTCGTGTTTGTAAACATTGTGAGATGTTTCCCTAGTGATCTGAAATACACCTCAAGAACCCAGTGCCACGTGTGACTCATCTCAAAAAGTCCCACTCAAAAATCATCCTCATCACAAGAAGAGCCTCAGACATGTCAATGGGATATCATGGTCCCACATTTTCCCTATAAAGGAAAATAGATGGAGTGTTCCATAAAATGATTATGCATCGCCATATGACTATTATTAGTCACGTGAAGCATCGCCAAGAGGTTGGGTGATTGTCTTTGACAACACCAAGAAAACCTCACAAAATCCCTAATCTTTTTAAAATAAATAAACGAATAGAAAATGGATGATGAAGGAACCAATTGTGGTCATAAAACTCACATGATGCACTGAGGTGGTCTGCATCATAGTCTCACAGGACCCCCTGATAGGCCATCCTGGTCCCATGAATGGTTCTGGAAAAGTTGTATAATATCACACAAAGGTTCTTCGATAGGCATATATATCTCTTGTAGGACCTTGTACATTTCCATAGGAAAATTTTAATGTGCATTATCAAGTTTACATGATTAAATAGGACCCCATTAATTTTATATAACCCAATAAATGGGTCATCGATGGGATCATATCGTAGTCACTGAAAATCAGGTGAAGCCTCCAGAGTGATCAAAGATAGGACTTCATGATGGCACATGATGTTGTTGCCCTCCATCAAGACTATCTTAGATTTGTGTGGTACACACTGCACAATGCATAGAATAATTGAGGTGGTGAGGCCTATTGATCCCCCACCCCATCATGAAAAATAAAAAATTGTCTTCAAGAGGAGGATCGAATATATGGATGAACACTCCTTGGAAATGTGCATCAGCATCCGAGTGGAATTCATGGTGTGGAAAATCTCATGAAAATGAATGTTTTTAGAAGTTAAGACATCGTAAAATAGATGGATGAATCATGCATCATGCATAAGGACATAATGGTTTTAGTTATAAATCACATGATGTACTTCTAGCAGGATGTGTGAATAACATCCTGCACATATGATAAATCAAACAAGACATAAAAAAGACTACACTAAACAAATATAAGGATTTCACAATATAATAGCTATAAAAAAGTCTAAAATATGGGAGACTTGTGTGAAGAACATATACACTGATCCTCATGCACTTCGCATGAACCCCCTAGGTCATGCGACAAAACCAAGACATGTCGCCCAGCTCAAGAAATGCTCATTTAGTATACTATTTGGATCATGTGAAGTCCCTTATACATATAAAAAAGTCACAATGAACCCCTTGATCACTCCCCCTCCCCAATTCTTATAAATCACTCTATTCTAGTCATCCAATCCAATGGTGTCCTTTAAATGTGTTTCTTGAATCATATGGTGGAACCAATTCATGTCAGATGAGTCTCACAGTATCACCCGACCATGTTAGATGGATCTTTTTAAGTAACTCAGACATATATTCCACCTCTTATAATGTCCTCCAGACATGTCATAGTTGACATGTTACACCCTCGGAGGCATGCCACATTGACTCTTATAACTCTCTATAATCGTGTCTTCTATATTTTGTGATGGTACTAGGTAATGTCTTTTGGATCATGTGATTCCCTCTAGACAATCCATCTAATAACATGTGATGGATTTGAGATGTGGATTCCAGACAATCCATCTGAGAACATGTCAGAGAATGTAATCTTGGTTCATGTGATGTCCTCTAAAAAATCATCCTTGATCATGTGATAACCATAGAAAATTCCATGTAGATTATGAAATGTCCTTTGGACAAGTAAATTGGATCATGTGTTCATTTTTGACTTTCCAAGAATACATTCTCTGACACGTTAAGAAGACATGAAAGGCATGAATTGTGATAAATAAATTCATATATAGTAGAAAATTAGGGTAGATATACTGGGGAAACCTCAGTGTTTATACCCTAATCATCATCATGATATGACATGTCCTGCATATCCAGTAATCCTTAGTAATTAATCCATAATCAGCGGTATTATATGAAATGCATCGCATGTCAGGAAAACCTAAGCATGTAAGCCCCAATCAGTAGCATGATATGACATGTAACGCATATTAGGGAAACATCATTATGTAATCCTTGATCAACATCATGATATGGCATGTTCTGTATATCTGGGAAACAACGGTGTGTAAGCCCCGATCAACTGAACTACAATGACTCTAATTCCATCCATAACCAAGTTATGTAGGATTCCTTTATAAGGATTGTTCTCAAATAAAAATCCATGTCGATGTTATCTCCCCATGTATTCAACATCTTGACAATTGGGACCCAATCATTCCCAAGGGAAGATCATTCTAACTCATCCATCAGTGGTTTGATAAGTGAATTTAACTATGATGACATTGATTTATTCCATAACTAGGATACATAGGATTCCACACTGAGGCCCAAGCTTTACATTAAATATCTAGAGGGTCATCCTAATACATAAGCCCCACATCTAGATGCAGTGATACATATTACTTGTTATCCCATGTTTCTCACACCAACCATGGATCACGTGATCTTAGGCAGTTGAAATAGTTATATCCTTCACATAAAAAATATCCACCATCTAGGGAAACCACAGTGTGTAATCCCCGATGAGAGGTAGGATAAATTTGACTCCATATAAATGAATCTACCATGGGTCTAGTAATAAGGGTTTTAATGAACTACAAGCACATTGATTCATATAATAACCAAGATATGTAGGATGCCTTTCTATGACCCATGAGAAAATAGGAATCCAATTCGATGTAAGTTATTCTATGTCTCTAACATTTCAACGATTAATAATCATTCATTCCCATGGTCCGAGCATTCCACCTCATCTAGTAGGGGATTGAGAAACCAAATAAACTATGAAAACTGTGATTCTTTCTATAATCCAGATACGTATGATGTCTCCTTGAGACTCAATCTTGGATTCCCAATGCATAAGTTCCAAAACATATATCATTTTCATATGATGTTAAACTAAAATTTTTCATTAAACTACATGGGTTTGGATTCTTGTAATAACCCAGATACGTAGGATGATCTATGATGGCTCAATACCCTCTTCAAAATTTTAACTGCCTCCCTATGTGGCCACAAATTCTGAAGTACCTGGTTATACGGATTCTTCATATAAATATCTACGCATTACTTGTAAAGGGATTAAAACCCTTAGATACATATAGATATATTAACTAATCATATACCAAATTTCTTATCATAAAATGGGTTAACACATAATAATTATATTAGGGTAATCGGTCTGATATCGGGATTAGTAAGAGATTCACAAACATATATTAAATATATAAGAGAGTCCATAAGTAGAAAATAATTTCTCCCAAAAGGGTGTGATGAGCCCAACATCCCATCCTTTCAACCAATGTGTGTTCATTAAGCGTTGTTGGGTCTAAAAACCCTACTAAATACCTGCCTTTGTAAAGTAGGTTGGTACCTAGTTATGGATCTGGGAACCATTGTGAGTTTATAGGGAAGACTAAAATAATTTGTAAACCTGATGTAAGTGATTTAGAAAGTTATTGAACCCCCCATAATACACACATCGTTCCAATATCATGGCATCACCTTTATAAAATAAAAACGATAAACTACCATGTTCGTGTTAAGACATTCCGTTCGTCAAATTATGGATTCCCATCCAAATAATTTCTCTATAAAACATAGGTGTGTAGCCTTTAACTGCTGAAAATTTTCCCACATGTTATGATGCATGGAGGGCACCAATTCCTTTTTTATCTCATTAGGTAAATCCAAATCAGAAGTTTCTATGGGCCTAAAACATATTTGGGATGTTTTTTCTTCTACCTCTCTCCATATATCCATGTCAGCTTCCCATTGTTGGACTCATATTCCTCCACCTCATTAGACCATAGGGATCACATATCTAAGATTCCTATTGACCAAGGTGAGGTGTTTTTGAAAGCTAATAGGGTACTATATACTGTTGACCCCCATGATTCAATCACTTTTACATAAAAATGTTTCTTGCTTTATAAAACCTATTTATATGAACGTCTCTACCCAAAAGGAAGATTTCCTTTACCAAGGGATATATTACCATCGGGTGGTTTTACATAGAGGATGTTATGAGTAGAACACATGTGAACAACCTATGTACCAACACATGGTAGAATATTGAGTTTGTTTTCACTTTTGGATTGGGGAGAATAGTCGGCAGTCCCCCGAGGTGTTTTTAATATGCATCGTATAAAATAGAGGACACTAGAATTGATTATGATATGTATATGATCCCCATAATATATTGTGGTTAGGATATGTTGGAATTCCATTTGGGATATATCACTAATATGATCCTATTGTAGGATAGTTTCCAATATATGTTGATAATCATCTGTTGTTGTGAGGATATGAGCCCCTTGTTGAGAAGCTGCAAAGGTATTCCAATGATCTTCAGTGTTTTTGGCATGGTTGTGAACCTTCCATTAGAAGGTTTTTAGAATATGATGATCATCCTTGATTGAATTGGGGATATGATCCTAGTTCAAATGGTAATTCCCTATCAAAATATGATAACATACCTATAGAATTGGTAAAGGGATATGGGACTCCTCCTATATTTCATTTTAAGGATGTTAGTGTAGTCATTCATCAATAGATTTAGGGACATGAGAATTGCTTCCTTATGCTACTAAAATATACAATGTCGCTTCATAGAAAGGTGTATGATCACACCCTGAGGTTATTTTTATATTTTATTAATGAATCTTATTTGGGTTGTGGGGTATGAGTCAGCACCCATTACATAGAAATGTGATGTTGGATTTCCTCGATAGGAATGTGCACTTGTCCTTAGGCATGTGCCAAAATAGGTTGGTGATCCATAGATAAAATGAGAGTATAAGGATGATCCTATGACTCATCCTTTATCATATTATATTGATATCCGCAAAGATGGGAGAATTAATGTGATCATAATCTGGAGTATCCACTTGTTCATGTTGATCATGGTTATATGCTTCTTATGGATGTTGGGATAGGAATATGTGTCTACCCTATATTTTTTCTAATGCTAGAATATTTTAATGAATATCATCTTTCATTTCCATAATAAACTAAATAAATTTCATAGTATCTGTAGTAATATAATATGTTACATTCTTAGCATCTAAACAATACTTCCAGTTATATTATATTGATGTAATGATATGATCTCACATCTTACCACCATGTGCCATCAAAATATTTTGATGGGATTATTTCATGGGGGTCAGGATATGTACCTCCCCTATTTCTACTTCAGGAATATGTGGTAAAACATTAACTGAGTGAGAATTGTTGTTAGCATGTTCACCAGCCACCACTGAAATATGTTGGTGAGAGTTTTTAGTAGAGGAACGTATATGATACCCATCCTTTGGTATGAAGCATTATATACCAAGTGATATCTCCTTGGTTCCTAGGTATGAATGTATAGGGGTGGGAACCTTTTGGGTAGTGCCATTAGTAAGAAACTATGGGGAATTTTCAGGATGACACCAGTGATGGAGGTTGACCGGATACTTTCTATGAAGCTCATAAACCTGGGTAGAGCTGTAATCTAATCCTCGATAAAACTTACAATTTTAATGATGGTGTGGTTTTCATGCTATGGAAATATACTCCCAATTTTCTTGATTATAGAATTTTATTTAGATTTATTAAATATTTCATTGAATGATACAGTTATAGGATTTAGTGTCTGGTGACCTCTATGTGAAATCTCAAGGGTTGGGATATTTCCATTTTAGTTTTATTCTCGGACCCTCACATTTTCCACCAGATGTTGAAGATGTTGAGGTGGTGAAGCTATTTTATAATTCATGGAGGTTTATTTTCTTATTGTGGTTTAAGAATATTTTCTTAATGATGACATGATAATAGGAAATGGTTATATTTTTTGGGAATTATTTTTATCCAATATAGAAAATAAAAAACAAGGTCACCAATTAGTGCATCATCACATGTATGAAACAAGCTCAACTAGAAATGAATGGGTAATAAATGTTTTCTCTATTGTTGTTTATTTTAGAAATTTGGTTATGAATAAATGGCATATATTATTGGAACAACAATTATATTATATTATTTTAAATATTCATGTCATGTTCACACTTTTTGTTTTTATTTATGGTGAAAACAAGTTGGAATGATGTGCATGGACCTTTTGTCCTTTGTTAAAGCAAGGTTTATATCAGTTTCACCATTTCTATTTCCATTAAATGTTGGATGAAAATGGATGTAACATTGAAAACTAAATTTTGGGTTCATGAGTGTGGTTGGAAAATATTTTATATCAGTTTCATTATCTTCATTTCTTAAAAATAATTCACAACATCTCTGACGTCCATCATGAGCATACCATCCAAATGCATGAGTTCATTTGTTGTTTCGAAACCGATGATTCATAAAAGCATACATTGATGGAGTGTATAGGAGGCTTGCCTCATCACAAATAATTTTTGGGGAATTATTTCTTACTCCATGACAGTGTTATATAATTATTTTATGTTCTTGAAACATTCCCAAATCCTATTATGAGACTAGTTATAAACAAATCAGGTGTCAAAACCCTATACATGATAGATGACGTTCTATTGATGACCCCATTTATATGTATCATATGTTTATTATCTAGATACCATTAGTGATTAGAATTTGGGAATTTATTCTTCATTGGTTCTAGGTGACTTGACACTCTGGAGTCATAGTACCATCCTGAAAGGAAATTTTTGTTACATAGTTGTGATTAAACCTCCACGAGGCATCTTAAATATCATATATAAATAGGTATAAAATCAAAAATAGTTAATTTAGTAACATTCCATGTAGTTTAGTGTGATGAATAAATGATGTTCATGTTGGAATTTAAGAACTTGGTATAGAGCTTGGTACATAGAAAGGAATCCATCATACCCAGATTCTTAATAAGAATCAGATACTTTATAGTTAACATATTAGGAATATATGAATGTCCATGTTTGGATGGTCTTTGAATCTGGTTGTTGAGATGATCACGAAAAATCTATAATCCCACATGATTCATGATCAATTTAGGAAACAAGAGATAATAGAAGATAAAATGTGTCATAATCGATTAGAAACTGAGTTTATACGGGGATGACACAATGAAAATTCTATTATAGATGAGTAGTAATTACAATATTAGGTCACCCATATTGGGGGTTATTGTTATTTTGTAATGATCATTAAAATTCCATAATATTATGTGATTATTTCTTGGTGTGAGAAACAATATATAATTTGTGGTCTGGAACACATCAAATGGATGTAGGACATAGAAATTTAAGAGACCCTAATGGAATGTATTGAAACAGATCATGGTCATTATGAAGGCATCCTCATCATAAATTTCTGTTTTATTTCTAACACTTTTAAGGGAATGTGAGAACCCAAGTCCGAACAAAAAACCAAAGCATCATATAGAAAAAGAAACAAATGAACCATTAAAATCAAGTTTAATCCTATTAGATGCATTATTCCTATGTTTTTTCTAGAGAATTCCATTTACCCCTAACTCCATATCATCTTTAGTGAGGTCCTAGAACCAAATAGAAAACTTTTACCACATATGTATGAACTCTTCCATGCTTAACTTCCCTAAAATAAACCCTCTTGACAAAATACAATCTTTTTTGTCAATCCACTCCATTTGCATCCTACTAGTAGTTTCCACTTCAAGAGCTCTCTCAAACATCTTGACCTTGTCCTCCTTTGAGGCGTTGAATGGCATCGATTTCTCCAACATCACTTCCTCAGAATGGATGATAACATCCCATGTCTCCTTTATCAGGACCACCTCTATCTTCTTTTATGCCATAATGTCTAGAGATTCATCGTCCATTTCACCATTAAGGCCTATCTTATGTTGCAGTCTTGAATCCATCATTACCTCATCACCTGAGGGGATGAATGGGCTAGCAGCCTTACATTCTGCATGCACGAGATCGATGGAGGATTCATCCACCTCAATCTTGTCACCATTTCACTTTATCTATGGAATTATGCATACATTTTTAGGAGCCTTTGAGGGTAGCTTTCCCTTGCTTGCAGATCTAGTAACTGGCTGACTAGGAAGGTTGGAGTAGTCCCTCCTAGGATGCACCCTTTCATTTTCCATAATGAAACCATCAGAAGGAATCCTACATATCCTTTTATGATAAGAATTAGATTACATATAGTTATATTTACCCTCAATTAGTTGATGGGTGGGGGAATATAGGAGACCCATATGAGGAAGGTCACATTAGTTAGAATATATGAGATATCGAGGGGATTATTCCAAAGTGGATGCCTAATATATCCAACCCTTATCCTCTGATAGGTAAAGGGTTGGGATAGTGAGGGGTTTCCTTAAAACATGAAGATTATATAGTGATGATAATGATGTGTGGGTGAAAAGAACTTTTCACATCATGTTCACATGACTCAAGGGTACTTTTCTGAGTGGGTCTACTAGATAAGGATTATATGTCTAAGGTTGTGTTCCTAACACGTCTATAAATGTCTGCATAATAAGGAAAAAATGTCTAAGGATGTATGTTGATCAAGTACGAGGATGAATATTTGACAAAGATAACATGTCATTATGGAATAAATGACATTTATTTTAATTTCTTATTTACATTTCAAGATGTTATCACCTAATCTAAATAGGATATCTGTCACGAACCAGCCCGATTCAGCCCTGAACCGATCACCCAGGATAGCTCGCAACAAGTCCTGAGAGGCCTTCCCGATCTTCCCAATATGGAGACAAGAACTGAGGGAATTATTAATGTGAAAATGTAATGATTTATCCCACATATAAATAATTAAACAACCAACTGAAATAAATGGACATCCCAATACACATTTAGATAAAAGTTGAATTGAACATTATTTACACATGGAAGTGAATGTAAAACGAAACCAAAAAACTCAAACGAACAAACCTGAAAACTAGCTATCTTCTGTGACCCCTATGGTCACTCTCCAACACAATGATCACATGTCTCCCAAGGCGATCAACTTGAGTTGAAACCTGCACAAGGGGAAAAAACAGAAGAATGCTATAAGCATGAGTACTAAAACTTAGTAGGTTAGCCTGATATTCTATCCCCAATGCACTTACATTAAAATAAAAGAAAAATAAATAACAAGATTGAAATAAAATATATAAAATTATGTTTTACGAACATTGTTCTATTCTATAATCATTATAAAATAAAATTGTTAGAAGTTTTCATAACCAGAAAATCATAGTAACCAATTTAAATGAGATGCAATGTCAAAATAAAAATATTTTTCAAGAGGACTACATTAAAGTATGTGAACATATAAATAAAACACAAATTATATTGAATTTATTAACCATACACAACATATTCTGACAGTGAGTACAAAAATATCCAATGATCACAAGTCACGGGAACACCCCTAGGGACTAGTTCATTGTGGGCCCAAGGTACCTCATATCTCGGTGTAAAAGTAACCATAAAAAAATATCTGTTCTCATGCATGATCCAATATTAAGAAGTAAATACCAATTACCTAGTGGCCCCAAAAATCATCATCACAGTTTATTTAGTTTTTTAATCATCAAAATTTCTATATTAAATAGCGATGAAACCACTCTGGATCACTAGAATACCAGTACACGTCCACCAACCTAGATACCTGAGTTTACCTTTAGTGCTCAATAAGGTTATAAATATTATTAAATACAATTATCACATGAAATATGCATTACCAAATAATACATTCAAAAATATCCTACAGACATGTTTCACATTACTTTCATGGATCAATAAACCACTTAAAATTTTCATAAAAAAATTTCAAATAGTATAATGAGGATTTGGACATAAAATCCATTAAAAATGACCTTTTAATGAAAAAACCCCAACATTACCATATCAAAACATATTTTTAAACCCCAATACCATTTAATAAATCAATTTCATGGACCATAAAATGGCTCCAAATGATAAAACTTGAAGTACACAAGAAAATTATTTTTCCAAGAAAAATTCCATATGGGCCTTTAAGCATTCTTCACAAAAAAAATATCAAATGAACCAATTCCAATATTAATAAAGAGGTTTAAAAACAACATTGGAATAAATATAAAATTTACATAAACCCATCAATAACTCAGGTAACACATTCAAAATCCATCCATTTCTATAAATGTGTCAAACATGGAATTTACTGAGAAGAGATGCCAAAACACCATAAGAACTATTACTAACTTCATCAAAAAACACAAAACCAGATTGGAACCCACATAAAGAACCCAAAAACATTGATTCACATGTTTCGAATATTTTTAATAAGAGAAAACTATCATTTTATATTACCTTGAGCATACAAAATCCAACCGAGCACTTTCCTGAAAATGAGGCATGCAATAATTAATAAACAAAACTCTATATAACACTAAAAATGTTATATAAACAAATTAGCATGCCAAAAATTTATTTAAATTTCTAAAAATATTCTAAAAATTATAATTTAGGTGAAAAAACAAATCGATCATTTCAACAAACACTGATTGTTCACACTTTAACCAAATCAACACAATTTTCACAAAACAAGGCTTAAACTACCCTTATAGCACAGTAGATAATTAAAAAATGGGTGAACATAAATACCTAGAATACATATAAGGTGGGAACAGAAGTAAACATATGAATCTTGATTTATAAAGGCATTTATTGGGTTAACCTACCTCAAAACCATGGTGGAATGGAAACGCACACCTGATAACACCTTTTGAGCGTTTATAAATGCTAAAATGATGAATACGAGCCCCAAAAAAGAAAATAACACATTAAAATATTAGAATAACATAATACTAGGTTGTTAATTACTAGGGTAGAAGATAGATCTTAGAAAAATTGGGAGGAGGTGGAAGGAGGATAAAGGAGAAGGAAACTTACCTTAATAACTAGAGAACTCTTCATCTTCCCTTAGATCTACACACTTAGAGGAGAGGGAATGACTTGGAACTCAATGGAGAGGCTCAATATATGACCAATGGATTATATCTCAAACCTATATCACCTAAATAGTGAAAAATAAAACACCAAAAGACTTCAGTGCTAGACTATTCCTCCATGTTGCAAAATTAATCCCTCAACCGAGTCATTCTGGCTAGGAATTGTCACAAGGCAGAATAATCCTGCGAATATCATCAAATCTCAAAAAAACATATCAATTGATTAGTTCAATAAATTGAGAATGTAAGTTGAGAATAAATGTGGTGATAAAGTAGAAGATTGTTCTGGTGATAGGTTTCACTCTCACTCACTTAAATCACAATCATTGTCTGCTATTGTGAAGAAGATAAAATAATGATCATGATGAAGATCAGATCTCCAGGTTGCGTCAAGATTCACTTCTTGGATACATCCCTGCAAATTAGATAAATATTACAAGAGATTTGATATATCCTAACAACGAATGCATAAACAAACAAAGAATAAAAATTGAAACAAACATAACAATTTTATTAAAACAAAACAGATCACCACAATTCCAATATTTAGAGAATGAAAATAAATGTGACGACATAGTAGTGGAGGATGATGGTGGAGTGGGGATCCCTTATATTATGTAAAATATGATTCCCTAGTCCATTGAATATGGAGTGGTGAGGTGTCCATCTTGCCAATAGAATAGGAGAAGTATCACCTCTTGTTCGGAAATAAAAAATAGAAAAAAAACATATAACAAGTATCAGTCTCAATCCACATGGCATTCCATTCACATGCATGTCACCAAATTTGAGGGAACTATCAGTGAGTGCACTCAACCTCTTATAATGAACCATGAATCCCCCACACTTTTATCTTGATTTTCCATGATTGGATTCAATCTATCAAAAAACATAAAAAAATGATTTGTAGGAAACCATAGTGAAATTACATATTGAATGTTGAAACATTATATATTACTGGGATAAGATGTCGTTAGTTGACTTATGATAATTTTTTTTATACTTTGAAATGTATATTTAATTATCGATATAAATATTTCATAAAGAACATAATTATATTTTTTTAAATTATAAGTATTAAAAACTATTATATTTTCGAGAGAACAAATTTGAAATTAGAAAAACTAGAATAGAGAAAAAAGATTAAGATAAAGAAGGACAAATATTATATTGATGAGAATTTCCTTCATCCTTCAGTAGTTCCATCTATCAATTTTGGGGAGGATTGCACTACCTTTTTTAGGAAGTGAAAAGGTGATTGGTGGGGGTTGGAATCCCACCCTCGTTGAAGTGTGCAGCCGTAATCAGTGGCTTCCTAAACCCCCCCCCCTTGGAATGCACACCCCTAACAATGTCATATATGATTTGATACTGCCTTATTAAAAAAAAGTTCTAGAAAAACCAAGTGGGATAAAAACCAAAATAAGGAAAAGAGTGCATTCACGTAGACTCCCCCTGTAAAGTTACATTACATTACAAATTATTCAACCTATACATCCCTGTATTATGTACAAAGTTTCTAAAGATAACGGTTGGTAGTAACTTTGTAGATAAATCTACAATGTTGTCATTAGATCAGACATATTTCATGTGTATATCTCCATTCTTTATAAACTCTTGTGTGCAAGAGAAAAATTTTGGTGGTATGTGTTTTGTTCCATCATTCTTGATGAAACCTTCCAACAATTTTGTGATGCACACAGTATTATCGTCGAATAAAATTATTGGGATACTATTCATAGGAAATATACTTTCCACTTGAATGTGTTGAGTCATAGACCGTAACTAAACACATTCTCATCTTGCTTCATGTAATTCTATCACTTCTGAATTATTTGAAGATGTGGTGATGAGTGTCTTATTTTGTGATCTCCAATATATGGTAGTACCTCATACCTTAAACACATAACCAGTTTCTAATCGTGTCTTACGCAGATCATTTAAATAACCTCCATATCCAAAACCATCCATCTTCCTTTATAATTTGTTAGAATATAATAAACACAAATCAATAGTGCCACAAATATAATAAAAAATATGTTTAATACCATTCGAGTGTCTTTTTGTAGGGGATGAACTAAATATTTAAAACAAATTAGTAGAAAAAAGATATATCAGGATGAGTATAATTATAAAATACATTAGTGCTCTGATAGCACTGAGGTATGGTACTTCTAGACTAACCAACTCCCCATTTTCATCACTAGGTCAAAATTGATCTTTCTCAGTATTTAAAGACCAAACAACCATTAGAGTACTTAAATAATTCCCTTTATCCTTATTAACTCATTTTAATACCTTTTCAGTGTAATTTGACTTATATAAAAATATACCGCTTGGTGTATGATCAATTTGTAATCCAATACAATACTTGGTTTCTCCTAGGTCATTCATTTCAAATTCATCCTTTATGATTCTCATTGCTTCATTGATATCTTCTGGAGTTCTGATGATATTTAAATCATTAACATAAACGGAAATGATTACATATCCAGATGTTTTTTTC
Source organism: Viscum album (assembly GCA_963277665.1). Taxonomy (NCBI): domain Eukaryota; kingdom Viridiplantae; phylum Streptophyta; class Magnoliopsida; order Santalales; family Viscaceae; genus Viscum; species Viscum album. The sequence goes on from OY728129.1 coordinate 1,819,459,685, forward strand.
ATAATAAAATCACATTGGCATAAAAGGTTATTTGCATACCTTTTTTTTAATAAATATTCACATAAACGATTATACCAGATATGATCATATTGTTTTAATCCATAAAAGGATTTTTGTAATTTAATAGAATATAGGTCTTTGGGTTTTGATTTCAATACGTCGAGTATTTTGAATCTGTTAGGGATTATCATATATATACTATTATATAGTGGCCTATATAAATAATTTGTAACAACATCCCCAAGATGCATATTAGCCTTCAAATCTTGTGCAAGGCTGATTAGATATCAAAAGGTAATAGCATACCTAATCGGGAAATATGTCTCCTCATAATGAATTCCAGGTCTCTAAGAAAAACCTTGTGCGACAAGACGATCTTTGTATTTTACAATCTCATTTTTCTCATTACTATTATGTATAAAAACCCATTTATATTCAATAGGATTCACATCATCTGGTGTGAGAATGACTTGTCCAAAAACATTTTGCCTATTAAGTGAATTTAGTTCAACTTGCATTATGTCTTTGCATTTATTCCAATCGGGTCATTTTTGAAATTCCATAATAGACATTGGTTCTGGGTCATCATTTTCTATATCATGTGACATAGAATATGAAATTTTATCATCAATATTTACCATATTACTCTAATTTCATATATCACATGTAGTGGTATAATTAATATATATTTCATTATTTTCCAAACTATCAGGGTTTTCTATGTCATTTGAATTCTCTTTATGATTCTCATCATGTGTTTATTAAAAAACACTTTAATTAAATGTTTCTTCTCGAACTCATGCCTCCATAATGGGGTTTTCAATTATACATATCCCTTTTCTTTTCTGAGAATTTGTATCCATAGATCCAATTGGTCTTCAATGCTTCATGCGTGTTTTCGCGATTTCTATAACATCATTTTGTGATTGTTTCTTCGGGACATCAATTCTAGTCAGTTCATTTAGAGCTAGTATATATGATTTATTCACACACTTTGAATTTGTAAATTCATCAGGTAATTGATTTTATAGTTCTTGAAAATGTAAAATCTATTTCACTTCCATCCCACATTCCCAAGTGGGAGGATTAAGAAAAGTTAATGTATTCACATCCCATGAACTCTATACCATTTGTTTCTTTTCTCCCCGTAATGATGGGAATACTTCTTTATTGAAGTGAAAATCGACAAAAAATGATGTAAATACATCACCATATTATGGTTCAAGATATCTAATGATGGATGGGGATTAATATCCTATATATATTCCCAACCTCCTATGAGGTCCTATCTTTGTATGTTGTGGGGGATAAATTGGTACATATACTGCACGAACAAGTATTATTAAGTGGGAGATGTCATGCTCTTGGCCCAAATCTAATTGGATTAGAGAGAGTTTATGATAGGAACTTGGTTTGATGTGAATTAATGTTGAGGCATTCAATATTTCATGACCCCATACATATCTTCACAACTTTTTTCTCATTATTAATGGTCTATTAATAATATGAGTAATTTTATCAGTGATTCAGCTAAACCATGTTGTGTATCCACATGGGATATTGGATGCTCCCTGCAACAATCATTAATAGATTTAGAGGTAAACTCTCCAATATCATCAATCCTTAATTTCATAATAAAATGATCAAGAAATTGTGCTCTCAATTTAATTATTTGCGCCAAAAAACTTGAAAACAATAAATTATGAGTTGAGAGAAAACACAACGTGACCATCTTCTGGATGCATCAATTAATACCATAAAATATTTAAACGGTCTGAACAAGGGAAAAATATGTCCACATATATCCCCTTGATCACGTTCAATAAAATCTGGCATTTCGGCCTTAATTTCAGTTAGAGACGGTCTCATGATCAGCTTTCCGAGCAAACAAGCCTCCCCTGGAATTTTTCTTAGTGGAGAGATTTGTTGGACCATTACTGAATTTCCATGAGAACATTCAATTATTTTTGTATCATTCCTGAACTAGGATGACCCAATCATTCATTCCATAAATTAATAATTTTTGGTCTATTATTTACTACCATGTGTGTTTTGATTGCACTTATATATATAATGCAATCCATATGATAATTTTGGTAGTTTTTCAAGTACATTACTCTTACTGAATTTATTAATGGTAGTGAACATGTAATTTTCATTTCTCTCAGATATAGTTTGAGTATCATACCCATTCCGGAATATATCATTGAATATTAATAAGTTTATTTTGGACTTTGGGGAAAATAACATATCTTTTATAAAACATTACGTCCCATTGGGTAAAGAAAAACTCACTTTACCAGTCCCTTCAATCAGATCTATTGGACTTGATATAGTATTCACAATTGGTCTTGTTGATTTAAGATCACAAAAATATTTTTTTTATTAAAAATAGTGTGTGTTGATCCACTACCTGGTATGCAAATATCTATCTCATTTAAACAATCAATTCCATTTCTTTAAAGTAAATTGACAAACATTATGAGAAACACCTTATGGAATTTAAATAATGAAACATCTGAAATATAAAACACACAGAAAAAAATTTTCATATTATATGTCCTAACTACTGTAATTTTACTAAATTATTTCTAGATATCATCTCATCAAATTTGCAAGTAAAATTTCTTTCTTTGATTTATGTGATATTATCATTTGATGCCTCATGATTCACATTAAAATACACCTCATTTTTTTCTCTTTATAGGATGTCTAAAAAAAAGGTAGTTAATTCTTATTTTATTCAATAAATTCATTATTGAGCTTACAATGATACTTTGGGGTTTGACAAACTTGAGACAAATGTCCCTTAGAACCACACATGTAGCATGAATCTTCAAGATTCCTCATAGTGTTTGAGTTGATATTTCTTGGATTTTGATATTCATTTCGAGCAGACCCATGGTTATGACCATATCCTTGAACGCGTCTTCAACTAAAACCAAATCCACCATGAGAATCATGTCCTTGAATTCTTCTAGGATTATTTTCATGAAATTTAGCATTTACTTTAGGAAATGATATAGCTGAACCAGTAGGACGAGACTGATGATTTTTAATCAAAATTTCATTGTTTCTATCTTCTATAAGTAATGATGATATGGTATTATAATATTTTAAATACCCTCGTAAGCGGTGTTGTTACTGTATGGTGATGAGAGATGCATGAAATTGTGTATATGTCTTTTCAAGCATATCAACATCTATAATCCCAATACCACAGTACAAGAGTTGTGATACAGTTCTATACATGGAAGAATTGTAATTACTGACCCTTTAAATTCTTGAAGAGTAAATCGTTCAATTCGTCACAAGTTTCTAGAAGAAAAACCTCTTTCTCATGATCATACCTCTCCTTCATACTCTTCTAGAGATTGCATGGATATTTTTCTGTGAGGTATTCACATTTAAGACCCTCATCGAGATGTATTAGGAGTATGATCATTGCCTTTTCTTTATGTTGTAGGGTTTGTAAATTATTTTCTTCAATTTTTTCTGTGAGATCTAATGATTCGAGATGCATTTCTACACCCATCTTCCATCTCATGTAATAACTTTTGGAAATGTCAAGAATGGAGAATTCAAGCTTCATAGTATTATAAATGATGATAACTAGAAAACATTAAAATCAGTTTAATATTTTCCTTTGATATTATATATATATATCCCACCCTAATCGGATAATAAATCTTTCTTGTAGGGATTTGAAACTAAATACATTAATATATTGCATTACTCATTTAAAACATTCTTGCATGTATTGATTTATTAATTATACCATCCAATCTAGAAGATGAAAATAAATAATTTTAAACTGTCCGAATAAGAGGTAAACTATGTTTTATGGAGGTAATTAAAATAAACAACATAAACCATCCAATTTGGTGGTAAAATTAAGATAAAAGAATAAATAATCAAAACCATCCAACCATACAGTGAAAAATAAAAACAAAAACTTTCCTTTCTCCTTTTTGATCATTCGTGCAGCTAATGTGTTGAGAAAAAAAATTGAAACGAGAAAACTAGAATAGAGGAGATGGATTGAAATAATAGAGGATCAATATTTTATTGCTAATAATATCCAATATCCTTTAGAAGTTCAATCTATCCATTTGGGGGAGGATTGCACTGCCTTTTATAGTCAGTGTAAAGGGAAATGGTGGAGGTGGGCATCCCACCCCTATTGAAGTGTGCAACTGCAATCAGCGGCTTCCTAACATATATAAAATACTTATAATATTTACTTATTTATTTTATAAAGTATATAATATTTATTTTTATGATTATTATTATCATTATATTTATTATATATTATATGATTAACTAAAAGATGAAAATTTGTGATTGGTATGAAATTGAGCAGTAAAGTGGGAGGGGTGGGGCTAGGTTCAAGCGGCACTGGAAGGGGATGGTCACAAATGGTGGAACATTGTGGATTGGGGTTGGTGAAAGGTAATGCAAATGGAAGAAATGGTGAGGAACATCTCTGCTTCAACTTTATATAGACACCGACATCTGTTGTGGGTTCTTTATGTTGGAGAGGGGTGGCGATGGCGAGAAAGAGTGTGGGGCTAGATCTGTAGCTTTGAGGGGACTACTACCAAAAAACAATGGAAGGGAAGCGCTTCACTTTATCAATGCAATGAAGAACGCATTGATAAAGGGGTGGGGGCTTTATCAGTGCTAGCTAAAAGTACTGCTAAATTTTTTTAATAATAATTTATATACAATTATTATATTTATATTAAAAAATAATGTTTATTTATATATATATTAAATAAGAAAACCATATTTATAGTAAATATATATATTAATAATTCAAATATATATGTATATATAATTTTTTAAAAAATTATAAGATTATAATTAAATATATATATGTGTTTCCAATGAATTTTATGAATTAATATATTGATCATGTGTTCATATATGGTATGTATCATAATGAATGTTCATTTATACATTACACTCTTATTATTATTCATGTTGTCCATTAATGGAAGGTTTTTTATTATATATATTTTACTATGCATATATGATTAATTCATGTTACCGATATATAAACTATATTATGTTCTCAATACTTATAAAATTACATTAAATATATTTAATGAATAAACATATTTATTATATTTATAATTATTAAATTTTAAGTATATATAAATACTTTTTAAATGTATTTATTTGTAATTATAATTATAACTATATATATATTATTATAGAATTACAATAAATACTTATATTATAATTATATATATATAAACATATTTATAAATATATAAAAAAAGTGAAAATGTTTTCTGTAATGAGAGTTCTATGTATATTGATTTTGGATTGGGGAGCTCGGCGACGACGACCCGCAGCGATGGAACCCTAGGTGAGGATCGAGGCTGATTCCCCCCTCTATCCTCAATGTGGGAGGGGGAGGAGTAACTTGTCTTTCCACCTCCAATCCTGTGGAAAAATATCATTCCCTTCTCAAACCCTAGCTTTCTTTTGGAATTCCTGACTATTTCATTAATCCCAAAAGTTCCTGATCCTCATTTGGTGACCTTTAGTTATCGATCTTGTCGTCATAGTTCTATGAAGCATTGATTCATCTGGAACTCACACTGGTGGCTTGTTTCAACCAGCAAAGGCCCTCTATTGATGATTTTGACTATTTCCTCTTTGGTAGGTGGGATTTAAAAGACCGTGTGGTTGTCATTCTTCTTGACAAACACCACTTCATGATCTGGTTTGCTTCGGAATATGATCTGGTCCGGGCTTGGTCTAGTGACCCTTGTCGATACAATGGCTACATGTTTTTCCTCCCTCGCTGGACATTTAATATATGTATGAATCATTCTCCATACACCATAGTGGCATGGGTATGTCTCCCTCAGCTCCCTCTACCTTTCCAAAATCCTATAATTATTCATATGATTGGTAATATGGTGGATTGATTTCTATGTTTTGATGTTCAAACAGCCTCTGTAAGTCATCTGATGAACCCCCACCACTATGTTGAGGTGGATGTTGTGAGGCCTTTAGTCGATTGGATATGGATTACCATTGGTGAAGAGTTAAGATGGAAGTAGGTCATTTTCTTTGAATCTTGGGTGGACTACAACAAGAACTTCTATAGATTGGGCCATATGGACTCTAAATGTCAATGTGAGGTAATGAAAAGAAGGACTTATGATCTAAGGGAGAGTCTAGGTATGTTATTTTGTCCATGGCTAATGTCTGTTGTGGGTTCTTCTTATGGGAACGAAGGTGGTGTGGTGAGATGGTTTGCATCAACTTCAGGGGATTATGCAGGGGCACCCCCTAATCCAACTATTTCTGTAGTGTTTAGTCAACATCAGTTTGATCTGAATTCGGGGGATGGGGTGAAACAGGTTTTTTCCAAGGTTTTTTATGGTGATTGAAACATAAGAGGTCCATCATGTGTCAATGTAGTTACAAAGGACATATATCAAGATGTTTTTGGGTCGTTAGTTACTAAAAGGAAGGATGAGGGTGAGTGCAAGGGGCCAGCGCTAGTGGTTGAGGAGACTTTGGTGCTATAGGTTGTGATAGTGGTCCCTTGGGGGGTTTGGAAGTTTCTAATGAAATACAAGGTCGATATGTGAGTGATAGAGGTGTGGTGGTCACAATTTCTACTGGAAACTGTTTCTAGGAGTTGGTGCAGCAGAATGTGGAGGAGGGAATTCCAAAGAATGAAGGCGTAGGTATGCAGCTTGGGATTCCTTCTCAGGAGGATGACACCAGAACAAAAATTTTGCAATAGGGGACAATGGTTGGTTATGAGTCCATGGAATAGAAAAAGTGTCTAGCAGTGATTAAAACTAATAGTCAGTTTCAGAAGGGAATATGAGGGAAATATGGATATCATGAGGTTCATATCCCTGGTAAAAAGGGGAATTACTCTGAGAGTGATAAGAAGAATGATGGTGATATGATCAGGCCTACATTTAATGATGTGGTTCATGGTAGGAGGACGAATATGACTGGGAATCATGAATTCATGACTGCTCCACCATGACGAAGGTTGAGGAAGGACTACTCCTATTTACCAAAGTCGGTTTCCACTAGGTCTTCCGTTGGAAATACTGAGCTTTTATCCTTAGAGTCGATGAACCTATAAAAGAAGTATGCTAAGGTTCTGAAGCATTATGAAAGGTCGGAATGCGAATTGGCTACTACGGAGGAAGCTTTCTACCAGGGATGCAATAAAAGGTATGGTTCTTATGATATGTTATGGTCTCTTTTGTCTTGTGGTACTTGCTCACATTCCTTTTTGTTTATTTTAATAAATGGTCAGTGTGTTAGCCCCTGACTGAGCTTTTCTGGTATATACAACAATTTATAAATATATTTATTTATAGTTATAATTATCACTATATATATATATGTCAAAAATTATAAAATTATAAAAAAAATATATTTATTATAATACTTCTAAAGTTATAAATATATAATTAAATAAATATATTTGTAAATATATACAAATATTTATAAATAAATACAAATACTTATGATTATAATTCCTAAAGAAATATAAATACATTTAAATAATTAAATAATTATAATAATTATATTATATATATATACAAATATATATATAAATAAAAATAGTTATAAATATAATTCTAAAAATATGTAGATATATTTAAATAATTAAAAAAATTATATATATTTATAAAATTATAAATATATTTGTCATAATTTTATAATTTTATATATTTATTTATAATTACAACTATATATAATTTATTTAATATAATTTTTAATTAAAAATAAATATTTATTTGTTTATTAGTTTTAAATATAAATATATATATATATATCATTATTAATTCATAAAATATATATATTATTTTTATATATAATATTATATATAATTAAACAAATATATAGAAATATTGAAAAATAAATACCAATATTTTTATTTATAGTCATAAATAAATACATATATATTTAAATAATTATAAAATTATAATAAATATAAATATTATTAAAATTATAAATATTAAAATTATTAAAAATATTAATTTGTTATAATTTTATAATTATTTAGATAAACATATATATATATTCATTTATAATTATAGTTATAAATATATATATATATTCATATAAATAATTAGAAAATCAGAAAAAATATAGTTATATACATATATAATATTTTAAATATATATAATTAATATATTTATTATATATATTTTGATTTTTATAAATATAAAAAGTATATTTCTTGTAATTTTAAATTATTTAAATTATAATTTTATAAATATAATTATATATTTATCATGTATATAAGTGTATAAATATATATAATAATATAAATAGATTAGTAACATTATATCTTTATCAGTGCTCTTTTAGCACTGATAAAGGCCTATCTTTATCAGTACTAAAATAGAACTGATAAAATGTTTCATTATCAGTGCTATATTTTTAGCACCAATAAAGACAACCTTTAATAACGCTTCGTATTTTAGTACTGATAAAATACACCTTTATCAGCACTTTTTAGCTAGCTCTAATAAATGATTCACCAGATTTTATAAAGAAACCATAACTTTCTCATCCTTCCTCTCACCCATCAAGCTCTCGTGGAAGCCAATGACCGCCACTGCCACTACCTCTTCCTGCTCTCCCCCCTCCTATTCTCCCATTGAATCCTCCACTATGAACCTTCCTTCCATGCACGCCTCTCCTCTGTTGTGCACCTCTTCTACTCTGTCGCGGTTCTCATTTCTACGCGCCACTCTTTCGCCGCTACGATTCCCTCTAGTGTGTGCCTCTCTTCCACCACGTGACTCTCATTTGCTTCTGAATCCTTTATCGCGCTCCTCTCCTCCGTCAAACGACTCTGCCACCATGTGCCTCTCCACTTCCATGAACGCACCTCAGCCGTGCGCTGAAACGTACCTCTGCGGTGATTTTTCTCCTCTTTCTCATCCATTTCTCATGTTATTACAGTTTGATGTTGATGGTGATGTTGTGAATTGTACGAGAAAAACTCCCCACTAAATATAATGGTCATTACTAGTACTTGTTTTCATACTAAATTAATTTCATGTTAGTTTTTCTGGTTTTTAGATGTTTTGTCTCATGCTAGATCGGGTGATAGGTTAGTTAAACCAATTCTTGTTCCCGAAAAAATGGTATCAATTCTTCTTTGATTACCAGATTCCACGTGTTGGGATACGATGTAGGTGCTATGGAAAAATATTTTAATTTATAGCGAAGATTTATTCCTTCATATTAATGAGTTAGCTTAAGATACACCAATGTCTATGGATGTCCTTAGGGTAGACAGGTGGGCTATGATTGATGTGAAAACAATCTTGAGAAGCCCCATTTGAAAAATGATTTGAGTGACATCATATACGTTCGACACATGGGTTTCATTTAATAATTAAATGTTACACATATTATTGATCCCAAATCGATTTGTTTGTGCTATTTAATTTATTACACAAGATATTACATGCACTCATCCAATGAGAAAAACTAGTTCCCACCCACATTAGTTGTTTTTCCTAGTACTGGCCCGCAACAACCTAGTCTATCTTTAATCTCTCACATTGAGTATTTCTAACCCTTATTGTGAAATCCGTGCACTATTATTCCCTCATAAACCTCATTGGTGCTGCAGTTGATTGTCTAGATACCTCATGAAGTTTTTATATTATACAATTCTATTATGAGGGTTGTAACATATTTTTAGTAATTGAATGAATTTCCCAATTACAAAATTTTGACTTATCCAGATTCCTCCTATAGATTTTCATCTATTTTTCTTGGAATTCATACAATGTGTCCATTTTCATGAAATACACAAAAACATTAAAAATTAGGGATGAACATATTATTGAATTATATGATCAATTAATGAAATATATAAATTTAATGCATGAATTATAGCTATTAAATACCCTAAGATTATAACATTACTTGTCCTGAAGCACAAAATATCAAATCATTCAAAAAGGAACAACCATCATACAATTATTAAAATTCCATTATAAATAATATAAAACAGTTATCAGTGAGAGAATAAATTTTCTTATATTGAATAAAAGATTTATCTTTAAATCCTCATTTTCCAATGAAAGTGAATTAAAAAAATATTTAAAATTTCCCATTATGAAAATAGTGGAACTAATCATTATTTCTATTTACATATATTAATTCACTCATTAAATATTATATTTTTATTCAGAAACCTTTGATGTTAGGGGGTGTATGTAGTGGAGACCTAGGGAATCACCACATATGATGTGGTAACAATAATATGGAAATGAACTGGTACCTTGGTAAAGAATGATAATTTCACTCAACCTACATTTTATAGATAATATGTATATCATGAAAATACCCTCCCTTCAAGTGTGACAAACCATGATTCATGAATAAATTATTTTCCTGCACGTCTTGATGTATTATGCTAGATCCAATAGGGTGCTAGAATTCCCTCAATGGATGCCAACCAGAACAAGGGATTTAGACTCCACTATATAATTCTAGATATTGTAAATCCTAAAAAACATGAGCGAACTAAACATCACCTTTTTCTATGGCCTAATAAGTATTCATTTTCCATTTTAAGATGTGAATCCAAATATCACCTATCCCCTATCATCCTACACAAATACCACCATCATTCAAGGCATAAGAGATCCTTCCACATTCAATTTTATATATATACTAGGTGTCCTATATCTAACCCATCACCCTTGGTTAGGTTGACCTCCTCCCTAAGGGTCATGTTTAATCATCAAGATCATCTTATTAAATGAGATTGATGACAACCTTCCTAGGATTAAAACACTACAGTTTTCCATAATTTATTTCAGGAAAACCTGAATAAGTGTTTGAGAGTTAGGCATTCATTCTCTCACATTGTTCCTTTCCACAAAAGAACCAAACACACCATAGTATAAACCTTGTCACATATTTCTATCATGGTACCATGCTGCCCTACCCAAAAAAACAAGGTCATAATAAACTCTTAAAGTGGGTCCCAATTAAATATATTCTCTATTATCTACCCAAAACATCCTAGAATGATACTCTCCCATTATCCTTTAATGTGGAGATTCCAATATTATTGATATCCTTGGAAGTGAGAACACATACAATGTAATTCTTGAAAAACACATTTCTTCTAATCATTATCATCTATTTGATATCACCATGGTCTTAAACCACCAATCCAAGAATTTATCCTTCTTATATATATATTTGAATCATATCCTTTGCATACACTTATATGATTCATGGTTATAATGAATCATAAAACAGTAATCCTTCCCACTGAAGTGTTTGGGTAATGACTCAAAAAAATAGGTGTCATGTGCATCAACTTTGTCGATGTTCTAGTAAAGGATCATATCCTTTTTACTAAGTGTTTTTCTATGAATCTGTGATTCATGATGGATTATATGAAGGAGATATTATTAACTTGGAACCATAGAAATAAGAGGTCATTACTAGACTATTTACGATTCTAGTAACTGATATCATATCAACCTACCACACAACACACCTTCACTTTCATAGAATGCATCTTCTCGAGCATGATAAATTAAAAGTTAGACATAATCATGTTTTGACCAACCTAGAAACTCCATTAATCTCTATAACTATTCTTTATGACTCTCCCATAAAAGTGTTAAAATTTATAATGTCCCATTATAGCCTCATATGTATTCTCTTCATGTCTTAAAAAATCCTTAAATTAATACCCCTTCATTTATCACATTCGTCATTCTCTTTGGATAATCATGGTGGAATACCCCCTGTTAGTATCCTAGATGAATGTCTTTATGATTTTTTTTCAATAACATTCACAGTTCTCTTATATTCCTAGATTACTAAAAGGATTTTCATTGAATTGATGTAAGTAAAATATTTAACAGTTTTATCATTCCCCCAAATGATATAAAGGAGATATTCTAGTTGGAAATTTTCCCATTGATATGAAGAAGGACTCGTTATTTCATCATTTCCCCCAATAATTTGGTAATATGTGTTCCATCTTCAGAGACCCTTCATCCCCTATTTGTTCAATATATCTATTGGCACCAAGAGATCAATCGATTATGATCCATGCGAAGTTTCTCTTCTTTTCTCCTTGGTTTCCTCTTTGTTCATCATCTGGAGAAGGTGGAGGAAATGACATTGGTTAGTTCAAGGAACATTGATATAAATTTTTGGGTTTAGGATATTGAGGTTTCTCTCACATGATCTTGGATTAGTGATTATCTATTTCGTTGTAATTTCACAATGCTTGATGAAATCTTCTATTGAGTTATGGGTTTAGAAAATGTTATTTATTCTGTGTAAATTATGGAAGTTTCATGATTTTTTTGTTTGATTTGGTTGGATATAAAAGATTAAATTACCCATAACACCTCAACTCAAAACATTAGGTTTTATTTGAATAGCCATAATACCCCATGTACACCTCCCCATCAAAGAATTAAGTATATATTATCAATTAATTAATGTTATACCATCAATCCTCTAATGATAAAAACTTTATTAATATGATTCAATATCATTTACCCATTGAATGTTTTTTGTTAATGGTAGATCCCTATTTGATCAAGAAAATATAAAAACATGATATATTTTCCACCGACATATAAATAAATGAGGAATTCATCATCAGATCATCAAGGAAAACATAGATACAATATATATCAATTCTCATTTAACAAAGAAGAAGGGTGAAATGTCATGGATCTAAGAAGAACTTTATACTCAAATGAATCCAGATCAGTCAAAGGTTAATGCATCAAGGGGAGAATTATGGTAAAGATTTAGAGACCATGAGGGAGATTTATAATTTAAAATAGGAACATGGGGGGGTCAGATTTTGGTGTAGAAGGTGAAAAAAACATGCACAATTAAAACCCATAAGGTCTATTAATTGCACCTTTGGGAAGGCTGCACTGAACTGTCTGTAATAGGAGGCTTCTACTGTGAAACAAGAACAAGATGTTTCTTTTTGTGATGAGCGACATATGGAATTGTTTCTGCGAAAGGAATGAAAATTGAGAAAAAAAATTATGTAATGGGTCCATGATTATAGATTTTATTTGGTGTATTTATAATGGAAATAACAAATAATACTTCATTTGAGAGACATATACATTGTTCTTGGGGTGTACAACCAATTTCTTTGTTGTGATCCAATGATCATTGGGATAATGTAGTGTTTGTAGTAAACTGAAACATGAGTGTTTCATGATTGCAAGTGAGGCAAAAAACTATGGAACACATTAGTTACGACTCTAGTGTTGTGGTGAAGAAAAATTGACATAACTAGGAAATTGAATCATGGATACTGGATATACGATGCTGGGGAGAATAATATAAAATGATTATAGAAATTATAATTATTATACCAACTTTTGGAATAATGTGATGGAGTAATACAACACTGATTGACTTGTGATGAATCAAGGTGTTTTTTATGTATTTTCTATAAGGTTCCTCTCTTGGGATCTATGTATTTGTGAAAATGTCTAAGTGAATCTTTTAAAATGTTTAAAGTGTTTTCAAATATTTCTTAGATTCTTGTATCTCATTTTAAATGATTAATATTATTGGGTCATAAAGCTGCCCTGAATGCTAAAAATGAATTGTTGTGTTTTGAAAGGGTGTTTGGAACTGATTGATTTATTTTAAAATTTGTGTGTTATTTGAAAGGGGAATTTGTGTAAATGGTTAGTTTTTTAATGGGATTTCATGTTTTATTTTAAATAGTTTTCAAATTAAATATGAATTGTATTTTTTTCATAATATTTTAATTTTATATTTTTATAGAATTAGGAAAACAATTACATTATATCAATATATTGTGTATTTATATATCTAAATACTAATATCATTGAATCAAATAGGATGAATATGAATAAAGAATGGATTGATTCCAATCATTTGAAAAGAGAGTATAAAGATAGGGTGAAAGAGTTCATCAAGTGTGGAAAAGATCATGCATATGACACTTATCAAATCCTTTGTCTGTGTCTACGCTGTTTTTATTGAAGAAAAGTTAATCTATAGGAGTTTGAAGAACAAATGATCTGTCAAAAATATATCGAAGTTATAATTGTTGGAAAAAACATGGGGGAAAAGATAATGTAACTTGTGGATGGGATATCAGTGAATTTTATTGATCATATGATATGATTATAGGTGTGTATAATGAAAAAGACCCCATCAAGGATGTGATTACAGATGTGAATGATGATAATGGTCATATTGAGAAAATAACATTGAAATTTGAAGATGAACTTTGTGATTTCCCAAAACATTTTTGGAAATTAAAGTGTTGTGAAAATGGGCCTTTGTATTGTGGTTTCACTAAATATACATCATTGTCATTTGTATATAAGATGTATAATTTGAAAGCAGGAAACAGTTGGAGTAACGTCAATTTTATAGAATTACTTTCTCTCTTGAATGACATTCTCCTAGAAGACAATGAGCTCCTGAGCCGAACATACGATGCCAAACTATTGATATGCTCTATGGGTATGATATCTAAATGAATACAAACATTATCAAATGAAAATATACTATTTATAAAGAACCAAAAATCACTTAAAGAATTCCCAAACTCTAGTGTTTCTTGATACAAGAAATATAAATCTGGTCCTATAAAAGTTTAATGGTACTTTGAAATAATTCTAAGGTGTAGGCTCCTATATGGAAGTGTAGAGATGATAGGTCAATTAACATGGCACACATACAGAAGAGATAAAGATGGGAAACTATATCACCCGATAAACTCTCCATTGTTGAAGATAATTGATCATTAGTATCCTGATTTGGAAATGAGGTGAGAAACCTTCTTCTTGCATTATCTATGAATGGAGTGAATCCTTTTTTTCAAAACAATACTCACAGTACGTTGACCGTTATGTTGTTAAATTATAACTTACCATCTTGATTATGCATGAAATGAAAACACAACATGATATCTATGAAAATATCAAGACCAAAAAAACTAGGTAATGATATTGATGTTTATTTGGATCCATTGATCGAGGATTTGAAATTATTGTGGGATTTATATGTTTTGTTGTATGATGTTTATTGAAATGAAGATTTCACATTGAGAGAAATGTTTTATGGGAAGATAAATGAATTTACTACTTACGGAAATTTGTCATGATATATCATTAATAAAATTCATTGGTGTCCCATCTACAAAAAAGGTACACAGTCAATTAGGTTGAGACATTCCTCAAAAACTGTGTTTCTTGGACATCACAGATTTCTACCCTGACGACATAAGTACCGATCATCGACGACATCATTCAATGGATGTTACGAAGAACATAAAACACCATATCCACTAATAAGTGATCAACTATTTGAGAAAGTAAAATATGTGGACACTGCTTTTGTAAAACCATTTTTGAAAAACCATTCGATAACCACTTTGTAAAAGAGGTCAATTTTTTTGAATTACCATACCAGAATTGTCTATACATTAGACAATTTCTTGATGTTAGGAATGTTGATAAAAATGTATGTGATATTGTCATCGGAACATTTCTAAATGCACCTAGAAATAAAGGATGGAATTAAGGCTAGTTTGGACATGGTTAACAAAGGAATAAGAGAATATTTGGTGCTAGCGAAAGGTGAAAAATGAAATCTTCTTACTCCATCTAATTACAATCTTTCCAGGAAGGAGAGATATCAGTTTTGAAACTTCTTGAATGACATAAAGATTCAATAGGGGTATTCAATGAATATTAAGAACATCGTGTTAATGACATATTTAAATTTAAATGGTCTGAAATGAAATGACTTCCATGTTTTGATGAAATAACTAATTCCAATAGATTTATGTCTCATTTTTTCCAATAATTTCTATTATACATTAATGAAGCTCCATTTCATCTTCAATGTTATATGTAGCAATTTCATAGACCCAAAAAAATTGTCGATTATGGAAAGGGAAATTGTCATCATATTATGTGAATTGGAAATGTTCTTCCCACTGACATTCTTTGATATGATGTTTCATTTGATGGTTAAATTGGAGAGATAGATTCAGTTATGTGGTCTTGTACACTATAGATGGATGTACCCCATTAAATGGTATATGAAGATTTTGAAAGGGTATGTCAAAAATCAATGTCGACTAGAGGTTTGTATTGCAGTGTAAGATATTATTGAGGAAGTCATTGAAATCTATAATGAATACCTGTATGGTGTGAAAGACATTGGTTTAATGAAATATTGTCACACTAGGAGGCTTGTGGGTGAAGGAAGTTCTGGGAGAGAGGTTCTTACAATAAATATTATAGATCTATAGTAGGACCAACTGTACATTTTTCATAATATTTTGGACATTGAACCATATCTCAAACCCCACAAAGAAATTATTTGGCATTTGAATCCATCAAGGGATTAAAATTGAGATCAAATAAACCGAATCGATAGTTTATAGGATTGTTTTGGGACTATATATTTAAGGAGTCAGATGAAAATATGACTCGACTTCAGAACGACTTCGATGGATAGGTGAAGGACTACGTGTGTATGTATTATCTTATAATGCTTATGTAAATAATGCTTATAAATTATACAAAAAATAACATGATAAAGATAGTACCATGTACAATAGTAGAGTTAAACATGGGGATAAAGAGATGAATGTTTCTAGTGTTAAGGATAGAAATCCAATTTATCTAACTATGTCACACATTAGCATCATCAAACTAATATGGGAGTTGGATTATAAAAACATCAATGTACTGATTTTCAATGCAAGTGACTTGATAATAGGAGTGTTGTTAAAATAGATGATTTGGGAATCGTGAATGTTTATTTCAGTAAGTAAGGGTACAAAGACAAACTGTTTATAATGGTATCACATGTTGTACAAGTATTTTATGTTACATATCCCATAAACTGAAAGTTGTCAATTGTTCTATTATCAACCAAAAAAATTAAAGGGTTATATGAAAATTCAAGAGAGGATAACCCTTTCATTCGGACTCCGGGAACATTTTTTAGTGGTCCCAAGGTAGATAGTGTTTTTTATGTCAGAGGAGACAACAATTAAGGGGTTTGGATTGTCGATAGAGGGGTAAAATACCATCAACTTTAAAAAAAAGAGTTCAATAATCAGGTTATATATTTTTTGTAATATAAATCATGTTACCTTATGTTATTATATGTTCACGAATACTTTTATGTAATCTAAATTAAATTTTAAACCACTTCTGCAGATAATGAATTCTTCATGTGATGATGCTCCCAATACCGAGGAACAATAGGTCTCTCAACCAACTCTTTCTCGTAGTGTAGAGGAATAACATGTCTTTAAACATACTACTGCTCGTAGTGCAGAGGACCAACATGATTCTCAACCTGTTGCTACTGCTGCTCCCAGTGTAGAGTAAAAACCACCATCTACACATGCAGATGCTATCACTCCAGAGGAACATATTGATGATATTTAAACTAAGGAAATGGTAGAAACAAAACACTGAAAGTTCATAAAAACAATAGCTTCATATCTTGATGTTGCTAGCAAAAATATTTAAGGAAAAATTGAAAGGCATCAAATACAAGGGAAGATGGAATAAGATGGGCCACTATGTTAACCCCAACTAGGCCATGTTCGGTAGTTACATTGGAATCCTCACTCAGTAACACGTGATTATTGATATAAAGTTGTGGTGCCATGTTTTCCTCGAGCTTAAGACACTAATGTGGGGAGATATTATAGTAACATTATGATATCATTTCATTAATTTATTGAAAAAAATAATAATTAAAAATTGAATTACTCTTCATCATCCCTTATAGAGTGCATTTATAGTGGATGACTCGCACAAGAAATATGTATTATGGTCTCCTAGAAGAATTCACAAAGCCTTTCACACAATTTTAATAACATGTTATCTTAACGATGCTGAAGGGAAAATAAACCCACACCCACCTTCTATTTATGAACACCTGATAACCCAAGGAGTGTGGGAATTGTTTACTAGTTGTCATGTAGAGTAGTCTTTTTAGGTACATTTTGTTTGTTAATATGTTGTTTTATGATATGTATTCATCACTTTGAATGAATGTTTTTTATTTATGAAAAAACAACTGACTACTAAAATAAAGAACTTGCAGCAAAACTAGCGTACCCCTATTGTAAAGAAAGAATGGGGTACGTTTCACTTCAAAAAATTGTACATATTTTAAATCTACTGTAAATAATTATGTGACATAAAAAAACAACACAACTATGTTCCTCTATTTATATGAATATTGATGAATCCAAATACAATTTCAATGCCATCCCATTCCATGTTCTATAAAAGGAGTCACGTGTAAATAAATATGTGATACTAATATATTAAAACACACAAAAAGTGTGGTAAACATGTGTAAGTATGACATAATAAATATTTATTTTTATTTAAATTTATATTACATAATTTTTTTTAATTATTTTCTTATATTATCTATCTTACATATTCACATGAATTGACAATATTCAAACCTGATACAGACATACATTTGGTTGCCTTGAAGCAGGTAGAAAATTATGGACGTGTCACAGGTGCGGGTTTTGGGTTGACACCCCCAATTTGTTTTTCTGAGAAAAAGATAGGAGGATCAATGTGAAGAAAAAAATAATGAGATAATGATAATCTATCCTTGATGAACATATGAAATTTCATAGATATTTCATGGAAAGTTTGATGGCGAGGGAGGTGGGAAAGATAAGAAACAACTCAAGAACAACCAATGCGTGAAGATCCCACCCCACCCCCACTATCTTTGAGGCAAGCCATTCCCCTCAAAAACCTATCTTATAAGAGGAAATAAGTGTTCTAATAATTCTTTTTGTGAATTTTGAATAAGATAGACATTGATACCTTTCCTGTACTAATATTGTATAGGGTAAAAATGATTATAATTTATATCTATCAAAATCCACCCATCGCCTTGTAGCGAGGGAAACGTTGTTCAATATCCAGAACACCATGCTACACAACAAGCCACTTCCAATAGGTCGTGTCAAAGTGTTGATTAATATATCCCATGAGCCAAGCACTGAGCTAAATATTCCAGTTAATGATGAAGATATTCATAAGTTTGGACAAGATCTTGGAACATTCATCACATGGCTATCACAACTTATGAAAAAACATGTTGACTAGGAGGTATTCATTTCTAATTTATTTTTCACGATAAACCTTTAATATTTACTAAAAATGGTCTAAACCAATGAATTTTATTACAGAAAAACATAAGGAAGTGGTGAAAATAAATAATGGTATAAAACCATTTAAAATATCAACCAACTGATCAAAATGATCTATTGAAAATACCTTAAACCCACCCATTATATATCAGCATTTATTATCATTGCAGGCTCCTATGAAAACAAATTTGAAGTACAGCGGTACTCACACAATTTTTTTTGAGGAAAATTTTTACAAACCAGAAGATAGAGATTTCATTAGTGTTTCCAATGTATTTGAAATCAGGGAGTATGATTGTCTTGGAGGCTTAGTGGTAAATGTATACATGAGGTATGTTTTCATGATTGGATTTTCCAAAAGCTGATACACTAAGATAATTATGACTAAATATATTTCTTATTTTTCGCAAGTAAATATTTAAAAAATAATTGATGGGATTTTCCCAAGAAAGAAAATCGGACTCATTAGTCCAAATGTCACCTCTATAGAAAATAATAATAATAATATAAGAAAGAGGGTGAAATAAAGGAAGGCATGATAAGATAATTTAATAGTCAAAATACAGATGGCAGACTCTTCTTAATACCAACTATGTTGGTGTAAAACTATACAAATTAATCATATAAAATATATTTTAATTTATTTTCTTACTTATTGATTTTTTAGGTAGAATTGGATGCTCATTGTGGTCAATTTGGATAGTCCAAAGATTTATTTCTTAGATCCAATGCATGGATATCCCACAAACTAACCACACATGATGGAGTTTTTCAATTTTTAATACACTATATCCAATATTTTCGAAATAAACGTCTAGTTATATAATTTATATTATCTTTTAATGAGGATTATATTATGATAGGGTGCTGCGTGAATATTGTCTACATCATGGAATGAGGATAGGGGAAAAGGAAAAAAACATCACAAGTACTATGAATTGATATAAATAAGGGTACATGTAATACCATTTCACTATCCAAACAAAGATAAAAAAAATTACTTATTCTTCTCAATGTTTATATAGTTTCTGAAACAAACAAATGATAAAAACTATGGTTATTGTGTTGGTAAATTTATGAAATAGGTCGTATTACATGAACAAACCAGCATCTTTTAAGAGGGATTTTCGAAGATAATTACTATTTCATTTAAAATATTTCATAATCCATTATGTATTTATATATTTTTTGTACTACAATGATTTTCAAAAAGACTCATATTCATAGGAAGAGATATATTTTTTTAGAAATTAATGGAAAACATACCTGATAGAATAATTTAAACAAATATCATGAATATGTTTCCAGTATTACTCAAAGTATCTATTTTTATTTAAAATTGATAGTATTTTTAGTAAAAAGAATAAGTTCCTTACTGAAAACTGACAAAAACATTAGGGTTATTTTGATACTTTAGAAAAATGATCCATATGTCATTTTTGATGTGTTATTATCAACCACACCTAAACCTGATGCATTTTGTGGCCATTTATGACTTTAAATGTGTATTTTTATAATAAATTAACAACAAATTTATCAAAAAGAACAAGTGACATACTTAAAACCAATAAAACACATTTAGATTGTTTTGATAATTTATTAAAATGATCAATAAGTCATTTGTGATGTGAAGGAATCAACTACACCTCAATTTGATGAATGTAATGACCAATATGACAAAAAGTATCTATTATGAGATTAAAATTGATATTTTATCTCAAAAAGTGTCACTCGCAAAAAAACCAATAAACATCGCTCATATTGTCTTAATAATTTATAAAAATGATTTATATGTTCTTTTTGATGTGTATGAAGTATTATCATGTCAAACCAATGTATGATGCGACATTTATGAATAAAAATACGTGTTTCCATTTTGAAATTATATTTTAGTAAAAAAACACAACTGACATAATAAACTAATAAAAACATTCACTTTTTTGATACATTAGGAATATGATATATAAGTCATTTGTGAGATTTAAGAATCAACCAAAAATATATATGACCTACGGTACGACCGTTATGACTCAAAATGTCTCTTTTTATTTAAAATTTCCATTAATTTTAGAAAAAAAAACCCAATTGTCTTGTTGAAAACCAAGAAAACGCATTCGGATTGTTTTAATAATTTAGGAAAAGGACCCATGAGTCTTTTGGGACTTGTAGGAATCAACCCCATCTCAATAAAATGCACAATGTGACCAGTATAAATCAAAATGTGTCTTTTCATTGAAAATTTACATTAATTTTTGTAAAAAGAACAACTGACACACTGAAAACCGATCAAACGCATTCAGATTTTTTTGATACTTTAAATAAATGATAAATATGTCATTTGTGACATATAAGAATCAATTGAACCTCCATATGATTCCCAATGTGACTGGTATGAATAAAATTGTCTGTTATCAATTTAAAATTTACATTTTATCTCAAAATGTGTCACTCACAGAAAACCAAGAAAATGATTTTTGATTGTCTTCATAATTTAGGATAGTTATTCTTATTATTTTAAAAGGTAATTCCCCTATGAGGCCTCTTAGAACCATCTACACATTGAAACCCCCCTCCCCAATGAAGAGGTCACTCCCTGAGGTAGCGCCCCAGCAGGGGTAGGAGCCGTTGTCAGATGAGATGGCAGAGTATCCCAGAGTGTGACAGCCCGGTAGCGATGGTCTGTCAAGCGATCTTTCAGCGATTAGGCCACGCCTCATTTTTCCCGCCCAGAAGAGACCGGGTGACCCGGAAAGGCAGGTGGATCCTGGGGGAGAGGCTCGCTCTGAAAGCGGACTCCCAGGATTCGAACCCTAAACCTCCCAAAGAACTATGTGGATGTGTCACTCACCTTCACCACCGCACCACCACCAAAGTGGTAGGATAGTTATTCTTATGTCCTTTCCAATTTTTACGAAGTATTATCACATCAAATTGATGCACTATGTGACTGGTATGACTCTAATAGTTTGTTTCTAGTTTGAAATGTTATTTTAGTAAAAAAAACAATACTAACGTACTGAAAACCAAGAAAATGAATTTGGGTTGTTTTGACACCTTATAAAAAACAATCCATCTGTCATCTGTGACTTTTAGGAACCAACGACACCTCAATTTGACGAACGATGTCACCAGTATAAATCCAAATGTGTTTTTATTCAAATTTACATTCATTTAAGTATAATATAAAAAGTGACATACTAAAAATCGAGAAAATTCATTCTGATTATTTTGATACTTTAAGAAAATGATCCATGGGACATTTTTAAGGTATAAGAATCAACCACAACTCAATACGACACAAAGTGTGACCATTATGACTAAAAGTATATGTTATCAGTTCAAAATTGACATTTTAGTTCAAAATGTTTCACTCACTGAAAACCAAGAAAAGACCCTAAAATTTTCTTCATTCTTTAAGAGAGTTATTTTTGTGTCCTTTATAACATGTATGAATAAGTATCTCCTCAAACTAACACACGATGCGACCCATTTGACTAAAAATGGGTGTTTTCAGTTTGAAGTGATATTTTAGTAAAAAAAAACTCTCATAACAAAAACCAAGAAAACCCATTAGGATTGTTTTGATACATTATAAAAACGATCTATGAGTCTTTTGTAATGTGCAGGAGTCAACTGAACCTCAATCTGACAAATAATGTGACCAGTATAAATCCAAATATGTCATTTGAATTTGATATTTTATTTAGTAAAAAAATGTAAATACTCAAACCCAAGAAAACCCATTTGGATTATTTTGATATATTAAGAAAACGATCCACAACACATTTGCGATGTGCAGGATCAACCCCACCTCAATACGATGCATGGTGTGCCCTGTATAACTCGAAATGTTTCTTTCTTTCAAAAATTGAAATTTTATAAATTTATTCTTTCATATTAAATTTTAATTTGTTTATTTATTGTATTACTAACCGAATATTTATTTACTTATATATGTGGAACCTTTTTATTGATTTCGGATGATTTTTTTCAGAAACTAATACCATCGTCAGACATTTTGGAGATGGGATCACAGTTTTCAAATAATGAAACATTAATGTTTTTAACTAGTTTTTCTCTAATTGCAAATGTAATTATATAAAACATGGTTTGAAATGTATATATAATTGCTTTAACAAACCCTTGTGTGCATTGCTTTGTTCTTTTGTGTGGTGTGAAGGTGGCATGTGTGTTTTCTATGCAGGTGTTGGGGCATGTGATGTAATATAAATAGCACATCATGGGTATCTAGGTCTTTATCAGTACTATTTCAAGAACTGATAAGCCCCCCTTTGTTAGATCTATTTATAGTGCTGATAAAGGTTGACTTTATCATCACTAATTAAAGCTCTTATAAAGTGGTCCTTTATCGGTTCTAAAAATAGCACTAATAAAAGGTTTCCTTTATCCGTGATAAAATAGCACTGATAAAGGGGGGGGGGGGCTTTATCAGTGCATTTTTAGAAGGGATAAAGGACACACTTTATCAGAAATTTTTTAACGCTGTTAAAGGGGACCTTCCTTTATCTTCGTTGAGATTACAAAAATTCAAGTGTTGTTAAAAGTTCTTTCTATATATTTTAACAGCACTATCTATAGTAGTGGACTCAGCAGTGATTTAGTATGAGTCGCATTAGGGACGTCTATCGGTGGCTTGTATTTTTGATGAATTGTATATAACACTGTAGTAGAAATATTTGGAAATGGTGGGTTTGGTATATTAGTGGGTTTCAAGTTCATTTGGTACTTCTATTAGATCTTCATAACTCTGCTGTTGAATTTGTTCGATCTGTTGTGTGGATTAATGATTTTGATGTCTTTATGTGTGTGTTGTGGTTTTGTTTTTATTGTTATGATATGTTTCTACTATTTGTTTCTTTTTTTGTTCTACTATGTAAATGTTTCAACCTCTGGACAAAGAAGAAGCTAGTGGTTGGACAATTTGGATGTGGTAATGGGAGGGAGGAGTCACCGCCTGGGGTGGTAGTTTGATGGGATAGGGAATGAGATGGCGACGGTGGTGTGAAGCCGGGGACACTTCCATGTGGATTAAAAGAAAAATTGGAAGATGGAAAAAGGTGGACTCACTGCCATATTTGGCCGTGAGAAGTGATACACCGCCAGAAAGAGCTGGTTGTGTCAAAACAAGTCACCGCCTATGGCGATGCAATGGGGTGTCTGGATGTGGGTGGTTGAGACACCTCCAAATTCGGTAGTGACAAAAAATTAGAAATGGGAGAAAAATCTATCATTGGACAACCCTATCGATAACTAAGTGTTGCACTTTGAAAACAAAAAAACAAAGAATTGGTTACAAATCAAATAATTAATTTAACTAAAAATTAAATTAAATAAATTAAAAAATAAATTATAACTATAATTCACAAAATAAATTTAATATTCAATAAGTAATTAATTTAATATTACTGTTTAAAAACTATTAAAGAAATAATTATTAAAAGTGATTTGATCAAATTAATGTAAAGATTAATTAATTAAAATAATTAATAAAATTAAATAATCAAATTAAAATTAAATAATATGATGTATTAAAAATGTTATTTAAATTGATTTATATTACAAGAATTAATTTAATAATTTAAAATATAAATAACAAAAGAAAAAAATTATTTATTTCTCAAATAATTAATTGAAGAAAATAATGAATAAGATATTTATTTTGAAAAGAAAAAAAATAAATAAAATTATAAAAATGATAAAAAATAAAAATTTAAATAATAAAAAAATTAATATTAAAAATAGAATGAATAATAAATTTTAAAATTATAAAAAATGACAAAAAAAATTCAATAAAATCCATATTTACAAAAAAACTACTTATTTAAAAAAATCATGTACAAAATTGACAAAATTTGAAATATTTAAACAAAATACACTATTTTGATATTAATAAAAAATAAAGTACAAAAAAGATGTGTAAAAAAGAAATGAAAAAGACCCACATAAATAATCATTGTGTATTTGTCTAATCATAAAATTGATGATTCTCATTTGGTATGTGTTAACAGATTCCCCCTATTAGAACAAATGTCTGATGGAAAAAATGAATTTTTTTAGGAATGTAAATACCCACCTCAGTCCCTCAGGCTTTTTCTAGTCAGTGTTATGAGTGGATTTTTGTCTTCTAGGAGACCGTTTTCTTTCCACAGGGTGACTTATAAATAGGGGAGCTGGAGGATGGAAATTTCACTTGTGACCTAATCCTCAAGATATATCATGATCTGATCTCTTTTATGACCTATTCCCATGGCCTCTAAGTATATCCCATCACAAGAATTATTCCGGAGAACCACACATATAATATTGTCTTTTAATCTCACTAACTGATCTCTTTATGTGATCAAATTCTTCCAAAAACCTTAAAAAATAAACGATCCAATCCTAGATAATATACTTAGTCCATGGATGAAATACTTGACAATGGGTCTATCTCACATGCTTCGTATGATCTGATTATCTTGTCATGTGATTGCTTGATCATTATGAGATTCATGAGAACTTATGATGGTCACATAATTGTGAGAATGATTATGGTTCATGTTCTTCTCATAAGTCGAATAGATACAAGCGATGTGCACAAGCTTTAGGTGAGTCATGAAACCTTCCAATGGTAATGTGATTCTCATGATTCACACTATGCTTCCCAAGTCACGTGACTTTCTTTTAAGTTCACGTGCATACCCAATCTGTTCCATCAAAAAAGGTTTTCACTTTTCTATTATCTGTTTGTTATGACATGATTTGTATGGCTTCATGGAAGGACATTGTAGAGGCCAGGGATCAATTTAATACTATGGTTACTAGTGTGGTCACTAACCATCATTCCATCACCCAGTCATCCTAGAAGACACTACTTGACCTATTGAGGATAAATCTTATGGAATATCCCTCATCATACATATTACACTTTTATGGGGTAGATCATAAAAACCATCTATCCATCCTTCCACCTCAATAAAATATTGTGCATCTTCCTTAGGTATTGAGTAACCATGACAACATTATAGAAATATATCTCATATGGGCCACAATGTTTCTAAGGGAAAAATCTAGGATTAGTATATACTAATGTTTATGTTGATAGAAATCGGATGGACCCATCATGTATCCAATTATTACATCCAAATATACCAATCAATAATGTATAAATATTTTATGTGAATTAAATTTTGAGGGTTAATGGTTGGGACCATTCAGTTATGAGGGAACTTCCGGATGTACTGGGGATGGACCTTTTAATGGAACATTTTTCGTCCAAATTTTATAATAAATTAAAAATTATTAGGATACATCAAGATATTTTGATATCCAAAACCCTTTTATTGTAAAAAGGGTTTTATTGAAGATATGGTTAGTCGGTGGAGTCCAAATGCAAACACATTTCATCTCACACATGGTGAGGTCAACATCAATCTTTATGATGTTGAGAAAATCAGTGGTGTGTGGATTTTAGGATATATGTATTATTAGTTTCTCCCTCCTTCTATTTGGGATGATGTAGAGAGGACCCATCCCATTTCTAGAAAGTTGATTTTACTTGTTGAAAGGGCACTTAATAGTCCTTCTATTCTGGTGTAGAAAATTATAGTTAAGAAGTGGGATGCCTTTTTTGTTAAGAAGATGCATTCTAAAACCGTGGTCCTGAAGGAAAATTCCTTCTAAAAAAAGTATTCTTGTATTATTGAAGGTTCTTACTGCACCATAGTTTAATGGGTTTCTTTTAAAAATTAGGGGTTGGTGGTTGTTCTCAATATCGAACTTGCTTCTCAATTAGCTAGCATTCTCACTATATACTAGAGTGGGTACTTGGTCTATACCCAAGATATGGGAGGAGTCAGAATTTGAACTATTATGATGGAAACATCCAAGGAATGATGAAGGTGCATCGGGTTCACAATTATTGTGTTGTCCAAACATTATAACCTCTTCCACCATTTTTATCGGGGAAAATCCCCACAAAAAATCTGTAGACCATTAAATGTATTACAAGGTTGGATGGGGAATCACCAGGGAGGATACGAATATCAGATCACCTAAAATATCCCTAAGACCCATTTCATTCACTTTTTGTAGTTTGTTAGTGAGGTTATTCATATCAAATTCAAGAACTAAAAAATCTTGAACTATCCAAATTTTTATGATTGGTTCTCTTCCCAATCTTACAGGGTTCCAATTAGTAGTATAACAAAAAAATATTGATGAAGAATATGAAGCATGGGATTACATGATGTCAATTCATTAATGGTTCATTTAAAAATGAATTGATAAAAACATTCTATGCAAGTGGTATGTGTCATGTTAGTTCTAGTATTAGTTTCAACATTTCCAAACAATGTTATCTACCAAACATTATGTTTGATCGGAAACTCACCCAATGGAGGCTCATGAATTATGTTTAATGTTTACCAGATAAGAGACTCATATTAAAATAAAATATCCTCTAATATATTATGAAAATTTTCTATCTCAAATTTATATTGAGACTTGGATTCAATCATATACAAATGACGAATTATCTACATTAGTACAAGAGGTCGTAAAGCTACAACTAAAAATCGAAGATAATCCATTACATGGAATGAACCATTCTTCTAGAAAACCAATTAACATAGATATTTCTCACAATAAAGATAGACATATTTCATTAGTTCTATTATCGAGAAATGTTCTAGCTAGAACAGCTACAATGAGCATGGTGCCTGCAAGTGAAGCCAATCCTACACTATAATTTCCCATTGCATTTTAGTAATGGAAAAATGGAGGGCATAAAACATGGATGCTGCATTGTAGATAATATTTAAATAGGTGTATATACACTTAGATTATTTTTTATTTATTACTACTCCTTCATGTGTCTCCTTTAAACATAATCCCACTGAGGTTGAGGCTAAACTTTAGTACTTTCATGCGACATTTGAATGTGTGAAGTGTTGAATCCAATCCTCACCTCGAGTGCAGCGGACAAGGATTCCACCATGATGGAGTTTTTCAGCGAAGATATGGGTCATAATATCCTTAAGGATGTGGTAAAACTATACTTTATACCAAGTTAAAATTCTTTTTCTTCAATTGACATTGTTGTGGTTCCTTTCGTATGTCCACTAGCATTATAGGAAGATGAAGTGGACCATTCACTCCATTAGTCTCTGGTACATTCTCCTAGGGGTATATCTAGTGGAGATGACTTGGGAGATTAAAAATGGACTGATGATCAGCTCTCCATAGAAACAATTGAGCCAATGAGGGTATATTTTTCAATTTGTGAGGTGTCTTAGTCTACACATCCATCAGTGTTATCTTCAGTGTTCTCTATGTTAGCCCCTTCTTAGGTTCATCCCTCATAGAGGAAGGAAAAATATAAGTTATCTAATAATTAAATCCCTCTACCCTATAATCCTTAAGTTTGTATTAAAATTTGAATATTTTTTTTCATAGGCCGTTTCATTATTTTATTTTCAACTATCAAAATTTCCAGGTCCCTACCAAGATTCTATAGAGGAACATGGATATATTCCTAAAAATATTAGTGGGATATATACTACCATAGATCACATATAAAATCTATTCTTATTCTATAAAAAATGTAAATGGTTAGGGTCCCAACATAATTAGGATTGGAAACTACCACTAATTCTCTACCAGTTGTACCATTTTACCTAAAATAGGCGGACACCTTGTTGGAGGTGGTTGATGTTGGCGGTTAATCTGCTACTAATTAAGCCATGATGGAGGCATATCTAGGAGAAGGTGAATTATTATTTAGAGACCACACATATTTTCTAGATTTTATTTTTTCCCCTAACATTTAATTTATCTTACAATCATTAATGGAAATTTGCAAACTATGTTGTTGGATAAAACATTCACAGTGCCACCAAGTCTCTCGTCACAAGAGGTTGACGCCTCTCCCCCTAAAAATGCGATTATGGATAGAAATGTTTCATAGGATAGAATGGATAAAATTATGTTTCGAAACATTGATAATAGTAATTGAATATCTTAAAAAATAATATTATTTACCTAAATACTAAAAATCCTTAGTGCCTCTCATTATAATACCTTCACCTCGGGGATCAGTGGTCCCAATTTCTTCTTTGTTGGAATTCCCCTAATCTGGTCAGCTAACATGGAATCCGAATCACTTTCATGTTCATTGAGGTATGTGAACATGTGTCCCTCACTTATATTAATAGTCCTAGACTAAATTACTTTTCCTAAGATCGGATTATGTATTGCCTGAGGTATGTGGCATTTTATCACTATATGTGACGATGAGTGTGTGTGGATATTTGGAGCTTTTTTTAGAGGTCGCCTTAGAAGAGATGAAGTATTGGCTAAGTCACATTATATATATGGTCACCATCCATGGAAATGGAATTTTATTATTAAGTCCTTTATGAAAGGGAAAAGGAAATGGTTCTCTTATGAGAAAAAGGAGGGCCTTGGAGTTGACCATGGTAGTGGTAGAGGATTCATATTCAATCAAACTCGGCTAGGATATAGACTTGTATATGGATTTATAGTGTTCATTAGATGTAATAACCGACTAAAAATAATCAATTATGGTAAGGTAGATATTTTATTACGGAGTACAAAATGAATAATCTTCATCAGGAGCATTATTTGTTGTAGTACATGTTGACAACCTTACGGAAAACTGTGTCAGAGAAGCAGGGGATCCATGACCTATATGAAAAGGATAGACATGATTTTGTGGATAGATTGGAATCATTATAGTAGTGTGTAGATGTATAAACTAAACCATTTAATATATTTTGTCAATCCTTGGCCTCCCTAGAGCATAAGTCGTTGGAGCTCAATGAATATTCTGAGTAAATCATGTAATGTGGAAAATTTTTATTACAAGCCTCATTTAATTTTGATGATTCATGGAAGATTCTCTAGGAAGTAGATATTACTCCCTACACCTCTCATTATAAAGTAAAGTAACCATTTAAATTTTTTTATTGCTATCAATATTTCCTTCATTCATCACGAGAAAGAAATATTGTTTTCGTAGAATATTGTAGATCATAAAAGAAATCCATCCTTTTTATAATTCTCTTTAAACCCACGTTATTTAATTTTAATGTTTTAATTATAACATATCTTTCAAGGGAATAACCCAGGAATCAATATTGATATATGAATAGTCATTGATTTATCTTCATCAATTGTTAAAATATTACTTGTTTTGAATAGATAATTTTGGTAAACATGTACCGAATGAAAAGTGCTCTAATTTTTTCCAATGTTAGGGGAATTTGAGGTAATAGTTTTATTTTTCTTTAGATCTATAATAATCCCTAAATACCTTTTATTTTTTATTTTAAATTTCCCTAACATATTTCTATGTTTCATGTGGGGAAAGCTTAACATGAATTGACTCAACATTTTCTCAGGATACCTATTAGGAGGTTTCAAACATTAACGTATTGTGTATTATTAAATAGTCTATTTTATGGTTCATAAAACCTTACACTTGATGTTTCTTATGATCTTAATGATCATTCCATCTGTTTCAATAGTTTAGGTTTCTTTATCATATATGATCTATTATTCTAGTTTAGGGTCCTCTAGCTCAGACCATCTTATGATGTAGTTTATGGTCTTTTAGATTGGACCATATATTTCTATAGTTTAGTGAATTTTATGTCAGGCCATTATTTTATTTATTTTATGTAATTTTAATTCAGACAATTTTTTTATGTTTTTTTGTCTTGTTTTCTCAAGCCATCTATTTCCTATTTTGAAGGATTGGTTTTGATGAAGGGTTCCATAACTTTTCATCCCTGATGGGATTCTGAAGAATTAGTATCTATGAGAGGTTTTAATACCGATAATTATTAAAATATATTTTGAAGAATTAATATTATTAAAGCGTTATGAATCACAATGTTCCTGTAGAAATTATGAAGGATAGATATCTATGTTGGGTTGTGAACTCCGACATCCTTAATGATATATGGATATTGTTATAGTGGCATAGTATTAGGGAATATAAATACACATAGATAGTTGTAATATGTGTTGTGTAAATCATGTTTCTGAGAGTTTTAACTGGAGGATATAGAATGTGGAAGACATGTGAGGGATCATAAAAAACACTCTAAGGTGATGTGTTCTTCAGTGATGTTTCTGTGAACCATGAGGATCAAAGGTCAATTCATAAAATGTGGAGGCGCCTCAATTAAATAGTTCAAATTCCTTTATGAATGAGCCTTTAGATATTATATTCATGGTAACATGGAGGGGACCCCACTCGTATCTGAGGGTAATGAATGATTTTTGATGATTCAAATGGATCAATGAATAATTAAGATATGGATAATTGAATTGTCAAAGAAGTGGTCTGGAACCCCAGGGAAGTTTATATTATGGATGAGAAACTCATACCCTACATCACATGGTTTAAATTGATTCCATAAGATCAACCAAAATGTTAAGGAATAGAGTACCACATTCATGATTTGAGTATTTGTAAAATGGATTATGGCATAACATCAAGGATGTTGAATCCACTTGAATAGTATGGTTATAGGGGCTGTAAATAATGGTATATGAATATATTTTTCAACATAAAATAGGGGTAAGTGGATATAGTTCAATCATTATTAATTTTGGAAACCAATATCACATGTAGTTTGGACAATAGATCATTGATTTAAGGGGACATTACCTCTAGGTCCAAAAGAACCACTAAGAAGAATCTCTATAACACTACATTATTCACAAAAATTTGGGCACTAAAATAATTTTTATTCCCTCTAGTGATCACATTATCCTAGATATGATATGTTAAAATAATTCGTCAAACATTATCTTAGACCATGGGTCCAGTGAGCATGTCTTGGTTTTTACTAGGCTCACCAAACATGCCATAAAATCTTTATTCCTTATTTTATTTATGTTATTATTTCTGAAGCTTTTGCTGGGGTGCGTGCACATCCGTCACGCAGGGGAGGATGCGTGGCTTGAGGCCCCGCATTCCAGCTTTCCAAAGGTAGGAGGTATCCATTCCTTATTTAGGGATGTCTGCTCCTTGATCGAAACTGGGATGATGGGATGTCAGTTCTTCCTTCCATGGATTCATCCTCAGAGCACATCACCTAGTCCGAGTCTCCCTCATAGATTTAAGATGTATTCTTGAATCTCGTTCCCGATGCCATATCTTCATGGACACCAGTTAATTACACAGCTTTCATCGAGACGCTCTAAGGGGTCTGATCGGGGCAGCAACCTTCGGTGAGGAGAGTGGTCACACCGACGCATCATTGGCATGTCTTGACACTGGGGAATAGGCATGTCTGTCTTCTATACCTTATTATAGGGCTTCTCGAGGGCGCGGAATCCAGAGGAATCCCACATCGAACGTGTGGAATTTTATGCCATATGCATGTATCTGAGGTTTTCCTCAGCTTCCCATGTTTAATACGGGGTATGCCACGAGTTTAACGTCTAGAGGAGACAGATCAGACAGATCGGAACACTGAGAGCGGATCAGATTGAAGAACCCCCTGGGGGGAACACCGATGTCGGGGCCAGCACGTGGGTAGCTTCCCAGATACTGTGGAATGGAGTGAAGTGGCATGATCCCACCGGGATGTGGCAGACCGGGTAAGAATCAGGATGGGTGATGAAGTGAAGAGGGGCTTGAACCTTGTGGATTCTTCCTACGTATCCCAGTGGCATGTAATCAAGGTTAGTGCAGTTCGATGATATGGTGGGACACCTGAAAAGGAGACCCGTGAGAATGAACATGTGGATGGGACATAGGGAAAGTAAGACCTCTTGGCTAGGGCATGAGCTTCCTGAGGCACATGGGATCAAGCGAGAGGTCTGGATGGGACATGGGTGTGGTGATTGAACCTTGTGGAGGCTTCCTTCATACCATTCCTTAGCACGGATCATATTCCACGTAGTTCGGGTGGTGCAGTTTAACGTCATGTAGGACGACATATAGTTTAACATCATATGGGATGCCATACAGTTTAACGTCATGAGGGACGGGGCATTTGGGGATTACACTCTGAGGCAGCCCATAATGATGGATATTGGGATTATGCTTTGAGGTGTCCCATGGAGGTGGTGAACCAATGTGAAGGGGACATAACAACCGGGTGGTGGGCTTGAACCTCGTTAGGGCTTCCTACGTACCATTCCTTAGCACGGATCAAATTCCACGTAGTTCGGGTTGGATTTGGCTTACACTCTGAGATGGCCCATGGTGGATATGGGGCTTACGCTCTGAGGTGGCCCATGGAGGTGGGTATAGAGCTTACACTCTAAGGCGGCCCATGGAGGTGGTGAACCGATGCGAAGGGGTCCGAATAACCGGGTGGTGGGCTTGAACCTCGTGGAGGCTTCCTACGTACCATGCCTTAGCACTGATCAAAGTCCACGTAGTTTGGGATAGATGGGGCTTAGACTCTTAGGCAGCCCATGGTGGATATAGGGCTTACACTCTGAGGCGGCCCATGGTGAATACGGGGCTTAAGCTCTGAGGCGGCCCATGGTGGATACGGGGCTTACGCTCTGAGGCGACCCATGGTGGATATGGGGCTTACGCTCTGAGGCAGCTCATGGGGTTGGTGAACTGACGCGAAGGGGTCGGAACGACAAGGTTGTGGGCTTGAACCTCGTAGAGGCTTCCTACGTACCATGTCTTAGCACGGATGAAGGTCCACGTAGTTCAGGTTGGATGAAGCTTACACTCTGAGGCGGCCCATGGCGGATATGGGTCTTACGCTCTGAGGTGGCCCATGGGGTTGGTGAATCGACGCGAAGGGGTCAAAACAACCGGGTGGTGGGATTGAACCTCGTGGAGGCTTCCTACGTACCATGCCTTAGCACAGATCAAAGTCCACATAGTTCAGGTTGGATGGGGCATAAACTATGAGGCGGCCCATGGTGAATAGGGGGTTTATGATCTGAGGTGGCCCATGGTGGATATGGGGCATACGCACTGAGGCGGCCCATGGTGGATATGGGGCCTACGCTTTGTGGCGGCCCATGGTGGATATGGGGCTTACGCACTAAGGCGGCCCATGGGGTTGTTGAACCGACTCGAAGGGGTCGGATGAACCGGGTAGTGGGCTTGAACCTCGTGGCGGCTTCTACGTACCATGCCTTAGCACGGATCAAAGTCCACGTTGTTCGGGTTGGATGGGGCTTACACTCTGAGGCAGCCCATGGTGGATATGGGGTTACTCTCTGAGGCGGCCCATGGTGGATATGGAGCTTACACTCTGAGGGGGGCCATGGTGGATATGCAGCTTACGCTCTGAGGCGGCCCATGGTGGATATGGGGCTTACACTCTGAGGCGGCCCATGGGGTTGGTGAACCGACATGAAGGGGTTGAAACAACCGGGTGGTGGGCTTGAACCTCTTGGAGGCTTCCTACATACCATGCCTTAGCATGGATCAAATTCCATATAGTTCAGGTGGTATGGGGGTAAGGGTCGGTGCTCACTCTAAGCTCACATGATTCATGCTCGGTGTGAGAAACAAGAGGTTGCAGGGACCAGACGATCACGTCGCAAAGTGTACGTCTGTGAGAAGTGAAGAGTGTATTATGCGTTGATCGAACCATGGTGTCGAGACTTACACCAGGGTGGAGGCCGGAAGTGTGACAAAGCACAATGGGAGAGGGATTTGGGACCAAATATGGGAGGTGCCTCATTCCCTATCACTTCCTCCACTGGCCTTGGTCATGGGAAAGTATGGAGGTGCATGGGTGATACCTGCCACAAGAGAGGATAGGGGCTTACACCAAGGTGAATTCTCTTTCCCCATGGACAGACACCACTCCGAGAGGGAGGATATCATCCCATGTGAGGGTGATCCCATTCTCGTGGAGATGAGCGACGTAAAGAATGTCCGAGCCGAGGGGACCCTTCATGCGAGGCACGGGGCTAGATCATAGTTTAATGTCATGTGTTGAGGACTAGGTGTTTGGCAGTTTAAAATCCTGCAGCTCAGACGAGGTGGATTCCCTCCACACCACTAGGACTTACATAACCGGCACCCTCTACCCCTTATGGGAGGGAAGGCATCAGCAAGGCATTTGTGAAGGGGGCCCGCAGAGTGAACCATCGAGGGGTCCACATTAGTGTGGCTATGCGAAGAAACAATAGTCCTTAGCATGCCTATGAGAAGAAGCATGAGGCAAAGCAAAGCAATGGGAATCACCGCCCAAGTGAACTTGAAGTTACTTCGTACGTTCTTGGAAGGCTGTAAGGGAAAACAGCGCATGGCATACATGCCCGGTATGGAGGACATCGGGCGCCTATGCAGGAAGGCACCCAGGGGCATCAGGGTGAGGGGTCCCGGGGATTGCGCGCAAAGAAAAGTTTTGCATGTAAAATACCGGGATGACCCATAATTGGGGAAGAGGAATTGTGCACGACTAGGGGGATTGCGCGCAAGGGATGTGAATTTCACGCGAGTGCCAAAGGCCGAACCCTAAGGCGAGGCCACACCCAACGGAGGAATTGCATGCAATTGGACCTTTTTACGTTCAAAGGAAGGTATTGCATGCGAGGGAGGAACCCTGAGGGGTTTGGAATTATATTTAAGCCAGTGGGATTGCGCGCAAAGGCAGATCCCGGGGTGAGGTTGCATGAAAAGAGTCAGTACTTGAAGGCCATCTTGCACACGCAGAAGTCCTATTTTGTGCACGAGAGCCAGTTCAAATTATGCAACCACAAAATGGAAGGGGTCTCCTTCTATTTATAAGCCTATGGTGTCACAGAATCTAGGCAGTGACAAACCTTTGTGCACCAAAGATGGCGGCACAAAATGTTAACCACGCGGGCGCGGGCTCACAATGATTGTGCGCTTGCACCGGGAACCTTTTGCGAATCTCGGACTCCTTTCACGTAGCCCACATTTTTTTGCGAGCATCCTCCTTTATTTCTCACAACACCTCTAGGCCCTCTGGACTGGGTCTCTAGGTTCAAATATGACTTTGCTTCATCATTTAGAAACTTCCTTTAGTAACTACAGACTTTTTAGGCGTCTACAAATGCCTCCCTCCCTCAGAAGCGGATCGGCGAGGGGTCGCAACGATCAGATTCTGTGGAAAATGCCGAAACGTCGAAGGGTTGTGCT
Source organism: Viscum album (assembly GCA_963277665.1). Classification (NCBI taxonomy): domain Eukaryota; kingdom Viridiplantae; phylum Streptophyta; class Magnoliopsida; order Santalales; family Viscaceae; genus Viscum; species Viscum album. The sequence continues at coordinate 1,819,496,062 of OY728129.1, forward strand.
TAAAAGGCCCTTTTGCGCAAAAAATGTTACAGCGCACAAAACTCCGGGATGGCATGGAATCCACTTTCCACGCGGCGCGAAACCCTAGCTTTGCCTATAAAAGCGGCCCTGGGTCCCATGATCTGTACGCAACCTACTCGCGCGATAAGCTCCGAGATCTCCTGCACGAAATTGCCTTTGTGGTTACTAATGAAGAGAGAGTCTTCAGAGAGTGAGAAGCGGACCTAGAGGCTACCAGCCAAAGGGTAGCGGCGTTGGAAATATTAATCCAAAAAGTTGATCCTTAAGGGCCCTATTTTGGCCATCTCATGAACTTTTTTTTCTTTTACTGCTCACCATTTCGAACCAATGTATGGACGAATCTATTTATTTGTACCTTTGGTTTAATACACTCAACCATAATCCCGAAATAAATAAAAATTCACCCCTGAGCTCATGTGGGTCATTCCCAATGTGAGGAACAATGGATGCTCGTGTTATCATTTCGTCCGAATGTGGGGCGTCAACCAAGCTTCAGGCATCCTAAATCGAGCCTGGATTTCTGAGGAGGAGAGGGAGGTCCAGCCGAAGGGAGGGGACCTCAGACCAATCGATGTATCGTCTCCTCAACATGATCTAACACATGATATGGGAAATGTCGGGGGCATTGGAATCAATCCGAACAAAGGGATATGAAAAAGGTGAATCACATTACTTGAATTCAAAACACTATGGGGGGTGTAACGATGGAGGATAGTTGTTGACCGTGGCAGAAACGCAGCATCCACATCACATTGGCCTGAAATGGGGACAAAAAATGAGGGATGACAACTAACCTTGTTCGCAACACGGGGCCTAACTCAAATATCATCAATCAGTCTTCCGGAACATTGGCCCAGGACAACAGGCGGACTAGAGGTTAATCATCCATACTATTACAACATGCGGACCAAAGAACTATCATCCATATTGTTACAACAGGAAGACCATAGGTCGATCATCTATACCGTTAGGGGGTCCCATCAAACATGATCAGTCTTCCGGATCATTGGCCTAGGACAGCAGCCGGACCAGAGGTTAATCATCTGTATTGTTACAATAGGTGGACCAATGGTCTATCATCCATATTTTTACAGCATTCAGACCACAATTAGAGCATCCCTACTGTTAGGGGGTCCCATCAAACATGAAAGAGGTTTAAAATCTGAATAATGGGGCACCCAAAGTGTGGAAAGTGAAGTTGTGGTTTGTTCAAACAGAATCCAACACTCCAAAAATTATGCCACTATGGTGAAGACGCATTAGGCAGACGTATTAATATGGTCACAGATCATCCCTTATTTTAGACAGGACCTCTCTGGTGTGAGAACTGTCACTTCCCAACATCACTATGGGGCATCCCAAACTCATTCGGGGGAGATGCTGAAGCTACACCACTCCCTAAAAAGTCAGGACAAGGGACCAACAGTGAGGAGGGGTGGGATTTGGTAATCCCTAGGGCTGGACCCAAGACGAAATGATTGGGCGTTCCTACGTACCACATAAGAATGGGAATCAATCCACATGTAGTTCTTGGAAAGGGTGGCATGACACGACATGGTACATGTGCAAAAGATGAAAGGTGTGTGCGGGTCTAGCCCTCGCACCAAAAGAAGCGGCATTTCATGTATCTTGGTTGTCCTTGAAGGTGAATAGTTTTTCTTTTGTGGAGCGACCAACCTAGGGTAGAAATTCCTGGAATCACCATAATAATCAAGCCATATACAGGCTTTGACAAATGGTATGAAAATTAACAAATACCCAATGTGATGTCCCCTATGGAGAGGTCATCACAATGTAGTTCCATTTTTTATCGTGCGGCCAGGATGATATCATCATAGTTTATGGTCATGTGGAAGGACCAACCAGCACAGTTTAAGGTCATATGTCTTGGACCCGGGGGAATGTGCACGATGGGATAAGGCATACCCGATGCGGATGAGGAGATAATCCCATTCCATCACCACGCGCGATTTCAGGAGAGGAGCCTCGAGCCAAGAGGCTGGGGAGGGTTTAACGATCAAGGGGCAGGAGACACTAGATTCCAGCTGAGCTGATCCAAAAACACAATGTCTGGGAAACCCCTCATATCCCGTGGGGATGAGGGTCATGTTGTGCATGGTCCTTAGAGAATACCCAAGCCTATAATCTTAGCGCTCGGATCGCGGGAGCCCCAAGAGACGTAGTAACGCTGCTTTATCTTCCTAACGTGTGGAAGCGCACTGAGGGTTAGTGCAAGGAGTGTCGAGATTCCACCTTGACACGATGGGGTGGAACATAATGTGAATCATGCAATCAACATTCAGGGCCTGAAGAAGTCAGCGTGAGGATGGAGGATTACTGCTGACCATGTTCGGAACATAGCATCATGTCGTGTTAGCCTTGGGGACAAACAAATGAGCATCAACCGCTGACCATATTCACAACACGGGATTTGTGTCAATTTTTTGTCTAAAACCTTTAGGGGCATTGGCCCGTGACAGTAGGAGATCCCTTATGAGTTGTATCCAGACCGTTCTTGGGGTTCCCTCCGGGTGGTAAGGATAATAGCGGACTGAATGAAGGGGAGCATGAAGCTTGACAAGTAAACGAAACTTTCCTAAGTTGAATCTGACTCTCCAGGTCTTAGACCAGAGTACTCTGAACACATTAGCAGACCACTAAAAAGGGTCGAAGGGCTCAATTTGAGAGCGGCCAAAATATGGAGGATTCCCGAGAGAAGGGGGCATGGTGCCAAAATCCCTGTACCACACATATATATCCCCCTTATGGAGAGGGACATTCCAAGAGGTTGAGGTGATTGGGAGATCATCAGATCTCTCAAGAGATGGTGCTAGACCTGAAATCTAGGCGTTCAGGTGGTCCTACATATCCCATAAAGATGGGAATCAAGAAACAAGTAGTTCTAAAAGAATAGTTTCACGTCATGTAGGATGATTAGAGGCATTTCATCAGGGAATGTGTACGGCACGGCGAGTAATCCAATGAGAATGAGGGCATAACACCACACCACACCGTACCCTCCGGGTAAGAACTTGGGCTAAGGGGCCCAAGAAGGCCAAGGGGCCTGAGGCTGGGCCTCGGTCAGGAAGGCCGGACCAGCTTGCAGTTTAGCATCTTGCAGTAAGGATGAGCGTGGGGGAAATAGCACTCCCCAGAAAGGGAGGATGTACGGCACGATCAGTAATCTGACATGAATGAGGATATGATCCCACACCACAGAGTAAAATTCCACTGGTGAGAGCCTGGGCCGGAGGCCCGAGGCTAGGCCTCGGTCAATGAGGCATGACCAGATTTTAGATTAATGTTATGCCGGACGAGCGTGCAGTTTTGGGTCATACGGGACCATGGGCCAGTTTAATGTCATGGGGGACTGTAGGGGCCCAAATGTAGTTCCAAATGCAGTTTAAGGTCGTGCTGGACCAGATGTATTTTAGGGTCATGCGGGACTGCAATCCATTTTAAGGTCATGGGGGACCCTAGGGGCCCAAATGTAGGGCCAAATGCAGTTTAAGGTCGTGCTGGACCAAATGAAGTTTAGGTACATGCAGGACCACAATCCAGTTTAAGGTCATGGGGGACCCTAGGGGCCCAAATGTAGGGCCAAATTCAGTTTATGGTCGTACTGGACCAGATGTAGTTTAGGGTCATATGGGACCAGAATCCAGTTTAAGGTCGTGGGGGACCCTAGGGGCCTAAATGTAGGGACACATGCAGGTTAAGGTCGTGCTAGACCAGATTTTGTTTAGGTTCATGTGGGACCTCAATCCAGTTGAAGGTCATGGGGAACCCTAGGGGCCCAAATTTAAGGACAAATGTAGTTTAAGGTCGTTCTGGACCAGATGCAGTTTAGGGTCATGCGGGATCGTAATCCAATATAAGGTCGTGGGGGACACTAGGGGCCCAAATTTAAGGCCAAATGTAGTTTAAGGTCTTGCTGGACCAGATGCAGTTTAGGGTCATGTGGGACCGCAATCCAGTTTAAGGTCATGGGGGACCCTAGGGGCCCAAATGTATGGCCAAATGCAGTTTAAGTTCATGCTGGACCAGATGCAGTTTAGGGTCATGTGAGACCGAATCTAGTATAAGGTCGTAGGGGACCCTAGGGTTAGGAACAATATTGCTTACGGAACTTGGCGTTGGTGGGAGGATATATACGCTCACCATCCATGGTTACCAGGGAATATGCACCATTGGGATAGCCCTTATGGAGGATGAAAGGCCCCACCCATTTGGGCTCAAACTTGGGTGGTTTCATACCTGGAATCATTGGCACCCTGAGGGCCAGTGCCAGGTCACCTTGCAGGAAGAAGCATAGGCAAACCTTCTTGTTGAAAGCTCAAGCCATCTTGCTCTGATGCCTTTCCAGGTTGTGCATGGCACGAAGCCTACTCTCGTCCAGCGCTTCCAATTCAGCTAGATAGACTTCAGAAACTCTATCCAGTGCCTTCTAGTCACAGACCACTGTGCGCAATAAAGGGAACTAAATCTCGATGGGCAGGATGGCCTTATCTCCACACACTAGGGAATAGAAGGTCACCTGGGTGGAATTACGAGTTGTCGTCTGATAAGCCCACAGGGCATTGGGGAGTTTATCCGGCCAACTATTCTTGTTCAGACCAACCATTTTTTGTAGAATGTTAGAGAGGGTTTTTTTAAATGCATCGATCTCTCCATTCACCTGCATATGATAGCAGGAGGTATGGTTAGAGAAAATGTTGTACATGGCGTACAATTTCTTTAGCTCGACTGCTCGGAAGTTTGTGCCATTATCAGTGAGTATGGAATGAGGTACTCCAAATCGATAGATGATGTTGGAACACATGAAGTCAACGATAGAATGGACTTTGAACTCCTTGAGCGGAATTGCCTCCTCCCACTTGGAAAATAAATCTGTAGTGGTCAAAATGAACCGACATTGGCGAGCTGTTCCTGGTGGGTATGTTCCTACGACATCCAACCCCCAGACTGCAAAGGGCCAAAAATAATTGGTAGTGTGGAGAGGCTCCGATGGATGACGAACAAAGTTAGAATGGACTTGGAATTCATGGAACATCTTGGGAAACTCGAAGCAGTCATGAATCATGGAGGCCCATAAGTACCCCAGCCTCCGAATCTGGTGAGACAACTTTGACCCGGATTGATGGGCGCCACAAGAACTAGCATGAATCTCATGTATGACCAGGGGAATCTCAATTACTTGAAGTCAATGGAGGACAAAACCATCAAATATGAATTTTTAAAGGATCTTCTCGAGGCTGGGACTGCTCTGAAGGGTGAACTGTAGTGCACGGTGTCAGACTCGCTCGTGCTCTGCCTGGTCTGATGGAAGATTACCATGTTAGAGGTACTCAACCAAGGGTGTCCTCCAATCAGGAACTATGTCAATCACCACATCTGAAGTACCCAGGGCTCCTGACAAAGGGGCACCAGCAGTAAGATGGTTCACCCACAGGTCTTGATCATCCTCTTAGGTAACTGAAGCAATAACTCTCTATTGCACCATGTGGATAATCAGTTCATCTTGTTTGGGATTTGCAAACGATGCGGCCAAGCTGGCCATGGCATCTACCTGACCGTTCTGTAACCGGGGGTATGAATGACCTCCGACCGAGAAGGGAACTGGGCCATTAGACGGAGGTTGCACTCCAATAATGGCATGAGTTCTGGCTTTCTAACAACATAGTTTCCATTGGCTTGCTTGATGACTAGATCAGAATCCCCTTTCACATGCAGATGGGGAACATCGATCTCAAGGGCCAGCTCGAGGACTGTAATGAGGGCATGATACTCTACCTAGTTGTTGGTGTAGCCCTCTGACAATAGGATTGAGTTTGGCAGAAAATCTTGCTCCGGGTTGATGAAGATGATACCCGATCCCACTCTGTTAAGCCTAGGTTCGTTGAGTCTCCTACCGGTGGGGCTCCGGGAGGCACCTTCAAAGTTCATCTGCCAGCGTGGGACGACATGATCGACTGAGAGAATTGCCTCATTAGGAAAACCTAGGTCCAACGGCTGATCCGCGGAGGTTGGGTTGCCAGCTAGAAAGTCTACCAATTCCTATCCTTTGATAGCCCTCTAAGGCATGAACCTGATGTCGAACTTCTAGAGGATCACCACCCACCGCGCTAGTCGGCCAGTCAACATAGGTCAGTTCAGGATGTACTTCAACAGGTCTACCTGATAGACCAGCTATACCTCATGGTGATGCAAGTAGTACCACAATTGTTTTATGGAAAATATGAGCGCCATACAGCTCTTCTCGATGGGATAATATCTAATTTTCATATCGAGGAGCATGTGGCTGAGGTAGTAGAGGTTGTTCTATGTTACCTCATTGTTCTTCTAGGCAAGAAGTGCACCAAGGGACCATTCCAGGGCGGTCACATAATGGACCAGCGTCTTTCTGGAGACGGGTGTCATCAAGACCAAAGGTTGGAGCAAATATTGCTTGATTTCCTCGAAGGCGGTCTAACACTCTTCATCCCATTCATAGTTGGCGCCTTTCCTCATGAGCTAGGAAAAGGGCTTACACTTGCCAGCCAGATTCGTAATGAATCGGCGTATATAGGATAAGTGGCCTGGGAGACCTCGAATCTCCCGAATATTGCTCGAGGGAGTCATCTGGATGATGGCATTGATCTTCTCTAGGTCAATCTCGATTCCTCGGTGCCTGAAAAAAATCCAAGGGACATGTGGGAGGTGACCTCGAAAGCACACTTCAACGGGTTCATCTTCAGGTGGTGGGAACGGAGGAAACCGAACACTTTCTCAAGGTCCTTGAGATGGTCCTGGCGCTGGCGCGATTTGACCACCAGATCATCCACATAGCATTCCACCAACGTTCCCAGAATTGGATTGAATATGCGATGCATGGCCTGCGGATAGGTGGCACCCACATTATTCAGACCGAATGGCATAACCCAATAACAGAAAGTACCTTGGGGCGCCCTGAAGGTAGTGGACTCCTCATCCTCAGGGGCCATCCGGATCTGGTTGTACTAGGAATATCCATTCATGAAGGAGAGGTCTTGGAACCCAGTAGTGGAATCAATCAACAATTCTTTCACTGGAAGGGGAAAATCAACCTTTGGACAGTGGCGATTGAGATCACGGAAGTCAATATAGTCTCTTATCTGTCTGTTTTTCATCCTGACTGGCACAATGTTGGCTAGCCACCGGGGGTACTGAACATCCTAGAAAAAGTTGTCTTTGATAAGCTTGTAAACTTCGGCCCCAACCATGGAACCATGAGAAGGGTGCATCTTTATGGGAGGCTGCTTGAACCCATGATGGTTTGCCGGGAGACCAAGGCGGTGGATGGATACCTGAGGATCTAGTCCTCGCATCTCATCGTAAATCCAAGAGAACACATCATGGTGCTATCTGAGGAATTCTACATACATTTGCTGGTCCTAGGGGGAATGTCAGCACTGACCAATGTGGGTCTTGGGTCTGCCTCGCTACCGAGGTTCACCTATACCAACTCGTCGATCATGGTGGAGACACCCTCCTCAAAGGCGGGGGGAGAATCTTCCATGTCCACCTCTCTACTTGCGGAGGGATCGTCCACGGGGGTAGATACTTTTGAGCTATCAAACCCTGATGGGAAGCTGGTGCCGGCTTGAGTGGCAGTGGTCATCATATCAAAAGATCCATGCGTCACTAAGACCATAGCGATGAAGGCAGTCGATCCAATACCATCTGGCATTCGGTCCAGGGGTCCGTGCTTGATAACATCAAAGTAATAGTGGAATGTTGGCTTGAGCCGGATGATTCCATACCGGAGAAACAGAAATGTATGCCGGACTTCCATTTCCATGATACTGACATCCCGATACCGTATAGGGGTAGGAGGATCCGGGATCACCTGAGCCTGGTTGGTGTAGGGGTACGAGGTGATTTCCCGACATTGCTTGGACTTGGGAATATGTCTTCCTCTTGCACCCGAAACAACAAAACACTGCCCCATGTCGGGGGTGGTGGCCTCCATCCGATGGATCGGGAAGATGTAAGTGTCACTCAGACCTACCCAGGGATCACTTGTGATAGTGGCGGGCTCAACCTCACCTGCTCGAATATTCTTATCCTTTCTCTTGTAATAGTCAGCGTCCAGATACTAGGCTTCAAAAGAGGAAAAAGGAGACACATCTCCTTGGAGCATGCCCACTGGACCATTAAGGTAGTATTTAATGCATTGGTGATACGATGAGGGGACCGTCGGGTGAAGTTAGATCCATGGCCTTCCCATCAAGGCGTTGTAGGTGATATCCTAGGAGACAACCATGAATTTGGTGCTGGAAATTAGGCCACCGAACTGGGTATTCAAGTGGATCTTGCCAACTGGAGTTTGCTCGGTCCTGTCATATCCTTGGATTCTGAGATCAGAGGGAGTTAGATCATCCTCAAACAACCCCAGCTTCTGCAGTGTCCGTGTTGGGATTAGGTTAATCCCAGAACCCGTGTCGACCAGACATCGGTAGACTTCAACACCATTTAACTGACCAGTGATGTACAGTGGACGAATGTTCCCCGGTATGGGAGGGTCTTCGTCTTCACCAGAGAATGGGATAACTTCCTAGAATTCGGTGTTCTCAATTTCCTCAGCGTGAAAGGCCTCCACAGCCGCTACCTCCGTCTCAAACTGAAGGTGGCTCCTTAGGGCCTCGGCAAGCACCTCACGCATTTCAAACAATAGGCGAAGAGCCTCAAGGATAGAAAGCCTCACTTTAATTCTAGCGAGGTTCTTCATAACACCATACTTTCAGTCCAGAAACAAACTTCTTCTTATAGGAGGTCTCTCTTCAATCAGAGGTATGACGGGCCCTACTGGCTGAGCCGGTGGCTGACTGGTACTAGGAATATCTCACTGTTCACAAGCCAAATCCTAGAGAGTGGCTTCCGGATGAGGACCGGAAGGCTGGGGTCAGCTGGTGGCAGGGCAGAACCAGTTGTTGAACAGACAAGGTAGTTCCCCCATATCCAGCAACACAAATGGTGGTGGAGGTGGACCTGTCGACACTGGATGAAGGGGCCATGTGTACTGGGCTCTGTATTGGTCATGTTTTCTAGTCTCACTGGCGTTCAAGTCCTGGCTGGAGGTTCCAACTGTCATGCCCCAGAGATTCATGTAACCACGGGTCCGACGATGTTGGCGACGGTTGGGGACATTGGGAAAGTCCACCTGGCGTTCCTCATTATCGGGAGTCAAAAAGGGATTTACCAACTCTACGGTGTTAACCGGAGAATACCTCGGACTGTCACTTGAGGAGTCCTCCACTACCGGTTGGTGTCTCGGAGGGATACCCATTTCTAGGGGAATAATGTATCCAAGAGTGCGGGATGACGACATCATCGGTCGAGTGCGTTCTTTCTTCTTGCCCCACCACTAATTTCTCTTCTGGGAAGAGGATGGATGATTTGATGATGCTGATGTAGTAACTGCAGCCTCTGTGGGCTCTCGTTGATTCAGGAATGCACGGATGATTCCATGGGAGCAGGTGACCGTCTTGTAGTCCATCCAATCGTTATAATTTTGGGACCCATGCTTAGAAACCTGATTCCACTCATCCTCGTCGCTGCTACTTCCATCTGATCTCACAAAGACAGCTGCCACTTGTGCCGAGGATGGGCCCAAACTGACTATATTGTTTTCAATATGGTCTTGGAGCCAGTCCTTGAACACATATCATCACTGGATGGTGTTCCCTAGGGTCTATTGATAAGGTCAGTAGTTTGGGTGATCAGTGAGATGCACCTCTTCTGGCTTTTGGCACTCAGGAAACCGAACGATTCTCTGCTCCAAGGCACTGCAGAAGTAACTGGGGAGCTGATCCTCGTCAAATGAGTAGGTATGATTCCTTCTGTCTGGAAAGGGGTCCCTAGGAGGCTGACCCTAATGGGGGGTCGGAGGAGCATTCCGAGGAGGCGGAACCTGATTATCTCTCCTAGTAAGTGGCGGCGCGTTATGTGGAGGGGCTTGCCGATTTTAAGGTAGTCACTGTTGGGCCGAAAGCTTCGCCCGTGGGGGAGACCCCTATGGGGCGGTGGATATGGCCTCACTGGTATCAATTCTAGCTGATTGGGGGCCACAACAGCGGGCTCGGCTCTGGTATCGCTCCTTGTAGGGATTATAGGAGGCAGCGGGCGTGCCTAACTGGCCTTTTGCAGGGCTTCTTTGAGGCGCTGAGCCTTGTCTGAGAATTCCCGAAACCGTCCAGGGTAATTCTGAGTGATCATAGAAGGAACCAGCTCTACCTTGACGTTCCCTACACACATTGTCAGTATTTTCTACTGAGTTAGTGGTATGTCAAGGGAGTACGTGAGCCCCATCCACCGAGCGATGAAGTCCACGACTCGCTCATCGGGCCTTTTCTTTCACCTGAAGAGGTCTGAGATGTTCATCTTCCGGGTTGTGGAACTGAACTGGTAGAGGAATTTCCTGCGAAGGTCCTCCCATCTAGTTACAGATCTGATAGGGAGCTGGCTGTACTAGAAGAATGTCAGCCTCTCTAGTGTCTGAACAAAGAAACAGAGCTTGGTGGCCTCCTCATGCGCTGGAGTCCCTAACATAGGCCCACACCTCTAGTTGAAGTGTGCTAGGTGTTTTGGAGGGTCTCCTGTCCCGTTAAAGGGGGAAAAAGTGGGATTCCTAAATCCTGGAGGTGCTGGCATATCATCTACCCATGCTGGGTATGGCTTGCCATCCGGTGGGATCGCCACCCGTCGAGTTTCCAAAGCCTCTAAGCGAGTGATGAGTGATTCCATCGGATCGTTTGGACGCGGGTTCCTATCATGATGGGTATCACTAACCACAAGGTAATTGTCGGGCTCTTCAATCTGATTGAAAAGATCAGCAGCTCGTGGGGTGGCTGATGGAGCGACCCTTGGAGCGGCGGGAGGAAGCCGAGCAGGGTCTCTTGGGTGATCACGCCATTCAGGAGGGTTTGGCGAAACATATCGCGCCATCTTTCCATGAGCTCCATCCTCTCCTCTATCAGCGAACATGGCATGATCGAGGTTTCCTTGGAGAATCTCGCTGAGGGGTAGTTGTTCATGCCCCTTTTACCCCAGCTGAGGATCACCGTAGTCAGGCCGCCGCTCTACAATGCATTCAGCCAGAAGCTCATCGACCAACCTCTTCTGCTCAGCAAGCTGTTGATGCAGCGTGGCTTTCTCGGGATCTTCTACTGCCTTCTGCACTGAGGCAGATGGGTTAGAGAGCTTGACAGCTCCAACATTCTCTTTACCCTTGTTGATATTCCAGCTCAGTGTTAACGCCTCAGTGGGTGCGGGGAGACCTAGGTGGTTCCACTGTTGATGAGTAATCCTTCCTGATGGGTCCAGTAATGGCTTGTCCTTAGGGGGTGAGTCCCCATCAAGAAGTTCCAGACAGTTCTTCTCTCCTGACAGATCACCCAAGCTGACCATCACTGCCCTCAGGGGCATGCCCTCAAGGCCGCCTAGTGAGTTGGGTTGCCGGCAAATCACGCCGAAAATAAGTGCAGCATACTGCCCCCATCCACGGACATGCATGTGGAGAGTGGTCTCCTTGATAATTTTACGGAGTACTTGAATACTATGAATGCATTATTGATGGAGGGCCCTTTGGGGGCCAAGTGACTCGGGGTGCAGAACCGCGGGGAGCATGGCCAGGTAGACCCGATGCCATTTCTCACTGAAATCCTCGAGGTGTGCTTGACTCTTGAGATAAGGCACTTGCTGATGGAGAAGAGCAATGTGATTTGCTCAGAGGGTCTGGCAGAAACATTCAAACTCTCTCGGGGTGAGAGATTCTGGTATATCAAAATCCGACCCTGCGACCGGCCAAAACTTCTCGGGGAAGTGGCCTGCTGCGAGGATGGTCTAGATTCTCCACGACTCAGGTTCAGGATCTGGCCCTTGATGGCCCCACTCATCAACTTGGAGTGGCTGGGGAACTGAGAGCGGTGCCGAGGCAGGCCGCTGGGCTGGGGGGCTGGCCAGTGGAGAATACGGTGAGCAGGCAGATTGACCGCTGAATCTTAAGTCGTCCTCCAAGGGTTTCAGTGTCTTGGCTTCCATGTCACGATAGGATGGGCCGACGAACAGGCCTCCTATCATAGTGTCAGTTCCTTCCAAGGGTATGCTACGTTGCGGCTCTTCCACCAGCAAACCCCAAAAAATGTCTTCGTCATCTCTGATCGAGGCGGAAGGTGCTCTCGGGGAGGCCGATGGTGACTGCAAGTTTGATCCATGGGGGTACGCCAAGTCCTCATCCTCCTAAATATACCTTCGGAGGGAGGCGGGGATCATATCCATCTCGCATTTGGGGAGTACAAGGCTGATGTTCTGCATCCCTATCCCTACCCATGACTCAAAGGACTGAGAGGAAGGCTCCATTGCTGAGTCATTCTCTGCCTCAGAGTCTGAGAAACAGACTAGTCTGATTTCCGTCCGGCCTTCCCTGGCATTTCTCCTATGGCGACGACGTCCTGCCTTCCTACCCCTGGGTGGCTCCTCAGGGCAAGGATGATTCCTTCACGGATCCCTATGGCCGCACTAGTGCTGGGGCGGAGAGGATTAAAGGCTGGGGTGTGAGGAGCACTGGGACAGTTGTCGAAAGGGACATGGGGAGGACCTCCATGTGGGTGAGTGACCAGATATGCAATGGCTCCATACTCACGGTCAACGGTAGGGTATGTGACCCCGTACCCAGTGTAGTAAGTGCTTGAAAGAGCCCCAGCCGAAGCATAGCTGTCACGGGGAAGCCCCTTACCTGCGGCGAGGGTGGTGCTAGGTAGGCCACTAGGCTGGGGTTTGAATGATGGAGGACCCATACCTTCCAGAACGATGGCACAGAGTAGGCCTACACACTGGCCATTACCTGTGCCATTGATCAGGAGAGTCGACCCAACCTGCCCGTGGGGCTGTTGGGGCCTCGATCCGGGTTGGGCATGGAACTGCCCCTGCACAACATGTACGGGGGTTGGATGATAGGAGTCAGCAGTGGCTCAAGCCATGGTGGCTACTGACATTGATGCCCCAGGGCGAGCATCCTCTTCGGATCATGCCCGACACTGGCGTCGGGTCAAGTGGGTTGGATCCGATGGTGTGGGAACATGGATTGCCTGCTCCTCAGCCCGAGGAGTCGGATGGTGGTGTCGACGTGGCCTTGCGGGGGCCCTGACCGTGATCCCTTGAAGCGGTTCTCGGATCAGGCGAACCTGGACATCCCCTACCTCATCGGCGTAGGGAAGGGAGGTGTCGATGCATTCTGGGGATAACTCCCGAAATGGTTGAATGTTTGGGTGGGGAGCAGTGGATCCCTGCGCCGCCCTCGGGGGTGGCGATGGCGGTTGGGCGCAGCTGCCTCAAGGTCCAAACGGGCCATGTCCCTAGTGGGGATGACCCCTTCCTCCTCGAACCTACACATAAGGTCGTTGATCACCCTTCGTTGGATAATATCTGAAGGGGAGAGGAGGCGTGAGTGCCCATCAGTCGTGGCAGTTAGAGAAGCTATGGAAAATGTGGAACCGTGTGGGGTTGTTGCATCTGTACTTCCCCTACCCATGTGCTAGTGGGCAGGTGGCGATCGAGCTCCGTATGTAGCGATCTGATTCCTGAAAGTAGGGAGATGAACCCATTAACACTAGTAGGAAAAGAAATCGACATCCAATAGCCCAGTGCCATTATGTCTTCCGTGTTTGGTAAGAGGGATCCATGCTGACAATGTCGCAGAATGGAGTGCTCAACGTCCTAACTGCCCCAACTCCTGGCGGGTTTCACGTCCTAGTGTTGGGTGCCCAGACCTGGTGACATGCTAACCTTCCGACACCCCAAACACTACTAGTCTCCATATTGAGGAGAATAGATTCATGGTGGGTTCACCATTTCTGTTTCAAATGATTTCACTGGGGCGTGCGTGCATCCGTCACGCAGGGGAGGACGCGCGGCGTGAGGTTCCTCATTCCTGCTTTCCAAAGGCGGTAGGCATCCATTCTTTATTCAAGGACATCTACTCCTTGATCGAAACCGGGATGATGGGATGTTAGTTCTTCCTTCTTTATATTCCTCCTTGGAGCATGTCACCTAGTCCGGGTCTCCCTCATAGATTTAAGACATATTCGTGAATCTCATTCCCAGTTCCATATCTTCATGGAAACCAGTTAATTATGCTTCTTTTGTCTATATGCTCCAAGGGGTCTGATCGGGGCAGCAACCTTCGGTGAGGAGAGTGGTCACGCTGAGGTGTCGTTGGCATGTCTTGATGCTGGGGAATATGTATGTTTGTCTTCTGTCCCTTATTATAGGGCTTCTCGAGGGCACGGAAGTCCGAGGAATCCCACATTGATTGCAGGGAATTGTATTCCATAGGCATATATCTGAGATTTTCCTTATCTTCCCATGTTTAACACGGGGTATGCCACAAGTTAAACATCTAGTAGAGGCAGATCGGACTGATCGGAACACTGAGAGTGGATCATATTGAAGAACCCCCTGGGGGGAACACCGATGTTGGGGCCAGCATGTGGGCGGCTTCCTGGATACTGTAGAGTGGAGTGAAGTGGCATGATCGCACCACGATGTGGCGGCCCGAGTAAGAATAAGGATGGGTGATAAAGTAAAGAGGGTCTTTAACCTTGTGAAGGCTTCCTATGTATCCATGTGGTAGGGAATCAAAGTCCACGTAGTTCAATGATATGGTGGGACACCTGAAAAGGTGACCTGTGAGAATGAACGCGTGGATGGGACCCAGAGGATGTAATACCTCTAGGATAAGGAATGAGCTTCCCAAGGCACGTGGGATCGAGGGAGAGGTCAGTATGGGACATGGGTGTTGGGCTTGAACCTCATGGAGGCTTCCTACGTACCATGCCTTAGAACGGATCAAATTCCACATAGTTTGGGTGGTGCAGTTTAACGTCATGCAGGACGGTATAAAGTTTAACATCATGCGGGAGGACATACATTTTAACATCATGAAGGACGGGGAATTTGGTGCTTATGCTCTGAGGCGGCCCATAATGTTGGATATGGGGCTTACGCTCTGAGGAGTCCCATGGAGGTGGTGAACCAACACGAAGGGGTTAGAACAACCGGGTGGTGGGCTTGAACCTCATGGAGGCTTCTTACGTACCATGCCTTAGCACGGATCAAAGTCCACGTAGTTCGATTTGGATGGGGCTTACACTCTGAGGCGGGCCATGGTGGATATGGGGCTTACGCTCTGAGGTAGCCCATGGAGGTGGGTATGGGGATTACGCTCTGAGGCGGCCCATTGAGGTGGTGAACTGACGTGAAGGGGTCGGAACAACCAAGTGGTGGGCTTGAACCTCGTAGAGGCTTCCAACGTACCATGCCTTAGCACGGATCAATGTCCACATAGTTCGGGATGGATGGGGATTACACTCCGAGGCGGCCCATGGTGGATATGGGGCTTACGCTCTGAGGCGGCCCATGGCGGATACAGGGATTACGCTCTGTGGCGGCCCATGGTGGATACAAGGCTTACACTCTGAGGCGGCCCATGGTGGATATGGGGCTTACGCCCTGAGGCGGCCCATTGGGTTGGTGAACCGAAGAGAAGGGGTCGGAACAACCGGATGGTGGGATTGAACCTTGTGGCTGCTTCATACGTACAATGCCTTAGCACAGATCAAACTCCAACTAGTTCAGGTTGGATGGGGCTTACACTCTGAGGTGGCCCATGGTGGATATGGGGCTTACGCTCTAAGGCGGCCCATGGTGGATATGGGGCTTATACTCTGAGGCGGCCCATGGGGTTGGTGAACCGATGCGAAGGTGTCGGAACAACCGGGTGGTGGGCTTGACCCTCATGGAGGCTTCCTACGTACCAAGCCTTAGCATGGATCAAAGTCCTTGTAGTTCGGGTTGGATGGGGCTTACAATCTGAGGCGGCCCATGGTGGATATGGGGCTTACGCTCTGAGGCGGCCTATGGTGGATATGGGGATTATGCTCTGGTCGGCCCATGGTGGATATGGGGCTTACACTCTAAGGCGGACCATGGGGTTTGTGAATCGACGCGAAGGGGATGAAACAACCAGGTGGTGGGCTTGAACATCATGGAGGCTTCCTAGGTACCATGCCTTAGCACGGATCAAAGTCCACGTCATTCAGGTAGGATGGGGCTTACACTCTAAGGCGGCCCATGGTCGATATGGGGCTTACACTCTGAGGCGGCCCATAGTGGATATGGGGCTTACGCTCTGAGGCGGCCCATGGTGGATATGGGGCTTACGCTCTGAGGTGGCCCATGGTGGATATGGGGCATAGGCTCTGAGGCGGCCCATGGGGTTGGTGAACCGATGTGAAGGGGTCGGAACAACCGAGTAGTTGTCTTGAACCTCGTGGAGGCTTTCTACGTACCATGCCTTAGCACGGATCAAAGTCCACATAGTTCGGGTGGTATTGGGGTCAGGGTCGGTGCTCACTCTATGCTCACGTGAGTCATGATCAGTGTGAGAAACAAGATGTTGCAGGGACCTGGCGATCACGTTGCAAAGGGTGCATCCGTGAGAAGTGAAGAGGGGCTTACGTGTTGAGTGGCCCATGGTGTCGGGACTTACTCCAGGGTGGAGGCCCAAAGTGCGACAAAGCACAGTGGGAGAGGGATTTGGGACCGAAGATGGGATGTTCCTTGTTCCCTATCATGTCCTCCACTGGCCTTGGCAGTGGGGAAGTTTGGAGGTTCATGGGTGATACCTTCCACAAGAGAGGCTAGGGGTTACACCAAGGTGTCTACCCTTCCCCCATGGACAAACTCCACTCCGAGAGGGAGGATATCATCCCATGTGAGGGTGATCGCTTTCCCATGGAGAAGAGCGTCATAAAGAATGTCTGAGCTGGGGGGACACTGTGTGTGAGGCACGGGGCAGGATCATAGTTTAGCCTCATGTGTTGGGGACGAGGCACTTGGCAGTTTAACGTCCTATAGCTCGGACGAGGTGTGTTCACTCCACACCCCTAGGACTTACATAACCGGTACCCTCTACCCCTTGCGACAGGGAAGGCATCGGCAAGGCCATTGTGAAGGGGGGCCGCAGATCGATCCATCGAGGGGTCCACAATAGCATGGCTATGTGAAGAAGCAATATCTGTTAGTTTGCCTATGCGAAGAAGCATGAGGCAAAGAAAAAAAATGGGAAACACCACACAGGGGACCTTGAAGTTACTTCGTATGATCCTGGAAGGCCGTACGGGAAAAGAGTGCATGGCATACAAGCCCGGTATGGAGGACATTGAGCACCTACGCAGGTAGGTACCCGGGGGGCATCAAGGTGAGGGGTCCCGAGGATGGAACATAAATAAAAGGTTTGTGTGCAAAACACCGGGATGACGCATAATTTGGGAAGAGGAATTTGATGCGACTAGTGGGATTGCGCGCAAGGGATGTGAATTGTGTGCGAGTGGCAAAGGACGAACCCTAAGGCAAGGCCACACCCAAGGAAGGGATTGCACGCAATTGGGCCTTTTTGCATGCAATGGAAGGAATTGCACATGAGTGAGGAACCCTGAGTGGTTTGGAATTCTATTTAATCCAGTGGGATTATGCACAAAGGCGGATCTCGGGGCGAGGTTGCGCGAAAAGAGTCATTACCTGAAGGCCATCGCCCGCGCGCAAAAATCCTATTTTGCGCATGAGAGCCAGTTCAAATTCTACAACCCCGAAATGGAATGGGTCTCCTTCTATTTATAGGCCTCTAGTGTTGCGGAATCTGGGCAGTGCGCAAAAGTTTTCACGCTAGAGATGGCGGCGTGAAAATTTTACCACGCGAGCATGGGTGCGCAAAGATTGGGCGCGTACGTCGGGAACCTTTCGCGAATCTCGGACTCCTTTCGTGCGGCCAACATTTTTTCACGCACATCCTCCTTTATTTCATGAAACACCTCTAGGCCCTTCAGAATGTGTGTCTGGGTTCGAATATGACTTTGATTCATTATTTCGAAAATTCCTTTAGTAACTACGGACTTTTTCGGTATCTACAGTTATATTATTTTCTTAAACTCTAATGATGAATAGTTTAGTGAGTGGAAACCTATGATTAGACTTAACTTCATGTATATCCATCCTGATAATATTTATTTCTAATTCATTATTAGTTTAGGGTCATGCAATGTAGATAATCTATGGATAAAGATTGAGGTTGTGTAGATTTCACCAAAGTGAATGTGGTTTATAGTCATGATGCACATGAATCTAGTATTAGGAGAGTATTAAAATATATCCTAATTAGGATCCCCAAGGTCATAAATACTCCATCACCTTACCAAGAAGAAGATTAGAATATTGTAAATCATGGATCTTGTTTCTCGGATCATGAATAATGGTATGGCATAAACATGTTATGGATGATATCGAATATCTCAATTGTGAAGATCTCCACTATGATGTTGTATGCGCTCATAAGGAATAAAATTCCTTCATGTAATGAATGGTCACATCTTGAATGGATGGGAGCACATA
Organism: Viscum album; assembly: GCA_963277665.1. Classification (NCBI taxonomy): domain Eukaryota; kingdom Viridiplantae; phylum Streptophyta; class Magnoliopsida; order Santalales; family Viscaceae; genus Viscum; species Viscum album. The sequence goes on from OY728129.1 coordinate 1,819,514,548, forward strand.
TGTCGGAGCTGGGGGTAGACATGCATAGTCAAAAAAAGGGTCCCTGAATATGTGTGTTCTTTTACAAGGGTTAGGGTTGGTGTGTGTAAATTAAAGAAACCCAAGAAAAAAAAGTGTTTTATGGATTACAATTCTTAGAAATATGATAGAAGTACCATAAAATTTGGTTGACTATGTTTGGACTCTTATGGTACATTGATATGTAATGATGATGGATGATGGTGTTCGTAGTTTAGTGTTATTTTGTTGGGTCGTATCTATCATGCATTTTAACATCATGAAACAATGACATCTTCCTTATAGTTTAACATCATATGGTAAGGATGTAATAACTCAATTAAAATAAAGAATGATATCCTTATTGATACTTTACACTGGTCTTGTTTTTCTAGATATGAGATTCATCTTTTATACATTCAATGTCTTACTGGTGTGCATTTATATGTTGGGGCCTTTCCTATGAAGATCTATCTCATGTGCAAGTAATCCATACACATACAAAATTTATATGTGGGAAATGATACTTTTTATGACTTGACCATCTATAAGTAAAGGAATGTTTAATTTTTATGTCTAGTATTCCATAGGTTTCCATATGAATATTGTCAAGGTTAGTATCATGACATAGTCAAATCTTTTATCGGGATCCCTCCACATATATTTAACTTTTATGAATGGAAGATGGGTATTTTTTTCTTATCATAGTGAGTCTCGACATCATGTTCATCTAAGGGGCCCGCTACATATATCTGGCTCATATATAAGGAAATGTGATTTACATATTTTATTTTATTATGGAGGTGAAAGATTCATCTATAACATATATTGATGGATAATATAATCCACTCTAAGAAATTTCATGTCTTCTAGGTAGGACCATATTCCATGTAGTTTAATGTTGTGGGACTAGGGAATAGTCATGCAGTTTAACAACATGAAACTATGATATATTATTGAGAGGAATGACTAACATAGAGAAATTAAGATATCACATAAGATAAAAACCCTGGGATGAAGGTTTATAAGAATATGATATTATAAACTTTCTTTGAAAATAGGTACAATACATATATGTGTAGCCTTGTGGGTATCTGAATCAGTATGAATTGTTCTATTAATATATGTTTAAATTGTAACCCATGAATATCGAAGTCGACTAGTGTTGGATACTGGTGGGTACAGGTAAACCATTGATAATGGTGGAAGATCATATTCCACACAGTAAACACATTAACTCCTATATTTAAGGGGAGTCTCTCCTCTATTACCAAAACACCCACTAGGCATAGGCTTCGAGGAATTATGTTATTCACATGTGAATTATTTTGGTGAGATTTTAGATCAACCAGTCCATATTACTAGCTTGTTACATGGAAGAACCAAGAGTAGTAGAGGCTAGAGTCCATAGGATTCTAAGATAATAATATCGACTAGAATAATTGGTTTGTATCAACTCAGGTATAGAATATAAGATGTTTTTTTATAGAGAACAAAACATTCAAAAGGGTTTGTGAACCCAAGAGAATAAACCATCATATACTGAACACATTTCAAGGATAAGGGGAAAATAATGTGATTCACGAGTAAAAAATATTTAGTGATGATGATCTGTTAAACATGAAGACCACTTTTTGAGAACATTAATATCTTGTGACATGGATATTTTCATTACGTATAATGACATGGGACTAGGATGATATTTCATATCTATATCATGTCCCAATTTCACTAGCTAGAGTGGATTTCCAAGATCTGTAAGCTCACAAGAGTCATTCTTAGTGATAAAAACAAGGGATAAGTAGGTATTTGATTAAACTACATGAAAATATGAACAAGTTAATATGTAGGGGTGTTTACAATGTAATTGTTACTGGAGACTCTAAATGTATATGATTCTAATGGGGCTACATGGATAGGAGTGATGGGAAGTCATGGATTGGAACAGAACATGCTTAGGTGTAGGGAAGGTGGACATTATCATTGTGTTGAGGTTGAATCTAGGATTGGATAGAAATGAATCATTATGTATCCTATGGTAATAGGAATCAAGGCACCAAAAATACATACAAAGGAAATTCCTTGTACTACTCAAGTTCCTTTATGGAGAGAGAGAATTTTTATTATATTAATGATGGGTCTATGATTTGGGATCAGGGTGTCACTATATATCTTATGACATTCAAAGACAATCAACTTGTACTTCATGATGGAATTCACCCTTCATAGTTGTTTTAGACACCGAGGGGCATGTTTGTGGGTTTGAAAAATACAAAAAAAGGCCTAACAGGTGATAAGAATTCGTCCATTATTATAGATACTCTCCCTTTGACATCTTTGTTTTGACTTGATTCGCATCATTATCCTTTAAAGGAGGATTGTATTAACCCTGTAGGGACTGGGTAGTTTATCCCTTTTGCATTACAAAGTAGGTGCCACAATCCAATGGTCCTATCAGGAAATTGCATGGGGTTAAGTACTTTTGAAATCAGTTCTCATAGGATATTAACTCCTCATATGGTCTCTAATGAGTTTATTTGTGGATCCAGAAACACCCAATGGCCCTGGTATCCAGGATTCATGGACCTGCTTTCCAAAGGCAGACACTCATTGGAGGACGATTTGGTCAAAAACCATTAAAGACTCCATTGGTTGAGAAGATGGGAGTTCGATCTCATCACACCTTTTTGGGGGAAATTATTTCCTATTCCAAGACTATCTTATTGATTAAATTCATGTTCATATGTTCATGAATCCTTGGTTCATTCCCAAACAGTGTATCCATGACCTATCCATGGTCCACATGATCATCATAGGTGCACATGGATTTGATGTTATGGGGGGGGGGTAATGAAGAATTAAGACATGTAATAAGGTGCTTTGGAGTTTATCATCCACTAAGGGGTGGAAGAAGGCTTGATGATGGGATCAGACTCATAAGATGGGCTTCTTACGTATCCTTAGGACAGGAATCAGAACCCACATAGTTTGGGAAACATGCGGCTTACACCTGGAAGCTACCCATTTGAGGTGAACAAGATTGGGTGAACCCTTTTGGAAGGGAACCATTTTGAGTTCAGGCCTTCAAGTAGGCATCCTACGTATCCTATTTTGAACAGGAATTAGAGTTCTCATAGTTCATGATAGGTTGGTTGTGTGGATGTTGTGGTAATCATAAATCTCTAAGCCCACATGATTCATAATCAGTGTTATAAACAATATGATGTGAGAGATACAATTAACCACACACCTCCTCTCCCAATGATGGGAGAGGGAAGGCCTACAGTATAAGACGTCAGGGTGATAGTAGGAGATGGTGCAGAGTGATGAACCTTTTAATGTTGGATGACATTAGAGTTCATGCAACTCATCTCTTAAAAGGTTATATAATTACCTGAGTGGGATTTCCCTAAACTACGTTCTGGGAAAGGGGAGGAATGTATCATCTAATCAAAAAGAATAACACAAATTATTCCTTTGACTGATCACCATTCCTCATTGAATGGAAAAGCAAGCGATCACCCTTAATCTTTAGCACAAGGAGGTTCACATCAGTGTATAAAGGTTGGACTCTAGGTTACCATGGGAATGTACAATTACAAACATCCATGGAGTCTGAACTGTTGTGAGGAGAGCCTTCATGAATCCGCTTACCATGGGTATGTAGACTCAAAGGGGAGAACTGATGTGCCCGATGATCTGATCATACGGGTCTAGTGGCTTTGGAGGAGGCTTTGGCTTGATGTTGGGTGATTGGTTCCCAGATGGGTTATGGAGGACTGGATGGTAATAGAGGTGAAAGATTGGAGCTGGTGGGAAGAACACCCAAAGACACCCCATTCTATGTACTTTTTTCTCATGTGGGATAGGGGGAGCTCCACATTCCATAGTGGTATGTAGGTAGATGGGTCATCCGTGCACCGTAGTAGTAAACGGGCTTGGGAATGGACCACTACACACCATAGTGGTATGTAGTCTTGGATGTGATTCGACATGTTGTATCAGGTTCTATCTTCATACTGATGCATTAGGTATCACTGAGTTTAATCATCATAGAGATACACTATGTAGAGCACCATTTTGAAGGAGGGTCTTGTAACTTGTATTCTGCGGGGAGTTCATCAACAAGGAATGTGTGGTTCACTGTGAGACTAATTAGGATTGAGGTTTTCAATTTTTATTAAATCCCTTCATTTTTTGGTTCACAGTTTGTTATACCTGAAAAAATGTAGTTTATGATTCAAACTTCATCGATGATTCTAAGCTGAAGTCAGAATCCTCTCGGAATTCTTTCTTCCAACCTATGGGGTCTCCTCTGTACTTTATGCATCCATCCACTTCATCTTCCTCTTGTTATACTTTTATATTGTACTTGGAAAAATTGTATCTATGGGAATGGTGACCCATTTTTTGAATCCCATGAGATGATATCTCAATCCGCAAAAGACTCGCTCAACGGGAGTTTGTGAATGCTGTGGTTTGCAAGTCATTGTTTGTGAAACCCTTCCAATTTTCTTCATCCTCAAACTATTGAGCTCACGAGACAGTGTGCAGATTTCCTTCACATGCTTGATTTCTTCGACAATGTGGTTTGCAGCCTCCAAGGTTTTCTCACCATCGTTCTGTGGGTTAGCGCCTAACGGATTTTTCCGCGTTTTGGTAGTTTGTGGTTTATGAATTTTGAGAACCCATACCAGTGATCATACATGTGTCATTTAAAAAACTTTGAGAAATATAATTCATTCAAGTTTCTTCTAAAGTTTTCAACACAGTTTGCATCAATTCTCTTTAATATACTTTTATTAGTTCTTTCTTCCTTCTATAAAGTTATTTAGGGAGTATTTTCCTCCCCTTGTGACGTTCTGAGGACCCTACAAATGTCTTACATCAGAATGGGGTTTGTTCATGAAAAAGTGGAGGTTATTCCGATGTTGAAGAGGTCCCTAATTGAATGGTAATATGATTATGTTATTTTAACTTGATCTAAGGGGCTCAAAAAGCATATTTTTACTACTACTGGGGTAACATGGATAACCCCACAAACATTTTGTCTTTTTTTGTTTTCACCCTAATTTTTCCTAACCTTGATTTGATATGGGCTTAGCAGGTGTAACTTGACTTTTACATAGGCCATCCATTACAGGTTTTTGACATAACATTATTTATGTCTCTTTTGAGTATTTTACACCTCAAATATTTTTTCCAAAACCATACATAGTATATGTTTAATGAGCGGGTACCCAACTTTTGTCCCATTGTTCCCTTTTTTGGTTTTCACTTTGGAGATTATTGCTTCCTTTTTGCGGGTAGTTTATAGTCATCAAATTAGACTTATTAATGATGTTTTATGTTGACCAGTTTTGACCAAACATGATGAGGAAAGGGACCCAATTTGCGATTCATCTTTCAGATATGTCGTAAAAATCTTATACATGAATGGGGGATTTTTCTTGACCATAACCATGTGAGTTTTGGACATGTATGAGTCTTGGGAGCCATTTTAGGCATACGGGGGTAGGAGAGGACTCTTATGAGGATAAAGTTTTCTTTTATTGATGATTTTAATGTATGGGACATATGAAGATCTATCGAGGCATGATATGAGCAGTCAAATAAAGGTGTTCGTGGGACACTGGCCTTCCATATCCGATGGCCTAGGAGCATTTACAACACTTTGAATTTGTTTTGGGGTTGGGGGAAAAAGTGTGTAGAATATCCGAGGGATGATGAACCAAAATTATTAGGGGCATTTTTATAGGCTTTATATTTGAAACTGAACCCACACAATTCTTACTTGCGTAAGGGAGAGTCGGTGAATTTTCAATTCAATTAGAAATTTTTTTCAAGTCTATACATTTTGAAAAGGGGAGGATATATAAGCTATTTTCCATAGGTGTTTTCCAAATTCATGGGTTAAAATGGGACATAAATTTCATATGAGCATATAGAAACTAGAAAGGACTCTCCTAAGGATGAATTTCCCTTTAATTGACAGCCGTCTTGTAGACATCATATGCAGAGCCACCGGGGCATGATATGCATAGTCAATAAAATATTTTCAAAGGACACTGGCCTTCCATATCTAATGGCCAAAAAGGATTATGGAGATTGTGGCCATCCTAAAAATAGAATATTTCCTCTAAAAAGGGGTGTTACTAGGAAATAAAGGGAAAATTTCTTTGCCTTATCTTTTCTAAGAAACTCAGAAATAAGTTGGGGAATTTGTGTTTCATATGCATATCAACTTCACGCATATGGATGGGGTATCATTATTTTTTTGAAGCCTCAGGAGAGACCATAGGTGAGTCAGTCTAGAGTGCTCTGATATATCTAGGACTTGGGGAGGAAAGAAAATGAAAAACATGACATTGAGGGCCCCTAAATCGTGGGGGATTTCACGAGGCATGGGAGACATTTGACATATTGAGATAGGAGAGGACTATCTTGAGGACGAATTTTCCTTTAATTGACATCTATCTTATAGGAATCAAATGAAGATCCACTCGGGAATGATGTGTATAGTCAAAAAATGGTGTTTACAAGACACTGTCCTTCCATCTCTGATGGCCATGGATGATTATGGAGATTCAAGATTACTCAAAGCACAAAATTTGAGGTATATAAGGAGTATATCTAGATACATTAGAAACATTTGGGCTGTGATTCACTCATGGGATTAGTTATCAACAACATAGATATGACTCATACATAGGGTGAGGCATTCTTCCCATCTTTGGTGTAACATGTAGTTTAAACGTCGTAAGACCAAGGCATGGGAATACTTATGGTGAAGGGAACCATGACATTCCTTTTAGGGTAATGCTACTAGGACCAAATTCCTAGTCTGATTTTCTATGATGTAATAGTGGATCTCTCTTTGAGATACCTAAGATCACGTGAGCTATGCTCGGTGTGACAAAAAAGGGATTATGAGGATTCTGGATCAGAACATAAGAATAGAAAAATCAAAAAATATATATCATTTTATTCTTAAACCAATACTATGTAGTTTAATGTCATGAAGAAAGGACAATTCGAGCCTTTTGGTTTAGCATCATGTGGTGAGGATATTTCTGGCCTTATAGTATAGCATCATGTTGTGACAATTTTATGTTGTGTAGTTTAAGGTCATGCAGCAAGAACATTTATGGCCTTGCAGTTTAGTATCGTATAGTGAGGAAATTATGTTGTGTAGTTTAGGTTCATGAGGTGAAGACATTTCTGGCCTTTTAGTTTAGCGTCATACAGTGAGGATGTTATATTTTGCAGTTTAGGTTCATGCAGTGATGAAATTTCTAGCCTTGCAGTTTAGCTTCAAGCGGTGAGGATGTTATGCCACAAAGACTATTAATATATTTAAATTAGTTTTGTTCAGGATATTCTGGAATCCCATAGACATGCGTGATGATAGAAAGTGTAAATTGTAGTCCTATAGTGAAAATTGGGTTTGGAGGAATGACATGGGGATTAGAAGTCATTGGGAATACCGAGGTAGGAGAGGACTCTCATGAGGACAAATTTTCCGTTAATTTATGGCCATTTTGTAGGAGGCATATGCAGATCCTCCAGGGCATGATGTTCATAGTGAAACAAAGGTGTCTACAAGACATTTGAATTCCATCTCAAATGTCCATGAATTCTTATGGGGACCCAAGATCTCCCAAAGTATGGATTTTGAAAAATGGGAAAGATGTGTCTGGGGAATGTAAGAAATATCCAAACCATGACTAGTTTTGAACTATTGGATCTTCTACATAGATCTGACTCAGTTGTTGGGGGAAGCATGATCTTTTGACTCCTTATGAGTGTCGAAATTCATTCATGGAACTTCCATCATCTCTTTAAATTTTTTGGGTAGGAAATTGAGGGCAAGTTCGGGATCTCATAACATTGAGAATCGAGCATCAACTGACTCTTGAGGAATCTCACAGTTTAATGCCATGTGGTTAGGACCTTTCATGGATTTCCCCGTACATGTTTGATCAATGCATGGAGTAAGGGGAATAGTTTTTTTAGTGGCTGGGCTTGGATGCACAATCTAGGTGACACTATGAATCCTACAAGGGAAGGAATCAAGCCATATATAGTTCGGAATGTTCCCTATAATGGTTCGGTCCACGTGTAGGGATTCTAAATCTAGGAGTCACTAAGTATCCTGTGAGGGAATGAATCAAGCAATATGTAGTTCTAAATGTTCCATGTACTGATATGACTTATATGTTGGGGTATATGAATTTTGGTTTCCTCTCATATGGGTGTTGAGTCTATCATACTCCCATGTAGTTTGTTTACATAAGGGAATCCTTACCAGCGATCCTAAGCTCACGTGAGTTATACTCAATGTGAGAAACAAGGAGTGACAAGAATTTACCTCATAAATATGGGGAGATAATGGATATGATAGAGGAATTTTTTGTGGGGTTTGGTACAATATCTATGGTTTAGGAGTCTCTATGTATCCCAATGATGAATGGTAATCAAAATGTACGTAGTTCATTGAGGGATTGTGCATTTTATCGTCATGCGATTAGGATGATTTATGCTATGTAGTTTAATGGCTTGCAGATTAGGTGATATGTTGTGTAGTTTATATTCAAGAAGTGAGGAAATTAATATCCCAGTTTAATGTTGTTTTTCAGGAACTAATACTATACAGTTTTATGTAATGTGGTTAGGATGATAACTCATCGTTTAGGGTCATAGAGTTTGGACCAATGATATGCGGTTTAACATTTTGCAGCTTGGATGCTATGTTGTGCAGTTTAGAGTCATGCAATAAGGAAATTAATATCCCATTTTAATGTCATTTTGTAGGGACTAATACCATACAGTTTAATTTCATGTGGTTAGGACGGTGACTCATAGTTTAGGGTCATAGATTTTGGACTAGTGCTATGTCGTTTAACGTCTTGTAGCTAGGATACTATGTTGTGCAGTTTAGAGTCATGTAGTGAGGAAATTAATATCCCAATTTAATTTCTTATTTCAGGGAATAATACCATATATTTTAACATCATGTGGTTAGGATTATGACTCATAGTTTAGGGTCAAGATTTTGGGCCAATGCTATCTGGTTTAACATCTTACGGCTAGGATGCCATGTTTTGTAGTTTAGAGTCATGCAACAAGGACATTAATATCCTAGTTTAACAAAATTTTGCAGGGACTAATACCATACAATTTAATGTTGTGTGGTTATAAATATTACTCATTATTTTGGTTCATAGGGTTTGGACTGATGCTATGTGGTTTAACATTGTGCATGTAGGACGTTATGCTTTGTAGTTTAGAATCATGCAGTGATGACATTAATATCCAAGCCTGACATTGTGTTGTAGGGAATAATACTATATAGTTTAAATTCATGTTGTTAGGATGATGAATCATATTTTAGGGTCATAGAGTTTGGACGAGGGGTATTGTTGTTACGCGAAGTACTTCTTCAGAAACCCTTCATTGGTGGGAGCTGTGATGAGCTTTCCATCCATTGATATCAAGGCGTATTCCCCACCGGAATATACCCTATGTATGGAAAATGGTCCCTCCCACATTGGATAAAGTTTTGGGGGATTCTTCCTGATTATTATTTGGGGTCTAAGGACCAACACTATCTCTCCTTCGAGGAAATACCAAAGGTGAACCTTTTTGTTTCAGGCTCAAGGGATCCGATTTCGGTGAACCTCGAAATGGTACAAAGTGTGAATCCTTTTCCATCTAGCTTATCCAACTCAACAAATCATCTCTGTGATTTCTCATATGGGTATTTTTGATCACAAATGTACACACGGAGTGATAGAACATGAATATCAATAGGCAAAACCTCCTCTACCCTATAAACAAGTGAGTATGGGGTTGCATGGGTGGTAGTGCGGGTCATGGTCCGGTAAGACCATAAAGAATGAAAGAGTTTTTTTGTCCATGATTTCATATCCTTATCTAGCATCTTTTGGAGTATGTTTGGAAGATTGTTGTTGAAATCCTCTATCTACTCTTTGGACACTACATGGTAGCAAGATGATCAGTTGTATTTGAATCCACACTCTAGGTATAACTTGTCCAACTCAGTAGAGGAGAATTTAGTGCCATCTTCCATTATTATTTAATTAGGGACACCAAATATGGTTATGATGTTGGCCTTTACAAAGCTAAAAATTCTTTTTTCCCTGAATTCTTTAAGAGGAATGGCTTCGGCACATTTGGAAAAGAAGTTGGTTTCTATGAAAATGAACTTGAATTTTCTGGCTGTGGAGGGGGGATATGGTCCCCCAACATCCATCCACCATGTGGAAAAATGCCTGGAGTACATAGATATGTGATGTAGTTATGGGGGTCGGTGAATAATATTGGCATGAACTTGTAAGGAATGACACTTCTTGGTGAATATGGATAATCCTGAATCATAGTGGTACAATATTATCAAAGCCTTATAATTTGATGGGAGGTCTTGGTTGTCGACTGGTGTGCTCCACAAGCTCCGGTGTGCACTTTTTCCTTGATGGTAGAAGTCTCTTCTCTATCGATGCACCTGTGAAGGACTCCGTCAAGGCCTCATTTATAGAGAAACTTTTATTGGTTTATGCCATTGTTCAAGACAAAGTTGACTGTTCACCTCCGGATCATCTCTCTTCCAAACCTATCTGCTGGGAGTTCCCCCCTCCATAGGTAATTTTCAATGGGAGTCATCTAGCCAGTGGTGAGACCATAAGGATCAGAAACGGAGCTAATCTCATTGATTTACTCTACATTTTTCTGAATAAATGGCAAGACCATCTGACGGTGGGTAATGATAATAACCATTTTTCCCATTCTGGATCACTTATGGCTGTGGTTGAATTTTCTAATGCATCACCTTGAGCATTTTTGACCGGGGGACCTAGGTCAGCATTGTTTCTGATGGAAATTATGCAATCAGTTCTCAAAAAAGGTTCATCAAGGGGGCCAATACTTCTTTATTAATGGGAAAGTCACCATTGACCTACTTGATGACCATCTCTGAATCTACATTTATCTTCAGGTTTTTGGATCATGCAGGACGTTCCAAATCTAGGACTACAATGAGGGACTTGTATTATACTTCATTATTTGTGCATCCCTCTAAAAGTGGGAATGAGTATGGAAAGATGTCCTTCTTAGGGGATATGAGTATAACTCCCATCCCTAATTTGTTGAGAACATGATCCTTCATCATTTTCCATATCGAGATTCTTGAAGAATCATTGATGTACATTTCTCATGCCCCGGGGACTTGTTGGATGGAGAACACTTCTTCATTTGGAAGTTCTGTATTCAAAATGTATGTTTCTTCTGAGGGGTGCTCTACCATGAATTCTACTAATTCCTATACATTGAAGGACTTTTAGGGCACATACCATATGTCAAACTATTTTAGGAGTACTTCCCACTGTGATAGGCATCCAGGTAGCATGGGGTAATTGAGGAATTATTTGAGTGGGTTGCAGTGGGAAACCAGATAGAACTCATAGTGTTGCAGGTAATGCCTGAATTTATGAACCATAAAAATTAGGGCTAGGTATTTCTTTTTGAATCTTGAATATCGAGTCTTATCATCGATCATTTTTTGAATAATGTAATAGATATTATTCTCACTACCCACAACATTCTTCTGCACGAGGAAGGAACCTAAAGACCATTCTAAGGTGGATGCATACAAAATGGGTAGTCTTCCCTCAACTGGAGACATTAGCACAAGTGGGCATATGAGAAATCTTTTGAGATTTTTGAATGGTTCTTGAAAATAATTATACCACTCATACATAACCTCTTTCTTAATTAACATGGTGAAAGGTAAGCATTTACCTGCAAGTTTGGATATGAAGCAGAAAATGTAGGTCAGGTGCCCTTGGAGACCCCTCAACTCAGTGAGGTAGCAAGGTGGAGACATGACAATAATGACATATGTCTTCTCAAGGTCAACGTTTATGCCACGATTGAATAGGAAGAAGTTGAGGAATTTTTTCTAGGTAACGCTGAAGGAACACTTCAAGGAATTCATCATTTAATTATGTTGTCATAGTTTATTGAAGACAATTTCAAGATCTGTCAGGTGGTTTGAGAGTTGTCACAATTTAGACACCAAATCGTAGATGTAGCACTCGGCGAATTTTCCCATAAAGGGATTGAAAATGTGATGCATGGTGAACTGATATGTAATACCAAAATTTTTTAGACCAAAGGGAATCACCTTATAACAGAACACTCCCTGAGGGGCCCTAAAAGTAGTAGCTTATTCATCTTCTTGGTCCATTTGGACCTATTTGTATCTAGAATAGCCGTCCATGAAAGAGAGGGCCTTATATTAGGTGGTCGCATCGATAAAAAATTATGTGATCGAGACTGGAAAATAATCATTAAGGAAATACAGATTGAGGTCCCTGAAGTCGATGCAGACTCTAATATACCCATTTTCCCTTTTGACATGGACTATGTTTTTCAGGCAGACTGGATATTGGACTTTCCAGATGAAGTAATCTTTGATTAGATTTTCAACATCAGACTCTATATTGGCAGAATTCATCAGGTGGGTCCTTCTGGACTCCTTCTTCTAGCGACAATGGTCTTTTAGAAGAACCAGATGATGAGTGGAGACCTCATGATCGAGGCTTGGCATTTATGTTTAGTTCTAGTAAAACACATCTCAATTCTTTTTCCAAAAGGAGGTATATGCCTCTTGCTCCTTGAAAGGCATAGCCACACTAAACAGAGTGGTCCACGGGTCATCTTCAGTGTCCAGGTTTATCTCCCCAAGTTCATCGATTATTGTAGAGACACCTTCTTTGAATGATGGAGGGGAATCATTGAGGTCTTCTTCTTATTCTTCATCATCCTCTTCATCATCATCTTCTGCATTATATGGAGAGCTGATTTTCGAGATGAACTCACCGATGTAGAGATAAATATCATCTTTTTTCCTTAGTGGGTAAGGCAAGAATTGTTTGGGGTCCAAATGATGGGTTGCGAGTATCTTTATAAGGGATTTCCTTAACCTCATAGGATTCTTCCCTCTCTTCAGCATCATTAGACTTGGAACCCATAATAGAAATCATTCAAATGATTGAGTCTGTGTCCGAGATTGAACTTATGAATTCAACATGGTTAATGGGTAGTACATACTCTTCCCCAAAATATTTTAGGGGATCGGTGGGATCTATTTCCAATCCATTCAGGGAAATGATCCAGTCAACATCATTGGAAAAATACTACTTCTATTTCGGTTCGTAGAACCCCACATCAATATAATGTGACTAACAGGATTTGAATAGGGATTTATCGGCGTGCATTATCTGGTTTTCCCATTAGTTCATTATTTGATGAACTAATGGTATGATGATGGAATTGCAGTGTCTTGAAGCCGCCAGGGCCTCCATAACAGGATGTTCAAGGCTGTACTTTTCCGCACTACCATAAACTCAGAATCAGTAACTAGGCCTCCAATAAATGTTTTAATAATGATTGGTCCTAATGGATTATGCTCGCTTTTTTCATACCCCAATTGAGTCGTAGTGCAAGTTGTTAAACTATCCTTATCATAGCCTATCCAACGAAGTGCGTGCAGTGGGAGTAGGTTGACTCTAGAGAAATTGTCAATGGAAATCCTCTGAACATAAATGTCTTTTATTTTTCTAGAAACCTATAAGGGTTTTATGTGTCCTTACGTGATGGATTCTTTACCCTTATGTGTGAAGTAGATGATGGAATGGCTTTATTCAGGATTTGTCTTCGTCTGATAGACTTCGGCCACTACTACTTCAGCCTTGAATTCCTAAGGACTTATTAAGGCTTCAATGAGTGCCTCTTTAAGGTCTGCGAACAGACTCAAGGCATCCAGGATTGATAGCATTGTCGGTACTGAGGCTAGATGCTTCAGAATATCCTATTTATGTCCTAAAGGTTTGTGCTTCTAGGATTGTGTATTCTCTTTCATGGAAACATCAGGTGATTGATTTTTGAACGTATATGGTCCGACCTCTATGATAGGAGATGGTGGCACTATGGTACTTCCTGAGTTAAGCTGAATAGGTTAACTTGTATTCCTTGGATGATTGAATATCTTTTCTTCCTCTTATGGATACTCCAAGATTATTGGGATCAGATTTCTTCCAATAGGGGAGGAGGAACATTCCAGTTTCTGTTGTCTCTGTCGGAGGGTCCTTCCGTGAGTTTCTACAATGTTAACGGTTTGTGATAAGGAGTGGATGAGAATTTTACTCCTTCCACAATCATGCCTTCCAGAAAAACCATGGCCTTTTTGTCCTCTTCCTCCAGATCTCTAGTTGGATGTGGGGAATTCGGGATTGTGGCCATAGTCTCTACTATAAAAGGAGTCTATCAAGTGAATGACATTAATGGAGATGAAGATCATTTCTTGATCTAAAACTTTTTATGTGCAACTATCTTCTTCTAATGGTGATTCATAGCAGGGTGGTGCCCATTGTCCCATTTGGCGGGGTGGTTTCCATCATTCCATGTTTTCTAGTATGATGTCCAAGTGTGTCAAGAATGACTTCAATTTTGGTTCCAACTCATTTTCTTGCTCCTCCTTCCTTCCCTTCAGTCCCTCATAGGTATTTGGGTTGAGGATGCTGGATGTGTCACATTATGAGATATTGGCGGCATGGTTGGTTGCTTCAACTATGCCTGGAGGATTTCATGATCCCGATTGACTATTTTTTGGGTCATCTAAATGAATTTTTCCCATTTTTCGGGAGAATTATTTCCATTACTTTTTATATCTTCGGTATAAGGTGGAGACATAAGCCACCTGTGTTGGCGGAAGACCCAACATGACTTGTCCAAAATCCACCATATTTTTCAAAAGATTCTTGAAGACGATGCACTCCTGGATGGCATTCCTTGGTATCTAATTATAGGGACCATAATTTTGACGGTCGTCAAGACCCACTTCATTGGCTCCTTTTTGATATGGTATTCAGAGCAAGTTTCAATTCATAGCGGCTATGAAGTATCTGCGGACATGGTCATCTTATAACTAGTAGAATTTATTTTTTCATTCCTCTAACTGATTTCTTTTAGCACCCCTTCGCTCATCTTACCGAGGTGGGGGTGGTTCTTTCCATATATGGGGTCCCGCATGGTTTGGTGGAGGCTTCGTAACTAGAGTTAGTACTTGGGGTGGCTTAAGCATGACATAAGCTGCTTCATCTTTCCCCATTATTTTTCTTGGGGCTAATGGGACCACCCGAGACTTGATATTGGTCCAATGCAATGAGTTTTCTATCCTTTGGGAAATGGAAAAAAATCTCAAAACTCACTTTTGTACTTCACTGGTATGATTGGTGTTCACAATTAATCAGGGACGTTATCGATGCACATAGCGAGCATTTCAGCTTGGGGGAGCAGCCAGTTCAAGGAGTAAGAAAAGACTTTATATCTTGTAATAAAGTCTAAATATCATTCATTCCATCACTACATATAGTTCATTAGATCATTGACCGTTGTCTTTGGAAGTATTGAACTGAACTGGAAGAGAAACTGTCACCAGAGGTCCTCCCAGACCATGATAGAGTTAAATAGAAAGCTAGTATACCATACAAAGGCTAAACCATGCATTGTTCGCATGAAGAACCAGAGTTTCACCACTTAATTATACTCTAGGGTTCCCATCATGGGATCAAAATAAGAGTCATAGTGCATTAGATGCTATTCTGGGTCACCCAAACCATTGAACACTGGGAATATGAGGTTTCCAAAGTTTGGCGGTGGTGGGATGTTTCTCACCCAATCAGGGTAGGGTTTGCTCTCTAGTTGTATCAGAGAATTCCATAGGTACATAGATTCTATTTAAGCTATTAGTTTCTTGATGGTACTCAAGATCCCTTGATGTATATCCTGTCAGACATGAGCTTGGGCATGTACAGTCAGGGCCCATGCTGGACGTGTCGGTGCTGTTGGAATTCAGGGTTGAAACCCAGTCGGGGGTATCCTTTGTGGGTTCACCCAAATATAATCTGCTTTCCTTCCCAATGGAGGGAAGTATGGATGTCCTTTCGGGGATAGATTTAAGTAGGTTTATGGTCTTGGTTCTACATTGGGTGGTCATCTAATTTTGACTTCATTTACCATGATGAGTGCATGTGGTAAGGGAACTTTTTCTCGGAACACCTATTGATATTCCATAGGGGGGAACACATTAGGAAATATAGTCCCCTTGATGCAGCTCGACATTATTTAACCCATGATCATTCATTTATTCCTCCTGCTAGGGGAATATTTCCTTGAGAGTGTGGGACACATTCTCATTTGGAGGAGGATGTGGGTCATAGACAACTTGGTATTTATTCTTCTACTTGTTGGGGTTTCGTGAGGGAGGTAATGAGAGATTAACTAAGGGGCATCCAAATTTAGGGATTCTCCCTAGTTTCAGGTATGCACACCTTCTAGCTCAGTTTGGGATACCTCTAGGAGGGAAACACCTTCTCTTTAATCATCTCCCTTTATATCATTTCCTATGAGATCTATAGGGTTGACGTTTACCATGTTCACTAATTCATGCCACAATGGGTGTGGTGTACCCAGTGCTGAATTATAGGAAATCTTTTTTCTTGCTTTATTGGACTTTCTCCTTTCATTCTGCAGTATTATTCGGGGTTCATGGAAGAAATTGAATTTAACGGTGCCCTGATCTGACCTTGTAATGTTCCTTTGTCACGGAGGGTATAAACCATGAGAAAGGGTGGAACAGGTGACCCCACATCTCACCATTCTTCCCAAATGGTAGAAGATAGACATTTGTTGTGCGGCAAACTGAGATAAAAATTCCCCCAGCCCTATGGGATGGGATTGCTCTTGTTCTTTTTCAGACGCACTACGACATGGATTTATTTGTCTTACGGCAGAATTTTGTGATAAAAATACCCCCAACACTATGGGTAGGGGATTTTCCTGAATTTCAGTTGTAACTAATTCTATTTTAACCTTTTTTATTCCATTCACACTTTTGTGGGTGTGATCCAAGTATGGCACAAGACATGCATGGGATTTTTTGGATTTAGAAGTCACGGTCACTACTGGTTGGATGAATTCCCTTAAACAAGAAACCTTCTAGATGTTATCAGTTTCATGGCTCAGAAGCTTTTCGATGGATAGATTTCTTTTGACCTGAAGCTTTTGAGACATACTCTGATCTGGTTTTTCTTGAGTACTTAATCTGTCATGAGCAGGGATTTCATTTGATTGCTACCTTTGAGTAATGAGGTTATAAGATTTCATTTCCAATGAGGTCTGCTGGTCAGGATGTGGGGTGAATTGTAGGGCTCCATGTTCTCCCCATCCCTGATTATGAACTTTGGACAGGGCATTTCTGATGAGGCAACGCAACTTGTGTAGTGATTTGAGGAAAGGCAGTTCAATTTTTTTCATTCTCCTTTCTAATCATAGATTTCATGATGACAGGTTGGATTCTAGGTTATTAGATAGTGAATCTCTCCTAATATGTTGACATGGTCTTCATAGACTTCATAGAGAAATAAACTTTTTTTTATCTAGAGATGAGTCATCCACATATTGAGGTGAATGTCATGTATACATTCCTCAGAAAACTCCCTCGGTATGTTGAAGTGAGAAGTGTCCATAGGCCAATGCATAATTGGTATATTATCCTTATCTTGTTGTCTTTTCATGAGAAACATATCCCATGATTGTTCTTCTGGGATCTCCTCTACTTGATATGCCCATCTTGACCAATTATTAATAATTTCTTTCTAAGCAGCTGAGATGGTGGGAGCCTAATTGATATGTGAACAGTGCGGGGGAGGCTCATAAGATGAGCATGGCCCGGACTGTCCTCTAGTTGAGAAAGGATATCACTCATCATAGATAGAGTGTAAGATATGTCTGGATCAATCATTCTAAGTGCCTCTACGTAAGAGGGATTTCTCAAATTTTCCCCATCAAGGGGATGTCCTTCTTGCAACTATGAATTTTTATTATTAAGAGGACCTTCACAATCAACGCTACAATGGCGAGGGCTACCATTGCAACTTGATGGCCGACCACGTGGAGTGTCTATAGGGCATATACCCTAAGGAGGACTATTAGGGTGGGCTATAGAAAATGGGAGGACCTTCTTTCTTCTTGATTTCACTAAGGGGAGGACCTTCTCGGTGACTTCTATGATGGTGAGGACTACTATCACAGCTTGATATCTGGCTGCAAGGAGAATTTTTGTAGTGTCTATCCTAGGGAGGGCCATTAAGATTTACTGAAATGAGGGGAGGACCTTCTCATTGATTGATGTTACTATGTGGAAGGAATTCACAACAACTTTTTGTGTGTGGAGGGCCTTCTCAATTGTTTTAATCATGACGAGGACTATTGTCATGACTCGATGTCCAACTATATGGAGAAGAATATCTGTAGCGTATTACCTAAGGAGGACCATCATGTAATACAATATCAAGGGAGGACCTTATTATTATTTTATATTCATATCAAGGGGAGGGATACCCTAACACGTATCAGGATATAGAATCATGTGATCGATCATTCTTGGCCCACAGAGTAAGCCCCCATGGGTGCTTTGGGGAGGACCTTCAGAGCTGGTTGTAGAACCATTGCGGGGAAGGTCTACACAACTGATACTGCCACATTCATCATTTGGTAATGTATTGATAGGGTTTTGAGCCTTTATTGATATATGTTCGAGGGAATCAAAAACTCTAGATTACAATAGGGCAGGATCATGTATGTTCTCACCATTTTCCAGTTGCCTTTGGAACATTTCATTTTTGGGAACTCTCTTACAGGCAACTACAGATACTTTCTGTTGGTAACAACCTTCATGTACGGGGCCATGTCTTGTTAGTTCCTATGATTCTATCGAGATATGAAAAAGGGCATCTTGATTTCTGACAAGGATTTATGCCTACCTTGGAGCGACCACCACGCTAGACCAGCGTCCCCCAGTTGGAAGGGTATTTTATCCCGATCTGTTTTTCCGTGTATCATTGTATACTGTTGTTTACCCTCCTGGATAGAAGTAGGAATGCATAACTTCTTGGGAGTGACTAACCAATTTTTCTAGTAAGTCATTCTATTTGAGAAAACTAGGTTGTAAACCTAGTTCCTCACCTTTTCCACAGATGTAATAATATCTTATCAAGTTTGGAGGATATAGTCTATAATTGACATCTGATCTTCCATAATTTGTAGGATGTTCTGAGATACATCTTTATATTGAATTGGTATGAATTCCCATTATGATTTTGGAAAAGGAGTTCATGCCTCTTTCGATCCACCATAGGTTTCCAATCGATACTAGCAGTTCTCCTATATCTGGACAGTGGATTGAGTCTACCACAGACTGTCTTCTCTTATTTACACCAAAATTGACTGGTGGTATTTATATTCATAATCAAGAATCTTCATCTGTTCACTTTCAAAATTATTTGTCTCATGGGACTTTTATGTATCCGCAAGAATTTGAATCTACTCATATTTTCTTTCTGCCATATTTGGATTCCAGGCTTGATATGCATAAGCAGGTATTTGTGCCTATGTGTAGCTGGTTTTTGTCCTATTTGGATGAAGGGATTAATATGCATCAGCAGGTATTTTTGCATATGTATATCTGGTTGTCTTCCTATTTGGATGATAGGATTCTTTCACATCGGCAGATACCCATATCTGTATGTACATTGCTACTCTGTCTGCACTGAGGGATCAGTGACCACTAACAGGAATGTGCATGTGCTCATATTATGCCACCCAATTTGTGTTGTGGGATTGAGTAGAGGGGTAAGTATTTTATGTCTTCCCATTGAGTGTCTATGCATTTGTACAGAGGAGTTTCTTCATAATAACCCGGTTGATATCCTTATCCTAATTATATATTTTCCTCCCTCAGAGGGTAGCTGGAGGGGGATGGGTCTTATGGACTTCATAAATTTTCCTCGGTATAAGATCTTCTTCATCAGGAGGGGAATTTGTCACCCAATGTTGGTGGTGAGGCTCTCTGGAAGGGTTCCTTGAGTAGGACCCATGTGATGTTTAGATGAAGTCATCAAAATTGACTTCATCTTCCTCCCTAAGATAATGGGGTACTCATTGTCACATTTCAGGGATACTCTACTGAAAAGGTTTGACATGACCACCATGGCCACCTCATGTTGGGGCGCCAGCTGTGGCTGAGGAGGCGGCTGATGAGCTTTTCTAGAATGGAGGACTTGTATTGTGGCCTCCACTATGGGTAGAGTACCATTTTGATGGTACTCATTTATCAGCATGTTGGACACAAACCATTGAAGACACTAGGTAGGCGAAGGGGGCTACCTCTTCATCAGGGCCCCCGCCACCTGCTGGTTCGCTGGGGCATGTGTTTTCACTAGTCGTCGGGATATCATTTTGATCGAAGGTTTTTATTCAGGAACCTGAAATATATATATGATATATACAAAAAAATCCACTTCTAAGTAGCATGTCTTGAACATGTGCATATTTGAAGATTCATCTTTTCCACCTTCCCCCCTTTTTTGGTGAGGCGAAGGGGGTCAAGTGGGGTAAAATTGCCACGTTGGTTAAGGAATCACATTGGATTCACCATTTTTTTAATACCCCATGGCGCCACATTTTCAGGTTTGAAATATACTAAAAATTGTCTAACAAGTGATGAGAATAAGCCTGTTATTATAGAGACTCTCCTATTTCCATCTTTGTTTCGACCTGATCAACATCGTTAACCTTTATGGGAGGATTGGATTAACCCCATGGAGAATAGGCAGTTTATCCTTTCTACATTAAGAAGTAGGTTCAATATTCATATATTCCCCGAGGGAGATTTAATGGGGTTTTTTATTTATGCAATCAGTCCTCTTAGGATATGACTTCTTCGGATGGCATCCAGCAAGTTTATTCGTGGAGCCAGAAACACACAATGGTTCTAGTATGCATGATTCATGGACATACATTCCAAAGGCAGTTTCACTTTGGATGATTATTTTGTCAACGACACTTAAGTAATCCATTGGTCGAGAGGATCGGATTTCGGTCTCATCACACCCTTTTGTGGGGGATTATTTCATATTCTGTGAATCTCTTATAAATTTTAGTCATGTTCAGATGTTCGAGAATCCTTGGTTGTTTCCCGAAGAGTGTATCCACAGGATACCCCTGGTTTGTAGGATCTTCATTGGCACAAATGGATTTGATGATACGGGGGGGGGGGGGGGGTATAGTACTGACTTAATCCATGTAATAAGGAAGTTTAGAGTTTATCATCTTCCAGGGGGCAAAAGATGTCTAGATGTTGTGATCAGGCCAATAATATGTGATTCCTATATATCCTTTGGAGGGGAGTCCAAGCCCACATAGTTATGTAAACATGAGGCTTATAGATGTTATTAATTGTTGTATGACTTATTATATACTCCCTCTGCTGTTTTTATATGAAATGTGCATAATTTGGGTGAAATATTAATGTTTTAATACTAAGTATAATTTATGAGCATTTTTAGAAGTAGTCCAATTGAAACTATTTACTATTTTATTTATAAATATCACCCTACTTATACAAATTGTGTGGTTCTTGTTTTTTAGGATTCTTTATTCAATTTCTCACATATCATTAGAAGGTATTATTGTCACATTCTTCCATTTGAATGGTCATATGGATCACACAAGAAGACCCACAGAATATGTGAAGAAACCGGACCATCCATGAAGATTTAATTATTGGGCTCTATCGAGAAGTCCAAATTCTTTTATTCTCCTCCAATGTTTGTGGAAAAATGTAAGGATTATTTTATAAAAATTTCAAGTCCCAACTCCAAATAAAAGGGGCCCAAATAATTCATTTAAACTCAGCCCCCCATTCTGGCCTGGAAATAACATCTGTACAGTATTCGTGACATGTCTCATGATGTATTCATCCAATAAAGCTGAGATTTTTCTTTGGGAAAGATGAGATATAGGAAGATGAATTTGTTGAAAAAAGTGTTCCGATTTGAAGGCATATTCCTATTGATAAACCCATTCACATTTCAGACTTATAAAATGTATGTCTTAAAATGGACAGTTTAAATTTCATTAATTATACCGCCATAACATTGGTTCCATAAGTAAAAATGCCTCAAAAAGTTTAGAGTCTCTGGCCAACATTATTTTCAACAACTTTTAAGAATGATATATCTCTAGATTCAGTTATATGGATGTCTAAATTATCAATCCAAGTGGAGGGACAGATTGTGAATGAAAAGAGTCCACTTCCTTGGGCTATAAATACACCCCCCTCCTCTCCTTCAAAGGATTTTGCATTTAATAAGAGAGGATCACATATTGGCATGAACAAATCCTTTCCAAGGGATTGGTATGACCTTACATACTCAAGTTTTCAATTGAGATACCCTTCCTCCTCTCTTTGTTTCCTTTTACTTTTGTATTGTTCTTCGTTTGTGATATTGTAAGTCTTGGTTTTTGTAATCCTATTTTAATGCTTGATTTTTCTTCTTCATCTATTATTCTCATCCAAATTCTGTTAAATAATATTATTGGTATTAAAATAGTTTAATGACAGTTGAATCTCCTTGTCTTATTATGCTTTCTCATTCAATCTGAAGTTAGTATTTAATTCCCTTCACTGATTGTGTGTGTGTGTTTGACGCACAACTCTTTTCTTATCCCTTTATTTTTTTTATTTATAATTCATAATCATAAACATTACAACCATATTATTAAACCACACAATTGATGAGTAAATCTACCATTAGGGTTAGTTATAATTTGGGGATGTTAAGTGATTGAGAGCATTTTCTCAATAGATATTCTTTAAATTAACATTGTGTAAGTTAAACTTAGAATTTCATGGATTAATGACATGATTTGTTTAACTTGTGGATTCCATGGATTATTGGAACCATAAATACACTACCATAAACAAGCTCTAATTGAGATTAAAACCCTAAGATATGTTAAGTCTTGGATTAAATCCTTAACACTTAGAAATTCCAATCAACGTTATCTTGTGAAGTGGGAGTTAATTTAAATTAAATATAAAGCAAATCTCAAGGATATCACATGGTTAACTCCATAAAAATGAACTCACCACAATATTTATAAAATTGTTAAACTAAACACCAATCATTAATCACTTCATTTGACCTCTGCAAACAAATCCCCCCAATCAAAATACAATCAACTAAAAACATTTGACTATTAAAAGAGTATCCTTGTAGAGGATTTGACCTGAGTGCTACTATAAACATTAGCAGAGCATCATAACTTTCAACGGTAGATATGAAAAAATCATATGTGATTTCACTTACTCATGGAAGTTTCCCATTTGATGGGAACGCGATTGGGTGAACCCTTTTGGAAGGGAACACTTTTGATATCAGGCCTTCAAGAAGGTGTTCTATGAATCCTAGTTTGAACAAGAATGGGTGATCTCATAGTTTAGTACTGGTTGGTTGTGTGTATGTTGTGATCATCACAAATCTCTAAGCCCACATGAGTCATACTCGGTGTGAGAAATAAGAGGATGTGAGAGATCCAACCAACCACACACCTCCTCTCCAACTGATGAGAGAGGGTGGGCATACGATGGAAGAATACAGTGTGATGATGGGAAAGAGTGCAGAGCGATGAACCTTTTATTGTGGGATGTCATTAGAGGTTATGTAGCTCGGATCTTGAAATTATAATAACATTCCTTAGTCGGGTTGTCCCAAATTGCATTCTGGGAAGGGGAGGAATGTCGACTCTTGTCAAAAGGGGGAACACATATTATTCCTTTGACTGATCATCGTTCCTCATTGAATGGAAAAGAAAGTGATCACCCTTAATCCCTAGAATAGGGAGGTTCAAGTTAGCATCATATGTTTAGACTCCATGTTACCATTGGAATTTAATCTTAAATACATCCCAAGAGTCTGAAATATTATGGGGAGATCCTTCATGACTCTGCTTACCATGGATATGTATACTCAAAGGGGAGCACTGATTTTCCCTACTATCTGATCATACGGGTCTGGTGTCTTTGGAGGAGGATTTTTCCTGATGCCTGGGGACTAGTTCATGGGGGTGTTATGGAGGAATGGACAATAACAGAGGGGAATGATTGGAGATGGAGGGAATAACACCCTAAGACACCCCATTCAACGTACTATTTTCTCATGCAGGGTGGGGGGAGCTCTGCATACCATAGTGGTATGCAGGTAGAGGGGTCATCCACATACCGAAGAAGTATGTGGGCTTGGGCGTGGACCAATTCGCACTGTAGTGGTACATGGTCCTGGATATGATCCTCTACACTACATCAGGTTCTATCCACATACTGATGAACTACATAGGGCCGGGATCAATCTGCATAATGATACACAATACAGAGCAACATTTTGAAGGAGGTTCCTAGATCCTGTCTTTCTCAGAGAGTTTATCTGTGATGAATGTGTGGTTTTTGATGACAAAAATTTGGATCATGGATTTCCCATTATTATTAATTCCGTTCATTTTATGGTTTGTGGTTGGTTATAACTATAGAAATATGTTTCATGATTTTAACTTCATCGATGATTCTAAACAAAATCCAATATCCTCTCCTAATTTTTTCTTTCATCCTCTGGGGTCTCCTATGTTCTTTCTTCTTCCATCCTCTTCTTAATCCTATGTTTGTTCTATAGAGTATTGGGGAAAATTGTGTCTATGGGTGTGCGACACCATTTTCAGAAGCTCGTGAAGAGATATCTATATTCATAGAAGACTTGGTCAACTAGGGTTTGTAGAGGCTGCAGTTCACGATTCTTGGTTTGCATTACCCTTTGGATTTTCTTCATCCACAAACTATTGAGCTCACAAGACAGTATGCATATGGTTTTTGTGTGCTTGATTTTATTCACAATGTGGTTTGCAGGCTCCTGGGTTCGATGGCCATCGCTCTGCAGGCCAGTGCCTCATTGGTCGTTCTGCGTACTAGTGGATTGCAGTTCAGGCATTCTGTGAACCCTTCATAATTATGGTACAAGGGTCACTTAATTACCTTTGAGAAATATAATTTATTCAAGTTTCATCTAATGTTTTCAACTCAATTTGCATTCATTCGCTTTACTAGACTTGTATGAATGCTGACTTCCTTTTTCAAAGTGATTGTGGGAGTATTTACATCCCTTTGCAATGTTTTTAGGATTCTACAATAGGTATGACCCATATATAGGTAGGTGTATTTTCCATTTATATTATAGATACACCTTGGATTTTATATTTGGGTGTCATTATATATCCCTTGATAGAAGGAATCAAGCCCCATGTAGTTCTTTAATGGACAATTATCTACCCAAATTAGAACCATACGTAAAGAGGTGGTATTTTCCATTAATATTACTAGTGGACCTATGATTTAAAATCTGGGAATCACTTTGTATCTGTTTAATAGGATGGTTGAAGCCACACATTTGTTTTGGGAAATAGACTCGCATAGGTCCAGCTCATATAGGAATGGGTTAATTTTTATATTTATTTCGGATGGTCCCTGGATTTGTGAGCGATGAATCACAATGAGTCCTATTATAACAAGATTCAATATAGACATATTTATTAAATTTGAAATTATATTTTTAAGTCTAACACATAGGTAGAGAGGGGAATTTGTTTCCTTTTATATTGAAACTCAACCTATGATTTGTGATATCTATGTTGCAATGTATTCTAAAATAATAGGAATCAATCTGCACAAAGTTCTTGAATAGAAACTTTCCTACACAGGTCTGACCCACAGATAAATTGAAGAACATTTTCCTGATATTATTTTGTGCATGGATGCAGGATTTGGGATCAAGGAATCAAAACATCTCCTAAAATACTTAGAATAATTCCACATGTTGTTCCTGGATGGAAAATTCCCCATGGCGGTCTGAACCATACAATGAGAAGGGGTTATTTTCTCTATTTTATATTGGGTATAGACCTATGATTTGGGATATTGGTGTCACTATGTATCCTGAAATTATAATAATCAATCTGCACATTATTTTTGAAAGGTAAATTTTTTATCTCACTCACACATAGGGATAATAGTCATTCATTTTTAATCTGTTCATAGATCTATTTCATGTGCAGGGAATCATTCTTGATTTAAAATCCTCAATGAATTTTAACATCATTATTTAAGAAATATTACATTATGTTTAAACACATATGTTAAGAACATATTCCATATAGTTTATTGTTATATAGAAAGTTCATCTTCATTGTAGATTAAATTCATAGGTTAATGACACATGAAATGATGAATTTTAATGTTCTTATACCAAAACGTGGAATTCATTATCGTAGAAATGAAATGTAATTCTTTAGAAAAATCTCATTGGTGTGGGGGGTGTAATACTTTTTCCATCTATTATGGATAATGATATTGATTAACAGTATGAGACCTTATGTGTGATTTATGTCCCTTCCCACTCAGGTTCCATCATTGGAGGTTTTGTTCCTGGTATCATTGAGTTTATGAGAACCAATATTAGTTATCCTTGATTTTATTATTGGAGGTGAAACTTTTTATTAAAGGATCACACAATGCGATTTTGGTGAACTTTGATGTTGTGAAGTATACAAAACTTTTATCATCAATCCATTCCAACTCATCAAGCCACGTTTTTATTGTTTATCATATGAGATTTGTTCAAATCTAGATATTCAGGGTGAGGGGAACCATACTTCTATGGGAAACACTTCCTCAATCCCAAATAGAAATGAATATGGGGTCGACTGTGTAGCAGTGTGTGTGGTTATACTGTATACCAAAAAAGAATGATGGATCTTATTCGAAAAAGTCTTCATGACCATGTCCATAATTTGTTAAAGTATATTTGGTAGAAACCTATTGAAGGCCTATATCATTATATTTTCCCTATAATGGTAGCATGATGAATGGTTAGCATCAATGTTGTACTCTATGTAAAAATTCTTCAACTCAAAAGAAAATATATGGGTGTCATTTCCATCTATATTATTTGAGGGACATTTAATCTATAGATAAGTTTAGAATCAATTATTTTTATGATATTATTCATCCTAACTTCTGTGAGAGGTATTTCCTTAAACCATTTGGAAAATAAATCTGTAGTAGTAAGGATTTATTTAATCTATATAGTTGTAGCTGGGAGATATGTCTCCACAGTGTCCAAAACCCTATTTAGAAAATTTACATGAAAACTAAGCTATTTGTTGAAACTCATGGGGTATATGGATGAAGTTTTTATGGATCTAGAATGCATGAAATATATTTGGGAATTAAAAATAGTCAAGCGTCATTTTTTTCTATTGGTATCCAAGCCAACTAGTTTGATGAGGGATTCTAATTCCAGACTGGTGAGCAATGTAGGATCTGGCATGGACTTATTCTATGACCACATAAATCTCTCCTTCTACAATGCATCCATTGAGGGATCTATTGAAGCCTCATTTTATAGAGGGATTCATTTTAATTTGTCCTGTCCAAAATAATTAAGTTTAATTCCAATGTAAAATCTATTCCCTTTTATCACTATCTGAAATGAGGGACCCATTTTAGAGGTAATCTATTATATAATCCATCCATATAGGGGTTGATATTGAGTCCCCATGCTCTAGTATGGTGTATGTATGACTGATTTATTCCATGTAATAGATGATGAATGGTGAGACAATCCACCATTGTGTGAAATAGAAAAATACATTGTCATTTGAAGGATTAATGAGGAATATGGATGCATTATACAATTCATCGGTGTAAGAATTATGTGATTTAGGGACATGATGAAATGTTTGTTCAAAATGAATTACACCATAAATCCTCTAACATAACTGATAATATGGGACAATTCATTATTCTTGATTGTATACATGTCATTTATTTTGTTTATCACTAGTTCTGAGTCCCCTTTGATATTTTGGTAGGCTATCTATAATTGTAGGGGTAGCTTCAAGCTGATGATAAGGGCTTTGTATTCTACCTCATTATTAGTGCATCCTTCATACAATGATAAAGAGTAGAGAAAATTTTCATTATTCAGGGAAAAAAATACTATTCATTAGATACCCTAGTTGAGTGGAAATTATTCCATCCACTTTCTAATAGGACATTAGGAGGAACCATAAAAATAAATCTCCAACATTCAAGAAGTTTCATGGGTATATAAACCTCTTAGTATGGATGATCGGTGTCCACTAAAATTCTTTCCAGAGAGGTCTATGAATCATGGAATGTTGTTATGTTCTTCCCTTTAACTACCTTCTGTGATGTGAACTAATAGTAATTATTTTCATAGAAAAAAATTCCATCATGCCAAATGCCCAATAAACATTAGGTAGCTAATGATGTAATTGATAAGGTATCGATGTCATAACAAGTGGAAATTGTGATGATGCAAGTATTGCCTCATATTTTTCACTACAAATATGGTTGTTATGATTTCTTCATGATATCAGAACACTTTTTCTCACTAACTAAAATCATTCAACTATTATTTTAGATACTTTTTTTCATTCTTTGCATCATTTTTCTTGTGTGAGGAAATAACCAAGATATTGTTCCATTAAAACCACATATTGGGTAAAATGATTTCCCTCTCCTGGTAGAATCATGGCTTGTGGGAGATGTAGGTGCTACATGATATTTTTGAATTCTTCATATTATTCATTGTCCCATCACTATGTGACTCCCAGATTTATTAACATATTGAAGGGGAGATTTTCTATCCAGGTTCTCCATGAAACATTGAATATGAAAACGGTTTCCTTGGATCCACGTTAGTTGTTTAATATTACAAGGTGAAGAAGTTATTGGATTGAAATATTTTTTTTCAAACTAAATTATATAGTGGTGTGCCATAAAGACATGTAATTTACCTAATAGTACTCTGAAATATAATTTAAAGGATTCATCTAAAAAATGTGCTAATGCAACTTTCTGATGATTATTTAAAGATCCATGAGGTTATCACAAAGCTATCATGATTTAACTACCAGGATGTTGACATAACATTCTATGATTCATCACAATAAGGGTTTAATGATATGGTGTATGATGAATTCATAAGTAGTACGGGTGTTCTTGTAACAACAAGAAATTTTATGATAAATATTCTTTTTAATTTCATTGATGCTTTGTGTTGTACGCTACACCAAGATTATCTTGCACTATATGCAACACCATATTATCTTGTAGTATATTCAAACACTATTCTTGGCTTGTGTTGCATGCAAGATCAACCTTCCTCAATAGTGTGTGTTGTACGCAATACCAAGTTTCACTAAACAATGATATATTATTATAATATTATGAACTAGCTGTTATGAATAATATTAACCAAATTTTGAATTTTATAACAATATAATTCATCTTACACATATTATATAACATGGTATGAGAACAAAATAAAATTTCGGGTAAAATGAGTATTTTTCAAAAAATGCAGTTTTGCCGCCTTTTGATGGACCATCCACTTTAAATATAGTTTTTGACATGTTTATAAGTTTAATTTGAAAAATAAAACTTCTTCCTGGGAATAAATATGTAAAAATTTAATTTGGATAAATTTTTGAGATTATTCTGATAACCTTCATATTTTCATGAATAGTAAAAACGCTAAATTTTAATTAAAAACAAATTTTTTCATCAAGGTAATTTATAGGGTTAAATTATTATATTGAATGGTTTTAAAATATAAATAGAATATATTTTTGACCATTTAATATAATTTATGTCATTATCCTTAATTTTACCTTGAATGCATAGGTAAACACATTTCAATCATTGACAATGTTTTATCTTTTAAAACTCGTTTTCTCAACAGCAGGATTAAATTTAAATTAAAAATCGCCACTTCTGTGTTTTGAATTTGGAAAAATAGATTATATATTTAGAATTAGTAGGTATAAATTATGTTAATAGGGTACTTTTTATTTTTAGGCATTATGAATAGTAACTACAGTAAATTTTATTTACTACAGTTAAAGGTAAATCAGGTAATTAAAAATAAAAATAAGATTATAAAATTACCCTAACACCTGCCAAAATTCTATTGGATGAATAAAAGTAGACCCATACCACCTAAGGGTGGTAATATATTCATTTCATAGACTTTTAACAATGAATATGATGTAATTAGTATTAAAACCAATGAAAGAGACAACATGTCACTCTCTTATATCCTATAAGTTTAATAATTTTAATTTAGTGATAAACTTCATAAAACTTCAAACATAAATAATGAACAGAAATATAATAAAATTATCTACATCATGTGAATTTATTTAGAATTTTTCTGGATTAAAAAATTATCATTAATGGTGACACAATAGTGATGTAGAAATATTTTATTTAGTGAAAAATCAATAATACAATTTTTATTAAATTAATAGTGACCTTAAAAGGCACAAAAACCTGACCCAAACATATTTTTCGTGTACAGGTAGTTCATAAGAATCTAATGGTCTGATATTTGACCATTTTCAACCTTATAAAAGAGATTATGACACTTATATTATTTTATTTTAAATGATGTCAAAGTTGTCACCTTCATAATTCAATAAATATAACAATTTAAATGTTGTGATTTTAAGATTATAAATTTGAGTACAAGTGTTTTACAGTAGATATTAGATTTATCTACATCATAGTAGTTTAGTTTTAATTTTTATGCAACAAATACTTTTGTTAAATAATTATACAAAAATGTTGTAGTAATTATTTTATGAAGAGAAATATCAAATAAATGATTTTACAAGTATTAATATAAATATTATATGAACTAATTAATGTGCCCCATGAATTTTATAGATTAATATGAATTTTTAGAAATTTATTAAATATTTTTTTTCAAAAATATTTTTTTTATTTTATTTAAATTCAAATAAATGAATAGTTTTAAAATTGAAACTATTGTTATTTTATAAAAATAACATATTATAAAATTGTTTAAAAATCACAAAAAATATTTAAAAATTATAAATTAAAATTTATATGGTATAAAATGTCATAAAGTATCCAATTATGGACAATTCACAACACATAAGTAATTATTAATAACAATTTAAAATTTAGAATATTATTACCACAAATAAAATTAAATAGATTAAATAAGGATAAATCAAGTTGATAAGGTTTAAAATAAATTACCAACATGTCTAAATATTATTTGTTGATGAGATTAAATCCATATCTCATATAATATTTGGGTTTGAGTCATTTTTGGTGGTTTTTATGTGGGGTGTGAGTTTATTATAAATTAATATTTTAGAGGTTTCCAAAAGTGCCTCTCTCCTCTCTTATAAAAGCGCACCTCCTCCCTCTCCTCCTCAAACCACTTTGATCATTCAATCTCGGCCAACCCATGCCAATTTCTATTATCCATTTCCCTAGAAACATACTAGAGGCCCTGGTCTTCTTAAAAGACCAACTTTAGTGCCCTAAAAGGATGTTTAGAAGAGGCGCGTCAAAGAAGAGGTAATATCCTTTACCGATTCTTTCAAATTTATTTCTTCTTATACTTCCTCTTATTTATTTGTTTAATTATAAATTAATAAAATCAGTATCACGAATATACTTATATTTTATTATAAATATTAAACCACCCTATTTCACCTTTTATCCATCCTACGGAAAATGAAATCACTGCACGTGCGTATGTACGGAATACCGTCTCCACGCAGTGGTGTAATCTGTTTTCCACCACCACCATACATGGATGGGTATAATGGTGTAAAGAATAACTATATATGATTATTATAACATGATACTAATTCTTAGATATTATATAATCAACTCCAATACCATTAAACAATTATGGGAACGATATCGTCGCTCGTGCGTACGTACGGATTATCATCTCCACGACGCGATGAGATTCAATCTCCATGATTTACCATTCAAGTATGATTATAAAGTATATATAATAAATAATAATGAATGATATGACATAATAATGATACTATATTAATGTACATATATGTTTCATTTATTTAATTTCATTCTATTCAATATGGAAATGAAAACAGTTTTCATGTGTATGTATGGCCTACCGTCTCCATGAACGGTGTATTTCATTCCATTTATCAATATATCATATATATTGATATGATGAATATATATTATATATAAATAATTTTTTACATTCTGGAATTAAGTAAATCAGGTTATAATTAATAATATCAATAACAAAAAGTCAAACACATACGATAAATGAAACGATTTTACCCAAAATGCTGCTTTAACATGGAATTCACAAAAGAACAGGTAATATAAAGTTCTAAGTGAATCATATATGATATCATAAATATTTTTATGGTTATGTTAAAAGTTAATAATATTTTTAAACCTACTATACGTGAGTCTTTGACACATATGGAAGAAATTGGACATAAGGTAAGGGATAATTTTGCAATCTCATTTTTATATGAGATTGTTTATACGTAAGTATTTAATGGGGTTATATTTATCATCCATTTCCACCTCTTAGAGAAATGTTTTCATAAAGTATTTACTATTCTTTCATGTATGTTTAAAGTAATGTTTACCCTTTTTGACATTTAATATGTACTATGGAAGGAATCTTTCTTTTATTTACCATATGAGGCACTTTTTGACATTTCAAACAGAAGTAAAAGAAGAATGATTTTTTTAACTTATACGGCATGAATGGGTTATTATGGTTTCATAAAAACTTATTTAAATGAATATTCCTCTAAAATATTTCATGATTGTTTTCAACAAAATACTTTTCTTTTTAAATTTCTTGGCATTTTGGGAAAATAAAATGATTTTGAAGAAGAAATGATATTTTCCTCAAGAATTTATTTCAAGTGTTTTATAAAAAATATTTTCCATATAAGAAGACATTATTTAGTATATTTATGTTTCAAGTATAATGCCTCTATTATTTATATGGTTTTATTTTTCTTATGATGTAATGGTATCCATTTTTTTATATGGATTATGTTATGATGGGATGATGTTTATGAGACCCATTTTATTCTTTGGGTTATGATGAATGATTTATGTTGTGGCACATGAAAGAATTATTTCATTATGAGATGGGTGGGACCTATATCTCCCTCCAATGCATTGGGTAATGATTTATTTCTCATGATATAGACATGGCTAGAATGGCAAGTAAATATAGTTCAGTAATACAAAGATGGAATGGCAAGTAAACCCGGTTCAATAATGGACTTTGACCATTATGATTGTCTTGGAATCAATGCCTTGGATACTATGGAAATCATATCATGTTCTTAATGGTTTCCCACAGTTACATGTTTTATTCCCATATTATTTAATCATGATTAATGTTCCATTATGATCTATGCATTACGTACTTCCATATTTTATGTCATTGCTTACGATTTTGATGTTTAAAATTTATGTTCATGTTTTTTTTAAGTTCAAATATCTATGGTTCGTTTTATTTTCTCCATGCTTACCCTTACAGAGAATTTGAGATCACCCTTTATATGTATTCTTTTCCCTAGTATATAAATAAAGGTTTTAGGTAAGATAACAAAAGGGGAATAACTTTATGTGAGATGTTGAATATCTTTCACCGTGATTAGATGATTGTGTTCCATGTTTCCAAGGACACTAAACTATTACGGTCCTCGGATGCCTGTTTTTATTATTTATTAAGTATTCCAAAAAATTAATGTAATGTCCATGTATGTCAAGTTTGGGTCTTTATAGTTCTATTATTCAAAGGGAATTAATTTGAAGAAAAATATCCCATGAGGTGCTCTGAATGTAGTGTATTTTTCAAATTAAGGGGTCTTCTTTATCTAATTATACCATGAATACCCAACCATGATGTAAAGGGATTAGATTATAGTATTTTTGTTTATAAAAACAAATCTTATGGTCAATGGGAAAGTAGTGTCGACTAAGGTATCTTAACTAAATGTATAACCTAATGTTAACATTATTTTTCTTGATGGGTATGATGATGGATAACCATTTTTGGTACTGAACCTCTTGGAAAATGTTGTGATTTATCATATTTTTAAAATACATTTATATTTTAGAAGAACGATAGGGGTGTATTATCTTGGATGAATTCTTTAAACCTATATGATCATCAGAAAAAACTAGGAAAAAAAGTATCCATGTCATATTTCAGATCAGAAATCTATGTATAGTTTCATGTGAACACATATTGATTCCTCTTTAGAAATGTAATTTTGACCACCTTCATCTTAAGAGGTATGGTATCACTAATCATTGTAGGAAACATGTCTTCTTGTATTCTAAAATTCACTAGCCTGATCTCATTGATGTTGGGATATTCCTTCTACAAATGTGGTAGGTGCGTTCTTTTGTTTATCCTATTCTTATTCAATTTATGTTTATGAATTTTGAGAAACAATGAAAAATTTGGCTAATTATGTATCACATTGTAGATAAGAGTATACATGAGAAGATACATTGACAACTTTAACTGCTAGAGTAATTAAATAGATATTATAGGGATGTTTGTCTTCTTCCATGATACTATTGTGGGTAGGAGAGGTATGAAAATCCTTAGTTATAGATAATATCTTGGAGGAATATTCTATTTTGGTTGATGATGTATGCTAATTCTTAAATCCTAATAAAGATTTTTCTAACATACCTTTCTTGAATCCACTTCAACTAATGTGATTTATATCTCATGTAAATGAGCCAAATAATTTTTGTAGTACATGATATCTTACTATTATTGAATCTGTATTCTTAATCAAGAATATGGGAAAAACATAATCGATGTTGGTCATGTCTGGGGATTCTTAGGGGATGTCACCAATCCATTTGGAGTAGAAAATTTCATATCATCATCCACCATTGGTTATTTTCCCTCTGTCTTGTAGAATCATTCCTCAATGTATATGGATTCATAAGACTCAAAGGGGGTTCATCCACCATTATTATGAAGACCTTTACATTGATGAGGTATTTCAAGCACTGAAGAAATGTTGAAGGTACCACTACATGTCTATCAATCCAAGGTATTTTGAAGAGGAAATTATATGTCGTTTATTGTTATATAACCATTAAATTAGAATTAGATGCGAGAACCCCAAACTAATCCTTACGATTTATTATCCCATGGATTCATTACTCTATCTTGGTGTACCCTTGAATAGTTAGATTCATTGGAGATAAGTCTGCATCATTATATCTTAAACATAAAATGGTAACAATCAGGATGAAGTTTATCCTAGAACCATTTTCAACTAGTGTTGTTCATATGTTAACATTATCATGTCTTCTTAAAACATATTTAGGTCTGAAATGTCCCTGGTGGACCAATTCCTTATCTTGTTTTATGAATGATATCAAAGTATGAAATTCTAAAAGAATATAATCCACTAAGGAAACCATGGTTCTAATAATTCTGTCTCCAAATAAAATGGGATTTGGATGGCCTTGATTAGTGCCTCTATGGTTTATTTGGAATGATGGATAGAATCTAGTATTGTGAGTTTTGTTAGACTAGCTTCCAATAGTTTAATAATTACTTATTTTTATTCTAGAGGATTAAACTTCACAGGATGGGTTTTCTCTATATTATATGGCTTAGGAGATGAGGTGTTAGAGGAGGAAAGGACTAGTTATTGAGAGGATTTTGAGGGATAATCTACTATAAGTGGTTTAGGTCACACTGTCGATTCCCTTTTTCTGGGAAAATTAAATAATCATACACCTACCATTGAATCTTGTAAAATGAATAGGCTTGAACTACTACTAGAGGGATCTAAAAAAATCCATGATTTTTTTGGGCTTATCGAACTTCCAACAATTAGGTCTCAACCACATATATTCAATCAATGGGAATGTGACTGAAACTTTGGGGTTGGACACACCCATGTCATCCCATGTATCTTTGGGTATTGTTTCATCAACATTTAAATACCTAGTCAGGTACAAATAGATCATTTTCTAAAGAATATCCATCATCAGAGAAGGGATCAATTAAGTCAATTAAATTAATAGAACCAAAAATAATATCATCATCCACTGAGGGTTCTGTTTGTTGGTGTAGTCCTCATTCTATGGATGTTGAATCAATTAAATATTCAATAGATAGATTTCATGTGTCAGTTGGATATGATTCTTCTTCTTATTTCATTATCTGTGTATCAAAATTAATTTTACCTCAAGGAGGTGTATTCAATGAAATTTCATAATTATTGATATCATTAAAATTTTGTGATGTTGTTCACTTCGCGTGGAATGAGCTTGGCCAACTTTCTTTTGAATCATCCATTAATCAAAGATCTATCCATGAAAAACTGTAACTTCATTCTAGTCACTATGAATACCCAAGCTTGACGTAAATGAATATTACATCAATTTTTTTGTAATAATTAAAACATTACACAATAACACGCCAAATGACCGTATTTTTTTTGGTTCCTTTGGAAACTTAGAACACATTATTCTAATTTAATGAATGATTTTCGACATCTCCCATAAATATCTTCTCCATTAGTAAAATTACCTAAAACCTTTATTTATAACCTTAGAAAAAGAAAAAATAAAAGGGTGTGACCTCAGATGCTTATTAATGGTATAAAAAGGAAATATATAGGCATATCATGATAATAAGGGTATGAGAACATGATCGTGAAAATATAAGATCATACCCTGCATATCAAAAATCTTGGAATAAATTTTGGCATTTCATAAGACATAAATCATAAGGGAATCAATAAACATAATCCATGGGATCATAACATTAACATAATACATGAAATTACGAAATACACACATTCTTGTAACTTTGTGAACATGTATAAATATTAACTGTTTCACTCATTAAATTAAGTACATGACATCATGACCTCTCATAAACATATGGACATGTAAACTTGGTCCACTCAAAAAATTATGGACATGTAAATCAGTTCCATGAATAAAATTGTGAATATGAAATTTGGTTCACACATAACAGATATACCTCATGAGTTATCCATCCTTACCAAATTAATTGTAGCGAGATATAGTAACCACCTATCAGATAATGTTTTCATACATATGTGTTCCATAGAAACAGAAATCCTTCATCACAAACATAACATAAGGAATAAAATGGGTTTCTTAAATATCATTCCATTATTACATAATCCGGAAAAAAGGATTTCATGAATAGAATACACATAATAAAAACATAGAAATAATTTGTATATTATTCTTGAAAATATCCTTATTAAATAATTTCATCTTATATGGAAAATAATTTTGATAAAACAACTAAAATTGATTATTGTGTAAAATATCCTTTCTTCTTCAAATTTTTTTTCTTTTCTTAAAACAAAAAAAATTTAAAATAAAAGAATTTATTTTAACATAATAATTAAAAAAATTAAGGGAATATTCATGGAAATAAGGTTTTATGAAAGAGAAAAAATACATTCATGTCTTATAAGTAAAAAAACAATCTTATTGTACTATTGTTTGAAATGTTAAAAAGTACCTCTTCTGAAAAATGATATAAATATAACTTTTAAACAATGTAATAAAAGTTTAAAAAGGGTTAAAATGACTTTATACACACATAGGAAAATTGGAAAACGTTTTATGAATTTTTTTTATAAAACATGTACATGGATGATAAATATACCCATGTAAATACTTAAATATAAACAATCTTGAATAATAATGAGATTGTAAAATTATCCCTTACCTTAGGTCTTGGTTCATTTGTACATGTACAAAACTCTTGTATAACAGTTTAAATAATGTCATTAACTTATTCCAGAATCATATTCATTTATTATAATATCATTAGTGGTCATATTATTACCTGTTAGTTAATAACATTATTACTCATCCATCGGGTATTAACTGCTTTATTTTTTTACACATGTTTTCTCATATATGTTCTTCTTCCTATTCATAGATTATAGTTATATAATTTCTAGAATTGTGTAATATATAACATATTTAATCATTCTATTCATTTATATAATAATTCTTTAATGAAAATCATGTAGAATGAATCACATCGCATTGTAGAGACGGTTGGTCGTACGTACGCAAGAGCAACGATATCATTCCCATAATTGTGGAATGGTATTGATGTGGATAGTGTATATAACATTGGAGAATAAATATCATGTTATGGTAATAATTTATAGTTATAATTTCCATTATTACACCCATCCATGTAAATTGGTGATAAAAAAACATTACACCACAATGTGGAGATGGAAAGTCATACGTACACATGTATGGTGATTTCATTTTTCATTGGATGGATAGAAGGTGGAATATGGTTGTTACATAATCATAATAACATATAAGTATATAGGTGATACTGGAATTTTTACTTTATAATTGAAACAACTAAGGAATATTAAATAGAAGAAGAACTGATCTTTAGTGAGTCGGTAAAGGAGATTACCTCTTTTTTGGAAACCTCCCTCTAAATCTCATCTTAAAGGCACTAGAGTTGGTCTTTTGAGAAGACAAGAACCTATAAAATATTTCTAGGTATTTTTATAATGTAAATGGTTAGGAGATGGACAATATTTATGGCTCAATGAGTTTTTTAGAAAAGAGGGAGGAGGTTCTGTTTTATAATGTAGGTTTGGGAACCTTCTAAATATAATAATTTATAATAAAATCAAATCCCATACAAAAAACTAAAAAATGTATTATTTTAGAAGATGATATGATATATGGTTTTAATCTCATCAATCTATAATTTTTATACAAGTGGTACTGTCAATTTAAACCTTATCATTTTAATTAACCCTTAGTTATTATAATTTAATTTTAATTGAGGTAACCAATAGATCAATATTAAAATACTGTAATTTTTTTATTTGATGTAAATTAAACTATAAATTAACAATATATAAAATTTTAGAATAAATAATTATTATTTTATATTTTTGAAAATATTTTATGATTTTTAAATAAATTAATAAAAAATTGTTTTGAAAAAATAACAATAGTTTTAATTTTGACACTATTCATTTAATAGAGTTTTATAAATATCATGATAAGATGTCAACATCAAAAAAATTATTTTATTATATATTTAGGGGTTCAAGGTAATTTATAAATGTTTTTGGATATATTAATTATCCCAAAATTATATTTATTTTAGTAATTTAAATAATATTAATTTTATATTTCGATTAACAAAATAATTACAACAACATTTTTGTGTAATTATGTAATATACATATTTTTTGGGTAAAAATTAAAAAAAACTATAATGAATATAAATCCAATATATTTCTTACGAATACTTATAGTCTAATATATCTCCTGGAAAATCCGATATTAAAAATGTTATATGTATTAAACTGTTAGGTTCACTAGGTCAAATACCCTAAAGTGGGGTGAATCAGGGTATGATAGATTAAATCTTTCTCCCATTCAGATCTTTTTTCTTTGTTTAAAAAAAACTCAATTATCTCTTCATCCTATAGAAATATATGAATAAATATGAAATCATTCACATGACATAATGATTTTTACTTGGTTCACCCCCACTGGGTTACATCCAAGGAGAATACAATGACAATGTGCTGATGTAACAAATTTTCTAAGGCTCACGGCTAATAATGAGTAAACTGTTTGTGCTAGATATTCTATTCACAGGTGCTCTACCTTTACAAGGTTTGGGGTCTACTCACTGAATTCCAAAGGGTCACTCCCTATGACTCATTCACCAGCTCACTACTGATGGAAAGGGTCACTGTCTTCCTCTTCCTTCACTCACTGCTCTTAAAAATGAATCTACTCACAGTTTATCGATGTGTAGGTCAAAAATAGTTTATGGGCATGTAGGTCCCTTATTTTGAATGAATTCTTACATCCTAGTATATAGATAGATTCTCTGTTGAAGTTCCTTTTTTACCTGTATATGGATTCCACCTTCTCGAGTACTACTAGGTATCGGAAAACACTTTCAAAAACAATTTAAAGCTTTCACAAGCTTCCTTGTACAAACTAAGAACCACTATCCCCTCCCGCATACTAAGTTCTGAGGTTGGTACGCAGGACACC
Organism: Viscum album; assembly: GCA_963277665.1. NCBI lineage: Eukaryota > Viridiplantae > Streptophyta > Magnoliopsida > Santalales > Viscaceae > Viscum > Viscum album. Next base: position 1,819,554,542 of record OY728129.1, read on the forward strand.
TTCTTGAATACCACTACCACTGTCGTGAAACACCCATCATCCGCAGACTGCCTCCGCCTTCATGATCACATACCACTACCACGTACTGATTCCTAAAACCTCCTCTGTGAAATCCCTCTTTTCCACGAACTATTCCATGTTCGCGGACTGCCTTCGATTTTGCATACTAGAGCACCCCCTCTGTGTACTCATTTTGTAATTCTACCTCTCACATATCATATATTCCTCCTCCACGTACTAAGACAACTCTTTCTATATACCGGACGTCCTCCTATGCGTACCAGACTTCCTTTGCGGGTTAAGAATCCCCGCAAACACCTTCAGTGCAAACCACTTACAGACTTTTCCAAATTCCCAGAGCAAAATATTCTTTCTAATGATGTTCAATATCCACTGTAAGTAGTGTGGTTAGTGATTCTTATATAAGAAAATATATTTTTCTTAATCTGCTAAATCAAGATTTACTGAATCTTTAATTCAGCCCCCATCGCCAACCGATCTTCCTACCACCACGAATCTGAAGCCATCTGCAAACCATTTTCCTACACGCTCTACATACCCCCATTTCTCCTATTTAGTCTATCTCCTCCACCAATTCCAATCCATCCACATACCACATCTCCTTCAGCCACAATCCATGTTCGATTTTGCAAACTTCCCTCGTGTACTGTTTCCTTTACTTCGCATATCACTCCCATAACATGGAACGCGACACATGAAATATGGTATGTGATTCTCACCCATTGCCAATTTTTTCAATGTTATTCATACCATTCACTCCTATGAAGAAATCCTTCTTTTACAATTAAAACATCTGATTTTGAGGCCCAAAAATTTGCAAAACACTGGGAAATTATGCCATCTTAAAAACCTATCTTCGACAAAAACCAACGATACTCATTTGTGATCAACTGGCTTTTTCAACAAACACAACCACACCCAAAACATATTGAGAGAACACCTTGAGGTATTTTTTCCAAAACATATCCCCCTTTGTGTTTGTTGAAAACTCTTCTCCATGAAATTATTTGTATCCTGGCATCTCGTTAAAGCTCCTTCCATCTTCAACCATCATTTTCTTTATGCAATTATGAAAGAGATCAAGGATTTACTCAACACATAATATATGCCCACATGAGCAATTTTCAGTGTGAGAAACAAGAGTAAATGAAAAGTTCATCAAATAATCACTTCATCTCTGACACCAGTTATTGATACCAAACTAATACCAACTACTAAGTGATAGAAGCCTTCTAACACCATTCCAACAGTACTCATCTGCTTTTATCATGATTATCAGCTATTGTGATATCTATTATTTGATCAATCACTTCTAGGATTGTTATATTTAATGATCCCGTTATCTTATAGCTCTTCCAAATAGCTTTATCTCAGCTTCAACTCCCCCTATCTCGCTGCTCCACTTAATAGCATCTCCCTATATCTTTTCTCCCTTGGAATTCACACTTTCTCCCCTTTTGTCAACGAACTCAAATGACACTTCAAGGTTGTATTCAACAGGGTAAAGAAAACATATCAACACATTAGTAAAAGACACACTATACCTTGGGGAGAGGTGGAGCTGACATCCACACTTTTTCATGTTTGGGGAGTCGACTGGACTCTTAGATCCAGTCGATTCCATTCAAATGCTTCTTCAGGTAAGGCCTTTTTCAAAATTTCTGAAACCTGTTGTTTTGTAGGAACTTACTTCAACTTCACAAGACCTTTCTCTACATTCTCTTAAGTAAAATGATATTTTATTTCAATTTTATTTGTCCTCGAGTTATGGAATGGATTGTTTCTAAGATTTATAGCACTTGAATTATCACAATGGATTCCGATCAGATATTTCACGTCAATTCCCATATCTACAAATTGCTACATCATCCATAATAATTGTGTGCAAGCTTGAGTAGCATCAATATATTCAGATTCTATAGTTCTCAATTAAATGAAATCATGTTTCTTTATCAACAAAGAAATACAAAATCTACCAAGATTTAAAGTACCTCCTGACGTTGATTTCCTATCATCCGCTGAACTGGCCCAATATACATCTGTATATCCCGATAGCTCTGGCTAAGATTGGTCATTATACGTCAAACCAAAATCTATAGGTCTACTGATATACAGAAGTAACCTTTTTACTAAAATCTTGAGGATTTCTTTGGGATTACTTTGATAACTTGCTGCTTGTCATGTGGTGAATACAATGTTAGGACTTTTCATGGTCAAGTATAGAAAACATTCAATTATTTTCCTATATTCTGTGATGTTTACTACCTTTCTATCATCATATTTGGATAGTTTCATTCGAGTAGCAACCATAGTCTTCATCTCTTTAGAATTATCCAATCCATACCATCTCAAAACCTCCTTGGAATATTTAGATTGAGAAATAAAAGTTCCATTCCTTCCTTATGTTACCTATAAGCCAAGGAAAAACTTCAACTCACTGATCATTGACATTTCAAAATCTCTTATCATGTATTCAAAAAAAATGTCAGCATTGTGTTTCATCTAATCCACTAAATATTATGTCATTGACATAGACTAGCACCATCATCCTTTTACTGCGGTCATTGTTGAAATACAAATTGTAATATACTCCACTACACTGAAAACTGAGATTCTTTATAAACTGATCAAGCCTTGTATACCATGCCCTTGGTGCTATCTTCAAACCATATAAATCCTTCTTTATCCAAAAAACTCTATTCTCATCTTCATGAATGAGAAAACCATATGGTTTCTCAATGTAGACTTTTTCTTCCAGAACACCATTTAGAAATACTGACTTCACGTCCATCTAGAAAAATTTAATCTTTTTTTGCATAGCTATATCCAAGAATAATCTAATTTCCTCCACCCTTGAAACATGTGAAAATGTTTCATCGACATATATACCCTCTATCTGGGAGTACCCTTTGCACAAAATTCATGCTTAGTTTCGAATCACAACCCTGTATTCATTCATTTTGATGCGAAAGACCAAATTTTTTCCTATGACATTCTTGTCTTCTAGTCTCGAAACAATTTCCCGTGTTTGGTTATTATCAATTTGGTAAAACTATTCATTCATTTCCTAAACCCAATTCTCACCTTGAGCTACTTCATCAAAGTATTTAGGCTCCATTTGTGATAAGTATGATTCTTGTTGAAGAGACATCAACCTTCTTGTCTGCACTGGTGCTATCTGATCACCAATTATGTTCTACCTATCAATTTCAGCTCTTCTTTCTGGTCTATGGGAAGAAACTAATTTATTCTCATCATTTGAGTCTTCTTCTGAATTAACCTCTAGAGTTGGAGAATCTCTTGATCTGATCATATCTTCATCACTATTCTCATGAGTTTGATCATGTATTTGCGGTATATTCTGTTCATTTTCTACAATAGTCACATAATGACTATCAACTATCTTCCCCAACCACTTATTGAATTATTTATATGTTTTTCTTTTCCTAGTAGCCATGAAATATCCCTTCATCCTCATGTGATTCAAATTTCCTATGTTTCTCCTTATTGAGAATGAAACATTTACTTACGAATATTTGAAAGTAATTCAATGGTGTCTTATTTCTATACCATAACTCATATTGAGTCTTCTCCTCTATTTGACAAAGCAAAGCTCTATTTGAAGTGTATACAGTTGTCATCAATTCCACTTTCCAAAATTTCTCCAGAAGGTCTTTCTCAATGAGCATTGTTCTTTCCATGTTGTTGAAAATATTATTTATTCTCTCAACTAGTCAATTCTATTGTGGAGTTATTACTGCTAAAAATTTATGCATTATCCCATGTTTTCAAGATAATACTCCACTTGGCTACTTTTGAACTCTGTTCCATTATGTTTTCGAATCATTCAGATTTTCGGACCAAGCATATTTCTCATATTCCTATCGATATCTTTTAATGCAACTGAACACTTCATATTTGTGGGTGATTATTGAAACCCATGAAATTATTCTACAGTCATCAATGAATAGAAAATAATATCTCATCCCATCAATATCCCTTGGTGAAATTGGCCCACACACATCAATATGCACCATATCATGCAATCTTGTTTACTTTTTTACCTTTTTCTTATATGTCTTTCTAATGATCTTTCTTTGTTAGAAGGAATCACATGTTTGAGTACGATCACATAATAATCTATGGAGATTTTGAGCTATATCATATTTTACTAGATCATCCAAGTAAATTTGGATAATTTTCCCAAGACAGTTATGTCATAACTTGTTTTCTTCATCCTTGAACAGAAAGCGCATATCCTCTTATCCACATACGAGATAGAGATTCCCTTTCATACACTTTACTTGCAACTCAATAGCACCATCCTTTTCCTTAATGATACATAATTTCTTGGAAAAACTTATGGCATGTCCTGAGTCACACAATTGACTAACACTAAGAAAGTTGTGACGAAGCCCCTCAACAACCAAGACATCTGCTCATCTCATATATTTTCTTCCAAACATGGATTTTCCTGAACCAAAAATCTCAAACCCTCGTCATTACCAAATTTTACAATATATCATTTATCATACCAGATTATGGTTACTAGATTCATATTTCCTGTTATATGGGAAGTGTATCCACTGTCAATTATCCATATCCTTGTGCAATCAGATGCCTTGAATGAAATTTCTATAACCACAGCCTACTCGGACCTTTTCTTTTTGACCCAAGACATTGAATTCATAACTGAAATGGAATGATAATCATGATCTTCCTCAGTATATGAAGGTTCATATTCAACCTGCATAGTTGCAAATAGATTTTTAATATTTATCTTACTTGAAGATACTTTTGACATCTTCTTAGGAACAAATTCAGTTTTCCTCAGCACATTCCTCTGCATTGATGGTGTACATTATCTTTCCATATGTCTGAGACCTTTACACATGAAACAATGACCGTCAAATGATGACCTGTAATTTTGAACTCTGTATAAACACCTCTATTGGTCTTGTTCTCTTTGATATCTATTTTATATGGAACATTCATTTTGATATTGTCCCATATTAATACAATAATAACATCTTATGTGAGGTGAATTTTTGTGTGGTGATGATGCACCATTAGTTGGGAATTAGGTTCTCTGAAACTTCTGATTCTACTTCGTACCCAAATCAGTCTTCAATCTTGGAGTGGGTGCTTGTGGTCTGGCTTGAACCATGATTGCTTCTTGTTTTAGATCAAGCCCCTTTTGTTATGATGGACCATTCCACTCAAATATCATCTTATCTATTTCTTGTATGATCTTTTTTCCTGATGTCAAACCAAGAGTTATAATTTTCTCCTAATAATTAATTGTTCATCGTAGACTAATGACCTCTTATTCTAGATGCTCGATATTTTTTATTTGATATTTTCTAGTTTCATTCAAACTATCAATTTCAATTTTCTGTTCTTCAATTTTGAGTTTGTACTCAACCAGCTTTTTGGAGCTTTCTGGCATTGAAGACCTCATCTTTTTAATTTCTTCATTCAACCCATAATTCTCTTCTTCCTACTGTTTCATAATGAGTTTTTAATCACTAACAAAATTGGTAGATTTCTTCATTTTGTATCTCAAAATATCTATCACTTCAAGGGAACCTTTTAATTCAGCCTAAATATCAAATCTTCCTTCTATTTATCCTTCATCATTTTCAATTTCTTCTCGTATTAAATAATTTCTAGAAACTTCCACCAAAGAAACTACTTTATGATATGTGTAGTCCTCCAACTCTTCTACCTGAGATTCTTCGGAACTTTAATCCTCTATTGAAAGTGGATTATTATTTTTGAAGAACATTCTCCTAGTACTTATCCTCCCCTTCTCATTTGATGAATAATTCTTTTGTGGAGTTTTATCATTTTATTCATTTTAATCATCAAACTTCTTATGACACTTTGATGAAAATTGTCTAATATTTCTGCATCTAAAGCATGTAATTGGTTGTTTACCATTGAACTTTCTTTTTCCACTTTGCATATAGAGGACATAAATAACATGACATCATCCATATTTTATTCCTCTAGACTATCCTCAATGGAGAGATTCTTCATGCCCTTGAATGACACTTCTTTTAACTTCCACTTTTCCACTACATTGTTTTCATCATTTCTCTTTTCATATGCTATAAGGGTATTGTGCAGTTTATCTAGTGTCATCTCTTTTGGGTCTTTGTCTTCCAATACTAAAACATTTGGATTGAACCACAGTGGAAGTTTCCTCAAGATTAGTTTCACAATATTTATGTCTTCAATTACTTCTCCAAGACCCCACATGTATTCCACAATAATATTTATTCTGTCAAATAATGAATCAATAGTCTCATTGGGATTCATTCTGAGATCCTCATACTTGTTCCATATAACCACCATCTTTTCTTATCATACTTTTTTTATTCCTCATAAAAGTTTAATTTTTTTCCCAAATTTCAAGTGATGTTTTAGAGGACATATAATTCATTTAAATTTAATTTTATAGGGATACCACTAAAGAATTGATCCATTAAGAATCATCATTCAATTCCCTTCTTTTTGGTTTTGTTAAAGCACCACTATTAATGTCAGCCGATATCCCATGCGTAGCTGCTGTGAAGACATCCATTCCAACTGATCAGATGTAGTGCTTCATTCAATTCTTCCATAGTTGAAAATTATTTCCCATGATGATTGGAATTCCTTTATGATTGAACACCTCCATTTCTTCTTCTAAGAGAGAACCACTGACTTTCAACTTTTTCCTCTGATACAAATGGTTAGGTTCATTAGGTCGAATACCCAGAAGGGGGGGGGGGGGGTGAACCAAGGTATGATAGATTAAATATTTATCCCATTTGGATCTTGTTTCACTGTTAGAAAAAACTCAATTCTCTCTTCCTCCTATAGCAATATATGAATAGATATGAAATCATTCACAGGACACAACAATTTTTACATGGTTTACCCTCACTGGGCTTTGTCCAAGGAGCATACAACGGTAATGTGCCGATGTAGAAAATTCACTAAGGCTCATGACCAATAATAAGTACAATGTTCATGCCAGATATTCTATGCCCAGTCTCACCACCTTTTCTATGTTTTGTGTCAGCTCACTGCATTCCCAAGGGCCACTCCCTATGCCACTTTCTATGGATCACAGCCACTAGAAAGGATCATTGTCTCCCTCTTCCTTTTCTCACTACCTTTAGAATGGAATCCAATCACATTTTATCGATGTGTAGGTCAAACATAGTTTATGGACATGTAGGTCCCTTCATTTTCATGAAATATTACATCCTAAACTATAGATAGATGCTCTATTGAAGTTCCTTTTTCACCCATAGATAAATTCCACCTTCCCAAGTACTTCTCAGTACCAGAAATCAATTTCACAAACTTATTTAAAGCTATCGCAAGCTTCCTCATAAAAACTGTGAACCACTTTCCTCTCCCACATACTATGTACTGAGTTTAGTATGTGGGACACCTTCTTCATGTATCGTTTTCTCTGCCATGAACTACCCTTTGTCCTCAGATTGCCTCTGCCTTCGCAATCGCGCACCGCTACCACGTACTGATTTCGCAAACCTCCTCTGCAAAACCCCTTTTTTCCACGAACTTTTTTCTGTTCGCTGACTCCCTTCGATTCTGTGTACCGGAAAACCACCTCCATGTTCCACTTGGAGAATTCTCCCTCTCGTGTACCAGATATTTATCCTCTGTGTACCTAGACAACTGCTTCCACGTACCAAACATCTTCCTCCATGTACCAGACATCCTTTGCAGGTTAAGAATCTCCTCAAACACCATTAGTGGGAACCACATTCAGACTTTGTCTAATTCGTGGAGAAAAACATGCTTTTTAATGATGTTCAATCTCCACTGTAATAAGTGAGGATAGTGATTCTTATATAGGCAAAGATATCTGCTGAATAATCTAAATCATGATTTAATAAATCTTCAATTCGTCCTCCACCTTCTACTGATCTTCCTGTCACCGCAAACCACAAGCCATCCATGAACCAATTTCCTATGCACTCCACATACCACCTTTTCTCCTACGTGGTTGACCTCCTCTGTCGATGCCAATCCATCCGCATAACACATCACCTTCCATTGAAAACCCTGTTCGGTTTCGAGAACCTCACCCACGTACCGTTTCTACCACTCTATGTACTGTTCCCAGAACATGGAATGCAGGCCATGAAATATGGTATGTGATTCTCACCCTTTTCCAATTTTTTCAACGTTCTTCATACCATTCAATCCAATGAATAAATCCTTCCTTTTCCAAATCAATCTTCTGATTTTGAGGCCCAAAAATATGGAAAACACTGGGAAACAGTGCTATCTTAAAACCATGTCTTTGGCAAACAACAATGATACTCATTTACGATAAGCTGGCTTTATCAACAAACTCAACCACACCCAATACATGCTGAGAGAACACCTTGAGAGATTTTTCCCAACATAATCCTTCAATTTGATATCCTTAACATCACTTTAAATAAAATATTATAAGTTTCATAATCTTTTCCATATGGCTCCAAATAGTCAATAACTCAACCCTTGGATGATTATGGTCGAGATAAAATCGAAAAATCATATTTGGTCAAGTGTTTTTTTTTCTCTAAATGGTTATTATTACTTTAATAAAATTTATTTAATTGACTTTTCAACAATTAAATAATTTCTACCTCATCAATGTATAATCCTTTAATGTAATTTTTTATTTCCAAAAAATTAAAAATAAATTTCCATGATATAGAAAAGAATTTATATATCAAATGAGTATTTATAGTCTAATTTAGCTTATGTATAACCTTATTTTAAAAATGATAAATTTATTAAAATTTAACTTTTCTTTAAAAAAATATATTAAATGTCCTAATCTCATCCAAGTGGCTTCCAAAGGGTATCACTTTGACTCAAGAATGATATAGGTAAAAATTAACCCATCCAATTATATTAGGATAAGTGTTAGTGTAATTTTATAATATTATATTTATCCTTAATTACCTAATTTACCTATTTTCCAACTAAATAAAAATTAATGAAGTTACTATTCATAATGCCAAAAAATTAAATATATTTTCATAATTTGGACCTACTGATTCCAAATTTAAAATCCTTTTTTTAAAAATTAAAAACATATAATTTTTAGTAATTAATTTAAAATTAATCTCGTTGTTGGAATGAAAAAGGTGTTTTAAAAGTTAAAACATTGCAAAAGATTGAAATATTTTTACATCTAAATTCTTGGTAAAATTACGACCGATGACCAAAATTATATTAAATGATAAAAAGATATTATATTTAAAATTTTAAACAATTCTATCATACAATATAACCTCATAAATTATTTCAATGAAAAAAGTTTTTTTCAATTATAATTTATTATATTTTTATTATTCATCAAAACGTAAAACTTATCAGACAAATATCAAAAAATTAATCCAAAGTAAATTTTTATATCTCTCTTAAAAATAATATGTTTATTTTATTAATTATAATAAATAAAAGTGTCAAAAAATAATTAAAATGGGTACACACTCAAAATTCATTAAAACTGCATTTTTTGACAAATACATATTTTATCTAAAAAACTAAATTTTTTCTTATGTCATGTTTAGACAAAATATAATATAAATTATAAATATTATATTGAATATATTAAAAATATATTTCATTAATAAAATCAATCAAGAGTGATTTTATTATTTTATAAACTCATTAATTTTCATTTAAGTTGTTTTTCATAAAAATATTTTCCTTTATTGAAAAAGGGTTTTATTTTCATTAATAATTAATTTATCACCAAAGAATTATACATATTTTCATAATTTAGTTAATATAGTTCATAAATTCCTTTATAATGACTATGTTATAATGTAACATAATAATATTTAGTTGTTCTCTTAAAAACGTTCATGCATGAAATGAATTCTATCAAAAGAACTTGAAATATTGTGTAACATAAGCCACGCATAGGGTTGTGTATACCACAATACAAGATGGTGTTGCATGTAGTGAAATATTATACTAGTGTAGAAAACAACAAAAAACAAAAAAAATATATTACATAAAAATCATAGGGTGTTACTGGAAACCTCTTCTTCTTGTTAGGTGAAGGTTACATAGGTCACTTGTTTTAGGTCCATCCCCAGTATCAGCTCTCTAAAGTTTTCCGTACTTTTGAATATGTATTTCAATACAAATTAGTCATACATGGTGATTCCAAGTCCTATATGGAAATGTATATAGTTAGGATTCCTATTGAGGTTTACCACATTGTGTCCCCTTGGTTCTAGTAGCATGAGGAGGTTATTCTCCATGTATATGTAAAATAATAGGGAACCTAATCATTTCAGAATTAATATAATTTTTCCATATGTTCCACAAACTGTGGGTGACCATGATCTCTTCTTACTTCCATCCGAGGGTGATTTTATTTTTTTACCACTTGATGGGAGGTTCAAGATGATATGTGTCTGGAATTAGTAATTGAATAGGAACTAATATTAGTTTTAGAGTAATAGCATTTGTATCTTCCTTATAGGGAAACTTCCCTATGTCATGGACATGGGAAATGATCTTGATCAGGTTCTCTCAATGAAATATTCTATGTATTGTGGTATCTTTGAAAAATTATATAATCCACTTAGATATATCATCATGATCAATTATTTTACACCAGATATCGAGGTTTCTCATCACAATGTTCTAGAAATTTCCCTTGTGGGAGAGGAATACTGATTGAATATGTTAAAACCTTACATCTAGAGATGATGTATGAAGATGATTCATTTTCACATTGTTTGAAATTTTTGAGGTCGAATATCATATTTTCCTTAATTTGGAGATGAATTGTTAAAGGAATTGATGAATAAGGTATTCCTATCCAACATAAGATCTTTTGGAAGGCTTTTATACCAAAATAAGGTTGTCCCTACTAGGATCTATACAAAATGTATCAGTTTGGTCACCTCCTACTAATCTAGAGTGCACATCATCAAGAAACATGAGAAGACTAAGTGCATGATATTTTATGGTGATTTCAACTATGTTCTATTTTATTTAAATAAATTGTATTCACACATGAACAAATTGTAGTGGAAGATTATGATACAAGTAATTTTTTATAATAATATATTTAGTAGTCCAAAACATTGGCTTCTGTGTAAGAGATTTGTTCCCATTTTATGGAGAGGTCCATATTTGGATTCTGTTAGCAGTCCTCTCCCACTGTTCATGATGTCTCTGTATCCTCAAATAATATAATCATTACTATAGTGGCCAATAATACCTCACGTTACTCAATCACATGATTTCCCATACAACTATAACATTACAGAATTTTGTTTCTAGAGATATTTGTTGTTTCGAGGATATAGGGATGTGAAATTCCCCACACTTTCCTCATCCTATGATACATATGTTTTATGAGGCTTCAGTGATTAGTTGATGAATATTTGTGGTGAAATGGAAAAATCCTTCTATAGATATCTAATGTTCATTTCCATCATTGGGTCTTAGGCCATGGATAGAGCAACCAAGTATTTTTTATAATGGAATATTCTAATTGTCAAAATTCACCCTCATATACTGGATAGGGGAGGTTTCTAGCCTTTAACCATTGATGATTTTATAATATTTTTTTGTATGTATGTAATGTGGTCCTCCTCTATCTCATCAGGGATCTCATGGCTAGATTTGGTGATAGTTCGTTACATGATTTTGAGGTTGTTTCCAACGAACTCTATCCATATATCCTTTTGAGCTTCTTCATTGTAGGAGTAATATTCCTCCACCTGGTCTGACCACATAGATCACTTCTCTAGGTTTCTTTATGACTGAGGTGAGGTGTTACTAACAGATTATGGGGATCTATATACGATTAATCCTCATGTTTCAAGAACCTATCAATATATTGGTGTTTAGGAAATTGGAGGATTTTCTTATTTGGGAGAGATATTACCATGTGAAGGTTTTCCATGGAAAACATCAGGAGTAGAGTCCCTAAAATCTATATTTTCACTATCATGAGGAGGACTATTTAGTTATTAATTTATTTATTCATTAGTTGAAGATTCAATAGACCATTGGGTTGTCGCAGATATGTGTTGCACATAATCGAGGAAAATAGAATTTAGAATATTAGTGACGTGATCCTCTTTTTATTTCATCGATGGAATATTTGGAACAGAATTTTGGGGTTGAGTAGGGATATGATCCTGCTACATGATGGTTTCAGGAATATACTTTTGTTCATCTGTTGAAGTGGGGATATGATCATGTTGCTCAGTAGATGTTGTAGTACACTAGTGGGAATCTATATCTTTGGTAGGGATATAAGCCTACCCATAATTGTTTTTATAATATTCTAAACAATCCTTGATAAAGTAGGAGTATGAGCCTCGTTCAACTATGAATTACCCATTAGAATACGCTGAAAGACCTTAAGAATGGGATAGGGGATTTGAGCCTCTCTATATATGGCCTCTAAAGGATGTCGGTGTAGTCATTCATTGTTGAAATTAGGGATATAAGAATGTATTCCATAAGATTATGGAATATGTTGTGTAGCTTCAACAGAGGGGATAAATATTTACCCTGAGGTGATTTAGATATTTTTCTGATGATCCATGGTTGGATCTGTGGTATAAGCTTTTCCATGTTCCTTTGAAGTATGTAATTGGATTTCATATAATAGAAAGTGTTTCTGTCTTGAGGAATGATCCAAACATGATTGGCATGCCTATTGGTGCCAAAATATGTTCCACGAGAATAATCAAGCAATATGAATCATGTTTGGTGGAAATCCTAGCCATATATTCCCAAAAACAAACTTAAGGGTCTCCTTTGTGAAGCTCTGATACTTTGTGCATGATTGTAGATCATGGTTCTCTTAGCCGATAGGTAACCTTCATGAAAACGCAAAGACACGATAATGTTCATCGTGAGTCTAAGGAAACTTCATGACCGCATAAAGGATTTATGATATAATTCATGAGTCTTATAGATTATCACCAACTCATGGAGCCCAAAAACCATTCTCAACCACTTCCGAGCTTTGTAAAACCCATTTCCTATAAATAACCCCTCATTACAGGCTTTGTGGGATGGTTACTCGACCCATTGGATTCAAAATTGATTCCTATTCATGAACATCACGAGCATCATGAACCATAGAAAACTAGATCATTAAAGGTACTTGAGCTTTGTAAAACCCCCTCTCATGTGTTCTTGAAATCATGTACCAATTAAGGAGATTTCTTTACCAATTTCATATTCCTTTTACTATGGAAGAATGCTTTATAGGGGCACTTTAGGCTTTCAGAAGCATTCAAACTTCGTGAAGTGCTCATTTCCTGATCCAAGTCTTCATCCTGAGGTAGGATCATTATATTTTGTAAATAATACTCCATTTAAAACTACTTGACATCCACTAAGAACCTAATTTTTGTGAAGCACCTCTCTGGGAGGCACCAAGCTCCAGAAACCTCTCTCTTAGGACTCACCATTCTGCCTCCCTTCTGCTGACACGTCATAGAAAATGTTGAGTTATCATAGACCCCCTCCTAGTCCAAGACCTATCCATTTTTCCCTTGAGTCAATATATGACCTATATCACCAATTCCTCTAGCCCACTCCACATCATGTACGTCCCACGACTCATACCACCCTTTTTCTTCTCATCATTGGTTTGCTAATTCCTTATTCTTCTCAACATTGTCATGCCAATGTGGACATCATGATCCACCACTCCACCCCATGGTTATACCTTGGAATTTAGTCATGCCCCACTCAAGGGTGTATTATCTAGGGTTATATAAGACCAAGGGTTAAGGAGTGAGTCCCCCATGCATGAGCTGCATGAGTAAAACTTCCTAGTACCAATGTTCTCAACACATGATGTTAAACTATGGCCCTACCCTATTCAATAAGCACAAGATTCTTTGTCTATGAGTGGAATGGGATGCTCTAAAACACTTAACCTTATAGTTAATGAGATCCTCCATATACGAAATTATATCATCCTAAAATTTAATGAAATCCTCCTTGGTAAGCTTCTACAATAAATACCCACACTATCTCTCATTGGTTCTTCTTTCATGACATGAGAAGCAGGTGTACCACATCCTCCTTTTTCTTACACCGAGCATAAATCACATAGGATTAGTGGTTATTAGTGACCATGAAATCCAATCAATATCCACCATGTTCCTTCTATCTATATATAATCTCTATACACCATTCAAATGGAAATCATCTTGATTATAAGCCTCAACAACCATACTCATCATCCTTGGACTTCTCACTTGTGTTAGAACCAACCAAAAGATCCTATAGACCTCCTACATAGGTATAATCCCAAACCATCACAAACTATGTGTAATTTTATTCCAAACTACCTAGGATATGTAGGAAGAATCCCTGAGGTACATTTACAACATCTACACCCATCCTGATTTATCTAGGCCACCTCCCAAGTAATATCATTTCGCTCACCTGGGAGACCACATCTCCTCTAGGCACATCAGGTAGCTCAATGTGTAATCCACCACAAAAACTAAAACAAAGATAAATCCCCTTGTGAATAGATTCTTTCATGAGTAATCCCCACACCAGATCGGGTCAGTGATCTCTTCGTGACGCAAGCATCCTTACCAAATGATTCTAAACTGCATGGATTAATCCTGTCACAAAACTATAAACTCTGACATCAAACTACTTGGGTTTTGATATCAATATTTTGGATAGGTTACAAAGGATTCCTCTTGAGATTCAATCATGACCTATGGTAAAACTATGTGCTCTATACTAGTTATATACCTCATTGAACCTCCTTCAGGGGTATTCTGATCAACTGTCACAATGTGAAATAATACCGTTATAGGACACTCCTCATGGATCTACCTCCTTGGGCATTTTGATCCATCTATCTTGGGTTATCCTCAATGATTCATTCTTACCAAACATCATGGTGTGACATATTCCTAGTACGAGACAAATCTTACGAGTCCTCCTCCATATGAGTTCTGATCCGTCCATAAGTAAACCTTTTAGGTGCTCACTCTTAGGGATGCACCTCTCTGATCCTCCTTCAAGTGGGGTCTTGTAAAATCAACTTTGCCTCCAAAAGACATTAAACTTGTGAAAAGATCTGTATCAACAAGTTTTTTTGATCTGTCTCCACGAGAATTTAATCATGTGATCCTAAATACATATCTTAGAAAAAACATGGGATGCTTGAGGTGATAGCCTTGGAAAATTTGTCCCCACGGTGTTAGAAACATCAAGAAAAACTGGGGATGCATATGGTGAATGTCTTGGTGGGTATTTTTCTTTGTAATTAGATACCTCATGATCAAAATAAGTTGACTTGGGTTATCTACCTAAGATTCCTCCATGATATACCCCCTTATGAGGAAGAATAATGGTGATCAATGTTCTGAGTGTTCATATATTCAAGTGATGCCAAACATGAATAATATCTATGCCAAAGTATTCATCCCTATCAATACCAATTGGAATGTCTAGAAATGAGTATGGTAATTAAAAAATCTCCATAAAGGGATGGATCCCGAAATTATTTCCACAAATAAGACTTAAATCGATGAGGTAGACCCGGACAATGTGACGAGTGTAAACGAATACTCCATGGAAGGTGGAACCAACATACAATCATCATGTTTCTATCAAGGAGAAGACCTTACTATTGGAATTGATGAATGATGTCCTTCTTTGGAATATAGAAATGTAGGGTAACATTGTATGGTAGTACACATTAAAACACATAATGGTTCACCCCAAATAATGTATCAAAAAAATGAATGGTGAACCCAATGTGAATATTATCATCTTCAACCATGGTGACTAGTAATTTTGGTCATCAGATCAGAGATTGTGATAAAATTATGTTGACATCAGGCATCACCAAAATAAATGGTTAAACTAAAGTAAAACACATATCCTCAACATAAGTACTAGTACCATTTGATAAATTAGTGGATTCATATGTCACCAGATCCAACTATCTCGCACCTGGACCCCCAAGAAAATAGTGGGTCCAACATGGAACTCATTAGAAAATGGGGTAGTTAAATGTTTTTCATTCATAATTCTACAACATAGTCATTGAATATATCCATCTCTAACCTTATAATATTGGATGACACTAGGGAATTCAGCATTACTTTTCTTATATCCATACTGGAAGATGAATCATCTTTCTTTTCAGGACCCAAGATACACGAAATTAACCACCCAACGCCCATAGATGTTGGGGTAGGAGAAATGGTAATTTATAAATCCAACATGAATCTACCTCCACCACTAACTGAGCTATGACTATGACTATTGGATTTCCCACACCATATCGAACACTTAGAGATCATTTGGAGGAGGTTATGGACACCATATTACATTAGTATGAGTAGAAGGGGTCATTATAATAAGGTACATGAACCTACAAGAACAAGAGGATTTAGAACCTCACCAAAACGATTTCCCATAAGGGATGAACAGGGAGAAAATACTCCCCACTCCAACAAAAAATCACTTCGTGATTCTTTCCTCGGAGTGATCCAACGACCCACTCCCCTATGACAAAGAGGTGGGGGATGCCCGAGTCACCCTCAGCTGCAACCACCACCTAGGTGCTTCCAAGGTTAGCTCCCACCCAGCCCCATCAATGCCAATAATGACAAGATTTTCATGTCCAATAATTTATGGAATATACACTTGATATTCCATCCCCAGTCTGAACTACCCAATATCAACATCTGGTGAAATATCCGAAGAATTATTGTCAAGGGGAATTATCTTGTATATATCAAGTTTCATTTTCCACCACCAACACATTAAAATTATTCCCTATGATATATAAAAAGGGACCCATATTAATTTGATTAGGATAAAGACCTCGTCTACCATACAAGAAGGCTGGGTTGACTATGTCAATTGATGGTGCTACTGATAGTTGTTGGGGGCCAGCCTGTGATGATGATTTTTAGTACTAAAGTCCGCCCAATTCCGTCAAAAACCCAATTGAAGTACCTAACCACTCTTAAAATCATCATGACAATCCTCCTCATTCCATTCCTATCTCAAGAAGAGTTCCTCCCCACACCAGCATTGATCAAAGTGGAGGTCCTCCCTACTTCATAAAAAATCAACATGGTGGTACTCCCTATGTTTTGACTAATAAACACGGAGGTCATCCCTACATAATCACTAATAATTAAGGAGGTCCTCCCCATTATTATTCATCCCAGCATAGAGATCCTCCCTATTTCAAAAAAAAAATAGAGTGGAGGTCCTCCCCACTCCTTCAATAGACAATATGGAGGCCCTCCCAATGTTTCCACCATTTAAATAAGAGGTCCTACCCATACCCATTTGAATCAGTGTGAAGGTCCTACTCATGTTTCAACCCTCTAGTATGGTGGTCCTCCACATTAAATTACTACCATAATGAATAGAGGTCATACCCATGTTCCCACCAACCAAAGAATGGGTCCTCTATACTTCGTTAACAACCAGAGGGAGGTCCTCTGTAGAGACCCGTATCTTGACGTACATTGACATTACATTACATTTTCGGAATACTTAGTACATAACAAAAATACACACACAAGTATCGTAATAGTTTAGTGTCTTTGGAAACTCGGAATATAATCTTCTAATCCTGGTGAAAGATCTTCAACATCTCCCATAAGGATCTTCCTTTTTTTATACCTAAAACCTTTCTTTATATCCTAGGGAATAGAAAACATAAAAGGGTGAGCTCAAATGCTCAGTAAGGGTAAAAAAAGAAATATAAATCACATCATATACATAAGAACATACCTTTTGGAAATCTTAACCTGTAAAAGAGATCATAATTTCATAACCTGGGGTAACTCATGGCAGTGAAATGTAATCACAATAATCATAACTTAAAACATGAAACTTTGTGGCATTCACACATAATCATAGAGAATCATTTCTTGTTAGTCAAGACTCATTTCCAAGACTATCTTAGTGGAAAAAGTCCCTTTCTGAACCGAGTCACCCTCGTTTCAGTCCTGTTTCACTGAACCGGTATAACCTACCGTTCCAGCCATGTCTATCTAATGAGATATAAAATCTTTACCATATGAATTGGAGGGAGATATAGGTCCCACCCATCTCATAATGATACCATTCTTATGTGTGCCACAAAATCATAAATCATACATCATTGCATAACCCATGTAATAAAATGGGATTCTTAAACATCATGCCATCATAATCCATAAACAATTGATATCATTTAATCATAATAAAATTGAAAACATTTAAATCATAGAGACATTTTACTTGAAACATACATATCAAATAACATCATCTTAGATGGAAAATTGATTTTAAAAAAACACTTGAAATGAATTTTTGAGGAAAATATCCTTTCTTCTTTAAAAACATTTTTCCTTTCTTAACATGTCATAAAACATTAAACTAAAATAAGTTGATTAAAAATAAACTTGAAAAATTGTAATGGAAGCTTCTTGGAAATAATGTTTTAAAAATCCATTCATGCCGTATAAGTTAAAAAAACATTCTTCTCGTACTTTTGTCGGAAAAGTCAAAAAAGTACCTCGTACGAAAAACGACAAAAGATTCCTTTCATATATTTTACTAAAAACAAACCGATGGGTAAAATTGGATTTAAACCATTGTAGGTGGATTTAAATAATATGTAATATCGAGGAACCATGAATGTGGATGATAAAATGAACCCCAATAAATGCCAATGTATAAACAATCTTGGATAAAAATGAGATTGTGATATTTCCCTTACCATAGGTCTGATTTTCTTTGTATGTTTCCGAAGCTCCTGTATAATGGTTTAAATAATGTTATTTACTTATTCCAGAATCATAAATATTGATATTATATCATATATGGTCATATTCTTAGCTTCTTATTAGTAATATTTCATTGTTACTTGTTACTCGGATCTTTATTGCCTTTTGTTGTTAAGCGTGTTTTGCCGAATAAATTCTTAATCTTATTTTAAGGTTATAGATACCTTATATCCAGAATTTTATTAGTGTAATATATATCATATTCATTCATTCAATTCATTTATATAATCATTATGAAATGAAGATCATTTAGAACGAGTCGCATCACATCGTGGAGACAGTATTCCGTACGTACGCATGAGTGATGACATCGTTCCTATGATCGTGGAATTGTATTGGAGTATTTGTATACTATTTCAGAATCAATATCACTTTATAATAATCATATATAGTTACTAATTACACCATTATACCCATCCTTGTATGGTGATGGTGGAAAATAGATTACACCACGGCGTGGAGACGGTATTCCGTACGTACGCACGCGCGGTGATTTCATTTTTCCGTAGGATGGATAGAAGGTGAATTAGGGTTGTTTCATATTTATAATAACATATCAGTATGTAATTAATACTTATGTTATTACTTTATCATGAAACAACTAAATAAGAAGAAGCTGAAGAAGAAATAAATTGAAAAGATCGGTAATGGATATTACCTCTTCTTTGAAACGCCTCTTTGAATCCTCCACTTAGGGAACTAAGATTGGTCTTTGAAGAAGACCAGGACCTCTTGTATTATTCTAGGGAAGTGTAGAAAGGATTTTTGCAGGGGTTGGACGAGCTTGAAGGCTCAAAGTTGTGTGAGGAAGAGAGGGAGGAGGTGCCCTTTTATAAGGGAGGATAGGGGCACCTTAGGAATATCTCAAAATATTATTTTATATTAAAGTCAAAATCGGTTTATAATGGTTCCAAAGGGACTTATTTCAAAGGTAAAGTGGGGATGGGTTGAAATCCTATCAACCAATAGGATTTATACAAGTTTAGGTTATTATTTTAACTTTATCAATTATATTTAACTCTAAGTTAAATAATTTAACTTTTACCGTGACTTTTTGTTTTCTTACACTATATGGTTAATACACTTACTATAACATGCCAAACGAACCCAAAGTTGTTTATTATTAATATATATATACTTATATAAGTCCTTTGGCCGAACCATAGATTTTTAAGAATAAAATAACAATTAATAATATAATATTTGATTTAAAAACTATTTTGTGTCAATTTTGACACTATTTGATATATGATTTTTGTGAAAGTCATAACAGAATTATATGTTCGAAAAAATTTTATTAAATCAACACTAATATATCGTAGTAACCTAGAAAATTAGTGGAATTCATAGAAAGTCTCAAATTACATTTATTATGGTGGTTATAACATCAATTATGTCAATAATTCATTAATAAGATAATTACTGCATCATCATTGTTTCATACATAAATTAACTTATTTAATGTCTAAAAATTACAAATAAAATACCATTATGTAGGAAATCTTTTTAGATTTCTAATGAATATTCATAGTCGAATTTATCTTATATATAACCCCATATTAAAAATTATTTACTTATTAAACTTTGATTTTAACTATTTTAACCCTTCTTTAAATAAATTAATAATAAATGTCCTAATCTAATCCAAGTGGGCCTAAATGATAATATTTTTTTCCTAAGTTTGTTTTTGGTCGAATTTCACTTATCCAATAGAATTAGGACATGTGTTAGGGTAATAATAATATCATCTTTACCATTAATTACCCTATTTACTTTTAACCGTGGTAAAAAAGTAAAAAGTTACTATTCACCAAAAATTATTTTCATCTCATTGAACCACATTTTAGTCCTTGATATTAATCGTGTCTCTCAGATTTTCAAAATTCCATTCACAGAAGCGGTAAAATTAAGTTTTATGCAAAATTCATTTTTTAACCTATCACTTACTGGTTTCACTATTCATAAAAAATTGAAAGTTTTCAGAAAAATACCAAAATTTCACCGTAGGCTAATTTCGATATTCCGAATCCAAAAATGAAGTCCATTTTGAATCATAAAATTTTTAAAATTTCAAAAAGTGGTTATTACTATTCATAACGGCTAGTTTTAATAATATTTTAATAGCATATCGTTGTTTAGTGAAACTCGGTATTGCGTACGACGCAAGCTATCGAGGAATGTCACGATTTCATGTAATGCAAGTCAAATCAAGGATGCGTGTTGTGCAAGCTCCTTTTGGTGTAGCATACAACACAAGACATTAGTGAAATTAAAAAGAATATTTTTCATAAAATCTCATGGTGTTACATTCTACCCCCCTTAAAATAAATTTCGCCCCCGAAATTCGTTGGGGTTATAAATGGTTTACTATTCGAAGTTCATTTAATAGAAACCCACATCGTAAAAAGGAATACCAAAACCAATCTTTAAAAACGAAAGTATGAAACGTAACGGTTACCCAAATAAACTAATCACTGGGTTTCCACATAGGTGAAAATATGGATATAGAAGAAAAATCTAACCATCATGTTCTGATAGAGAGTGGTAGAGAACATGGATATGGAAAAGCCAACAATCACAAATCCATAAATTTTTTACGATCTAAGGTACCATCTGATTAATCATATATAAGAGCACTAGGAAAAAATTTTTGGTTTTCATTATCATTTACCTAAAGTTGAAGAATTTGAATTAGAATAAATACTTACTTTATTTTGGTACAATCTCACTGTTGTTCGTGCCTTGAACAATTTCCACTTCATCTCTCAAATAAATGAAGTTGAATTTGTTATTCGTGAAGTGTTAGCAGATCATGTGGTAGAATAACGAGTCATTCCATCAAAAGGATAGCAAAAGTTACTAAATATACATAAGTCATTATATAGTGAGATTAATCATATATGGTACCTAAAATGGACTTCTACTTCATATATCATACTGCTTAATATAATAAAATTAGTTTCTACTAAACATGGACTTCATGTTGGCTAGTGGTAGGCGATAAAGGCCAGTCACACTTCGGTTATGGGTTCGATTCCCACAGCCTTGTCCGACGCGATGGGTTGTCGCCCATCCTGCAGGTTGTCCTTTTTCTAAAACTATAACATCCCATCAATAATATCGAAAAAACTTCTATCCTTAAACAATACTAACGTATGTCCAACATAATCCATTTCAATCTTTAGGCTTATCCATAATACTGCAGTCCACTCTCATAACATAGTGAAAACGATTACCAGAGATTTAATACCATCATTGATCCCCATATATCATAAGATATGTTTTTTTGGTCACATTCCAAACATTCAAAGTCATTAATCTTGTATTCTCTTAAATACCCATTGAGCCTTAGTGAAAACATGAATGTAGTTAAAAGTTAACACTTTCCACATACCAAAATTCTCAAAATTCTATATACTCAAACCATGATATAACTTAGTCCTTATATCAATCATGAGCTCATGAATACAATCAAACATCTCATTATCTTCTTATCCCTTCATTATGCTCATATCATCTGTTTACCAAAAATGTCTCAATCACTTTTCATGGTTACCGGTACCATAAAATTATTGAAATCCAAAACATAAATATTCCAATATTCCACGATACTATATACAACATTATTTTGGAATCCCATTACATAAACACTTAATCATTCCACCACATCGTTGTCATATTCAACATCGCCAATAGTGATCGCATGTGACTTCCCTTTGTCCTTTTCCTTAAATGGTTGCTCATGTTGATCATCACTAACCCTTGGATTAGGGAATTTATTAGCATAATACCCCATTTCCTTGCACTTGAAGCATTGAAGTGTTGGTGGTGCGTTCTCTGCAGTGTTTTCTTTATTCACATCATTAGAAACCCTTTTTCCATTACCTCAACACTCAGCAGCTCGATGACCTACTTTTCCACACTTAAAACATTTTCTAGTCCCTTTAAGACAATCTCCACCATGCTTTTTTCCACACTTTGAGCATAAGGAAACATTCATCTTCTTTTCACCATTATTCTGAGATTTCTCCTTGAACTCCATCTTTCGTTTCTTGTCAAAACCATGAGATGGATATGTAACACCAACTTCCATTTCAACCTTGATAGCACAACGCACAATTTCTTCATAGCTATTGAAGTCTTTTATAGATAATGCCCTTCGAAGACTTGGTTTTAAGCCACTAAAAAATCGATCAACTTTACTTTCATGTTGGATGATAATGCCAGATGCATACCTTGAAAGTCTTGTAAAATTTGCTTCGTATATACCAACAGATTCATCATCCTTCTGCTTCAGCTCAAGAATCTCCTTTTCCATCTTTATTCGAAGAATACGAGGGAAGTACTTACTAAAAAACAAGTTCTTGAACTCGTCCCATTCCATGGACTCAATTTCATCTCTTGGCCTCGTATTCTTGATAAGATTCCACCATTGATCAGCTTCACCTTCCAAACGATATACTGCTATGATAACTTTATCATGTTCAGAACATTGAAGAACTGAAAATATCTTTTCAGTGGTACTAATCCATTGTTCAGAAACAAGTGGATCGGAAGTCCCACTGAAAGAAGGTGGACGTTGCCTCATTAAGGTCTCAATAGAATATTGTTCCCTTCTCTGCTCATTTGGAAGTCCAGAATCATTCATAGCTTGTGTAAGTATAGAAATAAGATTTTTCACTCCATCTCCCATAACATTTGTTTGTTCTGGAGGACAATCATTGCATTGTCCATTGCATTGATCAACACGGTTCCTTTGGGTTCCAGCCATCGTCTAAAACCCAAAAAGAATAGTGTGAGAGGAAAAAATCATGATAGGGAAAAAAACATAATAAAGGGGGAGTACCCTCAATATCTAACATCTTAGGATAAATTCGAAGATCGTTAGCGCAATTCTAGGACTATAACCTATACATATACTTAACCTTAGAGACATCCCTAGACATACCTTAGAAATATCTCTAGGGATCTCACTAAAGTTCTCGCATCCTAGTTTCCAAAGGTTGACTAAACCTTTCCTCTGATACCAACTGTAGAGACCCGTATCTTGACGTACATTGACATTACATTGCATTTGCGGAATACTTAGTACATAACAAAAAGACACACACAAGGATCGTAATAGTTTAGTGTCTTTGGAAACTCAGAATATAATCTTCTAATCCTGGTGAAAGATCTTCAACATCTTCCATAAAGATATTCCTTTTTTTATACCTAAAAACTTTATTTATATCCTGGGGAAAAGAAAACATAAAAGGGTGAGCTCAAATGCTCAGTAAGGGTAAACAAAATATCAATCACATCATATACATAAGCACATAACTTTTGGAAATCTTAACCTGTAAAAGAGATCATAATTTCATAACCTGGGGTAACTCATGGCAGTGAAATGTAATCAAAATAATCATAACATAAAACATGAAACTTTGTGGCATTCACACATAATCATAGAGAATCATTTCTTGTTAGTCAAGACTCATTGCCAAGACTATCTTAGTGGACAAAGTCCCTTTCTGAACCGAGTCACCCTCATTTTAGTCCTGTTTCACTGAACCGGTATAACCTACCATTCCAGCCATGTCTATCTCATGAGATATAAAATCTTTACCCAATTCATTGGAGGGAGATATAGGTCCCACCCATCTCATAATGATACCATTCTTATGTGTGCCACAAAATCAAAAATCATACTTCATTGCATAACCCATGTAATAAAATGGGATTCTTAAACATCATGCCATTGTAATCCATAAACAATTGATATCATTTCATCATAAGAAAATTGAAACCATTTAAATCATAGAGACATTTTACTTGAAACATACATATCAAATAACGTCATCTTTGATGGAAAATTGTTTTGAAAAAAAACACTTGAAATGAATTTTTGATTAAAATATCCTTTCTTATTTAAAAACATTTTTCCTTTCTTAACATGTCATAAAACATTAAACTAAAAGAAGTTGATTAAAAATAAACTTGGAAAATTGTAAAGGAAGCTTCTTGGAAATAATGTTTTAAAAATCCATTCATGCCGTATAAGTTAAAAAAACATTCTTTCTCGTACTTTTGTCGGAAAAGTCAAAAAAGTACCTCGTAGGAAAAAAGACAAAAGATTCCTTTCATATCTTTTACTAAAAACACACCGAAGGGTAAAATTGGATTTAAACCATTGTAGGTGGATGTAAATAATATGTCATATCGAGGAAACATGAATTCGGATGATAAAATGCACCCAAGTAAATGTCAAGGTATAAACAATCTCGGATAAAAATGAGATTGTGATATTTCCCTTACCTTAGGTCCGATTTGCTTTTTACGTGTCCAATGCTCCTGTATAATGGTTTAAATAATGTTATTGACTTATACCAGAATCATACATGTTGATATGATATCATATATGCTCATATTCTTAGCTTCTTATTAGTAATATTTCATTGTTACTTGTTACTCGGGTCTTTATTGCCTTTTGTTCTTATGCGTGTTTTGCCGAATAAATTCTTAATCTTCTATTATGGTTATAGATACCTTATATCCAGAATGGTATTAGTGTAATATATATCATATTAATTCATTAAATTCATTTATATAATCATTATGAAATGATGATCATGTAGAACGAGTCCCATCACATCGTGGAGATGGTATTCCGTACGTACGCACGAGTGATGATATCGTTCCTATGATCGTGGAATTGTATTGGAGTATATGTATACTATTTCAGAATCAATATCACTTTATAATAATCATATATAGTTACTCATTACACCATTATACCCATCCTTGTAAGGTGATGGTGGAAAATAGATTACACCACGGCGTGGAGACGGTATTCCGTACGTACGCACGCGCGGTGATTTCATTTTTCCGTAGGATGGATAGAAGGTGAATTAGGGTTGTTTCATATTTATAATGACATATCAGTATGTAAGTAATACTGATGTTATTACTTTATCATGAAAAAAATAAAGCAGAAGAAGTTGAAGAAGAAATAAATTGAAAAGATCGGTAATGGATATTACCTCTTCTTTGAAATGCCTCTTTG
This sequence comes from Viscum album, assembly GCA_963277665.1. NCBI lineage: Eukaryota > Viridiplantae > Streptophyta > Magnoliopsida > Santalales > Viscaceae > Viscum > Viscum album. Next base: position 1,819,580,465 of record OY728129.1, read on the forward strand.
AATCCACCACTTAGGGAACTACGATTGGTCTTTGAAGAATACCAGGACCTCTAGGATTATTCTAGGGAAGTGGAGAAGGGATTTTGGCAGGGTTTGGCCGAGCTTGAAGGCTCAATGTTGTTTGAGGAAGAGAGGGATGAGCTTCCCTTTTATAAGGGAGGATAGGGGCACCTTAGGAATATTTCAAACTATTATTTTGTAATAATGTCATAATCGGTTTATAATGGTTCCAAAGGGTCTTATTTAGAAGTTAAAGTGGGTATGGGTCTAAATCCTATCAACCAATAGGATTTAGACAAGTTTAGGTTATTATTTTAACCTTATCAATTAGATTTAACTCTAAGTTAAATAATTTAACTTTTACCGTGACTTTTTGTTTTCTTACACTATATGGTTAATACACTTACAATAACATGCCAAACGAACCCCAAGTTGTTTATTATTAATATATATATCTTTATATAAGTCATTTGGAAGAACCTTAGATTTTTAGGAATAAAATAACTATTAATAATATAATATTTGATTTAAAAACAATTTTGTGTCAATTTTGACACTATTTGTTATATGATTTTTTTGAAAGTCATAACAGAATTATATGTTCTAAAAAAGTTAATTAAATCAACACTAATATATCATAGTAACCTATAAAATTAGTGGAATTAATAAAAAGTCTCAAATTACATTTATTATTGTGTTTATAACATCAATTATGTCAATATTTCATTAATAAGATAATTACTGCATCATCATTGTGTCATAAATAAAGTAAATAATTTAATGTCTAAAAATTACAAATAAAATACCATTATGTATGAAATCTTGTTAGCTTTCTAATTAATATTTATAGTCGAATTTATCCTATGTACAACCCCATATTAAAAATTATTTACTTATTAAACTTTGATTTTAACTATTTTATCCCTTCTTTAAATAAATTAATAATAAATGTCCTAATCTAATCCAAGTTGGCCTAAATGGTCATATTTTATTCCTAAGTTTCTTTTTGGTCGAATATCACTTATCCAATAGAATTAGGACATGTGTTAGGGTAATAATAATATCATGTTTACCCTTAATTACCCTATTTACTTTTAACCGTGGTAAAAAAGTATAACGTTACTATTCAAAAAAAATTATTTTCATCTCATTGAACCACATTTTAGTCCTTGATATTAACCGTGTCTCTCAGATTTTCGAAATTCCATTCACAGAAGTGGTAAAATTATTTTTTATGCAAAATTCAGTTTTTAACCTACCACTTAGTGGTTTCACTATTCATCAAAAATTGAATGTTTTCAGAAAAATACCAAAATTTCACTGTAGGCTAATTTAGATATTCCGAATCTAAAAATGAAGTCCATTTTGAAAAATAAAATTTATTAAATTTCAAAAAGTGGTTATTAATATTCATAACGGCTAGTTTTAATAATATTTCAATAGCATATCGTTATTTAGTGAAACTCGGTATTGCATACGACGCAAGCTATCGAGGAAGGTCACGATTTCGTGTAATGCAAGGAAAATAAAGGATGTGTGTTGTGCAAGCTCCTTTTGGTGTAGCGTACAACACAAGACATTAGTGAAATTAAAAAGAATATTTTTCATAAAATCTCGGGGTGTTACATCCTCCCACTCATACAACAGTCAAAGAGTATGTCATACCCACTCTGAAAACAATTGATGTAGAGGACCTACCAATATCGAAAATAATAAAAGAGTAGTTACACATAGAACTAGAACCCACTATCATAGAGGTCCTCTCTATGCTGAAGAACTACCCTGAACTAATGAACCATTCTAAGGAAGAAGGTAGAACCACCACTACCGAATGAAAAATACTTGGAAGCACCAAGTCATTATCAATCATGTGGACCACACAGATTCTGAGGGGGAATCTAACACAGTGATGGATACCTCACCCTAGTCATCTACATCATATTCTGTGTACGGATCATGATATAAGATTTTTATCATCCTAGATAGCGAGATAAATAGAGTCACCAAATCCCTCCGAAGGTACATGCAGGATGCGGATGTTCTGGATCCCTTTTAAGAACACACGATGAAACTGTCCCCATCATCCATAGTATCCCCCTATATGAATACACAATATAATGGTTATCTATTTTGATCTAGTTTAACTACTTTATATGGTTAGATATTGAAAGATACATCTATGACCACTATCTCCCTTGCACATGAGGCAGGGGCAGGCAGACCATATTATAGGGATATGATGATGCAGTTGGTAATTTTCTTAAGAAATGACCCAATGTGTAGAGAATGGATAAGTCTCGTGGTGGATTATATGAAATAAAACTAACCACCACACATGTTCACATCTGTGTAGGAACCTATCCCTCTCCCAATTCCAATCGGAGCTTGGTATTTCCAAGTGCAGGGCCCCACTATCAAGCAATAAATCCTATAGGAGAGTCTGGATACTGATCAATAGTTAGAGGGTTTCTATCTGAATGAAACATCCAAATTCGATATCTCAGAGTCCCTCACTAAGGGCCAGGTCACACAATTTTCTCATACTATCAGAGTGATGCTTCACCACCTCCATGACCATCAGTTGGTCTATCCTGGAAGTCAGTATCACTTTGATAACATTGATCATTAGTTTCACACAGTTTATTTGGAAGCACTTACACTGGCTCAACACCATGGGTTTCCTTTAAATCACTAGACCATCAAACAAAGATACATCAAGAGCCTCATAGTGTTTTGCAGAATCATGAAAGAGGAGTCTCCACATGTGTAGATCGGGGGTTGGGGACAGTATGATGTGGTTCACATCATCCCAATCTTGCAATAGATAGACTTATCCATTTATATTGGGTATTTTCCACTTGGTATAGTAACAGTGAATATGGATAATCTTGATTTACAAGTAAATAGTTACTTTTATGTAGTGTTTGATAAGGAAAAACACCCCCCAAGAAAAACATAGTATCATACAGACCCTCATATAGGTGTTTTCACTCACCTACAAGCCAAAATCCTAGCATTAGAGATCCTTCTGCATCATTTCCCTCCATTCAGAATGTCAATAAGTGAAAAGGACTACTATATCCCTTTGATATGCCTTATATTACCCAAGATAAAGACATTGATCCCATGATTTCTTCCTCAATCAAGAAGATCGCATGTTACAAAAGGATCATCGATGTGCTCTTTACTTAGTGGAACTTGTATTATTGAACTACTTAATGGGAACCCATTTCACCCCTGACGGGGAAGTTTTATTCCCTCCACAGCCTATTTCTCCTAGTCAATCCCAGTTATCCCACACATATCAAAAAATAATAGGTGGGTGTTAATGGAAAGTGACCAATATATGAGTTGTCAAATCCATCCAAGTAGCATGATAATATACCTTGAGACCCAGATCAAGCTACTCCATCAGTCGCCAAGCCTACCTAATGAGTCAATGATCCTATCAATTCATTGGTGGCTATGAATCCTAGTCAATATAGAGTTCCCTACCAAGATGACCTGATATTTGTTCTCACATCTCACCTCAAATCCCTGGAGACATGACAGGCGGCGATCCAAACAGATGGTAATATATACATGGCATGGGTGGATGACATATGAGGACCTCCAAATTTTGTGAAACCCAAATTTCCCCATTCTGTGGGATGGGTGACCAAATAATTCATTTGTCACACTTCAACTCGAGGTGTAGGCCCATGTTGGGAATCACAAAGTAGGAGGAGGCCACCATGATCTAATATTTTATTCACACAATAGAAGGGTGTGCATTCATATAGCACTTTCAGCTTCCCATAGGATCCATTACTGACTGGGAGTACCTACACAAGTAGTTTCTCTACTATCTCAGCTCCACCACATCTAATAAAAACATCACAGGCCTCTTCAAGTGAAGGAAAATTCTTGATGATCATGTTAAATAATTGTTTTCCTGTTGGAAAGGCCTCAAGTATTCAAAATATATGACACTAACTCATGAGAATCTGTTAATGATGTGAATGGTGAATATCATGACTAAGGTAGCCCCTACCATCATCATGAAAAACATCCCTGGTGGGTCCTAGGATTTTCAGGACAAGGCCCAGTGTTTGGAGGAATCCTTGAAGCAATCCAAGTAGGCCATCTATTGCCTCCTCCTACACCTATGAGAACATATGCTAAGCTAGATACTTCTTATTCCATATAGGTAGAGGCCCCTGAGCCACTAGAGATATTGGATCCTTTTCTACCATAGCCTCATTAAGCGTAGCCTCATCGAGTGCACTAACCTCATCAAGAATATTCATGCCTAGTGTTGAATTGGTAGGAACCTCTTTCCCAAGAACAACCACCTAAGAGAGAAAATGCAACTCCATCCCCCCATATGTATCCAAACCCTCATTAGGGTTAGGATACTAGAGTAACATTCTCGAATAATAGGAACTATACATATTCATTCAACGATGCCTAGGTACCTAGTTATTTGCTCAGTGCCCTTAATTAGGGTTTTTGAAGTTTCCAGAGTGCAAGAAGACCCGTGAATCTCATCATACAGATCCCCCCAACCATTTAATTTACCACATGATCTTTGGAAATACAATCAGTCAATGCTTTGTGTTCAAGAATTACCTCTAGGGACAAGTATATATAGGCTTGTTTAAGTTGGTAAATGCCCCAAAAGAGGTGGCACATATATCCATCAATCCTTATAGTGATAGTGTGGGTTTTGGTGAGGGGAAACATGTTTCCATCTATGTGACTCAAAAGTATGATGGCTAGTTATATTTTAGGGCATTCACTTATTCCCATGGAATAATCCCTTCCCACTATGGATAGAATAGACCTCTTGAAGTCGTCATGTCATCCCTGACTACCAGTTCTGCATCCACCTTATATTCTTCCACATATTAGGAGAGTATGCACTGAATACACAAGGGAAAGAAAGTTATCGGATTGGTGTTAAATCCCAATCACACTCTTGGTGATTTCATGCCTCCAAAATTAGGAATCCCACCTTGGGTTTTCCAATAATTAGATGAACCCTCCAATGATAAGGAGTACGAATCTATAAACACCATCGAGTTGGAAGTTCCCTTTATGGTGTCTAATGAAAATGAGTTTTAGGAAAGTCCCCTGAGTGCATTCAGTCTATGCCAACGAAGAGGAAGTCAAGGAAATAAAAAATGATGGAATACTCAAGCCAGTCAATCTAGCCATGTCATTCATGCCACTGAGACTAGGTATTAAGGGTTACAAAGAGCTTAGTAGGAACAATCCTCCCAACCCGCTCCATCATACATGCCACCACTACTGAATATGCTAACTGACTGGGTATAATTGCCATATCTGCATTGTGATCAGATTACTCAAGCAAAATCCAATACTCATCCAGATAATAGTCAATAGATAATGGTTTTCGGTGAGTTATACAATGAGAAAAAAGAAATTTCTAGTACCATACATAATCCAGTGGTTCATCTAGTAGAAACTATATTGCCTCCTACCAATGTATGACCCCATGCGGGTAGAAACATGCATTTGGAATGGAATTTAAAAGTATTGAATAAACTAAACAACATACCTGGAAGAAAATATATCCTCAAGGACCTCTATATGTCAAAAGAGATGAATGAGTCTATTTTGGTGTCCTTGAAGAGATTTTTATATTATGAAGTGGATGTAGAAGCCATAGTAACCTACTATGCATGGATGGCCAAACAAGAAGAATGTCAAGCTGTCATTTCATTCTTTAGAGAGGATAAAGGAAACTGCATAAAGAGGGACATTCACCCACTATGCATCATAGGCCAGTTCAATATCATGTAAATATTCCGGTACCTTCCAGACATAGGTTCCAAAATCAATCTTATCCTGACCCAGATGCTCTACATGTTGGGACTCAATAAAGAAGACTCGATTCCCTCTAACCTAAAGATTCAAGGTTATGAAAGGAATGAGGAGAGACAATATGGTAGGATTATTTTTAAGATCCTGTTTGGTTTCTAGGTAGAAACTATTCAAATCATGGTTTTCTTATAGGATACCACCTACAATACATTGATGGGTTGGACCTGGTCCCATCTGCATGCAGCAGTCCCCTCCTCATATCACTAATGCCTCAAGTACTCCCTCAATGGTCATGTAGGCATGCTTTATGGTGATGTGTCTCCCATAGAATACTATGAATCCGGGTATATAGATGTCATATATTATAGGATAATGAAAAATTAGGCTCAAACTAATGAGGTTTAACATTCAACTACTAAATCCAGTCCATGGAAAGACATGGCAGCTGCTTTTATCATCTCGATTCACCGGTTGGAATCGATGATGCCATACATGAGAATTTAATTCATTATTTATGAGAGTAAGGGGTTTTTTTCCCTAAGTAAAAAGAATTTCCTATGATTACATTATACTTATATAAGGGGTATGCTGAGGTGTTACCATAAATCCCTACCCCTGTGAGGTACTGGGATGTTCTCTCTATGGCCACCATTCCACAACAATAATTTATATTCCCCAGAGTAGGGCTGAATCACCAGAAACAAACATGCCTCCATTTTTTTATATTATTCTTGGGCATCGAAGTCTAAGGCTGATCGAATAGGCTCAACATCCACTGTCACTGTCGTTTTAGTAGAGCTAGAGTCTCCCAATGAGGATTCCACATCCACCAAAGTAGGAACCAGTGTTCCCCAAGAATCATTCAGCCTAGATGAATAATATAATAATACAGATTTCCCTACATCGTATGATGAATAGGGTTTTAGAGACTCCCCATCCTATATTTTAGGAGGGCATCTCCATCACTATCGATCAGTTGATTTAGGTGAACCTTAGGACCGATGCATGTGTAAGGCCAATGTGGATCATTACAGCCATGCACCTAGAGGTACACCAGAAGTATTCATATTTCTTAAAGAAACAACATGATTTTTTTTAAAGTGTTATGATGAGATTCTAGGACTATACCCTTAGGTAACCATCCACAATCTTTGTCTCCAAGTGAATCATCACAGGTTCATGTAGCATCCTAGGGAAATTTACCCCTATCACAGTGCCATGGACAAGGATGATGTTCATAAGCTCATCAAATCCAACATCATCATGGAACTTAAATAACCCAAATTTCTATCCAACATTATCCTAGTCAAGAATAAAAATGTGAATATTCGAGTTCGTATCGACTTGTGGCGACTCAACCAACATTATTTAACAGTTGATTTTACCCTCCCTCAGATAGAGTTGTTGATTGATGACATAGGTGTGTCCTAGGATCTCTTCTTCATGGATGGACACATTGGATAAAAGTAGATCTAGATGGCCCCAAAATATAAGGACTCCACTGTAACGACCCGAAATTTTGAATAAATCTTGTTTCATAATTTTATGTGTTATTTTATTTTATTTTTATACTCAACAAAAATGTTTCATTTGATAACATGAGTATAATTAAAATGAGACAGTTGAGTTTTGACTTTTATTTGACCATTGGTCAATATGACTGCTGGAAACTAAACGTTTTGATTATTGTCTCTAAATACAAGAAATCTTGGTTAATTAATATAGAATGAAGATTCGATGGCCTCACCTAGTATTCTTGGACCAATCGAAGCCCATCTAACAGAACTTGGGAAGGAGGTAGCACCACTGGGCTTTGCTCTGGACCAAACCCAAGCTGAACTTCTTCGTGTGAAGCTAGAACGAGATCACTTTCACGAGAAGTTCAAACTGATAAAAATTACTACTCTTGCGATGTTGGCCGAGCCTCCGTTAGATTCTCTCACCTTAGCACACCTTACACTTAGGTCATATGCTGGTGTGATAAGGGGCTATGTAAGGAGACCATAACTGCCTTGTGTAATCCTTTGTTTTAAATAAAAATTGGGATTTCTTCTTATGATGAAGTTTATGAATTTTAAAATGTCCAGATAAATATAATATGCATATTTTTGATGAATTTTAGAAAAAGAATATTCTAAAAATGTTTATGTAAACCTTACATAATTAAAAATGTGTAATGATTTTCAAAAAATGTTCTTCTACAATTATGTTCAGTACGAAATTTAGAGTCTAATGAGGTCAACGTAATTTTTGATGAATATTAAATTATGAATAGTGATTTTATGCTCTGGATTAGTAATGTGACCAAATGGATTAGTAATATCACTTAAAAGAAAGTATTAAAATAAGCTAGGCACTTTGAATAAGTAATGTGATTCAATAAATTTGTTAAATAACAGTTTCATAAATTATTATTCAAGTATTAGTTTTTTTAGATGAATAGTGTTTTTAATTAAAATTTTAATTAAAAATATTTATAATATTATTTTTATAAAATGAACTTCATTTTTGAACTCAGAGCATCGATATTATGTTATTTTAATTTTTGGGGAATTTTCTGAAAAAATAAATAAATAGTGTTTTTAATTAAAAATTTATTTAAAAATATTTAGAAAATTATTTTTATAAAATGGATTTCATTTTTGAAATCAGAGCATTGATATTCGGTTAAGGTGAAATTTTGGGATTATTCTGAGAAAGTTGAATTTTTGATGAATAGTGAAAATACAGTTTTTAAGTTACGGGTGTTTAATGACATCATTAAATGATGTATTAAGTATGTAATCAATATGGTCGACTTATGAATAGTAAGATAAGGTATGATGTGTCCCAAGTGGCCAATACCATGGTCAAATACCATGGGAAAGCCCATGGTTTTTCCAAAACCACTAATGAGGTGTCCCTTGGCCATTAATGCCTTGTCCCCTCACTTTCCTTATAAATACCAAGACATCCTCTCATCCATTCGACTCCCCACTCTCCACCAACTATGTTATGGTCTCCTTACCTCCCAATGAGTCCTACCAAGGTGTCCCCAAGCCCTCAAGGTCCAAACCTTTGAGTTTTAAGAGTTACGTTTTAAGGTAAGGGATCCGACCTCTCTCTTTCATTTCAGGTAATCTCTTTTATGTCATTCCTTTTATGCTCCATGTTCTTATGTTGGAGGATGTTCTTTTATACTCCCCTTACTTCCCTTTTCATGTTCATATAATGAGAGATCCCCTCTTACTCTCATTATTTTGTTTTATGAAGTTTTAAGTGGCGCCGTTAGGCTGCCGAAATTTTTGTAATGGATTCTTTCTCCCTTCTCATTTTTCAAGATCTATTTTCATGTAATGTATTTCAAGTTCCTTTTTATTATGTTGGGGTATGATCTATAAATTTATCATACTGATCTTTTATGATCATATTATGAGAGACACCATTTTATCCCATCAATTCAGTATTTTGAAGTTTTAAGTGGCACCGTTAGGCTGCCGAATTTTTAAGTGGTTCTTCATCCTTCTCGTTTTGAAGTTCTACTTTCATGTCAATTATTTCATGTTATTTTTTCTTATGTTTGGTTATGATCTATATATCTATCATACTGGAATATTATTTTCATATGATGAGAGACACCATTTTATCACTTCAATTCAGTATTTTGATGTTTTAAGTGGCGCCGTTAGGCTGCCGAATTTTTAAGTGGTTCTTCACCCTTCTCGTTTTGATGTTCTACTTTCATGTCAATTATTTCAAGTTCTTTTTTGTTATGTTGGGGTATGATATCTATATATATAATAATGGACTATTATTTTCATATGATGAGAGACCCTATTTGATCTCTTCAATTCAGTATATTGATGTTTTAAGTGGCGCCGTTAGGCTGCCGAATTTTTTAGGGGATTCTTTCACCCTTCTCATTCTTTTCAAAGTTATACTTTCATGTCAAGTCTTTCAAGTTCTTTTTTAATTATGTTGGGTCATTATCTCTATATCTATCATACTGAAATCTCATGTTTACATGATGAGAGACCCTATTTGATGTTTTCAAATCATTTTGTTTGATGTTTATGTAACGTCGTTAGGCTGCCGAACTTTCATAAGAAAAATCTAATTTTTGTCTTCCTTACATGTTTTTCATTTCAAATGGTATGTCCTTGAAATTTCATTACCATGATCATGTATCCTTCTTATTCTGTCCATATACTGTTTTATGGGTCATTTATGAATTTTTGACCCATTTCCCTCTCTTTTTAATGTCTTCTAAAACCTTGTAACATAGCCGTTATGCTGCAGAATTTCCGTCTCAAAATGTCTCTCTCTTTTTCTAATGTTCTTTTATATTATTAATTGAATACTCAAATCTCTTTCATCTAAATGGGTATTCACATATATATCAAAATGTTCTATTTTAAATTCTGGGATTTACATACATGAAACCTGCTTTCCCTTTCCGTGGGTTTAAAGTGACATAAAGATAATGTCTTTAAAGCCGTTTTTAAAACGTTATGATTATTAAATGAAACCCATTTATTTTATGCTATATGGATTGTTTATGAAATGATTGATGACTATATGTTTGTCTCACATGATAATAAATACATGTCAAGGGTGCGACCAGATAGCGCTCCAATGCATTGGGTAAAGACTTAATCTCTAGAGATGACCATTTTTAACGACGCCTTGGTGAATAACCTTGGTAATTTTTAACGACGCCTTGGTGAATAACCTTGGTAATTTTTAACGACACCTTGGGGATGGACCTTGGTGAAACGAAACGATTGTCAATATTAAATGTTGCAGCCACATCTTCAAGTTATGAAAAAGTTTTATTTTTATTATGATATGCCTCATGATTTCATTTTCACGCCTTAAAGTTATTTTCATGACTTTATTGATGTATCTCCAGTTAATATGTAAAATGTTTCACTTGTTTCCCTTGCTGGGCCTTCTGCTCACCCTTTCTTTTGATGTATGTCCCTAGGTTATGAGATGTAGTAATGAACCTAGGGTGAACATGAGGATAAGCCTTTCAAGTGTTTAAGAAGAATGTTTTTTTTGTTTCATGTTTTATGTTCCTTGTTTCCAAGACACTAAACCTTAAATATCCTCAGTTCCGTGTAATGGAATGAAAGTTATGTTATAAAAAGATGGGATTCTATAGTTGGTATTAAAGGGAGGTTTAGTTATTTGTGGAAATTAGGATATGAAAACTTTAGGAAGAACCCTATAGATAAGTTTAAATATGGGAAATCTTCCTGGTATTTTGGTGAGTATTGAGTAAGGGGTTTCCAAGAAAATACATCCCTGTCTGGATACGAGCAGGTAGAGGTGGCTCTGGCACATATGTAAAAAGGGGTAAAACCTGAAAACACCGCTTTGAGCTAGACTCGAACGGGAACTGGTACACGACAACAGGCCTTGATGCACTCTTGGTTACGACACTCCCGGGGGATATGCTTTGGTAAATTCATAAGCTTAGTATGAACCATTATGAAAGGAACAAAGATAAAACAAAATAAAGATTCACATAAGAATATATGATCATGGATAACCTAGATTGGAACCTAGGGGATCACAAGTGAGGATATACTTTTATTCTACATGTTTATCCTTTTATGCTTAAATTTTCCTTTTCATGATTATTAGCTAAGTATTTAAGCCCCTAATTAAAGTTTCTTTTCATAGATAATGGTGGGAAATGGGAGAACATGTCCCAAAAACCAATGTGATAGGAAATGCGATGATTTTCATATTAATATGACAGAGATGATTAGGGGATTAAAAAAATGATTATTATTTTGGAAGACGTTCACTATTTTGGGGACCCTATATGATCGAGGTAAATAGATTACTACGGTATTTTCATTGAGGAGTAAGGTTGACTTATATTTTGAATAATCGATGAATTTAATGCGTACTTATAGTAATTTAGGTTACTTATGGAAATGATTAACCTATCTTGGGGTAAATATGTTTAGGTTAGTTACTTTTTTTATACAAGATGTTAGGAGTGGTTGATGTGTTTTGGAGATGAACAATGAAGTTTATTTTGGAAGACTATGTTATCAAATCCTTATTGTATTTGTGTTTCAATCTTAGTTTGGATTATTTTGAAGAATTTTAAGGACCGTTATTTATGGAATGGTCTATGATGAACTTTGGGTAGTTCCATGGAACTTTGATGATTTAAAAGTAGTTTCCCTTACTATGGGATTCTTTTTTTAAGAGTTGTTTTACCTTACCCTTTCTGTTTTTGGGATAAAGTTTAAAGATAAAAGAAATAGATAGTTAATCTTTTGTGGATTATGTGATTCTCTAGAATATGAATCTTGTGCTTTTGATGAGACCAAGTGTTTTTGAATTCTCATCATTTGGAGAAAAGATTAGTTTTGTTAGAGACTTATTAATGGATGAAACGCTACATGAAGGTAGGTATAGTTTCTTATGTTTTTGTTCTATGTAGTAATGAATTCCTCAAAATTATGAAAAGGAACGTAAAACAAAAACGTTGTTGGTTTACGTTTCCAACTAGGTAATAAAAGTCCGTTTACACACATCCTATGTTTGGGATTTTCTTATTGTTAACTTTCTCCTAATCATGTTTTTTATCACTCTCCCTCAGAACATGACCCTTTGTTTTCTCCTCCTTGTCCATGTTTTCCTACATGGAATCCTATTGTTGGTTAACTCGGGTGACCTTTGTACTTCCCTTTCTTTCTTTTAAAGTAATAGTTTTATTGACTCCTTTTCCGATGTGGGACGTTCAATGAAATTTCAAAACCCAATTTTAAAAATTGCGAGGACGCAATTTCTTAAGGGGGGAAGATTATAACGACCAGAAATTTTGAATAAATCTTGTTTCCTAATTTTATGTGTTATTTAATTTTATTTTTATACTCAACAAAAATGTTTCATTTGATAAGATGAGTATAATTAAAATGAGACTGTTGGGTTTTGACTGTTATTTGACCATTGGTCAATATGACCGCTGGAAGCTAAACGTTTTGATTATTGTCTCTAAATACAAGCAATCTTGGTTAATTAATATAGAAAAAATATTCGATGGCCTCACCCAGTAGTCTTGGACCAATCAAAGCCCATCTAACAGAACTTGGGAAGGAGGTAGCACCACTGGGATTTGCTCTGGACCAAACCCAAGCTGAACTTCATCATGTGAAGCTAGAACGGGATCGCCCTCGTGAGAAGTTCAAACTGATAGAAGTTACTACTCATGCGATGTTGGCCGAGCCTCCCTCGGATTCTCTCACCTTAGCACACCTTACACTTAGGTCCTATGCTGGTGTGATAAGGTGCTATATAAGGAGACCGTAACTGCCTTGTGTAATCCTTTTTTTTAAATAAAAATTGGGATTTCTTCTTATGATGAAGTTTATGAATTTTCAAATGTCCAGATAAATATAGTATGCATATTTTTGATGAATTTTAGAAAAAGGATATTTTAAAAAATTTTATTTAAACCTTAAATAATTAAAAATGTGTAATGATTTTCAAAAAATGGTCTTCTACAATAATGTTCAGTACGAGATTTAGAGTCTAATGAGGTCAACTTAATTTTTGATGAATAGTAAATTATGAATAGTGATTTTATGCTTAGGATTAGTAATGTGACCAAATGGATTAGTAATATCACTTAAAAGAAAGTATTAAAATAAGCTAGGCACATTGATTAAGTAATGTGATTCAATAAATTGGTTAAATAACACTTTCATAAATTATTATTCAAGTATTAGTTTTTTCGGATGAATAGTGTTTTTTAATTAAAATTTTAATTAAAAATATTTAGAAAATTATTTTTATAAAATGAACTTCATTTTTGAACACAGAGCATCAATATTATGTTAAGGTAATTTTTGGGGATTTTTCTGAAAAAAAAAATAAATAGTTTTTTTAATTAAAAATATAATTAAAAATATTTAGAAAATTATTTTTATAAAATGGATTTCATTTTTGAAATCAGAGTATTGATATTTGGTTCAGGTCAAATTTTGGGATTATTATGACAAAGTTGAATTTTCGACGAATAGTGAAAATACAGTTTTTAAGTTACGGGTGTTTAATGACATCATTAAATGATTTATTAAGTATGTAATCAATATGGTCGACTTATGAATAGTAATATAAGGTATGAGGTGTCCCAAGTGTCCAATACCATGGGCAAATACCATTGGCAAGCCCATGGTTTTTCCAAAACCACTAATGAGGTGTCCCTTGGCCATTAATGCGGTGTCCCCTCACTTTCCCTATAAATACCAAGCCATCCTCTCATCCATTAGACTCCCCACTCTCCCCCAACGAAGTTCTGGTCTCCGTACCTCCCAAGGTGTCCTCTAAAGTTGCCCCCAAGCCTTCAAGGTCCAAACCTTTGAGTTTTAAGAGTTACGTTTTAAGGTAAGGGATCCGACCTCTCTCTTTCATTTCAAGTAATCTCTTTTATGTCATTCCATTTATGCTCCAAGTTCTTATGTTGGAGGATGTTCTTTTATACTCCCATTACTTCCCTTTTCATGTTAACATAATGATAGATCCCATCTTACTCTCATTATTTCGTTTTATGAAGTTTTAAGTGGCGCCGTTAGGCTACCGAAATTTTTGTAACGGATTCTTTCTCCCTTCTCATTTTCCAAGATCTATTTTCATGAAAAGTATTTCAAGTTCCTTTTTATTATGTTGGGGTATGATATCTAAATTTATCATACTGATCGTTTATGATCATACGATGAGAGACCCCATTTTATCCCTTCAATTCAGTATTTTGATGTTTTAAGTGGCACCGTTAGGCTGCCGAATTTTTAAGTGGTTCTTCACCCTTCTCGTTTTGAAGTTCTACATACATGTCAATTATTTCAAGTTCCTTTTTGTTATGTTTGGGTATAATCTCTATATCTATAATACTGGAATATTATTTTAATATGATGAGAGACCCCATTTGATCTCTTCAATTCATTATTTTTATGTTTTAAGTGGCGACGTTAGGCTGCCAAATTTTTAAGTGGTTCTTCACCTTTCTTGTTTTGAAGTTCTACTTTCATGTCAATTCTTTCATGTTCCTTTTTTTATGTTGGGGTATGATATCTATATATATCATACTTGAATCATATGTTAATATGATGAGAGACCCTATTTGATCTCTTCAATTCAGTATTTTGAAGTTTTGAGTGGCGCCGTTAGGCTACGGAATTGTTTAGGGGATTCTTTCACCCTTCTCATTCTTTTCAAAGTTCTACTTTCATGTCAAGTCTTTCAAGTTCCTTTTTAATTATGTTGGGTCATTATCTCTATATCTATCATACTGAACTCTTATTTTCAAATGATGAGAGACCCTATTTGATCTTTTCAAATCATTTTGTTTGAAGTTTAAGTAACGCCGTTAGGCTTCCGAACATTCATAAGAGAAATATAATTTTTTTCTTCCTTCCATGTTTTTCATTTCAAATGGTATGTCCTTGAAATTTGATTACCATGATCATGTATCCTTCTTATTCTGTCCATCTACTGTTTTATGGGTCATTTATGAATGTTTGACCCATTTTCCCTCTCTTTTTAATGTCTTCTAAAACCTCGTAACCTAGCCGTTATGCTACAGAATTTCCATCTCAAAATGTTTCTCTCTTTTTCTAATGTTATTTTATATTATTAAGTGAATACTCAAAGATCATTCTTCTAAAGGGGTATTCACATATATATCAAAATGTTCTATTTTAAATTCTGGGATTTACATACATGAAACTCGCTTTCCCTTTCCGTGGGTTTAAAGTGACATAAAGATAATGTCTTTAAAGCCGTTTTTAAAACTTTATTATTATGAACTGAAAACCATTTATTTTATGCTATATGGGTTGTTTCTGAAATGATTTATGATGATATATGTGGCTCACATGATAATAAAGACATGTTAGGGGTGCACCCAGATAGTGCTCCAATGCATTTGGTAAAGACTTAATCTCTTGAGATGACTATTTTTAACGACGACTTGGTGAATAACTTTGGTAATTTTTAACGACCCCTTGGGGATGGACCTCGGTGAAACGAAACGATTGTCAATATTAAATGTTGTAGCCACATATTCAAGTTATGAAAAAGTTTTATTTTTATTATTATATGCCTCATGATTTCATTTTCATTCCTTAAAGTTCTTTTCATGACTTTATTGATGTATCTCCAGTTCATATGTAACATGTTTCACTTGTTTCCCTTGCAGGGCCTTCTGCTCACCCTTTCTTTTGATGTATGTCCCCAGGTTATGAGATGCAGTAATTAACCTAGGGTAAACATGAGAAGAATCCTTTCAAGTGTTTAAGAAGAATGTTTTTTTTGTTTCATGTTTTATGTTCCTTGTTTCCAAGACACTAAACCTTAAAGATCCTCAGTTCCGTGTAATGGAATGAAAGTTATGTTATAAAAAGATGGGATGCTATATCCACTATCATCAGAGAACTATAGGGAACCTTCTATAATTAGGTAAATCATTTCAGTCTGAATAATGAAGATCCACTTATTAGCAGTATATTCACCACATCTTCAAGACTATCCTTGGGATGCTTGTGGAATGGTACTTGGATAACATTGGGGTCAAATACCACTGGTTTCAGTACCATATTATAGATCTTTATAAGTTGTTCATCTTCCTCCATTCCCAAAATTTGAATATGAACCAATTGAAGTGTGTGTTTAGGGTTACCTGTGAGAAGATTATAGGCATCACCATTTGATATAGAAAAATTGAGATTGACCTAGAGAAGATCAGGTCCATCATCCATATGCCTCCTCTGAGCATCCTCTAAGAGCTTCAAGGTCTCTAAGGCCACATTCCATGTATATGTTAATTCATCATGAAACTGTATGGAAAGTGTAATCCCTTTTCTAGGATCATGATGAAAGGTACCATCTACCAGTGGTATGAAGAGTTTTAGGCCTTATTTTAGTAAATCTTGTACTATCTAATACAAAATTAGGTTATGATTCCATCCATATCAGGGAATCATCTTGTTCATTATGTTACCTCCCATGAGTGATCCCTTTCTTTCGTCTTCCCTAAAAAGAAAAAAAATGAAGTGGGAACTTTTTATACTATCTCAACCATATACTCCAAAAAAAAGAGGCCATATACTCTCCAATCACGAAGAGCTTACTCACGCTGGTTTTTTCAATGTAGACGTTACAAGACTATATATAGAATCATAATATACAGATGATTTCAAGTGTAGATCCACTAAAGTATATCCTAAATAGAACCATGTTGGAAGGATGGGTGGTGTGATGGGAAGTGATCCTTCAGTAGTTTGACATCAATTTAATTCCATAAATATTAATTATGTGTCAAGTGATAGCATAATTTCTTACTGCCCATATATATCTTGAAGAAATTACTCTTGACATTTATTTACTAAATGATTGATCCTCTCAGTAGACTAGGTTGTTCCTTATTGTAGGATGAATTTCTATGGTTCCTCACATATCACAACTTATATAAGGATTATTGTTCCCAATATCAATATAGTAGTCCTAGGAACTGTATTAATCTCTCTTGCATAGGTGGTTCTATCCTACTGATTCCTTCTATTAGAAGATTACACCAACAACGAATGATAGAATCAGGTTGTCATCAAATGTCTCAAGATGGCCCACAAGATTGATGTCCCCTAATTTCATGTGAAGGGAGACTCCATGTTAGGAATCAAGAAATTCAATGGAGACTATATAATTCAGAAGATAGAGCTCATGGGCTTTCTAGAGCACACTCTCTATTAAATGGCCTAGTTTTCTCTTCATCCAGAACTAACTCATGCTTCTTGGTCGTAGAATGGTCGATCAGATTCCTTGTCCAGTCCAACTTTTTCTCTTACAGAGCTAGACTAGAATTAACTATTCATTAATGTATCACATTTGAGGGCCATCGCTCCCATCATCTTAGATAATGGCGACATATATAAGGTTAACCAGCTGACTACCAGTTCTTTTATGTATAGACCACTGACCCCCCCCCATAGTGGAATAAATATTAAATTAAAACACCATTCTAATGAGTATATTTAGCATGGTACCCTCTAATCGGATTGAGATGAAGGTGAGAAAATATGTCAGCGTGCAATGTATTTCACCATCCAGAGTGTTCTTATCCTCAAGAAGACTCTATATAGATGTGGGTTTGATGTAATTATCCTCTGATTCATATAATGAGATGTTATTACCTAGGTTATGTAGGAAGTTCACACTAGTTCATGTGGTTTCTATGAGGAAATATTGAATGTATCCCATAATATTCAAAGGCTAGGCCACTTCTAGACCCCATGGTCCATTACTATATTATGTTTTCCAAAAGGTTCCATGCATGTCATATTCATGCCAATTTTGTTCATTGACCACAAGATACCCTTCATACTACCAATTATTATTATACCTTTATAGTATATGGACTCAATGTCATGGGACCCAATCCTTTACCAAAAGATCTCCAACGTAGGATCATTCTAAACATGATAGATTAATTCTCTATGTGGTAATAATTGATTCATATTAATTATTTCAAGGCCGAATCCATAATTGAATACACAATCTCCCACATCATCCACCAATCTAGAGTCCCTCACACCATTCTCATTGAAAAAATCACAAGAATTTTATCTAGTGAGATAAAAACATTATACACCAAGTAAATTATATGGTACAAACTATACTTTTCACTACCATGTGCATGAAAATAGAAATATTGAGGTGTTAAATAAAACCCTCTTCAACATTCTATAGGTGATGGTGAGCTAAAACAAGAAGATTTGGCTAGACAAGCTCCTGAATTCCCTCTAGGCCTATCAAAGGACAACTCATAATTCCTCCCAAGTGACTCTAGATTCCTATTATATGGAACATAGGTAGCCCTAACAATTTATATTTAGTTACCATAACTCCAAAAATATACATATAATTATAAGATTCTAGAAAGAATAGAATAAGTCCATCTAGTTGAGCTAGATTCCCCCGAAGAAAACATGATCCATGTTTTTCATAATAAAGAGAGGCAAATGTATAATATAACAAGAGAATTAAACAAGAAATTTCACCTCCTCTATTTCATCCCAGGTGGCACCATACTAACCCTTAGGATTCCAATGATAAAAAACAATCCAACAATGATGGATCCGAAGTGGGAATAACCATACATCATTTATAAGGTCTATCCCAATGATGCATACTCTTTGATCACTATAGACGGAGAGTAGATCACTCCTCCAACCAATTCCATATTCCTCAATCAATACATAATTTTAGGAGATACCATATTATGAGAACATGATGATAAACTGCATAGTGCCATCATCCTAGCCATACAATGATGATCATTATAGCACTAGTTTCTTAGCTACCTTCCATTAAACTATGTAACAACCAACATCCAAACTGCATGATGATAAACGGCATAGTTATGTCATCCAAGTTGAATGAATATAAAATTAATAGTTCCAATGTCCTAGTTTCAAGACAATGAACTACGTAACAACTAACATCATTTCCACTTGATGATAAACTTCATAGTGACATAATCCTAGTTGTATGACATTCTTCTATGGTCTTAGTCAAATCATCATGACTGAAACTATATGCAATCCTCCTTTGTAATTCACATGTGGTATGAATTCCATCTTGGTACTGATTCACAATGAGTTTATAATGGAACCACAATAAAAAATTACCTTTCAGAGTGGTGACTCCTTCTGTCTAAGCACTATGACTTTAAAATAAGTTCCCATGATCCAGGAAACATGAACATAAACTGTTTACACCAAGGCCAAGAATATTGAATTTAAACTTTATGCGGGTTTTCTCTAGGATGTTTTGTGTTGCGTTAAGCATCATTATCCCTCATTCACATCTGTTTTTTCGTAACAGCACACTTTACATACCAATTTTACACATTCCCCCATCATGGTACACACTCTATAAACATAAACTACTCGTTTATTCCATCAAAACATAATGATAAACTATGATCCCACCCTGAACAAGTTTGGAATGACTCTTAAAAAAATAGGAGATGATTTCTACCTCATTCTCTAAACATGGGATGCCTCACGATAATCATGAGTTTCTTCCCTTCATTGAATTGGGGAAATTTCCCCCACTAGTGTTGGTGTCTTACCGCACTATTTTCTAGAAATATGTGTGTCTTGATTCCCATCCTTATGGGATATGTTGTGACATCAAAACAATTCTTATAGCCTAGACACAAATTCATAAAAATTTCAACCAATTGGACTCAATCATGATCTAGGAATAATGACCTTAAACATTATGCAGTCTATTTCAAGGTGTATTTGTGGTATGTGATCCTCTTTGGCCCTGTTCCCATTGGGTTATGCATATCCCATTCCACAAAAATGCCCTGGAAATTAACCTTTCCTAGTCCATACATAAAAAAACTGATTGTCATTTGGCCCATAATGTATGAATTTTAACTATGTGCAACCAGGGCCAGGATTTATTAATGTGGTGAAGATCCTCCTTGGACCATTCATGTTAGGTTTTATCTCACACATTGTATGAACATCCTTGAATTACCCTTTTGTCCATGGTCCTTATCTTATGACAAAAAAGTATGTACATAAACCTTTTGAAAAATGCGTTACTTGATTTCCATATTTATGGGATATTTAGTGATTCCCAAACATTTTTTCTTCAGGACTAGCTCTGAATTCATAATCCCATCTTCCACTTAGCCCCCATAATGATATAAACTCCAAAACCACTAAATGGAGCCTACGGTCCAAGCAAAATGGTTCTCAACTATATGTGAGTCCTCTCAAATATATGTTGTGTGACGTTGGGCCTCCCGGTCCCTTGTTCACATTGGGTATGGCATGTCATCACACTATGAATAAAAATTTGAGAGGACCCATATCTTTGGTCCAAACACTTTGAACATAAACTAGATACTTAGTCCAAGAATAATGACTTTAAATTGTGTGTTGGACTTCTTGGGAAAGTGAGGAGTGGCATCAGGCTCCCTTGGCCCTTATTCATGTCGGGTTTGTCACTATATCATGCCACATTACCCATTTCGAGAAGCCCCTACCCCATGGTACAAGCTCTATGACCCTAAAATAAGACAATATTGTCTAGGAAACATTACCTTAATCTATTTACAGAATGTCCAAGAATCAAAACATTAAACGATATATAGGACTTTCCTTAGTAATATGTGGTGGGAATAAGCATGCATGGTCCTCATTCCAATCTAGTTTTCACTCCATATCACTAATAATATCCATTTGATACACATAAATATGGTATAATCTTTAATACCCTTAACTAATTGACATTCTATAGTCCATGAAACAATACCTTAAAATATTTTTTGTAGGACCATGCAATATGATATTAAACTATTAGTATCCCCTATAGTATTAGTTTTGTCACTTTAAACTATATTTCCTAAATTACACAATCGATGAAATTAAAATGTGATTCTACCTCATACTAAAACTAGGATTCTCCATGATCTGAACATTGGGTGCTCATGATAACCGTGAGTCGCCTCAAATTCCCTTATCAAAGAGGATCACCTTTACTAGTGTCAGTCTCTTGTTGTGCCATTTTCTAGAACTACATGTGGTTTTATTCCTATCATTATGGGATATATATAAACACATGGACTTCACATCTCTAGTCTTAGCTGCAAATTCATAAACCCATTGGCCACACGACCTCCATTATGGTCTCAGCATTATGACCTTATACTATATGCAATTCTCCTTGAAGTGTGTATGTCATACGTTAGCCTCTAGATCCTTTCATGGTGGGTTTTTTATCTTTTTCTCTATATATGTACATTTGGAGTGAAAATTTCAACTGTTAGTGAATGAAACATGACTTTAAACTGATTTCCATGGTCTGGTATATACGTGCTTAAACTGCATGCAACGTCCCTTTCACAGGACATTAAGATGTGAGATGCGTCCCAATAACCTGACGTTAAACCATACCACGATTTATACTCTCCATAGGACATTAAACCTTGTTTCTATCATCCTCATATTATGACATAAAACTAAATGGAATCCTAGTCCCTCACATGAGAGATCCTCTCCTTCATTACTATTCCTACGCCACATCATTCACATTTTCAATTATTTTTTTTTCATTTGAGATGATGCAGCCATGGTGGATGAGTTTGACATTTATTCATACCAATATTATTAAAACAACATATCTAGGCCATTGTGGCATAATTACAAGAGTGTTTGAATCCATTCAAACATTCCATCACTTCATTTCCATGCTTTGTGTTCCCCTTATTTGGATCTGCATCCTACTATAAGTTAAAGGGACCCCCTAACATCATGGTCCCTTTCCACACTGGCTAAAATACCATCCTAGGCCAATGCCCTAGATGACTTTGGATAACAATATGAGATAGTCTTTGTGTTTCAATATGTTCATCTATAAAACCTCATTTGTTTGTCCCTATTCTAGGCTAAGTGATATGGATGATGTGTTTCAAATATGTTCAATAGTTATCCCCCGTCATGATTCCACCATCCTTATGTTCCATGTTTTGGGAATTGTGATTAACACTCCTCATTCCCCTTTGTTCGGGTTTAATTCAATTCCACTTGTGTTATCCCATTGGTGCACTAGAGAAATTTGGGAAAATAATGTTGGATATTCTTGGAGCCTTGTTCTCCAGCCACAACCACTCTCAGTTTAGAAAATCTCAGTGGTTAGTCAGAAATAGCTGACCCTGAGTGCCTGATGACATTCTAGAACTCTTATATAAAGGGAAATCAAATGGTAGTCTGAATGAACCAACTGAGCTTAAAGATTTATTTTTAGTTTTATGTGAAATATGATCAATGTATGAAAATAATGTAAGGAAATATGGTTGAGCATGTAAATTAGGAAAACCATATGTTTATAGGGCAATCCACATATTTGAGACTCCATTCCACAAAATGTGCCTCTAAGGCTCCAACCCAGTGATCAAATGATTACCTCGACCAACTTATATTAAGTATCCTCAAACACCTTCCGACGCAATTCTAGGTCATCCTTATATTCATCAACCATGGATTGAATATCTTTTTCCATGATCTTCTACCGACTATGTTTCGCTTAACACTTAGCCCTTTCCCTCTTTATCTCAACCTGATTGGCCTTAGACACTGCTAGTTCATCCCTCAAACTACTAGTTATCTCATCCTAAGTAGCGTTGGCCATCGTGTGCTCTTTTCCTAGAAACACCAAATGATAAATCTTTTCTTCAACCTTCCAAATCACCTGGGATCCATCAGCATGGTGTTTCCTCTAGGCCATACCAGAATCATTACATTTTGCACATTCCCATTAAATGAAGATATCCCATGCCAACATATGAAGAGTGAAAGAATCCACCTCACTGGTCCCCAGACTTACTAACTAGTGGAAATTAGATCCCACATGTTGTGATAGTTTAACTATTAGGATACGAGTGATGAATTTTTGTGTATTCCTCCACATCTTATAGTGAATAGCCCAGTTATCCTCAGTGACCTCTAGTCCAAAATACTCAATATATTTGGTTGGCACATGCTCATGAAGAGGAAATACCACCAATATATTTTCATATAGATCCATAAAGTGATTGTATTCAAATGTTAGTGGTATTAGAAATATTCAATCTTCAAACATGGGAAGCAAGACAACTATCACAGGGATCATTATTCTTCAGACCCTCCACCAGTGGTATAAATCAATGCCACACCTTGTGGTATCATGGTGGTGTATGTCGTTGTCCCATATTTCTTGGATACTCTAGCTAGGAGAGAAAACATATATTTTTCTCTAGAAGATTTCACTGGTGAAAATTCCGATGTAGGAAACCACAATGTAGCATCTTTAGTCACAATTGCTGTGAATGATATTTCTACATCCCATATCACAATTCCATCTGAAAAAGCCTCTTTTTGTATCCCCACTACTAATGGCTCAACCACCGCAACTCATTTGGAAAACTATATTGTGGGCCCCCTCTCAACCTCCTCAATTAAGGGCATAGTCTCGAACGTGCCCTTCAATGGATCATCTATATTTTACCTAATAGTAATGGAATCTCCAAACCTTTCCACAGGGAGAGTATCATCTGATATCACTACCATGGACTTAGGTGAATCTAATGTAAATGTTGTCACTGGTGGATGAGTTCCAAGACCAGCTAAAATTTCCATTACCAAATTTTTTAGTCAGGGAAAGAAGTAATAATTAAGGATTTAATGATGTAAATGAGGAAGGAACATATATGATTTTTACACTCCGGTGATAAGATCCTAAAGGTTCATGGGTATTCCTCCAAGAAAAGACCCCTCTAAGACCATTGCCTCAATGGAATATGCTAATGATTGACTACCCATAGCTACAACATCTGGAAGGGACCCCACACTCACCTCATCCGGGGTTGAGGTCCTAAAAACCATTGTTCTACTTCCGTCTCAGTCCACCCATCCTCCAAATATGATTAATTTGAAAGAGGAAAAAAGAGTTAGTATATAGTTCTAAAAAGTAGCTTGTTCACAATGTAAATAAGTCTAGATATTTATCCAGTATATAGTGAATCTTCCTTATATAGGGAACTCTCTATAATAATTTCTTCCCCAGGACTCATCCTTCTCCTTAAGAAAATGCGTAAAAACAATTATTTTATCTACCTATAATTTCATGGGAGAGTTCGTGTCTAGAAAAAACTTCACCCAACCAGTCAAAGTGTACACAGTGAACCAAGAATGCACCAGGTCTGCAAGCTCCACCACGTACTTATCCCCTCATCCCAATACATGAGGAAACCATCCTTGGCATGATTGATCCGGGTGAGATGTATCCTGCATCTATTGAGATACTTCCTCATTATAGAAGGACCAATGAACTACATAAAAATATCCTTACTCTCCCAGGATTTGGGAAGGAAATCATCATTTGGGAAGTACACACAGTGTAGACACTTCTCAAGAGCTTAGTAAAATTTCTTAGGGACCACACTAGATGGATCCTCTTCATCCCGAGTTCATCTTCCCAAGGATGTTGGGCTTCGTGCTACTACTCATCTCCCTCTACCTCTTGCCTATATGGGCCCATGAGATTCTAGACCTATAAATGATTTCCAACCAAATGTGTTGGATCTTGTATCCTGGAATACTCCAGTCACCTCTCTACCTCAGCCCCACAGTGGGTAGACCACCCCTTCTTTGGGTTGACTGAACCATGATCTCAGTGTAACCTTGGGGTATGCGCTCTCCCAACTCTGTGCATAGTCATGTGTAAGAAAATAAATAGTAGTGGGTGTAATAAGTTCATTTTTCATCTTTCAATATTCATGTCTTAATATACACCATAATTTCCTGATCACCAAAGATTAACTATCATGACACACCTTAGAGTACACATTCGGGGTCAATTTCTCTTGACATCTAAATTAATATGAAAATTGGTGCAGATTTTATAACTCCTAACCCGGATCACAGTCAAATATTTCTTCTAGTAAACCACTTAGAATGGACAATAGGTATGATCACTATTCCTCAATCCCTACAATGTCCTCTTTCACCACCCCCATAGGAAGGGATAACATGGGAAATATGAATTTATCTGCCAACCCAGCCTTTTCCAACACTTCCCTAAGGCCCAACAAGAATTAGTGAATCGTCACGATGTTCAGGATTGTTGTTCATAAGTTTTTCATAGGAGGGGAAATGGTGTTCAAGTACTCATAACCCCACATTTTGTGTCCACATAGCTAAAATGAAATTGAAAATTCCCCCACACACACAGTGGTGTCTTCCCTTTACGGATGTGCTGATGTATATTGTATAACATCACCAGTACAGGGAAAAATATTATTTCATGCTTCCCCATAACCAACTTACTACCAATATAAATATTATTAGTCACACACCCATGTGTTTAGCCCTCACTGGGAGAATGAAAAAAAAGGCCATCATGATGAATCCCTCTGTTCTGACTATGGGTTGGACCTCAGTCTTGACATTATACCCCCAACAGCTTCCACTCGGCTACTTTGAGAATCCAAAAATAGGAGCCCTCATTTACCCATTTGTATACCCTGGGAAATAAACATGGCCTTATTAAGAGGTTCCTTGTTGTATCACCCCCCTCAACAGTCTCCACTTCTGGTATATTCAAGAAGTATCCAAACATCTTCTTGAATGTTACATCGCTTGTCCCCGACTTCTCCTCAATTTTTCTTTAAACCACACCCAACAGTGCATTTTCTAAGGTTGTTATCTAGTAATGGTTCCACCATATACTTATCTACCTAGAGAAATGTTTCATACATTTTCCTTAGGATCGAGATTCGAGTGATTTGATGGAGGTCCCAAAGGTTGATGTCGACCTCACCAGGATGTAGATGAAATTCCATGTTCCTCAATGACTGTCTTCTCAACAGCTGAAGCATGATTTTCAGCGTCTACTAAAACATGGGCCTGTAAATTCCATGATTCTTCATATATTACTTCTCAATTCAGATATACCTAAAATTATTGATAAGACATGCATGCCTAGTAGGCCCATTCCCACTCATCTATGAAGTTTACACCCTGTATCAAGTCCCAGTCATCATTCCATCCCTTCTATAGATCCCACACACCAGCCTTGATGCTTTTCTAATATTGTGGCTAGGATGCCTCATCCTAAATCTTCTCCCCATCAACATTGTTGATATGATTTTAGAGTAAATTTGTAGATATGGGTCCCTAACCTTCCCAAATGTGTCCTTCAGTAGCCCTGCATTGCTGGTAATGTCATGGTATTCCCATGAACTAGTAGGCTAGCTTTTCTATGCTCTCTATTAGGATGAATACATATTACTTCAATACAAATCCATAAATTGTATTCCTCTTGAAAAAATGACATTATAATTGAGTCATTGATAGTATTTTGAGTAGTGAATTGTGGTTTTAGGTGCTTCAGACACACTCCCTGGTCATGATTTTTCCCGTCATCTATTCCCTCTGAGCAGCATCTATGATGAATTCTTGAGAAATTTCATGAGAATAAATTGTATTAGATACAAAAGTTATTTTGAGTGTGGTACGTGAAGGTAATTTGTGAAGCCTATTCAAGGATCCTAGTTTGAGAAGATCTAGGTCATAGTGATCTCTTTATGGAGATGCATCTCACAGTGTCCAGTTCACTAAGTAGCATTCCCAGAGAAAAGGTCTAGAAGTTTGGTTCGTTAAAGAAGTATTTGTAGAGCACACACATGGATATGAAGAGATTCACAAAAAGTGATCCAAATATTTTCTTCAATTGATGGTTTGGTGTATCTTTTAGCCTCTCCATCCACTATTTATAGGTGTGTGTAAAACCCAATCTTCATGATGACTTTCATGCCATCAGTCATCATGAGTCTTCATCGTAAGTATTCATTGAGAATGATGTTCAAAAGATAGAGAATACTATCATCATTTGGAAATTATCTCTTAGAATATGAACCTCCTTTCCCTATCGGTTCTCATTCTAAAAGGTGGAAATTGTTTCTATGAAATACATTCCACAATAATAGTTGAGGAATACACAGCCAGTTTCGAGAAAATCTGAGCCAAAATGGCCAAAAAAACTAGTTAAGGGTATTCTTTGTCAAGAATTACCTATCTATTAAGGGACACAACTCATGGATAATAAGGAAGAGAAGTCCCATTTATGAACATGTGAAGGTGTAATGGTGTCCTCTGTGAGTCTGACAGTGCTTTGAAACTATGGGGAGTATTGTTTGTGTCTTTGGAGAGTAATATGGATCCATTACCATTTGAAAATCCCAGAAATCCATCGTAAACTACTCCCCCACTTCATGAAATACATTTCTTATTGTACCCCCCATTCAAAATTTGTGGGGATAGAAACCTGACCCTTCAACTTCTGAATTTCTCCAAATTCTAGAACCTCCTATGCTTCGTGAAACAAAACAAAAATGGATCTTCCAAGGTACCCGAGCTTCATGAAACCCCCTTTTTTGTGTTCTTGAAATCGTCCTCCCATGGTGTATATTCCTATTATGAAGTCCTATGGGCTTATATAAGGAATAATTCCCTAAGTAGAATATGAGGCTTTTCTAATCATTTAACCTTCATGACGAACTCCTTTCTTAAACCAAGACTTCATCTTGAGGAAGGGTCACCAGAATTCATGAATCCTACTCCTTCATGAACCCCCAAACCTCCACGATGAAAATAACCTTCATTAAGTACTTATCTTTGAGGCAATAAGATTCAATGAGACCACACTCTAGGGCCTCTCATGGTCCCTTCCTTCAACCGACTACTCTCCATGAAGGTTGAGTGCTTAGGTTACCCATACCAGTCTAAGACTTACTGATTTACACATCGAATCCCTATGTGAACCATTCCACATATTCCTATGTCCCACTGAAATTTATGTGTGTCTTGAATCTCCCAAAAACATTTTAATTTTTAGGATAGTTACATTAAGGTATTTTTTCTTCTTAGCATAGGCATCCTAATGTGGAACTTGTGATTTACCACTCATCCCCATCATTATAAATGGGAATTGCTAAATCCATTCCCCATACAAGGGTGCATGTGCTATGGTTATGTAAGAACAAGGAGTAAGGATTGATCCCCCCATATCCCCCCATATCCAAGATTCATGATATAAAAATTACTAGTAGCAACATCCTTAACATATGATGTTAAACTATGGTCTTACCCAGTGCAATAAGCACATGATTCTATGTGTGTCAGTAGATTGGGATGGTCTCAACTATCTAACCCCCACAAAGAAATAAATCATCATCACACAGAATGAGATCCTCCTCACCTTTAATTAAATCCTCTTTGGGTAGTTCCCATGCATAATCCACACACCATCTCTTATTGTAGATTATTTCACAACACGAGCATCAGGTATACTACTGACTCTTGTTTCTCACACCGTGCATGAATCATGTGTGCTTTGATGTTATTATAAACAATGAAATCCACCTAGTCTCCACCACGAGCCTTATTTATAGATATAATCCACAAAATCCATTCAAATGGGAATCCTCTTTAGTGTAATACCCAACAACCATACTCATCCTTCATGGGTCTTTCTCACGTGTAATCCCCAACTACATGCTCTTATGGGCCTCTTCCTTAGGTATAATCCCCATCCATCCCAAACTATGTGGGATGTGATTCCCAAATAACTAGAATTTGTAGGAAGTCACACTAAGGTCCAAAACCAACATTCCCACGCATCATTATTTTCTTTTGGCCATTTCCCTTGTAAGATCATGCCACTCACCTGGAAAACAACATCTCTTCTAGTTCCATTAGGTAGCTCAATGTGTATTCCCACAAAACCACTCAAACCAAGATAAATACTCCTTTGAATGGATTATTTCATGTATAATCCCCACAAAATCCCTAATTGATTCTCCCCTCATGATGTGATCATACTTACCCCATTACATTAAAATTAATGGACCATTTGAGTCACACAAACTTAAATTATGGAATCAAACTATGTGAGTCTTGATCCTAGTATTATGGAAAGGTACGTAGGACACTAACTTGAGGTTTAATCATGACCTATGGTAAATATATTTGTTTTATCCTCCGGTTTTACCTCCCAGGTCATCTTCTAGGGGTGTTTCTATAAACCATTAATTTGTGACATCATCCCTTTATGGGATAAACCTCCTGGGTCTACCTTCATGGGTATTCTAATCGATCAATCTAGGGTTTTCCTCCATGAGGTGTTCTTACCAAACTTCATGGTGCGACATCTTCCCTTTATGGGACATGCTTTCAGGATCTGCATCTATGGGAATTCTGATCCATCCATCAGTTAAACTTTCAAGTGATCCCTCTAAGCGATTCACCTCTCTAATAAGCATCCATGAGGTATCTTGGTTAATCAAATATATCTCCATAATATATTAAACTCATTCCCCAATATATCTCTAGTACACATTATGATATTTCACTGTTATATGTTAAACCTATGACACCAAATATATACATCATAAAAATCACGGGATGTTTGAGGGGAAATCCATGGAAAATATCCACCCATAGAGTTAGATTCCTCATGAAAAACATGTATTACTATGATGAAATCCATTGAAGATATATTCATTTGGAATTGGAAACCTTTTGATAAAAAATTTATGCCTTAGGTTTCATTCCTAAGACGCCTCCAGGAGATTCCCTCTTATGAGGCATAAATAGGTGATCAATGTTCCTTATGTCTAGACATGTCAATGATGCCCAATGTGACTACTCTCCTGACTGAATGTTGATGCTATGTCATGACCAATTGACATGACCAAACATAAGCACTATAATTTACCAAAGTTCATAAAGAGATTGAACCAGGAATGAAATCCATGAACATGAATTAACTCTATAATAGATACCCATGATAGATGATGATTTCTGTGGAGAAATTCAAGGATGGATGAATCGACATCCCATCAATCTATTTTGATCAAGAAGAAAAAATAACCATTTAAATAAATGAATGTCACCTTCCATTGAAAATCGGGAATGTGTGGTAAAAATTCAATCCATCTCACATTGACACGCACAATTACGAGCCTTGGTGAGAGCATTTGAAATAGTTCCCCACTCGAAAGAGGAACATGTGCCTGATCCTATGCCTATCCTATTACTATAATCTACCAATATTCCTCCCAGATGGGGGGAAAGAATTTTTTCTTGGTCTATATGAGCAACATTTTCTTACTAATCAAGGAGATAGGCTTCTTTGGATATTGGGATATGGATATTTTCATGCCGCCAAATATGTAACTATAATGAATATTCTTTCAGAACTATTCTATTATTTATAGGATGTAGTTACACTTCATTATATTGTGTGATTTAATGTATGATTACACATTTTGGGTATCCAAGATATTATAGTAGATTTATTGAATTGAATTTAGGATATAAGACCACTCTTTTCCACCTTTTCCATCATAATATTCCAATTTTATTCATGGTTTAGGGAAGGGATATGTTCTTCCCCCATGATTACTACAGGAATATGTGTGTAAACATAACTAGAGTAAGCCCGGGTATGAGCCTTCTATCTCTCCACCACCAGAATATTATAAAATGATTCATCATTAGAAGAGGGTATATGAGGAAACTCTCATTTATCATTATATCTACAAACTCAACAATACCTTATTTGTTTTCAAGAATAAGTTTATAGGGATTTAATCTATCATTTGGTTCCCTCATTAGGTGATTCAGGGTCACTATTATGATGTTAGTGAAGGTGGTTAATAAAATCACTCTTAGAAAGATCATGCACTAGGATGGAGCCATAGTTAATACTATGGTTCACCCTCCTAAAGTAAGGTATCCCCATATTTCCACACACTAGGGATAAACTTTTGAAGATGTTAGTGGTGGAAATATGTTTCATTAGTTTTATTGTAACTTTCATTGAATGAGAAAAAATTGTTGGATTCACTATCTTGAAATATCCACATGAACCCTTGAGGGTTAAGTTTTTACCATGTTTATGGTATTCCAATACCATCATGTTCTCCACAAAAATAATAAGGCAGCAGGTGGGTAATATTTTTTTACAATGCACATAGGTTAATTCTATATATTAGTTTGGTAAATTATCTTTGATTAATACATGATCTCGTGATAATGTGGTGTTTTTGAGAATAGTTTATGTAGTTAAAAATAAAATTAGGAACTTAGTCACCACCTAGTGCATCATCGCCTCTGTGAAACATGCTCATTTAGCGATGCACGAGTAAAACATTTCTTCACTCTTGATTTTGGTTCATCCATTTTAATTTTGTTGAATTTTCATGGAGATAATGGCCTATTTCATGGGATCCTTAAAATATTATTTAATGATTTCACTCCAGGTGTATCGTATTTTCATAGGATATGTAGGAAAATATTCTTAAATCTTTGTCAACCGATCATTTTTATTATTTGAATGATTCACAACAGATTCACCATTTTTGTTTCTTTTGATGTTGGGGTAGAATAATTGGCCAATGGTAACTAGGTAATATAACCTTTTTAACCTATGAATGAAATGAAATAGTAGGACATCACATTGGAATATTATTTCCAGATTCAATCGAGTTCACCAATATTTCCCTCAATTATAATTAGGGGATGACGATTAATTGTATGTGGGGGTGGGGGTCGATTATGGTTTCAAAATAATTCACATAGGGGTTTCCATTTTAAACCCACTGATAACTACAAATGGATCCCACATCTATAATGATTCATGGTAAAATATTCCAAAGGACTATTATTTCTTGGGGTTTAAAATGAAATGTAACATAGGAAATAACATTGGCTTATAATATGGGATATTGAGCACATAAAACCCTTTTGGGGGGGAATTTTTCCTACCCTAAGACTCTATTGTAGATTTATGATATGTTCATGAATCACTAAAAAAATCATGATATAGTATTGGTTACCTAATAAAATGAGCAGGTGTTGAATTATTATAAACTTAAAAGAGGTTCTATTATTGAAACCATCTGTATGTATTAGGGGTTCTCTATTTTTCCCATTATTTTCAGAAAAGGGTAGCTACATGTGTTTTGAAGCCATATAACATGGAACGTTGGGATTTACATATGTACCAGAAGGCCATTGGTGTTTCTAGGATAGGATTGAACCTACAAGAGGTGTCATAGGTATTATGAGGGAAAATGAATAAAACCCACATCGTTTTTTATGTCAATGACATGTAGTTTAACATCATGTAGACATGATGTATATAAGGGAACATAGGAATCATTTATGGAGTTTGATCATTAGTATGTAGTTATAAGTAACTTTCTTATGATAATAATTAGGATCTTCATCATTCAGTCTACCATCACAATTTTGATTAGATCATCCCTAGATTGGACCATCATAGGAATAACTTTAGAATTTACACAAAGGAGGATCCCCATGTATGGATGAATTTTCATCATGTATTTGAAAGAGGATTACACACTAAGGTTTACCTAATTTAGGTAATTTCATGTTTCTAGTAATATAATAAATTTAAATACCTAATCACATGTGTGTAAGATCCGAAATTATTCATATGAGGAATGGATCCATTAAATTTTCATAAACCCTCATCAGGTATTTCTTTTTGGCTGAGACTCGGTAACCACACCTTTAGACTACATTATTTTTTATAGAATAATGCAGTAGGGGTTGGAGCCTATCTACTAAACTATTTCACATTGTAAATTTCTCTGGATAGACCCCATTAATTTAATTCAGGGTGTGATTGTATTTTTTTCCTTAACCTGAGGAATTGACGATGTGAATTGTTTCCATGTCATGAATATTTCAACTCCCTTTTTTCAAAAGGGGGAATAAACCCTTATTTTATTTGAACCCTTCATCCTTCTACATAGTAGGTAGGCATAGATAGTTCCTCTCTTCATTACCTATGTTCCTTTCGTTCTCCCTCATTCAGACTCTGATCAAGCCACTATTTTTCTCATTGCACTCCTCTTAGAAAGATATTTGATCTATTACCTTATTTTCTTGGTTTATATATCCTTATTTGGAGTATTTTTGGTTTAGGATAATATTTCATTTTTTTACGGTGTTTGTCTCATTTTTTGACTTCTTTAATTCTTGAGCAAATCAGAAGCTAATAATAGACAATTATTCATCTACCAAAATAACCAAGGTGGATTGGTAATTACACCCAAAGACTTTTTGAATTATATTTTTCATCATTATTCCATAGTCCATATTATCCATTTTTTATAAAAATACCCCTTTCCCTTAATTACCTTGTCATCTTTGAAAGAAATTACCTTGTTTCTCCTTATTAATGTCAAAATCAGTCACCATAAACTAATTCCATCCCCTTAAGGTGTGGTTATGGAATTTACTCATCGTATTATTAATCCATATGTGAAAAAAGCATCCCTGAGTGGGTTTGGCTTGGAATTTGATGAAATGAGTATAATTAATTAAAAGGAAAGTGATTAGTATGACCATGTCATATGATTTTATATAAAAATTCTTACACCATTGTTTGAGTAGAATAATAATGAATTATAAAACAATTATTGGCTCATAATAATCCATATATTAATATTATTTGTAATAATACTTGGTCAGGGAATCACAAATTCTCTTACACCTCATCATGGCATCCCATATACATGTGATACTCAAGAATGACATCACTACTGATTTTTTACTCAGGAATGGAGTCATATATACTAGTGATAATATGTAATTTGGCCCATATACAAGTGATACTCTCACATTTCATCTCATATACCAATGATAATCATGCATAGAATCCAATATTACTATGATACATGGACTCAAAGACCTATTTGTTTAATGATGCTTAGGTATGGAATCCCCTACTATATTATGAGACTCTAGTGACTAGAAATGGACACCTGAGTTACGCCTTGGGTCCTTAATAACACTACATATCTATATTTATCTCTATAAATGTCATTATGTTCATAGTGAATATATATACATAAATGAATATATATATATATATATATATATATATTCATGGTGATTTATATTTATAGGTTTCATGGAATGTTTTGAAGTAGGAAGTGTTAGCCTTGTATCCTTCAAGAGCTTGATCTGACAATTTAAGGTTTTCATTACCACTTTAGAATTACTATATATTTACACTACTCATATTACATGTAATGGATGGATAATAATAGATACCATTGGTGGTGGCGTACAAGGTACATCTCACACCCTGTCCAGGGTGCCATTTAGTACCTAGATAGACATCATGAATGTAGGTGGGGACAAGGGAAAGCACCCAATCATGGAATCTTGGTTGATTATAACATGATATTTTTGGATCATGGTACTAAGCTGTAGATCATGATGTTATTAAAAAACCTTTTTAGTATTTTTTCATTTTCATAAACATGTATGTACATATTTCAAAATTTTGAATAGTTCTATTACAGACACATAATGTTATATAATGTTCCTCTTTTGGCTTGATGTGTTACTACTATCTTGATGATTTACTTCTTTAGTAATTTTAGTTTTATTATACTAATATTATTTATTCATTATCATGCTATTGTGACACTTTGGTTGTGTGGTTATAGTCTCCCCAATGTACCACCTTGGACCCTCAATACTAGTCAGTAGCGTCGGTCATATAGGGAATCATAGTTGTGGCCTTGTAATCAAATAGGTTCCATTTTATTTGAGTGTACCGAGTCTCAAATGTCAAAAATTGGTATAAATTGTTTTTTTCATTCCCACTGTATTTTGGGATAGTATAAAAAAGATTATAAGTGTCCTAATTTGGTAATGGGACTGTGTTTAGAAGTAGCTTACCCATGTACATAGAAATCCAAATTACCAGGTATGGGAATAACTTTTTTTGGATTCTTTTTATTATATTTTTTTGTTATCACCATTTGTTGATTCACATGATATGAGATGTTTATTATTATTATGATTGTGCATTCCGTTTTACCCTTATCCCATTATGATATGGATGTGTTGAATCATGCATCATCATATGTTCATAGAGATTCACATGTCATACATTATATCATTCCATATAGGTGAATCTCATTTCTTATATTACTTAGGGTATCTATGAGCTCCATGACTACTATATATTTAATTTTTACAAACATTACATGTAGTAAAATGAGAAAGTTAATTTTTCACTAAAAGTGACTACTTCAACATAATATTTTTTTTCCTCATATCTTGATGCTAACACATTAGGTATTCAATTATGGAATGTTAAGTCATGGACCAATGGTCACATGCACCGGAGCATATTTATGGTTGTGATTGAATGGATTCCACATTTCAATTTACAAAGTGAATGAGACATTATAAATTTGAAATAGTGACCTATATAATATAACCATTATGAAATATTTTCTACATAAATGTGTATGATCCTAAATGAATTGAAATTCTGAAATGAAATATTCACCATTAAAAAGTGATTCCAATTTCAAATAGGAGGGTTTTTTATTCAATAACTTGCAGTTGAAACTCTATAAACATGGACCCCTAACGCATAATGTAGAAATTAAACCTAGATCAACCTCATTAGTTGGATGTAGATAGTATCTATTTCGTTTATTATGATATGTATATCCCCAAAAACTGGATTTAGGAGTATTAATATGGGTGGTACTTTATATGGAAAGGATATTTACCTATTATAATCCTATATGTGTGGTTTATTCCATTAATAAATCATGTTTTGAGGAATGTGTTTTGAAATTTTGTTTCCATGACACCATGATGTCTCATATTTGAGTACCATGAATGTGGATATGACCATTCTTTGGAGATTGTTGGACATAACCCTCTTGTAGTGACACTATTGGAACACCCTATTACACATAATACGGGAATTGATGCCAATTTTTTAGAGGGTTTTCTATGGATCCAGAAGACCATGATGGGATCCCCATAACCATCCCCTGTTATGGTAGAGTTGAAATGAGAATTTCTATTTTAGCATCTACACAAATTTGCAGGGTATGGTAGCCCTCATGCTATTGAGTCATGGATAGATTCCATATTGACTATCTTTGATCACTTAGAGACACTTCTGAAGAGGAGGGAAATATCTCAATTTATATTCTTTGATAATCTTCCAAGTGATGGTGGGATTAATTACCCAGGTATATTTTCATCAGGTTATGTCCTATGTGGGTTTTCATAAAGTATTCTATGATTATTTGTTTCCCTAAATATATACAACAGGATGATCTAATGTATTAATATATATATAACTGGGTAATATGTCCATGATAGACTATAATTCTTGGTTCAAAGACCTTCAGTGCTTTGCAAAAACTTTTACTAGTTACAAATTAGTGATAACGAGATGTTTGAGGATGGGCTAGTAGTTTCCATGTGATTTTAGGTGAATGTACTTCGGTTTACCCTCATTTCAAGAATGGTAAACTCGGAACTCATCAGCGATTTGAACCATACGAAATATGACAATGTGAGCTTGGGTGGTTCAGGATAGAGACAGGGAAGTGGTTTTACTAGTAGCCAAAAACTTCTCTTTGAGAAATTATGTGGGCGTAGATTTAGAAAAATGACACCCACTGATTGTTATGTAGTGTGTCACTATACAGAAATCAAGTTTATAAGAAGTCCAATGTCCCAAAGACCCTATCGAGTGCCAAGTATGTGAAAGGGTAGGGAATATTCATAACTTTTAGAGGACATTAACATATATTCCTAGTTGGAGGAGATCAATAGAAGCTCTCTATTTAGAAGAGGAATTAGTATAACCTCTCTAGACAGTTTACTGAAGTAATACCGTTTGTTTATGTAAAGGAGGTGATCATGGATGAGGTATCAATGTATCAAATGTACAATTCTAAATGGATTAACCTACCCTAGGAAGTCATTTTGTATCTCAGAGTTGTAGATCTATCCATATATATGTATTGTAGACTTTTCAAGAGGAGTAGAGTGTCAATCCAGGTATTTTTTTATGTACTGTTCTAGAAGCCTATATTTTAGTTTTTGAATTATTAGACACAAGTTTTTTCATTCATTAATATAAATAAAAATCATGGAATGCATCATAATAAAATTTTGGTTCATTATTTTAGTGATGACCCTTGAAACTCCATTGGGTATATGTTCAGAGAGTGTATTTCATGTTAAGAAGTCCTTATTGAGATATGAGGGAAGTTTTTTCTATGGAACCTCTTCATTCTCAAGATGGATGGTTTCAACATCACTCTCAATATAGACTATTTGGTTCCTTACCATGCCTACATGGATTGGTATCGCTAAAGGGTATCCTCATAATCACCAGAGAGAGGTAGTTATATATAAGGGTGAATGAGAGTTCCAAGCTAGCCGAGTTGGACTAGTGAATTGTAGACTGATAAGACCAACAGTGACGATTGTTATCTATTTTCTAGATGATCAGGTTATACATAAAACTAATTTCCCTCTAGTGGTTACTCACTTTAGTAATGTATTTCATAGAGATATTTATAGACAACCTTCTAAGAGATAGTTAGAGTTGTTTATCAATCTAGTTCTAGGAGATGGAATATTATCCATTCCTCTTCGAAGGATAGCTACTACTGACTTGAGGGAGTTCAAATGTTAGCTAGATAATTTTTTTAAAAGGGTTCTATATAACACAACACTTAAACATGGGTTCAACTATTCATTTATTAAATAAGGAGGACGTTACCCTGATAGATTTTTTAGATTATATTCGGTTTAAATAGCATATGGTTGAGAATTGATATCCACTACTTCATATCGAAAACCTCTTCCACCAGCTCTAAGGAGAAAGGGTCTTCTCCACGATTGATTTGAATTTAATTTACCATCATGTATGAATATAACCTTATGTTATACAAAATAATAAATTCTGATGTAGTTATAGTTTATATGACTATATTTTCATGCCTTTCAGTCTCATGAATAGGCCTACTATCTTTATAGCTTTGATAAATCTGGTTTTGTACCCATATCTGGATTATTTTAGGGTTGTTCTCATGGATGATATCTTAGTGTGTTAAAAAACATGATACATATATTCCCATAATATTGTGATCATATATAATAAACTAAAAAACCACTAGATATATTATTATCTCACTACATGCCACATTTGGATTGAAAAATATCATTGTTTAGGTTACATTATTTCAAATATATGAGTATTCATTGACAAATAGAAGTTGACCATTGTTGTTTCTTTATAGTATCCTAAGAACATCTTGGAAAAATATACTTTTCTGGGGTATATTTCTATTACATTCACTTTATATAGAACTTATAAATTCTTGATGCAGCTCTTCCTAGGTTGACTAAGAAGTGTGTGAAGTTCTTGTGGTCTAAAGCACATAAAAATGCCTTTCAGGATTCTAAAGGAAGATTAACTATAATACCAATCATGATTTATCCAGAGCTAGGAAGAGGTCATATGGTGTTTTTTGATGCCTCTAGTATTGGAATGGAAACAATTCTAATGTATGTGTATTGATTTGTTGCATATGGGTCTTTTTAGTTGATTAATTAGGAGAGGAATTAATAGACATGTGATATCATGTTGGAAGCTATCATTACCTCATTTCGTTATTGGAGTCATTAATTTTTGAGAGATAGGTTTTAGGTTTTTACTAACCAAAAAGTTATCTAATTCAACATTACATAGTGTGACCTGAACCTATTACATATATGGTGGGACAAATAACTTTATTCCATTTACTTTTAAATCTATTATACACCTAGAATAGGTAATGGGGTTGCTAATGCTCTAATCTGTAAGATTCAGACACAAGCTATTTAGGAATTAAATGATGAATGGATGATGATGGGTATTCCTTAGGTGATTAATCTATAACTTTATAAGACTCCCAAGTATCATTTCCTTACAACATTAGCAATATCCTCATCACTTATTGATAAATTAAAGAGGCAGCATTTGTTTAAAACCGAGGGCTTAATACTAAGGGATGGCGTTTCAGGTGGGGATCCACCACTTGGATAGGCTATCTATAAATATTATATCATACTTGTTCATAGGTGTGTCTAGGTGCCTATATACATGAAAGAGTAACAGATGAAAGAATCCCATTCTTCATAGTGGGAAGTAAAACCATAGATTTCTATGAAATACTGAGACATGTTCCACCAGTATTAGGGTCCTAGGATGAAATATCAGATAACGAGATTTATCACTAGGTGTTCCATCCATCAGCATGTGAAGGTATCATAAAATTAGACTATAGGATTGTTATATCTATCATTATTCTTATAATGTAAATGTGTTGATTTTTTTATAGTTTTTGTGACCATTTCATCGATATCTCTTTAAGGTTGCACAATATCTTGGTTAGACATGGACAAGATAAAAATGGTTTCCCATTTTCTTACGATCATGGTGACCTTATAATTGGATTATATTGGGAGGTTTTATATCTATGAAATTAAATTCCTACATGGGGTCCCTCATAAAATTTTATTATATATGGATTCATATTTTATTTCATTTTTCTTTGAGGGGGTATAGAAGGCCTTAAAGACATAGGTGTGTCTGAGCACAACCTTTCACACATAGACCAATGAAAAACTAGAACAAATGATATATGTATATTAGGAAATTATCTGGGAATATTTTCATAATTTTATAGCTCCTTGGGGGGATCACATACCTTCTTTTGAGTTTTCCTACAATAATAACTTCCAAACTACTATACATGTGTCTTATTATGGGGATCTAAATTCCAGGACATTATTTTCAGTCCTTTTATTGTTAGAGGTAGGATTGGTAGAACTACTAGGACCTCATATAATTCAAGATACTACAATGAAGGTGAAAATTACTATATATTGGATGCTTACAAATCAATCGAGACTGTATTCTTTTGCTGACTGATGTCATAGACCTCTGGATTTCAAGGTAGGGGATCGTGTTTTCTTACGTGTTTCACCCTTAATGGGGTATATATGTATTGAATTATAGGAAAACTTATCACCTCAATATGTTAATAATTTTGAGATATTTTAGAGAGTTCAACTATAATCCTATTAGATAGATCATCCTCAGTGGTACTGAGACCTGAACAACATCTTCTATATATTATAACTTCACTGATGTCATGATAACCTGTCTCATAACATTGATCTTGAGGACGTCGAATTGGAATTTGATTCTTCTTTTTCAGAGTGCCTTATTCATATCACTGATCATATAAATAATACCTTATGAGGCAGGTATTT
The DNA here is from genome assembly GCA_963277665.1 of Viscum album. NCBI lineage: Eukaryota > Viridiplantae > Streptophyta > Magnoliopsida > Santalales > Viscaceae > Viscum > Viscum album. The sequence continues at coordinate 1,819,621,057 of OY728129.1, forward strand.
CCCTCTCTAATGGGTGATATGGAATCAGTTCCACGTATATAATTCCACTTGAGATAGAGAGGACGATGTATGTTCTCAGTAGCAAGAGTTGTTCTCATATGAATATTTACCACCCTTGGAAAAGAATTTTAGGGATTAGTTGTTTTATGGATGAATATTGTATGTTACCAGGTTTTTAATATGATTTATGGATCCATTAAATTTTGGTAAACCCCCACTAAGACTGTAATTTTTTCTTAGACCTGCTAACCACATGTTTTGTATGCTCAGTTTTTTATGGGAACAAGGTAGTTGGGGGTTAGAGCCTGGCTGTAGGACCAATTAAATATGCGAATGAAATTCAGGATGTTAATGAAATTCAGGACATGAAATGCTTTATCCATACCCCATGAATTTAATTAAGGTTGTGATTGTTTTTTCCTCAAATCGAGGAATTCATGAAATAAATTCTATTTATGTTGTAAATAGGTAATGAAACTTTTTAAAAAAAGTGTATAACCACTTATTTAATAAAATTCCATCCTTCTTCTTAACAAAAGCTACACAATGAGAGATCATCCCCTCCTCAACTTTGATCAATTGGTTCTCCCCCATCCAAACTCCAATCAAATGACTATTTGTCTCATTGGATTCCTCCTGATAATATTTCTGATCCGATACATTATTATCTCACTATACATTATATTCCTTAGTGTTATTTGGGCGAAATATCATAAACCCTATTTTTAGTGTGTTTTTATGGTTTTCAAATTTCATCCAATCTAGGAAAAATAAGAATCAGTTACTGGATAAGTAATCATCTACCACCAAAAGGTATTTGGTATAATAATTATACATCAAGTACTGTTGATTTATATTATGTATCTTAATGCCAGATTCCATATTTTCCTGGAATTTCTATAATAATACATTTTTCTCTTAATTATGTTTTTTATCCTTGATATAAAAGACCTTAAACATAATTTTTCATATTGAAATTGGTCCCCACCAACTAATGCCACCATTTAAGGCATGCTTATATAATATCCCCTTGATATTATAAATTATAATGTGACCAAAACACCACATATGTGGTTTTTAATGGAATCTATATGAAATTATTATAACGAATTAAATGAACAATGATTCGTATGACCACATCATGTGATTTTACCTAAACAATGGTTACACCCTTATTATAGTGTAATGCTAATAAATTATAAACAATTTCATAGATCATACTAATGTTTTTTTAACTGGTCATTGGGTATGATACCCTAGAATGGAGCCACAACTAGTATGATAATAAGGCATGGAATCCCATATATATATGATAATTGGGCATAGTGTCCCTACTGATATGATACATGGGCATAGAGTCCTACATGCATATAGTACTTGGTCATGGCATCCCATATACCCATGATATTTGGTCCTGGCATCCCAAATAACAATGATACTCAGGAATTTCATCCCATATACTTGACATACATGGGAATGGTGACCCTTGTGATTTATGATACATGGTTATGGTGTCCCCAAATACTTTATGACATTGTATTGACTAGATATGGATGCCTGAGTTATTCCTTAGGTCCTTTATAACACTACATATTAATAAATATAACTATAAACATAATTATATTTATAGTTCATAAATATACATACATGAATATATAGGTGTGTGTGTGTGTTTATATTGATATTTTTTTATAGTTTTCCAAACACTTTCCAAAATAGGTAGTTCTTTCCTTATTTCCTTTAGGATCCATAGTTGGCCCTTTACAGTTTACCTTACCTCTTTACCATTACAATATCTACACACTCCAAATAATATATACCCTAGATGGATAATTATTCACACCATTAGGGGTAGCCTACTATGTATATCTTACAATGTATTTGGCCCACCATTTTTTACCTATAAAAAACATTACACATGATGGTAGGGACAAGGGAAAGCGCTTGGTTTTGGATTCTTTAATGATTATATGATGGGAGCTTGTGAGTGGAGGATTGATCCCTAGATCAATATGAAATTGGGTATTTTTTTCATTTATATATGTCACCATGGACCCTCGCTAATAGTTGGAATCCTCTGGAATATGAGGTGGTTCTCTTGAGGACTTATGTTCTACAGAATTCAGATACTTATGTGTGAACCCGGCTCGACACATCACAGCACGATTCAATCTCAGTTTGAGAAACAAGGTATAATAATTAATCAGACTCAATTCATATGGATATAGTAAATATAAATTAGGGAATCTATGATGTAGTATTTTATAAGGAGATAAAACCTTATGAAGTTGTATTACATAACATACTTATAACGGGTATTAGGGAACTCATAGATCAATTAGCTCCTCAATATATTGATGGATGGGGAAGAATGATAGAACCACAAGGGTGCCTCATATGAACTAGAGTAAATAGAAAATTAGGGACTTATAACAAACTAGATTCTGCAGTAAGAGCCTATTTCCTAATAGTTGATTTACTAATAATGATGATAGAATTATATGAGAGTTTGGGTTCTATGATCTAGAGTGTTTGGTATATGAAGGGGATTAAAATAAGGTGGATGTATATATTAATATATTTGAGCCTTACCCTATGAAATATTGAGGAAGGGGACCATAAGATACATGTGGATATTATAATGAGTGCATATCCTTACTCCAGTAAGGATAATCCTCATACGAAGGAGTAATTCCCATAAAAAGGCTCATGGTTTGGGGTTCACATACATCAAGGGCATATTCTTGAGTATTCTGACATTAAAAGATTGACATTTCTCAGGGTTTTAGACTGAAAGGTCTAGTGTTTCTTATGATAATTTTCAAATGTTCCTAATTGAAATGACCATGGGTAATTCCATGATCAAATATGACATGTCTCATGAATGTATCATGATCATTTGGAAAATTCTAGATGACATCTCATGAACAAAATAAGATGTCGAAAGGGATTCACATCATATAGTTGAATGATAAAACAAATTTTTTTTGAATATTTAATTGATAATAAATTTAAAAATTTCCTCACATGTTGCTATATATATGTTTATTTATAAAATATTTGGGATTAGATCCTTCTTTTGTAAATTTGATGAAAATTCTAGTTTTAGCCTTTAAATATCTCTTTAGTAATTAAGACTTAATTATATTTTACATTGAACTATTTGATCAAATTTTTTTATACTTATTACTCACTCAATAGGATACAACTTTTATTCAAAAAAATGGAGCTAACTCATGCATTTGGTTAGAGTAAAAGAGAATGGAAGTCAAAGATGGGATGGACTCACCAGATTGGGCATCATTTCTGTATTTAAGACATAACATCTACATACTTTCTTGTATTGGGTCAAAATTTGGAGAATATCTCTAGAAAATTTTTTATCACAAATCATAATTCTAGATGGACAACTGGTTCTTGCATTTTGAATCTAAAATAGGCTTTCAATCGTGGAATAAAATATTTCACCAAATTTCCCCATTCACACTTGAAACCACTTGAAACCTAGCCTCCCCTCCACTCTATAAATTGGTGTTTTTCTCATTGGGATAGTTTAGGATGTTAATTGGGAGACTATAGGTAGAGGAGAATTTGTTTCACTCCATTATACCATGAATTTCATAAGGGAGATCTCTTGATGCTAGGATCCTTTCAATAAACCCTTCTTATTCTTCTTTACTTCGTAATATTGTTGTAATTTCAATAAAATCTTACTTTTTCTTCCATTTATTCTTTTATTTTAAATTTTACTATTCTCTTAATCTTATGATTTGGGCTGGAATTCAATATTAGAAACAATATTAGGTTATATCCTTTCTAAACCCCTGTGAATGCAAAATGTTTCTACGATGACTACACCTCCCATGGAAGAGTAGTTCTTTTTATTAATCGGTCTAACTATTACCTTATTCATTCAATTATTTTTAATTAATGAGATATTATAATTCATTAAAATGATCTAGTAATTTTGTTTTAAATTTAATTGAAACTAAGAAATAATTTGAACGATTCATGAAAAAACACGCAAGGTTGTCTAATGTGTGAATTATGAGAGTGCGACCTTAACTGGTGAAACGAAATCACATGAGATAAATTTTTAGAGTTAATATATAATCCCTAAAAACAACCAATCATAATTTTCCACAATAGATATGTTCCATAATTTACCACTGACCATAATCATGACTTATAACGTCAATAGCAGAGTGCTACGATTGCATGTTCTGAAGCAAGCCTCAGGTTCAATTAATTTAATCTTTGTTTTTATGTTAACTCTTATAGGTTTCAAGGGTTAACAACTTATGGGATCATAACTAACTCAGTATTAATTTAAATGTTAATTATTAATAACTAAGTGAGATATTATCTAAAAAACATCTTTGCATCATATTTTATTAATCAAATTTCATTTCAAAAATTAAGAAAACGATCTTCTTCTAGCATACTTCTTCTTCTTATTTTATAAACAATGAACAACCCCCCTATCCTTATAAGTTGTTTATTTTTTTTCTTTTATTTTCAGAATACCTTTAATAGGTTGTTTTAAATTACTTCCTTATTTGAGATATGACCTTGGTCAACCACTCCACTACACCAAAATAACCTGAAACTGAATATCATTTGTGATCACGCATGACACAACCTTTAAAATTGGAACCCTTTCGATGGAGGCAAGTAATTTATTCAACCAATTAGTGTAATTTCTTTTGTTTTTCATTTTATTTTTTTTCTTCCCCTATTTCTTACTTCCTTCCACATTCTAATGTTTTTTCTCTCTTCTTTTATTTTTATCAGAACGATCAAACTTATTTTCTTTTTATTATGTCCCAATTTTACTATTTTCATTTTTATTTTACTTATAAAATAAACTAATATTGAGTATATCTTAGATCTTGACCCCGAGATTGAATGTAGCCTTCGATCTCGAATCAGATAGTCTTATTCTACGTGACGTTTCAACATTCAACCAGTTGGATAATTCCTCCATTATAGTTACAATTAAATTGGAAATAATTATAAATAAAACAAAAAAAAGGAACCAATGGATGAAAATAATAATAATTAGCTTAATATAACAATTCTATAATTGGATACACCCAACATTAACTATGATCCAAATTGTATTGTATAAGAAAACCTTGAATCAGACTTTGAATTGAAATCCAAGTTAATTCACCTTATTCCAACGTTTCATGGATTATCTGGTGAGGATCCAAACAAAAATTTAAAAAAAATTAATGTCATTTTATGGAACCTTCAACCAAGAAATTTCTCTACAGATCGAATAAAACTTAGATAATTCCAATTTCTTCTTGATGGAGCTGTAAAGGATTTGATTTATTATTTAAAACCTAAATATGTAACATGTTAGTAATATTTGAAACATAATTTCATGAATAGATTTTTTCTAGAATCAAGGAATATTTCCATTCATAAATAGATCTCTAGAATCAAGCATTCCCAAGTGGAGTCAATGTATGAGTAGTGGGATCAATTGAAGAAGTTTTGTGAAAGCATCCCACATCACCAAATGAGTGAGAAACTACTCATCCAATAATTCTATGAAGTACTCACACCCATTTATAGAAGCATGATGGTTGTTGCAGCTAGAGGGGCATTGGTCAACCAAACCCCAGCAGTTTCACATACGTTGATTGACAATATGGCACAGAAATCTCAAGAATTTGGTGATCGAGGTACACTACATCTTAGAGGAGTACATTAGATAAGATCTAACTCTCTTGAAAACCATTTTATTGATATTAATTTGGAAGAATTTACCACTATGGTGAGGGATATTTCTTTCGCTCAAAATACATCTCAATCTACTCCTAAGAGTCCATGTGGAATTTTCACTAAAACAGACCACCCAAATGACTATTTCCCCCAGTTAAAATAGTCATAGGATTGTTCTGTAGTATTCCCTAGGAGACTATATCAAGAGAAACAATAGCCACATCCCCAAAAGAATTATGATTTCTTTTCACCAACATACAACCAAGGGTGTAAGGATCAATCATACATGAAGTGTGGATCTATGAAACAACAAAATCCCCCTATTCAAAAAATTTCTAATGGCCTCCGCCTTACCAGAAGGGTTTCCAACAACCACAATGGAGATTTAAATACTAATCATCCACAATCCAACACCAAGGGACTTCAAAACTAAAGTTATATTCTAATACAGATAATATATTTTTTAAAAAATTGTTCTTACCCAATAGAATGAGATAAAGAGTGAAGGTTCAGATTATTGTGGGTTGATGACTCAAATGAGCCAGATTTCCACCACCCTCTATGAACTGGTAAGTATAAACTACAAAAATCTTCCTTCCCAACCTAATCCATATCCCAAGGAGAATGTTTGTGCCATAACATTGAGAAGAAGGAAGCAAACAACTGATACTTCTGCACCTACCATTCCACTGGGATTCACCTCAAATCTAGAGAGGCCCCATTCAAGAACCAGTAATGAGAAGGCCAAGGAGAAATACAAAGGTAAGAAAAATATTTATGATGTTCCTCCTAAAAAAATTCAATTTCGAAACAGAGTTGTACAAACCAATAATATGGCTGAAGAGGCGATGCAAAAAAGATGTTTTGGATACATTCAAGCAAGTTTAGATCAACATCCCTTTACATGAAGCAATAAATAAAATAAAATGGTATGCTATATTTTTAAAATAACTTTGTACTAATCGAAGTGGGGTCAAGGGAAATGAAAGGGTCAATCTTGGAAAGAATGTGTCATCACTCATTACACCAACTCTTGCAATGACAACAAAGTGCGAGGATCCATGGACAGTCACCATCCCATGACCATCAGGGAGTTACACTTTTCTTATGCTTGATGTGATTTACGATCTTCCATAAATGTGATTCCTCACTATGTTTTCTCTTCATTATAGGTTGGTGAGTTGAAGACAATTAGAGTAGTGGTGTATTTGGTGAATAAATCTAAAACATATCCTTCAGTAATCCTGGAGGATGTACTTGTCTAGTTTAGAGAGGTAATATTACTAGCATATTTTCATGTTATTAACATGGAGGATGATTAGTTAAGTTCTCATTCCCCCATTATCTGAGGTAGTCCCTTCCTCAAAACAGAAAAAACTATCATAAATGTCCATGAGAATACACTTTCCATGGAGTTTGGGGATGAAGTTATGATATTTAATGTTATTGAATCCATTATGTACCCCAAAGAGGACCGTTCATCATTTTTTATCTCTAATTTTGAACCACAAAATAAAAACCCATTGAAATTGATTGTCATATACTTAGGGATATTATGAGTATTGGTTCTAGATTTATGTCTAAGTGCACTTACACTCCTATTTATAATGAAAAAAAATAATCTTATATTTGATTTTAAAAAGGATTCATATTATTATTTTGATCATGTTCACTCTGATTATGACTTCTCTATTGAATATGTTGATATTTTTGATGTATTATTCTCTAATCTTGATGATTATTATTATGGTACTAGTGTTAATTGTGGACATATTTCAGTTCTTTGAATGCATCCATCCATAATTCACCCCCTTCATTAGAACTCAAGCCATTGCCACCTAATCTGAAATAGTCTTACTTGTTAAGTGGTGAGAAATTACCTGTTATAATTGCTATCAATATCCCTTTTTAACATGAAGAAAAACTTTTGAATATTTTGAGGTAGAACATTTGGGAAATTAGGTGGGACTTAGATGACATATCAGGTATTATCCTCTCTATTTTCATGAACATGATTCTTTTAGAGGAAGTGGTTAAACTAGTGAGGCATCTAGAATGGAGACTGAATCAAAATATTCTAGAAGTTATAAAAAAATAAGTTTAAAATTTTCTCAATGAATGTATAATTTAGCCAATTTTTTATTCACAGTGGTTAAGTCCTATTCAGGTTGTGCCTATCAAAATTAGTTTTATAGTTGTAAAAAATGATAGAGATGAGTTAGTTCTAATGAGGGTGAAAAACAGTTGGCGGGTGTGTACTAATTATAAGAAACTAAATCAATCCACTCACAAGGACATTTTCCCCCTCCCATTTATTGATCAAATTATTGAGAGACTAGTTGGGAAAAGACATTATTGTTTATTGTATGGATTTTATGGATATTTTCAGGTTCTTATAGCTCCAGAGGAATAGTATAAGATAACATTCACTTGGCCATTTGGTATATTTTCCTACCAGAGGATGCCATTTGGACTTTATAATTTCCCATGTAACTTCTAGAGAGTCATTGTGAGTATTCGTTCTGATTTTCTTGAGACTATATTGGAGGTATTAATGGATGATTCTATAATGTATGGGTCTTCATTTGATGATTGTATCTCTAGTTTGGGAAAGGTGTTGAATCATTTTATTGAAAGAAATATGGTCTTAAACTTTGAAAAGTGACATTTCATAGTAGAGCATGGTATTGTCTTAGTGAATATAGTGTCCAGAAATGGGATAGAGGATAATAGATCTAAGGTAGATATTATTTCATCCTTACCCCATCCTTCATGTGTGCATGATGATAGATCTTTCCTAGGGCACATATGATTTTATCAGCCCTTCATCCAAGATGTTTGTAAGATTACTCTTCATATGTCGCGATTACTTCAAAAGGATTCTTATTTTGTGTTTTATGATTCTTGTAGGAATTCATTTAATGATCTAAAGTAGTGTCTGACCACTCCATTGATCATACAACCCCCAAAGTGGTAACTTTCTTTTGAGATTATGTGTGATTCCTTCAACTTCGCGGTTGTATATGTATTATATCAAAGGGTGGAGGGACGTTCACATGTGATTTTCTATGCATCGAGGACATTGGATTCAGACTAATAAAACTACATAACCACATAAAAGAGTTTCTTGTCATTATATTTGATTTAGATAAATTATGTTCATATTTATTGGTCTCTAATGTAGTTGTTTGTTCTGACCATACAACTCTAAGTTACCTCTTGAATATGTTGAATGCAAATCCTAGTCTAATCCAATGGATTATCCTTCTTAAAGAATTTTATATTGATATAAACAACAAGAAGGGGTCATAAATCCAAGGGGCAAACCACATGAGTAGGTGTACTCACACACTATAGGATGACACCTTGGACTATCTACCACTTTGGGAAACTTTCCCTGATGAGAATCTTTATTCCATCTAAGGTATTCATAACTTGTATAAATATTTAGTTAACTACCTTTTTGGATCTGAAATCCCAGAAAATTTACAGAAATATCAAGTACAACAATTAAAGAGTGAGTCTTGATTTTATGTGTGGGATGATCCCTACCTATGGGGCTTGTATAGTGACCATGTTATTAAGAGGTGTGTTCATGATCATGAGTTTGAGTTTGTTTTACATTTTTTATGCACTCTCTTGTGGTGGAAACTTTGGACCCCAGTAGATAGCTAGGAATGGCTTGGACTCTAGATTATTTTGTCTTATACTTTTTTATGATGCTCATGTATTTTGCAAGTTTTTCTCACATTGACAACACAATGGGAACATTTCTAGGAGACACAAGATTCCCCAACAACCCATATTATTCTATGATATTTTTGATGTTTGAGGAATTGATTTTGTGGGGCCTTTTTATAGTTCATTTGGTTTTTGTATATTTTGGTTGATTTTGATTATGTGAGTAAATGGGTGGAGGCTAAAGCCACCAGGACTGAGATTATCATGTTGTAGTGTAATTTGTCAAGACACATATTTTTTTAGGTTTAGAGTACCAAAAACCATCATTAGTGACCAAGGGACACACTTTTGTAATCAGAATTTTTCTTCCCTCCTTCAGAATTATAGGGTGACACACAAAACATTAACACCATACCACTCCCAAACAAATGTCAAGGTGTAGGTTTCAAATCGTGAGTTGAAACAAATTTTGGAGAAAATTGTGTAGCCAAATTGGATGGATGAGAGAAAGTGCTCAGATGATTCAGTTTGGTCTTATAGGATATCATACAAGACACTCGTTGGTTTGTCCCCATTTTGGATTGTTTTTGGGAAAGAGTTTGATCTCTCTGTGGAAGTTGATCATCAAGATTGTTGGGCTATAAATAAATAAAACATGGATTTGACCCAAGATAGAATCCAATGTAAGCTGCAAATTCAAGAGATTGAGGATATTCAATTGTCTTCATATAAGAACTCAATGCACTATAAAGAAAGATCAAAAGCATCTCATAATAGGATGATCCAACAAAGGGTGTTTCATGTTTGATAGAAAGACCTTATCTACAATTCATGATTGATGTTGATGCCTAGTATTCTGTATTCCAGATGTTTAGGTCCTTATATTGTATCTACTTTTTTCTCCTTATGGTATAATGAAGATCACATAAGAGGACACTGGAAAGAGATTTACAGTCAATGGGAAACGCTAGAAGAAATATATTGATGGACTTTATGATGATGCAGTGGATTTCATCACACGACATAAGACCATAATCACTTGATAATATAAAGATGTTCCTAACCCTTTCACTTTTATATTACTTGTCCTATTTAAAATTATACATGTCTTGTGAATATATAATCTAATAGGATTATATTTCAGAAAATGAAATATTTTCAGTGTTGGGGAGGGGATATCATTTTGGGGTATATATTTAGGATTATCATTTGTGTTTATTTTCTATTATGTTTTTGGTTAAAATTTAAAAAAACAATAAAAAACAAATATATCAGGTATCATTCTCATGTGTAATATATGGAAAATGCATTTTTTTTAAAATTCATTAGTATAATTATAAGCATGACTAATATTTTGTCATTGCGGGTTGATTTTTATAAAAATTGAATTCATCGATTATAAGATTGGTTTTGTCATTATAAAACATTTTATATTTTGACATCATTATTATTCATATTTGTTCACGGTAAATTGTTTTAATGATTTATCCACACAAATTTTTACTCAACTGTGAATTGTAAAATTATTCCTAGACAATTGAAGGTATAGTCATGTTAGGTTAAAAAACTTCATTGTTTGATCCATATATTTGTTTTTTCTTCCAATCAGTTTCATTGCTATACTAAATTGAACAATGTGTGTGTACATGTTATCCAACTATTGTACTCCCTCAAAAAACAGAAAAAACAAAAATATGGGTTATGTATTGTACAGGTCAAAAACCACTCTTCTTTGACCTTTGATCTTGTTATAACTATTACAATTAGGGTTGTGAGGAGATCAAATACGTGTTGATATTTGAGTGTTATATTTCATCCAAGTGTAACTAAAAAACATAAAAAATAATAAATTAGGGGATTTATGAAATGTAAAAAATCTGGGGATATCTAGGACAAGAGGTTAAGGTTTGACTTTCGGGAATGCTTATGTGAGTGGGTCTTGAAATTTGATTTCAAAGGAATGTAGAACAAGTTCAGTGAAATAAACAAAGTAAGAATAATTGTTTTACTTGACATAAATATACTAAATAAAGGGTGGATTTATGAGCTTGGAATGGTTGGCATGCATACACGTGGAGAATTAGTGGCATGGTAGACCCATGACTTGTTTCTCTCTGATTAGGGTCATGAATCTCATTGGATTTTGTTTTGAAACAATTTAAGGGACAATGAATTTAAAATTTATTGATTTTTACTCCTGATGGTATTCTTACTATTACTATATTTCCACTGTGTATTGAGAAATATGAACATTCATATTTTTTCACAACTTTTTTGAATACATGATATGAGGTTTTCCCTGGGCGTGCAAAAGGGTAAGTGTGGGTGAGTTGATAAAATGATTTTTTTTGAATATTTTATTGATAATAAAATTTCCTCAAATTGTGTTAAACATGTTTATTTTTAAAATATTTAGGATTAGATCATTCTTTTGGAAATTTGATGAAAATTCTAGTTTTACCCTTTAAAGAGAACTATAGTAATTAAGACATAAATATTATACATTGAGTTTTTTGGACATTAAATTTTGTATATGTATTACTCCCTCAATAGAATACAACTTTTATTCAAGACAATGAAGATAACACGTGCATTTGGTTGGAGTAAAAGGGCTAGGAAGTCAAAGAAGAGATGGACTTGCTAGATTGGAAATAAGTTCTATATTTGATCCATAACATCAACATACATTCCTATAATGGTTCCAAATTTGGAGATGATCTCAAGCACAAAATATGGCAGAAATAATCCTTCAATATGGATAGCTGATTCTCAAGTTTTTAAGGCAAAACAGGATTTCCAACTTGGAATAAAATATTTGACCGAATTTCCCCATTCACACTTGAAACCACATGAAACCTACCCTCCCATCCACTCTGTAAATTGATATTTTTTTTATTTTAGGGTTAGTAAGTGAATTGGGATATTTAAGGGAGATTATAATTGATTTCACCCCATATATTTAGGCATTTGAATAGGTAGATCTCTTAAAGTTAGGATCCTTTAATCGAAGCCTTCTTCTTCTACATTACACTGTAATATCATTGGGATATCAGTAAACTCATAGTTTCTCTTCTGTTTCTTCTATTATATTAAATTTTATTATTCTCTTAATATTACTATTTGGGATTGAATTCAATATTATAAACATGATTGGGTTATACCCTTTATAAACCCTCGTGAATGAAAAATATTTCTACGATGACTATATCGCCCATGGAAGAGTAGTTCTTTTTACTAATCAGTCTACCACATACCTTCTTCATTAATTTATTTTTAATCAATGAGATAATATAATTCACATAAAATAATATATTAATTGAGTTTTTAATTTAATTGAAACTAAGTAATAAATTGAAAGATTCATGCAAAAACATGCAAGGTTGAGTAATGTGTGAATTTTGAGAGCGCGACATTAACCAGTGAAAAAATAGAACACGAGATAAATTTTTAGAGTTAAAATATAGTCCTTAAACCCAATTCATACTCATTATATAGAATGGATATGTGCCCTAATTTACCACTAGACATTTTCTAGACTTATAATGTCAATTAAAGCAGGGTGTTACAATTGCATGTTCTAAAGCTATCCCGAGGTTTAATTCATTTCAACTTTGTGGTTATGTTAATTCCCATAGGGTTCAAGGGTTAAAAAATTAGGGGATCATAATTAAGTGGAGAATAATTTAAATTATAATGATTAATAATTATGTTCATCGGTAGAGTTATATTGTTTACGCCTTTTAATACATTTTCTAAAAAAACTTCTTCTTGTTTGTTTTATTAATGAAATATCATTAAAAATTACAATCTTCTTCCATTAGACTTCTTCTTCTTCTTTTATAAACATTGAACCCCCCCCATCCCTCATATTTGTTTTTTATTTTATTTTAGTTTCATAATACATTTAATATTGTGTTTTAAATTACTTCCTCTGTTGAGAGACGACCTTGGTCATCCACTCTGCTGCATGTAATTAACCCAAAACCAAATATAATTTGAGAGCGCCTTTAAATGGAATGTCAGGAGGTATTCATATTATCTAAATGACATTTATATTGTACCTATTCTGATATAGATTACATGTTAAGATGACATTTCATGAACCAACTTACTTGTTTGGAGGAATTCATATGAACCAACTATCATGTCCAAGAGTTTTTCATGTTATATAGTTGATGTGTCCAAAAGGATATCACATGATTCACGTAAAATGTTCAGGAACTCTCACATGGATAATTAATGGTTCATACGAGGTGAATGACCCCCTTCACATGATATTCAGTGTATCCTTATTTTCATAAGTCTTCCATTTTTATCCTTTTATCGCATAAATTTATCAATGTTCATCGGGTGCTGGCTTATTGAGTCCTTGTCTGACTAGGTTGACTTGTGGAAACCCCTTTTATTGATCTGTATGGAATGAAAAAATTCATTCACCTGATCCATAGAGTGATCACATTTGTCATATTAACTTAAAGTGTAATCACATAAGTCATTCCCTAATCTTACCTACTATAAGAATCTTTTTATTTCATGGTTATCCACTTTGAGAAGTCTGATCTCACATCTATGTTACCCTATGGGTAGTTTTACTATGCTGGGTGGGGGATTTGTAGGAATAGATTCCCAAAATCTACACTACTTTAAAGAATAATTATATTTTTTATATTGGATTTAATTTGTTGGGGGGGGGGGGTTCATCACATATTCCGCACAATCTAGATACGAGTCATCCCTAATGTCATCATTATGTTAAATGATAAAAAATGATTTTATGATCAATTCATAATGTCTATATTTATGGAACTCCCAACTTATCAATATTATTTCACATAATATAATAAACATGTCAAAGGGACGTTATAATATTTGGATAACATCTCTGGGGGCCCTCAAAAGATCAAGCTAGCTTATGGGAGGGACTTTGCATGATTGGTAAAATGATCATGAGAAGCGCATAAGAACATTGCATGAGAAATATTGTAACTCCCTTCTATTTTACGGTACCATCTTTCCCAAATTTTATATTATAAATAATATGATGATAATCAATTAGTTTTCCATCTGGGTGTCACATGATCAAATAGATATGTATGTGATCCTTCGCTTCATTAATGTGACATGTTAATTAGCCTTCACATGACAAAGTCGACATGCTACCTTGGGTTTTAATGAGATCTATAACTTATCTCATAGACCACATAAGCATGACATGTGAAAATAAACATGACTTTATTTCATATGAATCTTCCAATTTTTTCGTATTTTATTTTATAGAGGTCGTGTGAGATTCTCAAGCCTCATATAATAACCATGTTGGATGATTTTTGGAACTCATTTAGAATCCTTCAGATTATCATCAGTGCTTGTCTAGAATCCTTCGTGAGATTAGGATCACCAAACAGAGGGGTTTTTATGATCATGAATAGATTATGTGAAGATCATGACCCATTATCATGATGTCCATAAGGTCACATGATTCATATTTCCTAGGTTCTTAATCCCCATGTAGCCATGCTGGTTAATTATTCTCACTGAGGAGAAAATAATACATATGCTTCAAGTATTTATATAATCCTAATATTACCAATACCTATTTGGTAAGAATTAACAATCATAAAATATGACATCATAATAGTAATTAAAGGATTTCAACCATGACATCATAACATAGTGTACTTGATATAAATTTTATCTCATGAGATAAAAATGTTACCAAAGTTTTTTTAGGGGCATATAATTCTAGGATGACCTTTTATATTCACATTATTTACCTATATTTTTGTACCATATAGACCATAAAACATAATAACATATTTATTCATATTTATTCATATGATTAAGGATTGAGGGATATATACATAGAATCAAAAATTCAAAAATGATTTGTTACATCTTGGAGAATACCCTTAAGTGAAAATTGGGATGGGTACTCACAATAGAAAAGCTTGGAAGGGAAAATCAGGAGATAATTTTTGCATCATAACTATGGTAAATGGTCCTTATAAAGATTTCATTGGAATTCATAAAATTATATTATAATTTGTATATAAATAAATAGTATTATGTAATAACATTGTATAAAAATATAATTTACTTCAAAATTCATGAATTTATCATAAAGTGGGTTTAAATTAAAACCATATATTTTCATAATATGAAATTTTGGTATAATTGATTCAAAATAAAATTTTCACCAACTCATATATAGTTATATATATGATGTAATAATAAAATTGAATAAATATAATCATTATTTTATTAAAAAGAAAATACAAAAAAATCACACTACCGAGGTCTAGACACATAACCCCTATTACACCAACATATATGCAGATGTTAATATATTCAATTATTGTACTTTACTGAGGTGGTTAGATGAAAATGGTTTGGGGTATGATCTATAGGATTGAAATTATCTAGTAAAAGGATGATCTTAATTAATAGTTTTTGAATCTAATCATGTGATTGGTCAAGGGAAAATATCATTGATTCCATACCCCTCAAAAGCTATGATAAATGGCCTTCATTGGGTATGATACAACTGGCCAGGTCATTGATTCTTTCATCTATATCAATCGAATGTTATCATTACCCCCGCACATATACTAATCTTAATAGTCATTGTAAAATGGATTTATTATCAGTGTATAAGATGATCCATTTCATTTTAATTATATAAAAATCTATTTCATAATTTCCTAAAATAACCAATTTAGTGCATCCTTTTCTATAACTACATTTTATAAAAATTCATTTATTTATTCAAAAGGGAATTTAATGGATACATTCATACCCCTTCAAAAATTTATCCCATTATTATTCATTTCATATAATAAAATAGATAAGGCTAATTCTTTTTCATCACCTCTTCAGGATCCCATGCCACCTAATCAATTTTTTTGTCCTTCTACATAACTTTCACCATGCGATTTTATAGTTTTATAGAACATTTTATAAATGGTATATTATATTTAATATCTTCTCCTATTGTGAAATATCACACTCCAAAATAACCATATATTGATTCAATACGTGTATGTTTTCTGGTATGTATTTTCTCAAGAGAGTATCATGAAACAAGTTAGGTAGTTGATATAGGTTAGGTGGGAGTGCTATTAGATAGACCAAAAGTATGATGTGACCATGGATCTCAATGGGGATGATATATCTAAGAGTAAAAATTACTTTCTTCCCAACCTCTTGAATTTCATCCATGTTGATATATGTGGGATCAAATTATCTCCAACCTTAAAATCATTATGTTTTCCAATATTGTTTGTGTTTATTATAAGCTGACATATTGTGGATTTTATATGATGTTGAATGTTTTTACCCATAACTATCTGCTCTTGGATAAGATCAATTCCCATAAAAATCTTCTCTTAAACATCATATAAGCATATTGGAGTCTTACACCTCTTCCCATGTAGAGCCTCAAAACGTGTCATTTGAATACTGGAATGGAAAAATTATTATATGAGAACTACATAAGTGTATTTTATTATTTTAACATCCATGAAAGTCAATTAAAATTGAAATCAATGTATCATCTAGAGATTGGTTGTTTTTTTGACTGAAAATCCATTTTGAGAGGATAAATAGTACTACTAACACCAATCCATATTCATTTATTTTCTAAAAACTCCTTTTAATGGTTAAGTGTGAACCCTAAAAAATTCAAACTAGATTAAAGAATTACAAGTGGGAAACCAAAAATGTTGAGGCTGAAAGAAATTAGTCATAAAATGATATCACATAGTCATTGAAAACAAGGCTAAAATTAAGAGAATTACTTACCCGATATAATCAATATTGAAGATCATGAGCCTCTAAATATATATCATCTCTAATAAGGTACTCAAAATGAGTGGATAGCTTGTTCCATTATTGTAGATATTCATCCACATTTATCTTTCTTTCATTTAATCCATGAGATAAGATCTAGTCTTGTATGTTGATCCAATCAGTTTGAACTTTATTAGAATTAAAAAAAAGTTCCCTCTCTAGAATTTCCTCTTTATCCTTCTCTGAAGCATTGAGCTCCATATTCACAACCTATATTTATTAATTTGAGTGAAAAATCAGCTTGAGGTGTTTCGATGCTTCATTAAAATCAATATGTTCAACCTGTTTATTTTCCTTTTGAGTGGACACACTATTCTTTCCCCCCCATATCTGGCTTCAATATCATTACACTTTGTCCCTCCTAAAGATATTGTTTTGATTTTTTGTGCTTATTTGAGAAGTCTATTTGAGTTCTTGACTTCCCCCCCTTGGATCCGTAAATCTATAAGGAGAGTGTTTCCATGCTTCCCCTTTCTTGATTCAGCTCCAACAAAAGTGTGACCATGATATTTCTCATGATCCGTTATTAATTTAGAATCAAACTCACTATCACTTGATTCTAGAGATCAAGACTAGACCTAATTTATTTTCCATCTCGGTATGACGGTTTTCCATACTTCATGATCCACATTATACTTACCAACTATATCCAAAGTAGGGAAAAAAATTTGGGTCTTAAATGAATTTGATGCTTCACATTGTATAGTCACTCCGTGACCCAGATACACTATCACATTAAGATTAGGGGAGTTAATATTATCTGTCATCACTCTTACTTTAAATTGAATACTTTCATTATTATGAGAATCCACCTGCTTATCCACCTGACCATTAACCAGCTCACTCTTCTTCAATAAATTAATAAAGGAGGGAGCCGTTGAAGAGGAAGGAATATATTAGGCTTGAATTTTCAACTTGGACTCCACCAAATCATAATACAGCCTTTAAAATATGTCCTTGAATCTTGGATCGTGAGACACTGCCATAAGCGTAAAGGTTGAACTCGTAATTTTCTCTCCAAGGGGATTCCTATACCATAGAGCTTCAACTATAGCCAATAGAACCTCCCTAGATCCTAGTTCTCACACCCCCTTTAGGTTGAGGTTTAAAGTTCCATTGATATCTAAGTATTTTAGGGTAAAAGATACAACATAGTTTTGAATGGGGGCATGATTAACAACACCACATGAGTTTTTTTAATTAGTAGCGTGTACAGAGAGATTTTCTATCCCAACCGACTCCCCATCCATATGAGTTTCCATTATTTAATCAATGCTTCTAGAACACATCACTGATTTCCAAAAGAAGGTTGACCTCCTATGCCAACAAACTTCCAATGAATGCTCCGTTTTCATGCAAGTAGAACAGAAATCAAACTAGGATTCAAAAAAATGGATTATTTTTAATGAAAATGATCTACTATAGAAACCTAGATGAACATAGTAGGAACATTTAAAACATCAAATTTGACACAAAGTCATAGAGAAATTGGGTGAAAATTGCTCTATCCACACTATCAGATCACAGATTGTGACCCATGATATTTCACAAAATTTGAAGGATCATAATATTTTTAAATATGATAGGGTGTTATATGAATCATACCCAAATTGTTGTAGTTAGTGAATCTTGTTTCATATGGAATTCATAAGACCACTTTAAGATGAAGAATATGGAACCATATTAGATGCAGGGAACACTTGACCGGGATAAAATCATGTATTCCTCAGATGAAAAACTAACCATGATGTGCTTGAAATCGAGAAGTCTCACCATATCTCGATCCTATAAACCCTAGGATCCAAAAAATATTGTGGTTTAAAGTTTACACTGGAAAACGTCGATGCTTGAACCATGATATCAACATCAAATCCACTAGGGAAGATGGGATTGTGAACTATGAGGAAGAGATCGACAGTTTTGGGAATAATTTGAACAAATCAAGGACTTTAGGCCGAACCAAAATCTAGGGGAAGGGAAAAATAATGTCTGGGTTAGAGAAGTGGGAGAAGAAATGGGGTATGTAACCCTAAGGGATGGAGAAGGTCCCTCCCCTATCAAGGGGGAATGGAATTATGCAACGCTAATCACTACCTCCCTCATAATAATATTGTAGAAACTTATGTATAAGAATTACTGAAACTAAAATCTGTATCATGTTCTTATTGAAGGATTCTCCTGAACCTAAAGGTTAACCTTAGATATCGATCAAGTACAATGGATAGTGTTACTCTATGCATTCTTATGACTTTTCATAGGTATATTGTAGTAAGTTAGTCAAGAGTGAAATATTCCAAGATAGAAATGAGAAGAAATAAATTTTTAATACCAATATAGATTCATTGAATTGAAATATCACTGTAATTCATACTATAAACTATGTGGTTATGTTTTCCCTTTTCCATGTTAATATTGGAAATGTTTCATTATGCCCTTATTATTTTTTTGTACTTATATGAATAATTATCATACCAAGAATCGAGCCACAAACTTTATAATCTATCTCATTATGTTATCCCAAAAGATATTTTTAGTTAGATGTCTATACATCACAGTGATTCCCATATGAATGGGGAATTATGCGCTATGAAAATAATCCAAAGTTTACCTATTTATCTATATTTTTGATGGGGTATATATTTTTATTCCAAAACTCATAACCCCATCTACAGAAAAGTTGAATTCCAAATTAGTCTCTACCTTTTTTTATTAGTCCTTATAATTTTGTTTGGCCTCCTTGATCTGCTAAAAAATAAATAGTGAATAATTTATTAGAGAAATGTAGGATTGAGATTCTTTTATTAAACACATATATATCCTTTTCATGTCTAGGAATGTTGGATTCCTTTCAATACTCATCATGGATAGGGTGGTATGGTTTTTTGAACTTAGATCATTTTCCACTTTGTTTCCTTTTACATGGAAATAATGGATTAAGGAATCAAAATCCTTGGGGTTCTATAGCCATGTTAATTGGTTAATATTGATCCTATTCTGTGTGAATATATAATTTAGGTTTTTATGATCTTTATATATGTAACACTTCTCCCCACAGAAGTAATGCCACTAAATCTTTAACTCAAATATCACTTTATATAATTCCATATAATTGGTTGGGTTCTTCTACCCATGGATATTGAATTTCTATGAGGAATAAGATATAATTGTTTCATCCTTTATGAGTTCACAACCCATTAAGTTTTTGGTATGAATCATTGTACATAACAAAACCTTCCTCACTATTGAGTAATGTTTGCTTAAGAGCAATGATTAGACTTTTCATTAACTCTTTAGAAAACCCCTAAAATTCATCAGTCCAGAAAAACTTCACCACCATCTGATTTAGCTTGGTAATGGGTGTGAAAATAAAGAGATGTTTCTTATAAATTGATGATAGTATCAATCTAATCCATGTAATCTGTTGATATTCACCATAAATTTTGGTCTTGGGAATCCACTAATTTCCTTGGTTTCGAAGGATCCATAAATATTAATTTCATGGTGGTGAAATTACCCGATTTAATTTAATTGATATATGTATATGTTTGATTGATAAATCAACCACTTTTTAAGAGGATGATCAAACCACAATTCAAGGAACATATTCTCTCCAAATGGGCATACAATCGAGGATGATCTTTTCCTTATTCTCAATAATTTTAGCTAGATACACATACTCATAAGGTAATAATATTCATTATTAAGATGATGACTCCAATGGATATATATCATAATTATTACACATGTATTGAATCAAACACAAATTATTGATAAATAGTGTGTATTCCTTCTCCCAGTAATTTAATTTTTCCCTATACAATGAAAAAGTAATCCATACCTAGGATAACATCATAATTTTCTAAAGGGATAATGGTACCATTTTCAAGAATTAAATTTCCAGAACATCATATTTTGATAAATATTCCTAGAAGTTTTCCAAAATACTATCAAATCATTTGTGTTGTTGACTTGATGATCATAAAAAACATACTAGATATGCTTCTATGGAATGAATTTAAATACATCAAGAAATTCATAGCTCTGAAGTATAGGTTAACAATAGTTCAATAGCTGTGATCTATATTAGTTATTATCATAGTATAATACCATATTATTTTCTTGTCATAGGTTATTATTAGTGAAAAACCTCCTTTCATTATAATAGAAAATTTTCTTGGGTAATTACAATGTTACCCACTTTTAAATATATAGAACTATAAATGGTAATAATGATTTAATATTATTTCCCTCCATCATGTGAAAAATGTTCTTCATTTTATCAGGGAAATTAGATACTTTATTCCCAATTTTTTCACAAATAAAACATATTATAGTTTATTTATAACGTTTCCATTGGTGTATCATTCTACATTTTGGATATGTATGAAATTAAAACTTCATTCATTTATCACCTTTATCACATGATCACCAAGGAGATGTTGTACTCCTCTTATTTGATATGTTTAGAGATTCAACTATGTTTAAGTTGTTAATATTAATTTTTGATAGCTAGTTTGGAATAATAACAAGAAATATTACATTAACACCCAAAATTCTATGCATCACATTTGGGAATTTAAAACATTACACATCACATTGGTTGTTGACATGATTCCTCACATTTCTAGAAATTTACAAAAATAAAGAGAATATTCAGAATAAGGATTTTTGAAATGTTACACAGATAAATAGAAAAACATATACATTGATGGGATAAATAAAAAATGACATATATTACCTATCTTATGAATTTTTATGTTTCAATATATGATATATTTAATTCCTTATTTAAAAATTCAGTCATTTTTTCCTTTTTAATGGTTCATAAAAATATATTAAATTTAGTAAAACCTATCCCTTAGAAGTGTCAAAATAGTTGTGCAATAAGGCCTCTTTATCATGCATTAGGAAATGATCAAGCTAATATCTAGGGTACCATTTTCAATGTTATTACCCTCATGTACAAATGTTCTAGATCCACAAATACTTGTAGTATATAAGCAGAGATTTTGTTTCATGGAATCCACAGACTTTATAATTTAACATCAAAATTAGAGATTTTCTTTTATATTTTGTCTTATCCTTATTGATTTTACTATGGTTTTGTAATAACAATCCCCAAAAATAACTTGGACATTCTCAGATTCTAGGTATGACAACCTATATATTTTTAAACATTATTTCCCGATTTATTACATAAAGGAACAAAAAAACAATACCAAAAGATCAAAATTCTTAGCATATTTATGTAATATGAACCATAACACAACAACATGAAAAACAGATACAAATAAATTGTTTAAAACGACATAACATGCCCTTAAAAATTATTATTCATATAAAACTATACGGGATAACCAATTGACATATATATGAAATGGATGAGATATAAAGCGAAGTAAGTGAATAAAAAATAATAACATGATGAATGGAATACATTTGAGTCAATAAGAATATAAAGGTGACATTAGAAGGGTGAGAATCATAAACATGAACACCAAAGTATGAGATATGATGTTAACAACATGGAAACATTACAATGTAGAATCAATATAAAACATGAAATTATAATAATAATTCAATGTTGACCATAGAGATATTATAACCTAGTGTGATTAAGATAACCTGACATGAATAATTCATGGTATATCATGATATAAAAACATTACCCAATAAAATGTAGGGATATATAATTTAATGGCCACCCATCACATCCATATTATTACATGCATTAGAATTTCACATAGATGATACATTATAAAATCATATTTCATTATATTTAATTTCAGGATTAAAGAGTGTGGGTTAAATTCATGGATTTATGAAATCTATGATGTATTATTTCATAAAGGTAAATTCGCTTAAGTTGAAATGGAGATGGGTATTCAGAAAACAAAATTTTATCATGGAAAATAACTATATAATTTGGGAAACATAATAGTTGTACATAATGCTTCATGAAAGGGTTTAATGAGAGTAAAAGTATGTATATAATTACATGGGAATCATAAGGATTGTAATGGGATATCTAAAAACATTACACTTTGAAGAGTTTTAAATAAAAGTGATTAGTAAATTTAATGTATTTTAATGAAATGGGAGATGAGGGAATATCTTACTTTGACATAGTAACACCTTAGGAAAATGTTTTGAATAGAGGGGATAAATAATCTCTCATTAATAGAAGATCAATTAAATAATATAGGTGTATTTATAATTGAATGACAACATTAATAATTGGGATTTAAATACTAAATACAAATAATTATTTATACTATAAATGAAGAGAGATAGATATCCCTAATCATAATGGGGAGCTTTTAAAGGATTGGGAAAAAAATATTAAGATCATAGGAACACCTTTAAAGAGATTAAGTGGGGGTTATAAAGAAAAAATTCTTGTTCAAATGGGTTGTTTGTGAAGATTATTGAGAGTTTGTGTGGGTATAAATTTATATAAAAAGAGAGGGGGTTTCTTTAATAATTTCTAAACTTAGGTTTTGGAATCTATATAATAAAATAATCCGAAAAAACCATTCCATAGTATTTTCCAATAGGTTATAACAAAGAGGAGTGGTTATAAGAATTTTATAAGTCTATGAACTGATCATATTAAAATAATACCATAAGTGATACAAAAGAGAGTCATGATCATAAAGAATTTATTTTCAAACATTAAAATATAATATAAGTATTTAAGGATTAATTAGTGAATTGTAAATTAATCAAATCACATAAAAAAATTAATTCAATGGTGAAATAAATATTTTGTGGTTTATTCACTTTATAGAATTTATTATATCACATTTAGACTATTTTGATGGCATAATACACATAATATATTTATAGCATTTTTAATTTCTATAAAAAATTTATTTGAAAAATATGAAAAAAACTACAAGATAATTTAGAAATTATGATTCTATAAATGATATTTTTTTTACATAAATAATTTAAACTTTTTTATACTTTTTATATTTCAATATAAATCTTAATTTATGGAAAAAATTAGTTTTAATGATAATAAAAATTCTACGACCCCTATGAAATTTAAATTGGAATTTAGTAAATCTTGTTATCATTTTTATGTAAATAAATATTATATAATAAGAAAATTATATGAAAATATAATTTTCATATGTTTTATTGAATTTGACAAAAAATTGTTTCAATAAAAACAAAATATTCTCAGAAAATACATCTTTCATTTCCTTTAATGAAAATATAGTTTTCAAGAACTCATATATAGTTTTTTATATAAATTAATAATGAAAATGAATAAATATAATAATTAATTTATTACAAATAAATCAAAAAATCATACTATATTGGTTAAGATACATATCCCTTTATTACACAAGCGTTCTCTTTAAGGGTAAGGTGTGCGATGGTGGTACATTCTTTTTGTGGTGTACAGAACATGTTCTGTGCTATAATCTCAATAAACGTGAAATTAAATTATAAATGGTTTCACTCAATCTTTAGTTATTGAGTCTCATCCAAGTAATGGTTAATGGAAAATAATGGTGATGTAGTCTCCCTCGGAATTTATAATAAATGGGACTCATTAGGTATTATCCTACTAGTTGATGTTATTTCTTCTTTAATCAATGTTAATAAAAAAATTTGATAACTATTAATATATACTAATCTTAATGGTTACTTTACAGATATTTTATTACCAATGGTTAAGATAATTAATTGTTTTTTAAATATAAGAATATATATTTTATAATAGTCCCAAAATAAATTAGTGCATACTTTTTCATAATGTACTTAATAAGGAATTTATATATACAAAAGGGAATTTACATTATAAATGTTCGGGTCATTAAAATGCGAGAAGTGAATCTGGTTATTCTTCTATAAATTTTTAGGTTTTTGTCTTCGGTGATAGGGTTTTCCAATGATATTATAGGATTTGAAATTATTTGTGATGAACAACTGAGTATTAGAATATTGGGTTCTATAGAAAATTTTTCTATGATGTTGTGGAGTTATAACTTGTTGAGTGAAGATACTTAATATTACAAACAAATAGTATAGACCCAATTAATACTAAATATTACCCACAAAATAAACATGGATATATTTATAGGATGGAATTCCTAGTTTAAGACTGTACGTTTAGTTATTCAAGGGAGTTAACCCATAGATTTTCATGTTATTTATTTTTATCATTTTGTTAAATAAATTTCTCATAGTTTTGTGACACATAGAATGGTTTCAAAAAACTCCCACATTATTCGTGGGATTGATTTGATGATTTTGGAAGAATATACTTAATGATCTATTTTTATTTCACTTTTTTGGGATTTTTCTAGGTGTGGGATTTTTCGGTTCGGAATAGAGTGATAAATTTTTATTCTCAGGATCTTGTTACCAAGATATGATGGAATAATCAATTACGTGATATAATTACTAGTTACAAAGTCATTTTGATTTTTAATGACCGAATAATATTATAGTCGATGTGAAATGGATAAAGAATCCCTCAACTATAAATCCTATTAATTTAAAATTACATAGACTCATTGTGATATGTTTTCCTCATAGTATCTTTAACTTTCTACATAGTGTAATCATTTAATAATCATATTGGAGGATAAATGTTCTTTACAAAAATGGTTAAATATTCATTAATATAATGGATTAAAAAATTTAAATATTATTTTATTATTCTAATACCCTTTATTTTTTAATGATACTACTAGTTTTTATACATTTTAAACATGATTTTAATTAATGAATTTTTTTTGTAAGTAAAACATCAGAAACTCTCTATATGAACATTATTATTTCCATTGAATGCTAGTTTTAGAGGTTAGTTAAAATTAATTCATGAACTGACTATATGTATGAAACCTTATTAAATTATCATTCTTTACATATTTGTTTATAGTGGATACTAGGGAAACTTTTTTCATGTTTTATTTTATGAGATTATTGTATAAAAGAGTTTTTATGAGCATTCCTATCCACCCTTAAAATAAAAACTTTTTCATACTGATTTATAATTCTTTCTTAACCAAACTTTATAAATTTTTCTCCCACATTGAGATATTGTATTTTTTTACATAGATGAATTTTTTTAGTTCTAGGGATGAGTCATAATAAACCAAAACACTAATTTAATCATATAGAATAAAAAACCCTAAAATATTTAAAAATTATGTGTTTTAATAATCACTTATTAATTTTAAGTGGGTTAAAGTTTTTCATTAAATTAAAGGTTTCGATTACATTTTAATGCGATTAATATTTACTAACTTATGGATTTAACTAGGAAAAAATTTCTTTCCCTCTTAAAAAATTTATTATTCAGTAAAATTTAGTAAAACATTTATAACGTATACATTGTTAATGATATTTTTAATTTGAATTTAATACTTAATATATTCATTCATGTGTAAAATGAAATTAAAATCTGAATTCAAGTTGTTCTCATATATTATGGATTCATATATTATGTAATTATTTTCTCCTCGAGGTAGAGTGGTGTTTAGAAATTTAGATGGACGTAAATTGATGTTATTTAAATTCAATTTCAAATTTCAAATTTATAATAAGGAAGAATAAATAGTAAGCAGTGTTTTAAAGTAGAAATTAATTTTGAAAATTTAATAAATATTTTAGATTTTAGGTAATCATTGATGGAAAATATTTTTGAGATTATATTCATTATTTAATTAATAATATTTAAATTAACAATTCAATTTATTCAAGTTAATCTATAATATATGTATTCAGAAAGGAAAAAATATTAAATTTGGGAGAATTTTATATGGATACTTTTTTAAATATTTTTCCACATCACATTCATGGTTTCAATTATGTATTTATTTACTAAATATGCCTTTATTTATTAAATTGTTGTCGATGGTTAATTTTTTATAAAATACTTAAATTAATGATGTTTATAATTTAAATTATTTTTTATTTTTAAATTATAAAATGGGTTTATAATTTAGTGATTTCATATTTATTGATTATTTAATTTTTTTTATTTTTTATTTTTATGTTCTGTTCATTTTGTCTTTCATTTACTTGTATTTGTTTTTAATTAATTTATTTTTCAAAATACTATTAATTTAAATTTTAACACCATGTAATAAATTATTTAATGATTTCTATAATTAGTTTATAATTTAATTCATTAGTATTTTTTACAATTCATTTTTTAAATAATTAATTATTTAATTTTTGAAATATAAATTTCGTTCTTTGTTTTTAATTTTACTAATTTAAAATTTTTTGTTAATTTTATTACATATAATTTTAGTCTTCAGGGTGTTTTATAATTTAATTTAATTTGTTTATTTGTCATGTATAGTTAGGGCGATTTTGATGTTTAAGAAAAAAACATCGAAAATCCCTTTTTCCTACAATTAGTTGTGGGTGTAAACTCGACTGACCATGCCTAGTGGATTTTTAGCAATATATTTGAGTTTTCATTCCTATATATGGATATGTTAATAAGACATTCGACTATGAGAATCTTTGAACATACCTATTTATTAGACCCAAAAAATCCTTGCAACTAGATAATTAAGTATCCATAAAAATGAAAAAAATTGATTTACCATGGTTAACCAATTTGATATCGAATGTAAATTTGACCAACCACACCCTTTCCACTCAAATCATGTCGAATTAGAAATTAAAAAAAGGATTGAACCCACCATGATAAACCAGCCACACCTGAATAATTAACCTACTATATTATGAATTTCAAAATAATTGTAATGATGGGAAGGGGATAAATTTATTATAGTAATTATAAATTTTTTGACCACACCAATGGAATTGGAAATTGAAGATGCTTCAAGAATGGTCGAACCACTAAAGGGAGGTTTAATGTTCAATATGTTTTCCAATTATGGAGGTTGATGGTTTTAGGTTTTGGTTATTTGTGTGGGTTGTATGGGTTAATCTATCTAGATCAACAAAGCAGATCATGGGTCAAGGAAATTAATTTTATTAGTTTGATCATTTTTTGAGAAGTAATTATTCCATTTTTACTTGAGGATATCAGTTTATTCTCGATAAATATGATCATCTTGTTTTTTTTATGGTATCTAAAAGTTGGAATCAAGAATAAATACTATCTGAACTAAATGAGGAAGAAAAAATCCCTGGAAGACGGTTTGATGATTAGATGATGCCAAATATATTGAATATGGATTTTTTTTCAAACTATCGAACTGAGAATGGGGTTAAAGTCACCAAATTTATTATATAATTGAAACTAAGGAAATAATCTCCATCAAGGAAATTAAATAATGATGTTTTGAGATAGATATAGGGTCACTAAACATATTTTTTTATCTTGGATAATGGATTGAATTGTTCATATGGGTTGTTTTTTGTAATTTTCTACTGATTTTATCTTGTTTATAGCACTGAATAATGATGATGGGGGTGATATATTTTCCCATTATTAAGGCAGAAACATCATAAAATTTTTCCACTAGGTTCTCGAGGTGAGTTCCCTAGGTACTTCGGATCGATGTGGACCATGTTATGGTATGATTAAGAAACCATTTACACTATGTGCTACATGAGACATGGAACATGATTATTTGGTTATGAATTGTGGTTAATATTTTAAGTATGTGTTGAAATAAATTGTGTGTAGTATTTGGTTTACATGTAGTAAGGTTGTGGTGTAATATAAGTTCATGAAATGCCTCTAGAATTTTATAGTAACTTTGAAAAATATGTATGATTCCAGAAATACATCTAGTATGCTTGTATTATGTCAAATAACGTTCCATATGGGTCTTCCACATTAGTTATAATGGATGTATTGTCATCAATTTTTCACCTGAATGACAGGATGAAGGCCAATCAATTTTTTCCATCCGGACAATTGACTATGCGAAACTTTTTAGATAAATAGCAATATATTTTTGAAATATAAATTCGATGGAGACACAAAATAATAGACCATATGTTAATCCTTAATATTCTCTGAGAAGGTTTCTTTTCACTTCATTTTCATTTCATGAAATATTTTTTTCAATTATGTGTAATTAATTATTTTAGTAATATCAAATTTAAATGAAATAAATCCTTTAATCAATCAATATATTATTTATGAAATATGAATAGTGTTATTATTTGTTTGGTTTTTTATCTTTTTAGATAATTATTAATTCACGCTACTTTATATACCAGGATGCGATGATAGTTAAATATCCAATCCTATGAACATCATTTGAATTACTGAAAATTAGAGCCGGATGATATTAACTTCTATATCATTGAAAATTTCATCTCCTCTATTTTGATCGATTGATTAATTTCTCAAGTGTATCCATAGAATAGTAGAGATTACCTAATGGGATTTAGGTTCTTTGATATAACTTCTTTTCACATGTAAACATAGTTGAGTATTATTGAATATTGATCCGAATATTTTTAAACAATTCTAGACTATTTGATTCAACTGATGTCTTCATTAGTTTTCATTCCCCTTATTTTTAATTTTTCCTTTTACTATACCCATAGATAATTTCTTTCACAAAGTTTTCACATTTTTGTTCAAGATAATATAATTAATCACACACATATTTTCTATCATGTTTTATTTTTTTAGTTTTTTTAATCATTAAAAATCATTTTATGTTGTTTTAATTATTTCAATATTTCTACATTACCTTCAATAATTGTAATAAAAAGAACATCAATATATTTCTTAAACCATGGATACAAGAATAAAAGTCACAATCATGGGTTCATCCCAAGAGGAAATGAAGTGATCTAGGAGGAGAAGGAGAAAAAAACATACATTGAATCTCTTAATATAATATAACATGATCCTTTAAACTCACTTCCAGATTGAAGAGAATCATTATAAATATTTAAATTATTCCTTTTTTTAGAACATAAGACACATGAGGAAGAATGAGGGGTTTGAGTGAGTTAATGGTTAAAAATAAAGTTATAAAATTTAATTAATTCCATCGGATAGTTTGGATGCATGGTTGAACAAACCACTTTACAAATATGAGGTTTCCACTAATTGAAAACTCCCAACTCAAAAGGTATCATTTCATGGTTTTGTAGGTAGATTTCTAACCATTTGATCATTTATGTCCAATGAAACTTGTTTTCCTCAGAAATATTTATAGTTTCTCATGACTGTCTTCTTAATCATTCACCTTCTATTGGGCCCTCTCAAGATATCACATGGTTAATTTGTGAATTAAAATAGTTTCCCCTTACTACATGACAACCACTTGACCTCTCAAACACGTCAAATACATTCCAAAATATCTTCAAAATATCTTGAGACTAATCCCAACCAAACCATAAATCAAATACACATAACAAAAATGTTATAACCTCAAATTGAGGGTGTTCTAAAGGTTTCATGTAATATGTTCAAAGATAGTCTTACGATACTTTAGATGAATTTGATGTGATTTGGTAAAATATTTGATATACACACCAAAAATATATATTATTTAACAAAATATTGTTATAACATTTCATATCAACTTTTGATAGTATTTCAATTCCATAATGATTATAAACACACTAAAGGTGAGAATAATATGATTTAGTTCTTAATAATGTAAACAAAATACAATATTCGATCAACTAGCTGGAGACAAAATGTCAATAATATAGATAATATTTTTTTTATGAAAGAGATATATTTCCATTGTATGAATGGTTGATATACCTCGTGGAATTATTTACTTATTCATTTAAAAATTTTAGATTCCCTTATATTTTTTCTAATAGTGTATCATTATTAAAATTTTGAGGATGTATTTTTTAATTGAGAATGTCACACACTGGGATTTTGGAATAACTTTTTCTTCCAAATTAATATAATGTTAAATAACGTGCTCTACATGCCACAATTAACTAAAATGAACCAAAAATATTAATTGGAAATTATTAAAATAATTATATTAACAATAAAACCTCTTGTAAAAAAATATTTTAATCAATTAAAATTTCTTACATTTAAATGAAAAATTAATGATAGGATTTTATATAAAGATACCAGACTTTATGAATTTCCCATTTTTAAAAAAGTGTTTAATATTTTATCCTAATAAATAAAATTTACCACATTTAAAATATTATACGATCTAGTATATTAATATTATTTAAAATATAAATTTTTATGAAATAATTTTAAAATCACTTGATGATGACATTTTACAATAAAAAAATGATTTCACTATTTTTGGTGTGTTCATTTAAAAACAAAATTTTAAAATTTTAAGATATTTAATTTATAAAAATATTTTATAAAATTAAACATTTAAAAATAACCTTAGGATTATTTTTTAATATTTTTTTCAAAGGATTTATTTTATTCTGAGTAGTACAAATTAACATTTTTACAAATACTGTAGCGTTTATTAAATTACCATAAAATAAGTACGAATTTTTAAAATTTAAAAAAATCAAGACCAATAATTTTTGTAAGGATTTAAATTATTCATTTAAATAATTACTATGTCATATTTAGAAAACCCATGTTTATCATTTTTAATATTTATTTTAATAAAACCTATTGTGTCCAATCCTTTTAATTAAGAATCCACATGGTTTAATTTTTTTAGCTAACCTTTAATTCCACAAAAATATTATTTGTAAAATAATAAAAAAAATTATATTTATAGAAATTATCAAAAAAAATTAATTTTATCCCAAAAATTATTCTTATGATTAAACATACATATTTTCTAAAATGTGATTTTATACATTATATGCAGTAATGTTAGAAAAAAATATTAAACGCTTAAATTTAATTTGATCAAAAAGATTTTATTTTTGGATTAATTAAGTCTAAATTATTTATTTAAGCTTAATTTTATTTTAATTAATAAAAGGAAAATACATAGTAAAAAATTATTACCATGATAATAAATTTAAACGCTAAAAGGTAAATATTAATGTGTAAAAGAATTAAAATATATTTCAAACAACAGTGAAAATGAATAGTGGGGGAAGTAAAGAGCATAACCCATCCTAAAATCCATTATTTCCCACTTTTTCTCTAGCTTCCTTGTGAAATATGTCCTCACGTTATGATAAAAATTAATATTTACAAAAAAAAATGTTTTTTAATGACTTAAATCATAAATCCCCTAAAATACATACTATATTATATAACATGTCTCACATGCTAAAAAACATAAAAAAACTGCAAAATAATATGATAAAAATAATAATAGATCTATATTAAATTCTAAAAAGGTAGACTATGAAATATTTATAATGTAAATAATTAATAGCGGTTAATATAAAAATGGTTATTTTCAATAAAATAAATTTTATATGTATTATGTATTTTATTATAAAATATATATTTATAAATTTTAGAATTTAAATATTATAAAATATAATTATTTTTTTGAATTCCTTATATTAAAAATCACTTAATACAAATTTTTGACTTTTTAAATAATTATTTTCACTCGCAAAATATGGTTTTTTGGAAATTATTACCTTTTATGTTTTTATCATTTAGTAACCTTGTGCTAAATACTTTAAAATCATTTTTGGTAAAAAAATATGTATTTTAGGACTAAAATTTTTTATTTTAAAATGCTGTTTGATTTTATAATTCTTTGACCAATATTTTTTTAAAAAAATATTCTTTAATAAAAAAAAGTTTCCGTCTTTTCACCTACTGAAGTGATTAGATGGTAAAAATAATTTGTGGATTTTATTAAAACATACTACTTTTTTTATAATAATTAAATTTATGTTGTTAAATTCTATATCAATGATAACTATATCTAATAAATAAATTTAAATGTTAAAAACATTATTTTCCTAAAAACTATTTTTACGAGATTAAGTGTGTTTATTTTTAAAATTATCATTTCAAACCTTTAGGTATTTTAGGTTTTAAAATTACTTTAAAATTTGAAATGGGTAGATTTAAATTATGAAAAAGGATCCAATCTTAATTATTCCATTAATGTTGATTTCTACAGTTAAAAATTAATTACCATAGTAAAAGTTAATTTTGATAAAAATTTAAACAAAAAAAGCCTTAAATCACTGATACCTTTCATAAAATTGAATAGATTCAGGGAGATTCGACGTTCTATTTTCCCACACATACTCTTTTTTAACTTTTTATACACATACCCTTGAATTATGTCATGAAATTATTGAAAAAATGATGAGTATTTCTAAAATTCTACCTTTTATCCTCTTATAAAAGGGTATAACATCCACACTACAATGATGCACTTCACCATCTATTTCAAAATAAATATTAAATTTTTATCCCCGTAGAACCCTTTATCATACAAATAGGTCCCTTTTCAGTCATAGTTAGCAGAATCCCATCAATATTATGGGGACTTCCAAGGAAGGATAATGTCTCCAAAGTAAGTATTATCCCCTTCTTATGTTTTTATTAATAATTGAAGTCATCCAAATGTATAATAACCATAAAAAAATTATCAATTAAGTATAATTATTGTGATTATTTGTTCTTGTATTAATGGTACACCCATTATTTATTAAATTCCTACTAATTATAAACACAAAAGAACATTATTAGTACATTGTGTGGACTACATCCCCTATAAAAGGATAACATTTCTTTTTTTGTTATTACCCTTAATAGATTTTATTAATGGTAGTAATTATGAATAAATTTCATATATATCATTTAAATTTAATTAATTTTTTTTATTTATTTCCCACCATGACCCCCTCTCTAGTACTGAAAAAAGGGAATGTTAAACATTCATACATAAAGAATCTCATAACCATGATTAAACAATTCCCATTTTTAATTTACATTTTAATACATTATAAATTAATCATAAAATATGATTTATAATGAGGAATAAATAAAATTTAAAAAAATACAATTCTTTTATAATGATATTTTTTGAACACAAACACCTCCTTAACCATACTCACAAATCAAGTTAAGGTGTGTTCATGTTTTCATTGATTTAACCACCTACCAAAATAATGATTGAATAAATGATGATGTATGACTATGAAAAAATAGAAAAAATTATTAAAATCTATTAATAAAATCAATATTAGTATTTTTAATATAAATATTATATCAATCATTTAACTTATTATTAAAATAACATTTTCAGTATCTATGATTACTAAATAAGCCCACCCAAATTCAATTTAAATGAATTCACATAAAGGGAAAATACAATAAATTTATAGAATGTGATAATAATCAGTCCATATAAAATTAAATTTAGAAATCTGTTTTCCTTGAGAATTTATTTAATAATGTTAATTTGTTTATTCAAGATGACAATCATTTTCGTATAAAAAATCTGAAAAAACGTAAGGGATTTAATATCAATTTTCATTCATGGATTCGTGGTTCTTATTTATATAATAATTATACACTATTTTGTGTTTATATGACCTAATTGATATAATATTATATTAATTATATTTTATTTATGGTATATTATGTTTAATTCCATTATATCACTTTGTTGGGGGTTTTGATTGAATTTTTACCCAGTTCATAAGGGTTTCTTCTTAAAATTGTTTTCTTTAACGTACATTTTATTTTATGAACCAAATTAGATTTATTTGGCCTATATAATTACTATTTGTGGTATTATATCATGAATTATATTTTATTATTGATAAAATATGTTCAATTTTAATTTCACTCTTTCAAGAGGTTTTTATTCTAATGCTCCTCAAATTGTAAGAGGTTTTTCTAACTCAACTATTTTCTTTGAGTAATAATAATTCATATCTAACAATTTTTATTAAATTTCAACAATATATAACCTATTATGATCTTATGTTATATTTTCATCTTATTTTTTAGGGAAATAAATTTTCACACTAAATAATTCTTCTTTAATAATTCTATTATTTCCTGAAATTCATTTTTAAAGAATAAATAACATTCCAATAAGGGTTTTTTCGTACTTATCCTGATTTTTAAATCTAACCAATTTTCTCATTTACCAAGTGGAATCGTGTATTTTGTTTACATCCAATGATACCTATTCATTCATTTAATCATTTTAAAACAAATGTTACATCATCCTTTTAACTATGTTGGTTTCTAACAATGTTATTTCACAATGTCCAAAATATTTTTCCATATTTTTAAAGTAATATACTTTATCCTCTACTAAATAATTTCATTTAGAAATTTTATATATTATTCTTGGATCCATTTTTAAATAATAATATAGAAAATAAATGTTTTCAAATTATTATCACTTATTTTATAAAATATTTAATGTATATTTTAGAGTATCCATTATTAAAGCTTCCATTTAAAAGTAAATGTTTTAAATGTCATTTAAATATATTCTCTTAAAAATATTATGTACTTTTCATGTTTCTATTAATAAATATTATTATAATATTAATCATTTTTAAAGTATTATCACTATTTTTTTAAAATCATTATGTATTTTCAAGGATCGTTTATTTATAACTCATTATAATAATATTTTCCAGTGTCATTTAATTACCTTCACTAAAATGTTATTTTAATGTAATTTTCACATCAATATATTTAATGGTTTGTTAATAATTATATATTTTCACATTTATCTACTATCAAATGATTATATTTTATTAAGTCAAGTTTTGTTCAAATGAATATATGTTATTATGATAATATTACTTTCATAAAATTAGTGTTTTGATATCCTATATTTTCATTAGTCTAGTTATATGTTTAATTTTACAGATGAAGTTTTCATTTTCAAATGATTTAATTAATCTTGTTATTTTATACCATCTGAATTTTTTATCAAACAGATAATATTTTCATTGGTTTTGTATGCAATGTTATTATTTCCATTTAAATGATTATGAAAAACATTATTTTTATATTGGTCTTCAAGATATGTTTATACATGTTTTTTATAGAACACATGTGTATTAATAATTATGGATGTTATTACAAGCTCTAGAAAAGACGTACCTTGGGGTAATAACCCCTAAGATGGTGTGTTGGGTATAAAATCAATCATCATCTATTTCATGACAATGAGTCTTAACTATACACTTGGTTTGACATTCCAAGAAGATATGGCTCCATTAATAACATTCTCTTTAAAATCCATTAATAAAGAATTATTATGCAAAGGAATTTGGATATGAATAATGGTAGAACCCAACATAAGAAACCTTGGTTAAAGAAAGTGTGATTTAGGTTAATATAAACAATAATGTGAGGGTTTCAAAGAGTAATATATTTTGAGGTTTAGTTTTTCATAATTTCCTTATGATATAAATATTTATAACTGATGATTAAATATTTATATACTAAAAATGGTCATTGAAAGCAGAAATAATGTTAATAATAGATGTGATGGACAATATTGAAATGAGAATCAAAGTAGGATAGATGATGGTGTTGAAAACATTATAGTTATTCTCACCAAATTATATCGATTTATGATTAATAACTTGAGTCTTTCCAAATATCTGAAATAACCAATTAAAAGAATGATTGAGTTTCATAGAATATCTGGTCTCAAAGACTGTGAGGAAAAACATATTAAATTTTATACATGTCAAAAATTTCAGATGAAAAACCCAAGGAAATAAATCAAATAACATTAATGTTTTTCATGTATAGAAGGATTGGCCATTAAGATCATGATTTTGGAGATGGGATGGAGAATATAATCAATGAAATAGGGGTGTAGAATGTATATTTGGTGAAATATTTAGAGTTTGGGCATTATAAAAACAATTCCCTTACCCAAAAAATTAGGTGGATAACAATCATCATCATCCTCTAAAACAAAGTAAACAATGGATATCTTATTTTATCCCCACCACTGAAGTGGGTAAAGAAAAATAAGGGTAAAAGTTATACTCACCCTTTATATTATGTTTCTAGATATCTAACTGGAATCTTTTTCTATCCACCCTTGTATGCATAAGATGTTTTCTAATAGAATAAATTCAACAATCTAATGATCTGATATTATATTATACTATTATTATATCTTGAAATTATGTTTTAATGAATATTATTCGTGTTAATATTGATATTGTTTCCTTTAGGGAAAATTAATATGATTTTGAATTGAATAACATTCTTTTCATAGATTGAACATTAATTGGGAGAAAAAATGAACTCAAAATTCGTATTTCAAATAAAATTATAAATATATATATTTAAATTATAATTATGACCCCTCTTTAAAAACAAATTTCATTATAATAGTTACGACACATAATCATCAATGATTTTTATCTCAAATGTTTAGAAAGAAACTCAATATTTGGATATAACTCTTATGAAGTAATAAATGAGTTTTAGAGTCCCATGTGAATTTTTATAGTTGATAAAACATTATAAATTTATTCTTGAGTCATGTAAATCATATATAAGGGAGATTTAGTGCTTCAGAACTCTCATGTACTAGTGTTTGCACTGACCCTAGTCTCCTCGTCGCCGCCCCTCCTCAGCTTCTCATCCAATCCCTATATGGATTATTCCTCACGCGACACAGATCTTACATCGACTACTACTAGGATAGTGTCCTTATCCCCCTTGCGTGATGCACAACCCTTTGTCTTCTCCCTGGCACTATCGACAATGACAACACCACCCCCTCCTCCATGATCTGGAGCTTCAGATCCAAGGTTTTTTGTGCTTGGAGGCTTCCTAGGATCATCCCCATCCCTAAATTATCCCCTACACTAATGGTCGATGTGGAGGTCTCAAATGGTGTTCCTCATATCAGTTTGGCATGGATGGGTCTCTTAGTCAGATGACATCAGTGATGCGGTCGTTATTCTTGTCGGTGAAGCTCCCCACATTAAAGGAACAATGATGTGGTCATCCTTCGGACCTTCTGGAGTTGAGATCTTTATTGGTGAGCCCCTTTCTTATAGTTTTTCCTAGGTTATTGTATTTTTGTTGTTTGTTTGGTTTTTATGGACGCAGTTTGAGGTAGAAGCATCATTTCCATTTTTCAGAGTATGTATATACAAATGGAAGATGTAGGAATGTATAGTATAGACAATGCCATATCCTTAAAAGTTTACTCCACTGTTATTCTAGTTATGGAGGGTGAGCATCTGTGGTTCCAACATGGTTCATGGTGTTCTATATTGGGGCATTGTTTTTTGTTTTCCAGAGTTAGTTTTCATATATGGATGATAGATGCAGGAATTATTTGTTCCAACAATGTCATCTATTTAAGAGTTTAGTTCCAGTTTTCCTCATGATTATATCTGGGCTGGGGTTTTGTCCTCTTCCTGGGTCAATATGAGGTCACAAAGGGAGACCCATGGAATACTCAGGACTGAGAAATTACCTCACCTGCTCTCCCCTTTTTGATGTTTTCCCCTTCAGGGTTCTTTTTTTGTTTTCTAGGGTCTGGTTTCGCTATTTGATGATTCTTCTCTGCTCTTTTGGCCTTACACTTCGTGCATGTTCCCCCACTATGGACTGGTTCGATGGTTTTTTAGTATATTTAGATAGTGTTGTTGGATATTATGATGACATTTCTGGTCTTGGAGGATCTTGGGTATGGTTTTATTGTGGCTGGTTCTAGCATGGGTTTTCTGTCTGTTTTTTCATGTTAGGTTCTATCTTAGCCTAAAAGTGATGATCCTGTCTATTTTTGTGGTGTTTTGGGTAGGCGTGGTCTTGGACAACGTTCTTTTCCCAACTCATTAATGGCACCTTGGGATGGTATGCTGGTTCTCACATAGCCTCAAAGTTATTTGTAATGGTGGGTTCTCACATAAATAAAGAGTGTTTTTCAACAATAAAAAAAATTAATTGTCAGTCAATCATGTAAGTCATATGTATACCCTTTACATTATTCCTTTTTAAGTGATAATTAAAATTTGAAGGACACAATTTCATTAAGTGTGGGGATGGTGGGGGTAACAAAAATAGATTTTGGATCCTTCAAAATAAAAATTATGTTTTATAACTTATTTCACATGCTACACTCAAAGAAAAAAACATCATTATAAGATACATTTATTAATAAATTTGTAACAAAATAATATGATGGTAGACCATTAAATATTCAGATGATATATAATTAATTTGAGTTAATATTGAATATGATTTTTTTCAATAAAATACATTTTCTTTGAAATATGTTTTATCTTTTAAATGATAAATTTAAAAAAAATAGAAAATAAGTTTTATGAATTAAAATTCATTTATAAATTCTTCACATAAAAAATAATTAGTAATAATTTTTTATTTTTTTCTTAAAAGGTTGATTTTTAGTCAAAAAACACTTTTTTGGGAAAATTTATCTTATTGATTTTTTTCATTTTATAAGATTATCCTAAAAAGTTAAAAACAATTAATGTTATGAAATATTAATTTAAGGAACATTATTATCAATTTTCATATATTATTTGTACTTATAATTCTATTTTGATGATTTATTTAAAAATATCACATTAATAAAAAGTATTAATTTTAATCTTTTACTCTAATGAAGTGTATTGATGGTGACATTCAGTTTTGGATTTACATGAACGCCTAATAAATTTTATTTTTTTTATAAATGAATATATTTCATTAAAAATTGTATCCATGATAATTATGTTATATAAACTTTTAAATATTATTAAGTTATTTTCCTAAAAACATTTTTTATCTAATTATGTGTATTTATTTTAGAGTTAACTTTACTCACCAATTGAAATAAATAGTGTTAAAATGATTTTCAAATTTTATATTAGGATTAAATTCGGTAAAATCATCCAATAATAGTTTTCCTTAATGTTATTTATGTTTGGTAAGCATTAAGTACCAAGATAAATGTAATCATTGTAAAATGGTAAAAGTAAAAAATCAGAAGCCCCAAATGACTCTTACATAGTTTCAAAATGGATACATGAGAGGATTTAAAAACATAGCTTATACCACACACCCTCTTGGTCCACTTTAGAATCCTTGACCCTATAATATTGTCATAACATCATTGAAAACTAATTAGCATTTCTAAAAGGTCCCATTTTCTCCTATTAAAAAGGGTACCACTACCACCCTTCAAACATGCTCTTAACTATCGATTTACTCCTTAGAACCCTACCCAAAAAGCATAAGATCCTAGTCACTTGTAGTGTAACACCTCAAGATTTTATGATATTTTTCCTTTCAAATAAATTTAATATTTTCAATATCTTTTTTACAGTTAACACTGAGTCCAAATGAAATGTGATGTATTATTGATTTATTATCATTTACTGTGATATTTATCACCTAGATGTTAGATTGGTGGGTATGAATAAGTCTTACAGAATTATGAAAAAAAATTTGTTTATAGATGTTTAAAATGAATTCAATTTTTATTAATTGATAATAAATGAAAATAAAATTCTTATGAAAGTAAAATAGAAGTTTTTCTGAAAAAATAATTTTTAGGTGCTTAGTGTTTTTTCATCATAATAAACTAAATTTATAAATGTTATTGAATTATTTTAAGGAAATTAATATATATTATATATCTATTAGAATATTTTAACATTCATATAATATTTTTTCTTGTAAAAATATTATGATAAATCCAATTTTAGGCTTAAAATGTATTTTCCTACAAAATGTTTTTCATTGAGTTTTGCATACATATTTTAAAATGAATGTCTACCACTTATAGAAAAAACAATTATAAAAAATGGATCCCATATCTAGATTCAGGATATTAATATATTTTAAATAGTTCCATTTTATTATTTTTCCCATTAAAAATAGTAACCTTATTAATTTAAGGCCACCACAGTAAACATAAAATTGATAAATAAGGATAAAACAGTGGGATAAGCCCTTAAATTTTGCCTAAAAATTCCATTATCCTATTTTATGAGTGATGATAATTCAATTCCAGCATGGTCTCAAATTTTCGGCCACAAGGTTCAATTATTCTTTCATTATGACCATTATATTAATTTATCAAGAGAATAAATACAAAATTTCACTCTATTGACAATAATATCACTAATATTATTACATAAATATAAAACAATGTTAATTTAAATACAATTTTTTTAGAAATATTAACTATTTATTATCATGGTGATATATTTTTATTTTTTAGTCATTGAATAATTACATTAAATACTTCCATAACTCCAACACAATATTTATTTAATTAATAGAAAAAAAATAAATGATTTTAAAAATAATAAAAATTATACAATTTCATTAACGTATTCTAAAAAATTAATTTTTTATTTAAATGATATATATTATGGGTGATTAAAATGTTTGTATTTTAATTCCATTTTGTTCATATTGTTTTCTATGTCAAATTAAGTGAATGGTATTAAAAATTTCATTAATGATATTTTATAATAAATAAAAATTTAATAAATGATATAAAATTAATGAAAATCATATATTCATACAAGATAATGGTATATGTTTAATTTATCAACCATGGTCCATTTATGTGTCACTTATGTTTTTTATGGTATCATTCTAAACCTTTAATGAGTAAAAAACATTAATATTAATGTAACTACAAAAGGTTTAATAGGGGTTAAAACAAGGATATAAAGATGAAATATAACATAAAATTGTTCAAATTTTATTTTATGATACAATGGATAATAATGGTCATCTTATATTTCTATTATATTAATTTTTATTGATTTTTTTGATTAAAATTAATTTATATTTATTTAATGTTGTCATTATTTTCTAGAGTGCCCCTACCATCACTCATACATGGAAATCAGATCTCCTTCATTATTCACAATTTTTTAGACTTAAATTATAGATAATACCTGATATAATACCTTCTTATATTTCTTTTTTATATCTTAGAGCATTTGGTCTTTCCAGAATACCATCCTTTCAAAGCTTAAGATGTAAGCCTATTTCTTCTTCTACCTCCCCTAAATCCTTTGTAAAAATTATAAAAAAAATAATTTAGTATCTAAAATATATATTATAATAGTTATTTTTTACTTAACAACCATTATCTACCTTCTTTATATCCATTGAAAAATGATAATTCTGTGTCTGCATACGTGTGGACTCCCACCTCTACAAAGTGATGTGAATCGTTACTAATTTTTTATATTCATGGATAGTAATAAGGGTATATCTAATGAATAATTATGATATATATGATATAATTATCATATAATGATGAATTATTATTTAACATTATTTTATTCCATCTATTGATGATTGAAAATAGCATTCACATGTATATATGTCCTACCATCTCTATGAGTGGTTTAATTAATTTTTCAATCTATATCTTTTGTGTATGATAATATATATAATGAATATATATAATATTGATATCATTATTTTTATTCTGGGGTGATGTAACCATTATAAAATTATAAGTATAGATCTACAAAACTAAAATTCTTATGAGAAATGAAACAGTTAGCACTTGGAAATGGAGATTTTAATAAGAAATTATTAATTAATAAGTGTTATAATATTATAAGTGGAACATTTAGGATATTTTATGAATAAAAATAAATCATTTATAGAATTCTAATAAATTCAAATTTACATTATTGGAGGTTAATGACCTTTCAAATAATGTCAAACTCGAAAGGGTTTTATTCTATAATGTATTTGTATACCAAGATTGTTTATGATTAATTTTCAATTAATGAAATTTCATGATATATTTATAATAAAACACATAAATTTTCCTCTCCTATAATAATATCTAGATATTAATTGTTT
Source organism: Viscum album (assembly GCA_963277665.1). Taxonomy (NCBI): domain Eukaryota; kingdom Viridiplantae; phylum Streptophyta; class Magnoliopsida; order Santalales; family Viscaceae; genus Viscum; species Viscum album. The sequence goes on from OY728129.1 coordinate 1,819,663,991, forward strand.
TATATTTATAATCTCAATAGGGTGAAAGAATTGTTTTTAATTAAAATTGACTTTATTTCACTTTTCAGTTGAAAATTATTTTTCTTCCTTATCCATGTTTTCTAAAAATGTTTTCAAAAAATGTTCTTACTCTTATAATATAAATTTTAAAATTAATTTTTAACCATTGTTTATTTTTTGTTAATGTGGTTTAAAAATATTATTCTTGTAGTTTTTTTAAGTGAATTACTTAATTAATTTTACAAAAAAATTGAATGGAATCATTGTTTTAAAGTATACAATATGGATAAAATTCCTCACCATCATGACCAATAAATTATTTGAATATTCATTTTTTCTCATTTAAGTTTTATTTCAATGAAATTGTTTTATTTAATATATGGTATATTTTTTGATTTTTTAGAATTTATTTTATTATAAAAAGTGTATTTTCCTCTAGAAATATTCCAAGTTATATTTTAATGTAAATTCATCTAATATGATATCCTTTGATGTTATAGATGATTTAATGGGGATATGATCAAATTATTCTATCCTTATTCCTTCTCTGGAGGTTTTTAAATTTATTTAAGTGATATTTATAAAACCCATTTCCTTTTTCATGTTTTATGCTATGATGAAATGACGAAAGGTTTATGAAACCCATTTCTTTTAAACGGTTTATAATAAAATTAAATGTTTATGAATACTTTTTCCATTCATCACATAATGATATGATTAAGATTTTTTCAATTTTTTATACATATTTATGATTTTCATTATGTGACGGGTGTAATTAGAATTCGTTAGACTTCTAATGCACTGGTTAATGATGGATATCTCCGGAGACAATAAAGATTGTAATGGGAATTAAACCCACATCATTATGACAATCTACCCACTATGATAGTATTAGAAGTGAAACTTTTATAATATAATGAAATGGGGACTAATCCCAATCCTCAATGATAGTCCTAGTGGCGATCCTTGACTACTATGGAAATAGTTTTGATTCTTATGTGCATGCCACAAACATACGATTTAAGAAAATGTTATGATCTCATCACTCATATTCTCTAATTCATTTATTATTCATGTCTTATGTTTAATCATTGTTTATTCAATAACTAATTATTATGATCAATGGTATTCAAGGAATGGTTTGGAAATTTTATTCTCATGTTCTCATACCTTAATAATCATGTTATGATTAATTTTTCATTGATATATTCCTTATTTAACCTTGCCGAGGAACAAAGATAAATCAATATTATGTTTTTTGTCAGTAGGTTATGAAAAGTGGTTTTAAAAATGATATTTTTTATCTAGGTTCTAGTTATCAAGAACTTATTATGAGTTGATGTATTTTAGGTATGAACAAATTTTTTATTCATCCATGTTATCGATGATTCTAAATCTTTATAGATATGGCATGGGTTATAATGTTATGTTATGAATATTAATATAATAAGATATAATATTTTGGTTTTAAATGTACTGTTCACTATAGTTTTTATTATATCAAGGTTTATTTACCTATATAAAGTATTTTGTGAAAATATTATAGATAACCCTAAGGATAATCCTATGTATAAAAGAACCTCAAATGTTATTGTAATGAAAGGTGTGTGATTTTACTAAAAAAATTCATCATTGTATTTATACTATAAGTGGGTGTTTTTTTCATGGATTAATCTATGTGTAATAACACTAAAAAGAGTTGGTCGAGTATATCTCAGCCATCATTCTGATATATGGTGATTGTCCCATTTATTTACCCTTGGTTTTACATTCTTGGGGGATATTCTTTAGTTAATTCACATTTTCATTATATACCATTATAATGGATTTGAATAGATGATGAAAATGAATGAATAATGTTATACTTATGGTTACATATATTGAAAATAAGTTTTCATGATTTATAAATTATATGAATTATTTTTCTTGATTGATCCAAATGATAAAGGATACCAGATGGCTAGGCTAATGATATTAGTTTTAGCAAGTGATTGAAGATATATCAATGAAGTTAAATTTGTGAATAATGTACTAAAATATTGAAGTATCATATTTGTTCATATTATATGAATTCCCTTATATTGTTAAATATATCTTGTAATTTTAATTCCTATACTCAATTAATGGATGATAAAATATCAATTAAATCCCAAAATAGTATGAATACCACATCCCATGTTTAGGATTCATCTTCAATTTATGTTAGTGGAAATGTGCTTAATGGAAATATCATTATTCTTCATCTAGTTGTATTTCATGTTATCATCATCATGAATTGGTTTTATTTACATAAATATCACATTAATTTATATGAAATGGAATTCATTTTTGATATTCTAAACCAACATATGACTGACTTTCAGTGCGTTGATAAATATGAATCTACAATGCAAATTAAATACATTGTAAGGGTTTTGATTCCAATTCAAAAGAACTATTTATTTTAGATGTTTTAGAAGAAATAAAACATAAAATATATACCTATTTTTCATGTATCACATAAAGATTTTATGAAATATATTTTCAAATCAATTTAATTTCTTTGATATCTCACACTACACAAAACATCAAGTTCAAACAAACTGTGATATAATTTTAAAATATTAATAATTTATTTGTTAGTTATAAACTAATTGTTAAATTAGCATGTATATAGATTAATAGATAATTATAAAAATTATATGGTTTACACAAAATGAAATAAATTCATTGGTTAATAATTTATTGGTAAGTAAAAATAATAAGCATTTTAATTAAAAATGAAATATTTTTCTGAATTTTTTATGCATGCATTATGTTTTTATATTAATAAATTAAATTAATCACTATTTTTTGATGATTTTAATGGTAATTATGTATTATGTATTCAATCAAATTTTTTTTGATCATTTATATCATTTTTTTCTAAGTGTGGTTTAATAATAAATCTATGTTTATTCTTACAGTTGTTGTTTTCTAAAATGTGGTTATTTCATGAACTTGTTTTAAAATAAATTTTTACCAATTTTAGAAAATATATTATAAAAAAATTAATTCATTTTTAGAATTTTATTGAAAATTATATTAGATTTATTGTTTTATTATTATCTGAAATGTTTAATTTGTCAATAAAGAGTGATAATACTGATTGTTTTGGAAACTGGATTTTCATTTAAAGTATTTAGAAACCGACGTATTGTTTTAATTTTTTTAAAAGTAATTTTTTTAATTTATAATATTATTAATACAATTTGTATGATTGGAATTAATTTCATATTGATTTTTTATACAGTAGCTTTTTATACTTATGGAAACATTTTCTTTGGAGAAGCATTTTTTCTTTGGGTATTTGGGTTTAATTTTAAATCATATTCCCTATATTCTATAAATTAAATTTGGGAAAATGAAATACATATTAGGAATAAAAATAATTAATATTAAATAATAAGGTAAACTTAATTTATGGTCATAATGAATAGTAACATATGTAAAAATTAATAACCAAATTTAAATTTTAAACGAGTTTTCATGAGGGTAATATAAATATATATATGGGATAAAATGACTTAAAAACTTGTCCAATTCCTATTTTATAACCATATTTAGACAATATAACATATTTAGTTATATAAATATCCATTTTGGGGCCTTTTGGTGTGAAAAAAACATGATTATATCTTTTTCTTTTAAATAATTTCAACTGTGACATCTCCCCACTCATAAAAGGACACCCACTCTCCTCTCCAAATGGAATTTAAAAAGCCTTTTGGTTCATAAAATACATTATAAAAAATATTCCATACATCCCACCCATATAATTAGAGGTCTTATTTTGATTAGTAAACCATCCAAAAAAGTCTTTTGGTGCAAACATAATGAAGTTGCCTAAAGAAAATGCATCATTCTTAACTGAGTGTTTTTATTTTATTACTTTTTCAATATCATATAAATCATATAAACCAATGATGATGTAATAAAATAAATATCTCACATATTCTTAGATGTTATCATTTTAATTCCATAACATATATTCATCTCATTTTACTAAAATGGGAAATGAAATTGTTGATCATGTGCATACAAGAGTAACACCTTATAAATCGATGTAATTCATTCTCCATAACCGCATCTCATGAGTGGATATAATGTTATATTTAAATTATATATATTATATTTATTAAATAATTATATATCTGGATTTATAATATAATATCTACCTCCTTACCTTCCAATCCTTTCAAAAATGATAGTGTCTCCCCTGCGTACATGTGGACTACCGCCTTCACAATGTGATTTGACACATTATTCATTTTATTTTGAAATGAATGGTAATAATTTTACTTTTAATAAAAATATAAGATTTATATGATATAAATATGATCATGTAAATGGGAATTAATTTTTACCCTTTTTCCATTCATTGAGAAAATGCAATTAATGTTCACGCGTACATACGACCTACAGTCTCTATGAACAATTTAATATATTTTTATATATCTACAATTTATTGATAACTCCATAAATATATATAATTATTATATATGATATTTATATCAATGTTAATATTATTTTGATGATGTAATAATAATCAAATTATGAGGACCAAAACTACCAAACCAAATCATAAAAGAAAACAAAGTAGTTATCATCCAGAATAGTGATTTTAATAATGTATTGTTGAAAATAGATTATTAAAGGGTTATAAAGAATCATATGTGGTATTATATATATTATTTTGGTTCTATAATATATTTATAAAAAACTATATTTATTATATAGGTGTTTCTAATAAGTAAAATTAATGTTGAGACATGAGGTAGGGGATTTTCAGCAGACTTTCACTTCTTTAGGACACATTCCATATACATCATTTATTCCTTTAAAGTGTTATATATTCTGAAAATTAATGTATTTAATGATTAATTTCATGATAATTATGGTATATACACTTCCATATAATGTTATTTATTTCATTGGGATTACAATAAAAATGTTACTGATATGGTATGGGTTTTATGTTACAATCACATCGGTATTAGGTTTGTTTATGAATAAGTTTTAGATGTCAAAATGTTATGATCCATATCTCATGAATCATATAAATGTAATTATGTTATGTTTATTTTTGTAAAAAAAGGTTTTTATTCCATTTTACTCTCTTTATTTACTGAAGATGGTAAAAGAAATTTTTTATGGAAAACTGAATTTATCTCTCTTTGGTCGATCAAAATATTTAATCTAGTTCCATTTTTTATAAAAAGGTGTTAATGAATGTGTTAAATATTATTTATTTATTGAATATGGTAATTCTTACACATGTTTTAATTTTTTTTTAAAATAGTTTAAAATGAATATTATAGTCTTTTTCCAAAGGAGGCACTCTTGAATTTTTTAATAAAATATAAATGGAATCATTGTATTACCCTACACGACATGAATGAAATTTTTTACTTCATGACCAATAAATTATTTAAAGAATAATATACATGTTTTCATGTTACTTTTCTAAAAAACAAATTCTGTAATATTCACAAAAATTTAGGATTTTTAAAAAATAAATTTCTTTTTAAAAAAGGTATTTCCCCTAAGAAATTTTCCAAGAGATCATTTTAAAAAAATTAAATATATGATGATATCCTTTAATGATTCAAATTCCTTATTAGGGATATGATTTTATGATATCATCCTTATTATTTATATGGATGGTTTATGATTATGATGATAAGTTGTTTATGAAAAAAAATTCTTTTCCATGAGTTCTTCCATGATGAGATACATATGAAACCCTTATGTTTTCCATGAGTATTGATATGATGAATTGAATAAATGTTTTTTAAACCAATTTATTTTTTCACAAGTCATTCCATGATGCTATTCTTATGAAATTCATTCATTTTCATGGGTTATGATATGATGAATTCATATTGATCTTATATCACACATCTGTATGATTTTAATTATGTAATGGGTGGTCCCAAAATTATATATACATAAAATGTATTGGGTAATGATCAATATATCCTGAGATAAAGAGGATCGAAATGGATATTGAACCATATTCAGTGAAGTAATACTTCTACTATGATAGTCTTAAAGTGAACCTTCACTACTGAGATGGTTTGGGGTGTGATCCCATTACACTATTATAGCCTTATGAATGAGCCTTTACTACTAAGAAAATAATTTCCAATTCTTATGTTTATGCCATAAATATATGTTTTATGCCAATTTTATAATATCTTAGATCTTATTCACTTATTCCATTGTGATTAATTTTTTGTAAACATCCAATAATTATTGTAACACCCCGAGATTTTATGAAAAATAATCTTTTTAATTTCATTAATGTCTTGTGTTGTACGCTACACCAAAAGGAGCTTGAACAACACGCATTCTTGACTTGCCTTTCATTACACGCAATCGCGACCTTCCTCGATAGCGTGTGTAGTACGCAATACCGAGTGTCACTAAACAACGATATGCTATTAAAATATTATTAAAACTAGCAGTTATTAATAGTAAAATCCACTTTTTGAAATTTTGTAATTTTTTTTTTCAAAATGGACTTCATTTTTGGATTCATAATATCGAATTTAGCTGAGGGTGAAATTTTGGTACTTTTCGACTAACATTCATTTTCTGATGAATAGTAAAAATTACTAAATTTTAATTAAAAAAACCTTTTTAATGGAAATAATTAATAGTGATAAATTATTAATTTCAGTGGTTTTAATGTATATTTAGAATATATTTTTATAATTTAATACAATGTAGGTTATTGGATGGAATTTCACATTTAAACCAGACATAAACAAGTGTCAATCTTTTGATAGTTATTATCTCTTAAGAACACGCTATTTGTTTTGACGACGAGAATTAATTTTTAAATTAATTAATGAAACTTATATTTTTTGAATTTGGTAAAATAGACATCATTTTGGATTTCATAATATCAAATATAGCTTAGGATTAATTTTTGGTATTTTTGTGGAAATTTTCATTTTTTGATGAATATTGAAACCACTAAGTGGTAGTAAAAAAACAGTTTTTTCATAAAACTTAATTTTACTGCTTCTTTGAATGGAATTTCAAAAATCCTAGAGACACGGTTGATGTCAGTAAGTAAAATGTGGGTCAATGAGATGAAAATAATTTTTGGTGAGTAGTAACTTTTTACTTTTTCTTACCACAGTTAAAAGCAAATAGGGTAATTAAGGGTAAAAATGATATTATTATTACCATAACACATGTCCTAATTCTATTGGATAAGTGTAATTCGACCAAAAACAACCTTAGGAATAAAATATGACCATTTAGGCCCACTTGGATTAGATTAGGACATTTATTATTAATTTATTTAAAGAAGGGTTAAAATAGTTAAAATCAATGTTTAATAGGTATATAATTTTTAATATAGGGTTATAAATATGATAAATTCGACTATAAGTATTCATTAGAAATATAAAAGTATTTCCTACATAATGGTATTTTATTTGTAATTTTTATATATTAAATAGTTTGATTAATTTATGACACAAAGACGATGCAGTAAGTATCTTATTAATGAAATATTGACATAATTGATGTTATAAATACCAAAATAAATGTAATTTGAGACTTTTTTTGAATTCCACTAATTTTCTAGGTTAATATGACATGTTATTATTGATTTAAATAACTGTTTTTTAACTAATCATTCTGTTATGATTTTCACGAAAATCAATTACTAAATAGTGTCAAAATTGACATAAAATAGTTTTTAAAACATATATTATATTATTAATTGTTTCTTTATTTATACAAATCTATGGTTAATCCAAATGACTTATATATGGTTATATATATTAATAATAAACAACTTGGGGTTCTTTTGTCTTCTTATAATAGGTTTATTAACCTTATAGCATAAGAACACAAGAAGACCCAGTAAAAGTAAAATTATTTAACTTAATGTTAAATCTAAATGATAAGGTTAAAATAGGAACCTAAACTTGTCTAAATTATATTGGATGAGATTATTTCGACCCATACCCACCTTAGATTCTATATAAATCAATTTGGAGCTATTTAAAACCGAATTTGGATTTATAATAAAATACTATTTTTAGTTATTCCAAAGGTGCCCCTCTCCTCCCTTATAAAAGGGCACCTCCTCCCTCTCTTACTCACACCACTTTGAGCCTTCAATCTCGGCCATCCCCTGCCTAATTCTCTTCTCCACTTCCCTAGAAAAATTCTAGAGGTACTGTTCTTCTTCAAAGAGCAATTTTAGTGCCCTAAGAGGATGACTCAAAGAGGCGCTTCAAAGAAGAGGTAATGTGTGTTACCGATTCTTTCAACTTTATTTCTTCTTCCACTTCTTCTTCATATGTTGTTTCATTATGAAGTAATAACATCAGTATAACTCATATAATGATATGTTATTATAAGTATGAAACAACCCTATTTCACCCTCTATCCATCCTACGGAAAATGAAATCACCGCGCATGCGTACGTACAGAATACCGTCTCCACGCCGTGGTGTAATATATTTTCCACCACCACCTTACTTGGATGGGTATAATGGTGTACATAATAACTATATATGATTATTTTAAAGTGATATTGATTCTGAAATAGTATACATACACTCAAATACAATTCCATGATCATGAGAACGATATCATCGCTCGTACGTACGTACGGACTACCGCCTCCACGACACGATGCGATTCATTCCCCACGTTAACCATTTATGAATGATTATAAAGTATATATAATAAGTAATCATGAAATATATGACATAATAATGATACTAGATTTATGTTTATATATATGTATGTCATCTACTTAATTCCATTCAACTCAATAAGGAAATGAAAACAACGGTCATGCGTACGTACGGCCTACCGTCTCCATGAACGGTGTATTTCTTTCCATTTACTGATCTATTATATATATGTATATTCTGAATATATATTATATATAAATCATGTTTTATATTTTGGAATTAAGTAATCATGATCTATGTAATCATATGAATAATTTCAATTCAAAACACGGACGACAAATGAAACGATTTTACCCAAAACACTTTTTAACATGGAATTTACAAAAGAATGGGTAAAATGAAGTCATAAGTGAACCATATATGATATCATAAAAATAAGTACAATTCTGGAATAAGTCAATAACATTATTTAAATCATTATACAAGAGTTTTAGACACTTACAAAGAAAATCGGACCTATGTTAAGGGAAATATCACAATCGCATTTTTATCCGAGATTGTTTATACTTTGGTATTTATTGGGGTTTATTTTATCATCCACATATATGTTTCCTCAATATGTAATATTTATATCCTTATACAATTGTTTATATCCAATTTTACCCTTCGGTGAGTTTTTTAGTAAAACATATGAAAGGAATCTTTTGTCGTTTTTTGTACGAGATACTTTTTGACTTTTCCGACAAAAGTACGAGAAGAATGTTTTTTTTAACTTATACGGCATGAATTGATTTTTAAAACATTATTTCCAAGAATCTTCCTTTACATGTTTCCAAGTTTATTTTTAATCAACTTCATTTAGTTTAGAATTATATGACATGTTAAGAAAGGAAAAGTGTTTTTGAAGTAGAAAGGATATTTTCCTAACGAATGGAGTTCAAGTGCTTTATCAAAATTATTTTCCATATAAGATAATATTGGGTTCTATTTCTATCCCTATTATTATATTGATTTTATTATGTTGTGATGGAATTATTTTTATGAATTCCTTTATCTTATATGAATTGTTTTATGATGTCATGATTTTTAAGAATTCCATTTTTATTACATGGGTTATGCAATGATGTATGATTTATGATTTTGTGGCACACATAAGAATGGTATCATTATGAGATTGGTGGGACCTATATCTCCCTCCAATGCATTGGGTAAAGATTTTATATCTCATGAGATTGACATGGATGGAACGACAGGTTAAACCGGTTCAGTGAAACAGGACTGAAACGAGGAGTGAACTCGATTCAGAAATGGAATTTGTCCACTAAGACAGTCTTGGCAATGAGTCTTGACTAATAAGAAATGATTCTCTATGATTATGTGTGTATGCCACAAAGTTTCATGTTTTATGTTATGATTATTGGGATTACATTTCTCTATTATGATTTATCACATGTTATGATATTATGATCTCTTTTATAGGTGAATATTTCTAAAATGTTATGTTCTTATGAATATGATGTGATTCATAAATCTTTTGTTTACCCTTACTGAGCATTTTATCTCACCCTTTTATGTTTTCTTTTCCCCAGGATATAAAGAAAGGTTTTAGGTATAAAAAAAGGAAGATATTTATGGGAGATGTTCAAGATCTTTCACCACGATTAGAAGATTATATTCCGAGTTTTCAAAGACACTAAACTATTACGGTCCTTGTGTATGTGTTTTTGTTATGTACTTAGTATTCTGCAAAAGCAATGTAATGTCAATATACGTTAAGCTTCAGGTATCTATAGTTGGTATCAAGAGAAAGGTTTAGTCAACCTTTGGAAACTAGGATGCGAGAACTTTAGTTAGATCCTTATAGATATTTTTAAGGTATGTATAGGGATGTCCCTAAGGTTAAGTATAAGTATAGGTTATAGTACTAGAATTACGGTAACCTATGATGTTAGATATTGAAGTTACTCCCCCTTTATTATGTTGTTATACCTAGTGTGATTTTTGCCTCTCACACTATGATTTTTGGGTTTTAGATGATGGCTGGAACCCGAAGGAACCGTGTTGATCAATGTAATGGGACAATTCAATGATTGTCCTCCAGAACAAACAAATGTTATGAGATATGGAGTGAAAATCTTATTGTTATACTTACACAAGCTATGAATCATTCTGGAAATCCAAATGAGCAGAGAAGGGAACAATATTCTATTGAGTCCTTCATGAGGCAACGTCCACCTTCTTTCAGTAGGTCTTCTGATCCACTTGTTGCTGAACAATGGATCATTACCACTGAAAAGATATTTTTAGTTCTTTAATGTTCTGAACATGATAAAGTCATCTTAGGAGTATATCCTTTGGAAGGTGAAGCTGATCAATGGTGGAATATTATCAAGAATACGAGGCCAAGAGATGAAATTGAGTCCATGTAATGGGATGAGTTCAATAACTTCTTTTTCAATAAGTACATCCCTCGTATTCTTCAAACAAAGATGGAGAATGAGTTTCTTGAACTAAAGAAAAAGGATGATGAATCTGTTGGTATATACGAAGCGAATTTTACAAGGCTTGCAAGGTATGCATCTGGATTTATCATCCAACTTGAAATTAAACTTGATCGATTCTTCAGTGGCTTAAAACCAAATCTTCGAAGGGCATTAGCTATAAGAGACATCAATTGCTATGAAGAAATTGTGTGTTGCGCTATCAAGGTAGAAATGGAAGTTGGTGTTACTTATCCATCTCATAGTTTTGACAAGAAATAAAATATGGTGTTCAAAGTGAAATCTCAGAATAATGGTGAAAAGAAGATGAATGTTTCCTTATGCTAAAAGTGTGGAAAGAAGCATGATGGAGATTGTCTTAAAGGGACTAGAAAATGTTTTAAGTGTGGAAAAGAAGGTCATAAAGTAGCTGAGTTTCAAAGTAATGGAAAAAGGGTTTCTAATGATGTGAATAAACAAAAGACTACAGAGAACGCACCACCAACACTTCAATGCTTCAAGTGTAAGGAAATGGGTGATTATGATAATAAATTCCCTAATCCAAGGGTTAGTGATGATTGACATGAGCAACCACTTAAGGAAAAGGACAAAGGGAAGTCACATGCGATCACTATTGGTGATGTTGAATATGAAAACGATGTGGTGGAATGATTAAGTGTTTATGTAATGGGATTACAAAATAATGTTTTATATAGTATCGTGGAATATTGGAATATTTATTGGCCTATTGTGGTTTTCAATGGTACCGGTAACCATGGAATGTGATTGAGATATTTTAAAAAAAAGATGATATGCACATAATGAAGGGAAAACAAGAAAATTAAATGTTTGACTGTATTCATAATCTCATGATTGATATAAGGACTAAGTGATATCATGGGTTGAGTATATAGAATTTTGAGGATTTTGGTATGTGGAAAGAGTTAACTTTTAACAGCGTTCATGTTTTCAATAAGGTTCAATGGGTATTCATTTTTTTCAGGAGAATACATGATTAAGGCCTTCTAATGTTTGGAATGTGACCAACAAGACATATCTCATGATATATGGGGATCAACAATGGTATTAACATGTTAGTTGTATAAACTCTTGGGTAATCATTTTCACTATAATATGAGATTAGACAGCATTATTTTGGATAAGCCTAAAGATTGGAATGGATTATTTTGGACATAAGTTATTATTGTTTAAGGATAGAAGTTTTTTTCAATATTATTTATGGGATGTTATAGTAATGTAGTTTTAGAAAAAGGAAAACCTGCAGGATGGGCGACATCCCATCGCGTCGGACAAGGCTGTGGGAATCGAACCCACAACCGAAGTGCGACTGGCCTTTTTCACCTACCACTGGACTATAGGAAGTCCCTATTTAGTAGAAACTAGTTTTATTATATTAAGCAGTATGATATAATAAGTATAAGTCCATTTTAGGAACCATATATAATTAATCTCACTATATGTGGACTTATGTATTTTTTTTATAACTTTTCTAACCTTTTGTTTGAGACAGATGGAGTGACCCATCATTCTATCACATGATCTACTAACACATCATGAATGAAAAATTAAAATTCATTTCTTTAAGAGATGAAGTGGAAATTTTCCAAAGAACGACCAACGGTGAGACTATACCAAAATCACGAAAGTATTTCTTCTAATTCCAATTACATCAACTTTAGGGAAATGATCTTGAAAACCAAAAATGTTGTCCTATTGCTCTTATATCTGTTGAATTAGATGGTACCTTAGATCGTCACAAATTTATGGCTTTGTGATTGCTAGATTTTCTATAGCCATGTTCTCTACCACTCTCAATCAGAACATGATGGTTAGATTTCTCTTCCATATCCATATTTTCACCTATGTGGAAACCCAGTGATTAGTTTATTTGGGTAACCGTTAAGTTTCATACTTTTGTTTTTAAAGATTGGTTTTGATATTCCTTTTTACGATGTGGGTTTCTATTAATGAAATTTTCTAGTAGAAAACCATTTATAATCCTCGACGAATTTCAAAGGTGAAATTCATTTTAAGGGGGGTAGAATGTAACACCCCGAGATTTTATGAAAAATATTCTTTTTAATTTCATTAATGTCTTGTGTTGTATGCTACATCAAAAGGAGATTGAAAAACACGCATCCTTGACATGCCTTTCATTACACGTAAACGTGACCTTCCTCGATAGCGTGTGTAGTATGCAATATCGAGTTTCACTAAACAATGATATGCTATTAAAATATTATTAAAACAAGCCGTTATGAATAGTAATAACCACTTTTTGAAATTTTGTAAATTTTATTTTTCAAAATGGACTTCATTTTTGGATTCGGAATATCGAATTTAGCTTAGGGTGAAATTTTGTTACTTTTTGGTTAACTTTCATTTTCTGATGAATAGTGAAAATTACTAAATTTTAATTAAAAACAACCTTTTTAATAGAAATAATTAATAGTTATAAATTATTAATTTGAGTGGTTTTAAAGTATACATAGAATATATTTTTACAATTTAATACAATGTTGGTCATTGGATGGAGTTTCACATTTAAACCAGGCATAAACAAATGCCAATCTTTTGATAGTTATTATCTCCTAAGAACACGCTATTTGTTTTGACGGCGGGAATTAATTTTTAAATTAATTAATGAAACTGATATGTTTTGAATTTGGTAAAATATACATCATTTTTTAGTTCATAATATCAAATATATCTTAGGCCAAACTTTTGGTATTTTTATAGAAACTTTCATTTTTTGATGAATAGTGAAACCACTAAGTGGTAGTTAAAAAAATGAATTTTTCATAAAACTTAATTTTACCGCTTCTGTGAGTGGAATTTCAAAAATCCGAGAGACACGGTTGATGTCAGTATGTAAAATGTGGTTCAATGAGATGAAAATAATTTTTGGTGAATAGTAACTTTTTACTTTTTTTACCACGGTTAAAAGTAAATAGGGTAATTAAGGGTAAAAATGATATTATTATTACTGTAACACATGTCGTAATTCTATTGGATAAGTGTAATTCGACCAAAAACAACCTTAGGAATAAAATTTGACCATTTAGACCCACTTGGATTAGATTAGGACATTTATTATTAATTTATTTAAAGAAGGGTTAAAATAGTTAAAATCAAAGTTTAATAAGTATATCCTTTTTAATATAGGGTTATACATAAAATAAATTAGACTATAAATATTAATTATAAACCTAAAACGATTTCCTACATAATGGAATTTTATTTGTAATTTTTAGACATTCTATAGTTTAATGTATTTATGACACAAAGATGATGCAGTTATTATCTTAGTAATGAAATATTGACATAATTGATGTTATAAATACCAAAATAAATGTAATTTGAGACTTTTTATGAATTCAACTAATTTTATAGGTTAATATGACATGTTATTATTTATTTAAGTAACTTTTTTTGAACTAATAATTCTTTTATGATTTTCAAGAAAATCAATTACTAAATAGTGTCAAAATTGACATAAAATAGTTTTTACAACAAATATTATATTATTAATTGTTATTTTATTCCTAAAAATCTAATTTTTGTCCAAATGACTTAGATAAGGTTATATATATTAATAATAAACAACTTGGGGTTCGTTTGGCGGCTTATAGTATGTTTATTAACCTTATAGTATAAGAAAACAAGAAGACACGGTAAAAGTAAAATTATTTAACTTAATGTTAAATCTATATGATAAGGTTACAATAGGAACCTAAACTTGTCTAAATTCTATTGTATGAGAGGATTTAGACCCATCCCCACCTTATCTTCGAAATTAGTCAATTTATAGCTATTTAAAACCGAATTTGGATTTATAATAAAATAATATTTTTCGTTATTCTAAAGGTGCCCCTCTCCTCCCTTATAAAAGGGAACCTCCTCCCTCTCTTCCCCACACCACTATGAGCCTTCAAGCTCGGCCACCCCTAACCAATTCTCTTCTCCACTTCCCTAGAAACATCCTAGAGGTCCTGGTCTTCTTTAAAGACCAATTTTAGTGCCCTAAGAGGAGGACTCAAAGAGGCTCTTCAAAGAAGAGGTAATGTCTGTTACCGATTCTTTCAACTTTATTTCTTCTTCCACTTCTTTTCTTAGGTTGTTTCATTATGAAGTAATAACATCAGTATCACTCATATACTGATATTTTATTATAATTATGAAACAACCCTATTTCACCCTCTATCCATCCTATGGAAAACGAAATCATCGCGCGTGCGTACGTACGGAATACCGTCTCCACACCGTGGTGTAATCTATTTTCCACCACCACCTTACTTGGATGGGTATAATGGTGTACATAATAACTATATATGATTATTGTAAAGTGATATTGATTCTGAAATAGTATACATACACTCTAATACAATTCCATGATCATGAGAACGATATCATCGCTCGTGCGTACGTACGGACTACCGTCTCCATGACGCGATGAGATTCATTCTCCATGTTAACCATTCATGAATGATTATAAAGTATATATAATAAGTAATAACAAAATATATGACATAATAATGATAATGTATTTATGTGTGTATATATGTATGTCATCTACTTAATTCCATTCAACTCAATAAGGAAACAAAAACAGCGTTCATGTGTACGTACGGCCTACCGTCTCCATGGACGGTGTATTTCTTCCCATTTACTGATCTATTATATATATGTATATTCTGAATATATATTATATATAAATTATGTTTTATATTCTGAAATTATGTAATCATGATCTAAGTAATCATATGGATAATTACAAGTCAAAACACGGACGACAAATGAAACGATTTTACCCAAAACGCTCTTTAACATGGAATTTACAAAAGAACGGGTAAAATAAAGTCATAAGTGAACCATATATGATATCATAAAAATAAGTATGATTCTGTAATAAGTCAATAACATTATTTAAATCATTATACAGGAGGTTCGGACACTTACGATGCAAATCAGACCGAAGGTAAGGGAAATATCACAATCTCATTTTTATCCGAGATTGTATATACTTTGGTATTTACTGGGGTGTATTTTATCATCCACATCTATGTTTCCTCAATATATAATATTTATTTCCTTCTACAATTTATTATATCCAATTTTACCCTTCGGTGATTTTTTTAGTAATACATATGAAAGGAATCTTTTGACGTTTTTCGTACGAGGTACTTTTTGACTTTTCTGACAAAAGTATGAGAAGAATGTTTTTTTAACTTATACGGCATGAATGGATTTTTAAAACATTATTTCCAAGAATCTTCCTTTACAAGTTTTCAAGTTTATTTTTAATCAACTTATTTTAGTGTAGAATTTTATGACATGTTAATAAAAGAAAAGTGTTTTTGAAGTAGAAAGGATATTTTTCTCAAGAATGGAGTTCAAGTGCTTTATCAAAATTATTTTCCATATAAGATAATATAGCGTTCTGTTTCTATCCCTATTATTACATTGATTTGATTATGTTGTGATGGAATTATTTTTATTAATTCCTTTATCTTATATGAATTGTTTTATGATGTCATGATGTTTAAGAATCCAATTTTTATTACATGGGTTATGCAATGATGTATGATTTATGATTTTGTGGCACACATAAGAATGGTATCATTATGAGATGGGTGAGACCTATATCTCCATCCAATGCATTGGGTAAATATTTTATATCTCATCAGATAGACATGGCTAGAATGGCAGGTTAAACCGGTTCAGTGAAACATGACTGAAACGAGGAGTGAACTCGGTTCAGAAATGGACTTTGTCCACTAAGATAGTCTTGGAAATGAGTCTTGACTAATAATAAATGATTCTATATGATTATGTGTGTATTACACAATTTTTCATATTTTAAGTTATGATTATTGGGATTACATTTCACTACTATGATTTATCCCATGTTATGATATTATGATCACTTTTGCAGGTTAAGATTTCCAAAATGTTATGTTCTTATGAATATGATGTGATTGATATTTCTTTTGTTTACCCTTACTGAGCATTTGAGCTCACCATTTTATTTTTTATTTTCACCAGGATATAAAGAATGGTTTTAGGTAAAAAAAGGAAGATCTTTATGGGAGATGTTGAATATCTTTAACCACGATTAGAAGATTATAATCCGAGTTTCCAAAGACACTAAAATATTACGGTCCTTGTGTGTGTGTTTTTGTTATGTACTAAGTATTCCGCAAAATTAATGTAATGTCCATGTACGTTAAGCTTCGGGTCTCTACAATTATTACATGATTAATAATTATGATAATATATATTAAGGGAATGGTTTTGAAATGTTGCGCTCATTTTCTCCTACCCTTATGCTCATGTTGTGGATAAACAATCATTGATATATTACTTTTCTTCCTTTTCTGAGAATCTGGTCTCACCATTTCTTATGTTTCCTTCCATATATCATTATGTTTTTCAATTAATATTCATATATTCAGATGTGATATACATGTATGAAAATTTTGGGTCTCTATGGTTAGTATCATATAAACGATTGGAAATCCTTTGGAGACAATAATGAAAAAACATTACTGAGAACCATATAGATATTTCTACGTATAGTAACATATCATGCAATTTTTGTGAAGGATATATAGTTGTTTCTTTGAAATTAAATCCATTTCAATATTTTTATAGGTGGATGTGGATTAGGAAGAGTTTTATCAAGGGGTAATAAATATGAAAAGGGTCTATTGGGAATTGACTCGATCATCACATGTTGAATGAAAATGGGCCTTGAAGTACACCTTGTTTTACACTATTGGGGGATATTTCATGGGAATTAACAAACTCTTTATAATAATTCTTGATGGATTCAAACATATTATGACCGAGACTAAAATAAATTAAACCTAAGGTTCCATTGATTGAAAATAAGTTTTCATTATTTAGAGATACTATAAAAGATTTTTTATGATTATGTAGTTTCCCACAAAGATTATTATGGCTCACACTATGTTTTGTTGTTTTAGTAAATGAATGGAACACAAATTAACATTTTTAATCATTAATGTGACCAAAAATAAAATTATCGTGTACATTAGAAACCAAATATTATGGGATAAATAATGACAAATATAATATCTATGAATACTCAATGTTATCAAGACATGAATCATGATGAACATTAAAAGCTGAGTGTCACGACCCGTCCTCGGGGTCCGTGCCGTGACTACCCCAAGCCCGCCTTCCATAGGCGAGGGGCTAGCGACTAGCACCAAGGCATAAATCCTGGTAAAAAGGGAAGGCATATCCTTTGTAAAGTAAACAAACACCATATAGCAAGCAAGCAGAAGTAAACACTAAGTAAAAAATGAGTACAACAGTAAGTGCGAAAAAGTAAGTGGGCCAGTGTACAAACCCCAACTAAAAGTAAAGTACAACTCGAAAGGGAAAACAGCAACTGAAAAGTAAAGCCGCAGCCTCGATCCGTCCACTGGAAGTCCCACCTGAAGGGTGGGTACAGATAGCCTCCACTTCTCCTCGGGTCTAGCCGACCGCTCTGAGTATGTCCCGCCTAGTGGTCCACCTCCAGGTACCGTCCTGCTCCGCGAGCCTCAACCACGATCAGCGGTGTCCGTCATCTGCAACCAAAACAATGTAGTGCGGGCATAGCCCGTGCAGGGGTGAGTATAAGCTACTCAGTAGGGACCCCAAGACCCCCGAAGGTTTCCCAGAATCCACAAAGGATAATCCACAAAGGAAAAATACAATCACGAAGTAACATCTAACACTGCTTAGGTATATGCCCATACATATACCTAAGTCATCAATTCCAGTTCGCTCCAACCTCTGAACCAAAGTACAACCCAGTCCACACAGGAAAACACAACCCAATCCACATAGGAAAGCAAAACGTAATCCACACAGAAAAACACAACCCAATCCACACCGGAAAGAAAAACATAATCCACACAGGATCGCACAACACAATCCACAAAGGAAAGTAAAACAGGATTTAGCTCACACAGGTATACTTCTTCGTATGACGATAGAGATGATCAGATATATCCACTGATTCATGTAAGACGTCAGACCCACAAAGGATCGATAGGTACTAACCCCCGCAATGACCCACAAAGGATCTGACCCACACATGATCGATAGGTTACTAACCCCCGCAATGACCCACAAAGGATCTGACCCACACAGGGTCGATAGGTAACTAACCCCCACAAAAACCTAGACAGGATCGGACCCACATAGGATCTATAAGTGCTGGCTCACACAGAACCGTTGAGCGCTAACCCACATAGGATCGGACCCACACAGGATCGGTAGCACTTATCCATGTAGGATCGCTGAGTGCTGTAGTCTTCGCCGTCGAATCCACTGAGGATCTTTGTATAGTCATCGTAGTCGTCACAGCCACAAACGCAGCCAGCTCTAGGGTTCCCACACACAACAAGCTCGTTCAAGGGTGTCTGCTCCACAAGTCGAGAGGCTGATACATCAACTGACACATGTCTGGAGTTGATTTATCCAAAAGTTTCGTATCGTCGACAGGAACTCAGCGTCACAGACAGCATGTCAATCGGACGCTCGGTCTTGAAGTTATTGGCCTTTTCATCCCAGGGGCCCGGTTGGTTTTTAAGTCAAAACCAGCCCGACCATATTCCACCTACATCCAAATCTCGAGCAGAGTAATCCAAAAGATCCGTCTCACTAAGAGGAATCCAACAAAGTTGACGGCACATCAATCGGACGTCCGGAACTCAAGTTATGAGTGTTTCCGCTCCGAGGGCCCGGTTGGTTTCGTGTACGAAACAACTCGACTGAACCCAAAGTATTCCGAAACCTTGAGTGCGATATTCCAAAACGACTGTCTCGATCCAGGGATCATATCGCAACTGACGTTGCATCGATCAGAGGTCTGTAGCCCAAGATATGGGCAAAAGACCGAAGAGGGTCCGAAAATGGGGGTTTCGGGCCCGGACCGACCGGGCCCGAAACCCCCTGGGGAGGCCCGAACCGGGTCGACCTGACCCGGGTCCTGGTCAGCCTGGCTGGGCACGGGCCGGCCCGGTGGCCCAGCACACTGCCGTACGGCGCCAGCTGGCGCGGCCGAACGGCCGAGCCGTTCAGTTTGCCGGGGGGGCTGCCCCCTCGTTTTGTAACTGCGGCACCCCTTAATGGGGGTCGCTAGCTGGCTAGCCGGGGGTTTGAAACCCCGACTCCACTCCTTCCCGGTCGGCCCGCCCCGGACGGCCGGTTTCTGCTACCATGGGACCGGAGAAGGCCGGTCCCCTCCCTGCTCCGACCCCGGCGGTCCGTTTCCGGCCGCCGATTCCCATGCTCTGCCGCGGCCCGGTTCCGATCGCGGCCTTCATCCGTCTGGTGCGGCGTGACGGCGCCGCACCCCTCCGCCGTGGCCCCACTCCGGCCACAGTGCTTTTGCGGTTCTCCGGTGCGGCGCGACAGCGCCGCGACTTGGTTCTTATTTTTAAAAAAACGTGGCGCGTCGGCATCGCGAATTCTTGTCGTTCGTTCCCACGCGGTGCGACGACACCGCGTCACTTCCCGTCATACCGAAACAACATGAAAATAAAAAGAAGGGGGTCGGGCATGTTTGTGCGGTCCGGCCTCCTCCCGTTAATTGATAGCATGCGGTCCAATTATTCGTGGATAATTAACGGAAGTAAATCACGAAAAGAAAAAACATAAACCCCAACCTCGAGTGTAGCTTGAACGGAGGTTCTTTGAACGAGTATTCGTCGTGGAAAAACCGCCGCCGAAGGAGACGTCGTGAAAGAAGATGTCGGTGGCGGCACGGTACACGGTGTCGCGTAATCGGTTTCCGAGAACTCGGTGTTCTTCGTCGGAGACCGATGTGTTCTTTGCGTTCTTTGTCGAAGACGAAGAAGTTCCTCAAGTCCTTAGCCTTTTCTCCCAAAGACTCCACCACATGAAACTAACCCCAAAAATAAATTAAGCCCTCACTTAATTTATTAACTAGACATTAGTTTGAATTTCAAACACACACATTAAACTCACTTCATTAATATCATAAGTTATAAAAACTTAAGTTATTAAATTTTAAATGTGAGTTGAGGGAGTTAAGGAAAGTGAAGGGGTGGGATTCGTGTGGGTCCCACCACCCTCATAACCTCCCTTGGGAAGTTGGGTAGTTACCCAACTTTCACCCAAAGCTAAAATCCACTAAGAGAAAATAAAAATTGTAGTTAAATTATTAATTAAACTTCCACAATTTTTATCATCTTCAATCATGAAAATGCAAGTCTGGAAAAGGTGTTCCTAAGAAATTATCAGCGCTGCAAATCCATCGGTGACCTCGGAATTCAATTCCGAGAACCGGTTCAAAAGATAGAAATTCTCGCTTGTTCGTTCACTGAACGTACCCAAGCTAAACTTTGGATAGAAATTCCAGGCACACCGGGCCTCAGAATCAAGTGCCGTCAGAAACTGCGTTCTTGTAAAATCCCAAAGAAAATTAAGAAAAAAAAATTTCCTTGAATTTTACGGGTCTTTACATTACTCCCACCTCAGGGGTTTATGTTCCCGTAAAGACACATCACAACTAGGGGAACAAATGTGGGTACTGAGCATTCATCTGAGCCTTCCACTCCCAAGTGCTCTCCTGGAGATTCTTGTGATGCCATCTGATGCGCACTAGAGGAATCGACTATCCACGTAGGACCCTCTCCTATCGATCCTCGATCTCCACTGAGACCTCCGTAAAAGTCGCCCCATCATCAATGTCCAGCTCCCCATGATCAATGATATGCATCGGGTCATGCACGTATCTCCTCAGCTGAGATACGTGGAAGACGTCATGCACCCGGTGCAACTGAGGTGGTAGAGCCAGGCGATAAGCCACCTCACCAATCTTGCTGAGGACCTGGAATGGTCCGATGAAGCGTGCAGACAACTTGTCGCCTCAGCAAAATCTCTGTATACCACGTCGAGGTGACACTCGCAAGAAGACGTGGTCGCCATCCACGAACTCCAGTGGCCTCCGCCTCCTATCCGCAAAAAACTTCTGCCGGATCTGAGCTATCCTCATCTGCTCCTGGAAGACCTGGACCTTCTCTGTCATGGCCTGTACCATCTCCGGTCCCACATGTGCTGACTCCCCAGGGTCTGTCCTGCACAGCGGTGATCTGCAGGGTCAGCCGTACAACGCCTCGTATGGTTCCATTCCGATGGTGGAGTGGTAGCTGTTGTTGTACGCGAACTCCACCAAGGGTAGGTGGTCCTCCCAGCTAAGACCAAAGTCGAGGACACATGCGCGGTGCATGTCCTCGAGAGTCTGAATGGTCCTCTCTGTCTGACCATCCGTCTGAGGGTGAAAGGTGGTGCTCAGACGTAGATGTGTCCTGAACACCTTCTGCAACCTCATCCAAAACCGGAATGTAAAGCGAGAATCTCTATCGGAGACGATAGATGATGGCACACCGTAAATCCATACAATCTCTTGAATGTAGAGACGTCCCATGCTCTCTACTGAGCCCTGCTCTATGATGGGTAAGAAGTGATCCGACTTGGTGAGTCGGTCGACAATAACCCAAATGGAGTCGTGACCTCTGGAAGTGCGTGGAAGTCCAGTCAGGAATTCCCTAGATATCTCGACCCACTTCTACTCCGGGACCTCCAAGGGTTGTACCAAGCCTGCTGGTACCTGGTGCTCTGCCTTCACCTACTAGCAGGTGAGGCATCGAGAAACGAACTCTGCCATAGCCTTCTTAATGCCTGGTCACCAGTGTTGTCGTCTGAGATCCTGGTACATCTTCGTCACATTTTCAGAGCGAATACCATTGCTGCTAACTCCAGTTCATGGGTAGCTTAGTTCTGCTCATGCTGACTCAACTGACGTGATACATAGGTGATCACGGCCCGCTCCTGCATCAGGAAACATCTGAGTCCGGTCCCTGGTGCATCGCAGTAAACTACGTACCCTACTCCCTCCTCCAGCAACCTCAAGATAGGCGCGCTGGTCAACCTCTGTCTCAGCTCCGGAAGCTCTGCTAACATCTGTCTGACCACAGGAAGGGTTTCCCCTTCCTCTTTAACGTTCTACAATGTTGCAAAGACTTATCCTTTTCCGAAAAGGGAAATCTGGTCTCATCCCCTGGATGAACCACGTTCCTTGCCTAATACAGTTAATCCCATCATGATTAGTTAATTTATGGAATAGATGACGTCGTAAGGCCTCAACGCTGCTACCAAGAGATCCAACCTTTACTCTGGCCTCCAAGGGTTGATTCACACTATCGGTATCAGTGTGCAGTCACTGTGTCTCCTCCAGTAAGAATCTCGCAAGTGAGGTTCAAGTAAAATTCTTTTTAACTAGCACCTCTTAGTATTAACAAACAAAAGACAAGAGAGCACAAATCAATATTGCAGGCGTCTTTTATTACTTAAACTCCAAGTACAAGGACACAAGGCAACACAAACAATGAACATAGATGCTTAATGGGAAAAGGCCTCTATGCCTGGAGCTAGACCTGCACTTGTCCACCTGCTTCCGGAGCTCCATGATCGTAAGCTTCAGCTGCCTGAAGCTGTGCTCTCTCCTGTGGTCGGGGTGGACCTCCTAGTGGTGGTGGTAGAGCCTCAAAGCGTCGCCCACCACCTGCTGCTCAGCCAGATCCTCTGCCTCATCTGCCTGCTCCCTGCAAGCCGCCATGGTAGAACCTCTTCCTCTGCCTAGGTGGTTTTTCAACCGTCTGCTCCTCCTCTGCATGGTGGGTCGGGAAATCACGAGCCATGTGGCCCTTCCCGCCGCATGCATAGAACTTTCTTCCACTCGTAAGAATGGTTCTGCTGCGTGTTCCCCGCACCTCCGATCCTGTATCCTGTGGTCATCCACCCGATGGCCTGGCCCGCTTGGACCTCTGCTACATATTTCTACTACCGGCTGCAGAAGACTCTGCCACGTGTCGCCCTGCGGTAGGTCTCGCCGCTGGTGTAGACTCAGCAAGAAAGCTCTTGATGAGAAGAGATCGCTCCAGTACTCCTACCTGGGTCGGAATACTGAGGGAGATCAGCGATGCCCTGATTTCATGCCTCAATCCCTTCTAAAATGTCCGGGCCTGGATGAATGGGTGTCGAACCATGTCTGTCGAGTAGTGCGAGAGATCGGTAAATCTCGTCGAGTACTGGGCGACCGTCAAGATGCCCTGTCGTAGCTGTAGAAGCTCCTGGATGCGCACCGCACGGAGGGTGGTTGGGACGAACTCTTAGTGGAAGAGGCTCTCAAAGTCCGTCCAGAGGATAGATGCCTCGCCATGCTCCTTGAGCATCAAGCTCCACCATCTGCCTGCTGCCGCGTGTAGTAGGCTCGCTAAGAGGATCACCATGAGGTCTGCTGGTGTCCTCACTAACCTGAAAATTCGTACCACTACCTCCAGCCAATCCTTGGCTGCCTGGGGGTCCGTCTCCCCGTGGAACCTCGGCGGTCGCTGGCACTGAAACTCGTGCAGTGCACTAAGGCGATGTTCATCGTCAGCGGCTGGGGCTGGTAGCATCGGTGTCTCGGTGGGTAGAGGTACCGCCGGTGCCTCTGCTGTCAAAGGTCCGTACACCGAGGCCTCGTCGCACAGTGGGCTGTCATCACGCACAACTCTTGGAACCCTAGCTGGCTGCCATCGTGGGGCCATCCTGAAAAGGAAACAGGAGCGCCACGGTCAGAATAGTATACCTGGTGAGCTGACACAAAGTAATCACAAAGAAAACATGAATCACAAATGCAGTCAATGTTTTCGTGCATTATGTCGGAAATCAGAAGTCAGGGTCCTGGTGTATGGATACGTCGACCGCCACACCATCATTGGACTCCCTGGACTGATAACCACACCCAATACGCTTAACACTATTTCTTCACAAAGAAAATTATCAGAGTCTCAAGTTATGTGGTAGAACCGAACTCCTCTGATACCAATTTGTCACAACCCGTCCTTTGGGCCCGTGCCGTGACTACCCCAAGCCCGCCTTCCATAGGCCAGAGGCTGGCGACTAGCACAAAGGCGTAAATCCTGGTAAAAAGGGAAGACATTGCCTTTGTAAAGTAAACAAACACCACAGATCAAGCAAGCAGAAGTAAACACTAAGTAAAAACTGAGTACAACAGTAAGTGCGGAAAAGTAAGTGGGCCAGTATACAAACCCCAACTGAAAGTAAAGTACAACTCGAAAGGGAAAACAACAAATGAAAAGTAAAGCCGCAGCCTCGATCTGTCCACTGGAAGTCCCACCTGAAGGGTGGGTATAGATAGCCTCCACTTCTCCTCGGGTCTAGACGACCGCTCCGAGTATGTCCTGCCCAGTGGTCCACCTCCACGTACCGTCCTTCTCCGTGAGCCTCAACCACGATCAGCGATGTCCGTCGTCTGCAACCAACACAACGTAGTGCGGGCATGGCTCGTGCAGGGGTGAGTATAAGCTACTCAATAGGGACCCCGATACCCCCGAAGGTCTGACATAATCCACAAAGTATAATCCACAAAGGAAAGATACACTCACGAAGTAACATCCGACACTGTTTAGGTATATGCCCATACATATACCTAAGTCATCAATTCCAGTTCGCTCCAACCTCCGAACCAAAGTACAACTTAGTCCACACATGAAAACAAAACCCAATACACACAGGAAAGAAAAACATAATCCACACAAGAAAACACAACCCAATCCACACAAGAAATAGAAACATAATCCACACAGGATAGCACAACACAATCCACAAAGGAAAGTAAAACAGGATTCAGCTCACACAGGTATACTTCTTTGTATGACGATAGAGATGATCAGATATATCCACTGATTCTTCTAAGCCGTCAGACCCAAAAAGGATTGATAGGTACTAACCCCCACAATGAAACACAAAATATCTGACCCACACAGGATCGATAGGTAACTAACCCCCTCAATGACCCAAAAAGGATCTGACCCACACATGATCGATAGGTAACTAACCCCCACAAAGACCCACATAGGATCTGTAGGCGCTGACCCACACACAACCGCTGAGCGCTGACCCACACAGGATCGTACCCACACAGGATTAGTAGCACTGATCTATGTAGGATCGCTGAGTGTTTTAGTCATCGACATAGAATCCACTGAGGATCTATATACCGTCGTCGTAGTTGTCACAGTCATAAATGCATTCATCTCTAGGGTTCCCGCACACAACAAACTCGTTCAGGAGGGTCCGCTCCACGAGCCGAGAGGATGATACATCAACTGACACATGTCCGAAGTTGATGTATCCAAAATTTCAGTATCGTCGACAGGAACTCAGCGTCACAGACGGCGCGTCAATCGGACGCCCGGTCTGGAAGTTATTGTCTTTTTCATCCCAGGGGCCCGGTTGGTTTTTAAGTCAAAACCAACCTGACCATACTCCACCTGCATCCAAACCTCAGTCGGAGTGAGCCAAAAGATCCGTCTCACTAAGAGGAATACAACAAAGTCTACGACACGTCAATCGGACGTCCGGAACTCAAGTTATGAGCATTTCCGCTCCGAGGGCCCGGTTGGTTTCGTGTACGAACCAACTCGTCCAAACCCAAAGTATTCATAAACCTTGAATGCGATATATTGAAACGACCGTCTCAATTCAAGGATCGCATCACAACTAACGGTGCATCAATCAGAGGTTTGTAGCCCATGATATGGGCAAAAGACCGAAGAGGGTCCGAAAACGGGGGTTTCGAGCCCGGGCCGAACCGGCCCGAGACCCCCTAGGTCGGCCCGAACTGGGTCGACCCGACCCGGGTCTGGGTTGGCCCGGAGGGGCGCGGCTCATCCCGGCTGGGCGCGGCCCTGCCCGGTGGCCCGGCGCGCGGTACCAGCTGGCTTGGCCGAACGACCGAGCCATTCGGTTTGCAGGGGGGGCGCTGCCACCCACGTTTTGTAACCGTGGCCCGCCTTAATGGGGGCCGCTAGCTGGCCGGCCGGGGGTTTGAACCCCCGGCTCCACTCCTACCCGGCCGACCGGTTTCTACCACCACGGGACCAGCGACCGCCGGTCCCCTCCCTGCTCTGACGCCGGCGGTTCGTTTCCGGCCGCCGGTTCCCACGCTCCGCCGCGGCCCGGTTCCGGCCACGGCCTTCATCTGTCCGGTGCGGCGTGACAGCGCCGCACCCCTCCCCCGCGGCCCCACTCCGGTCGCGGTGCTTTTGAGGTTCTCTGGCGCGGCGTGACGGCGCCGCGTCTTGGTTCCTATTTTTTTTTAAAAACGCGGCGCGTCGGCATCGCACATTCTTGTCGTTCCTTCCCAGGTGTTGCGACGGCACTGCGTCACTTCCTGTTGTACCGCAACAACAAGAAAATAAAAAGGAGGGGGGGTCGGCCGTGTTTGTGCGGTCCAACCTCCTCCTGTTAATTGATAGCATGCGGTCCAATTATTCGTGGATAATGAACAGGAGTAAATCACGAAATGAAAACACATAAACCCCTACCTCGAGCGTAGCTTGAACGGAGGTTCGTCGAACGAGGATTCGTCACGGAAAAACCATCGCGGAAGGAGACATTGTGAAAGAAGATGTTGTCGGCATCACGGTACATGACGTCGCGTAATCGGTTTTCGAGAACTCGGTGTTCTTCATCGGAGACCGATGTGTTCTTCGCGTTCTTCTTCGAGGACAAATAAGTTCCTCAAGTCCTTAGCCTTTTCTCTGAAAGACTCCACCAACAGAAACTAACCCCAAAAATAAATTAAGCCCTCACTTAATTTATTAACTAGACATTATTTTGAATTTCAAACACACACATTAAACTCACTTCATTAATATCATAAGTTATGAAAACATAAGTTATCAAATTTTAAATGTTAGTTGAGGGAATTACAGAAAGTGAAGGGGTGGGGTTTTTGTGGGCCCCAACACCCTCATAACCTCCCTTGGGAAGTTGGGTAGTTACCCAACTTCCACCCAAAGCTAAAATCCACTAAGAGAAAATAAGAATTTTAGTTAAATTATTAATTAAACTTCAACAATTATTATCATCTTCTCTCGTGAAAACGCAACCCCGGAAAAGGTGTTCCTAAGCAATTACCGGCACTACGAATCCATCGGTGCCCTCGATATTTGATTCCGATCACCGATTCAAAAGATAGAAATTCCCGCTCGGTCATTCACTGAACGTACCCGAGCTAAACTTCCGATAGAAATTCCGGTCACACCGGGCCTAGGAATCAAGTGCCGTCAGAAACTGCGTTCTTGTAAAATCCCAAAGAAAAGTAAGAAAAAAAAATTTCCTTGAATTTTACGGGTCTTTATAGTGAGGAGGAGGGAATGAAGTTCTGGTGAGTCCATCATGAGGCATCATCCACCATCATTCAGTGGTTACATTGATCAACTATTATCTAATTAATAGTTAAATACCCTTGAAAATTTATTGTCCATTCTCCATTGTTTGGAATATACAAAAAGTTAGTTATGGTTGTCTATCATTTGGAAGGAGAAGTAAATCAATGGTGGAATCTTATCAAGAATATTATGACACTAGAAAAAGTCTAATACTTGGAGATAGATGATTTTAATAGAATTTTTTTAAATAAGTGCACTCCTCATATTCTTCATAAGAATATTTATATGAAATTAAATGATCCAAAGTTGAAAGATGTTGAATATGTTGGTATCAATGTGGCGAATTTTAAGAAACTTTTGAGGAATACATAATATATTATCATCAAACCTCAAGAAAGTTTGATTGTTTTTTCAATGTCATAAAACTAAGACTCAAATGGGTGTTATCCAAAATATAAAATATATTATATGAATAAATGATTCATTATGATATTATTTCTAAAATATAGATTAGAGTTACCCTTAAATGTCTTGATTTTGTTATGAAAAGAATGATGGAATTCAAGAGAAATTATAAAACACATAGAGAGAAGAAAATGGGATTTTCATCATGATCAATTTTTGGAAGGAAACATAGTGGAAATTATCTTATGGGTACTGCTAAAAGTTTTATGTGTTGAAAGGTAGGTCATATGAAAAATGAATTCCGATGAGATGGGAAGAATTTATATAATGAAATGGATAAATAGAAACTCTATAGAATGCACCAAACCCAATTTAGTGTTTCACATGTAAAGAGTATGGTCATTATATAAAAATTTCTCAAATATGAAGGTTAACTATGATGATCAATGTTAGAAAAAACATAATCTATGAGACTAGGAGAAATCACAATTGGTCACTATTTATAATGAGGTGTACAATAATGACATGGTAAAATTTACAGTTACCATACATTTCATAATTTCTAATGTCTTTTTTAATATTTATCTACCAACAATTTTATATCATAATAATTTTCAAATGGTTTCACAGTACCACCTCAAAAATTAGATGTTGAATTATATGTGAAAACACCAAATGGAATGATGAACTCATTTAATGTCGTTTATTATTCTCTGGAAGAAGTGTTTGGTAATGTACTTCCTCAATATCTCATTATTCTCCCTCTACATTAATTTTATGTTATCTTTGTATTGAATGGGATTCCTCTACATAAATCCAACATCAATTTATGAGGAACTGATGTCACATTTGAGATTAAAATCAAACCTATGATCGTATATCAGTGCAATGATACATATGCAATTCTAATGGAAATAAAATAAATTGTATGAGTTTTTCTTATTATTAAAAATGGTTATTTATCACTGATGGTAGGGAATAATGTCAAAAAATATATTCCTATTATATTGGAGTTTATTGATTTATTTCCATAAGAGGTACCCAGTCTTCCCCTAAATCATGATGTTTATTTCTCAATAAAACTCAAGACTGGAGCCATATATAGTTCATTGATTCCCTATAGGATGCATCTAGTTGAGTTTCAATAATTGAAGAAAAATATCCAAGATAATATTGAAAAGGTATTTATTTGGCCATGTCTGTCACCTTAGGCTGAACAAGTACATTTTATTAAGAAGAATGATGGATCTATTTATCTCTACATTGAATATCAAGAGCTGAATAAGATCACTATCAAGAACATGTATCATCAACCCCTTTTTGATGTCTTATTTGATCAACTATATAGATCTTCATTATTTTCCAAGATAGGAATTTATTCGGGATATCCTCAATTGAGGTTCAGGAAGGAGGATATACTAAAGGAATCATTTCATACATGGTATGGACAAGATGATATATAGTGATTCTGTAATGACCCAAACATTTATTAATAAAAATTCTTATTGATCTAATTAAATGTATTATAATGTAAATGGTTATATAAAATACGAAATTCCTTTTTTATGTTTTTGTATTTGAAAATACCATTAAAAATTGTTACCATTTCTAATATAGTCGTTGAATAGTGATCATGTGATTGGTATAAATATAGGGATTTAACAAATCCAATTTACTCAGACAAAGGAAGTGATGGCCTCATCTAGTAGAATTGGTCCATACGAATCCCATTTGTTGGAGCTCAGAAATGAGGTGGCACTATTGGGCTTTGCTCTTGACCAAGCCCAAGCCGAGCTTCAACATGTTAACCTTGAACACAACTACCTATGGGAGAAGTGGAAGTTAATAGAGATTACCACCCGGTCGATGTAATCTGAGCCTCTCCATGATTCTGTCACCATAGCACACCTTACCCTTATGTCTTATGTAGGTGTTATAAGGAGTTGTGTAATAAGACCCTAGAATTATTATTATTTGTATTAGTTTTTGTATAGAATAAATAATAAATAATTATTTTATTTTTGTTACTTTTTAAATAGTTTTTAAAGAAGAAATATTATTTTTAGTTAATATTAAATTAAGAAATCTATTTTAAGGAATTAATGGATTTTTGAATTAAATAAGTTTTTAATAAAATATTATTTCTAAATTAATTTTTATTAAATATTAATGACTGTATAAGTTTTATGAATACAATTGTAATTAGTATTAAGGTTTGAAAGATGTTTTTGTCAAAACCTATGAATTTTAAAATAAATGTTGGATTTTATTTTAAAAGTAAAAATTAACTAATTTTTAAAATTATTTAGATAAAATTAACATTATTTTTGGATTTTGGATGTTGAAATTATCCAATAGTGAATTTTTTATAATTTCTTGAGACAGTCAAATGATTGGGTAAAAATTAAATACCATTTAATTATATAATGTGTTTTATGACATCATAATGACCCAATAGTGATGTAATATAAAACAATAAATTGGATTTTTGGACAATATATGTTTTACCATTAAAATAATGTGATTTTAAGTTTGTTTGATTTATTTTAAAAATCTTTAGTGGACCCTCCATGGCTTATAAAATATTTTAACCTTTTAAAATGTTTCCCTTGAGAGTGTGACTTACCTCCACATAATAAAGACTAATATTTTAATAATTTAGTCCATTTACCTTATAGAATAATTTTTCCACTCTAATTTGGAAAAAAACCATTGGAAAAAACCATGGGTTGGTTTTTGATTTTGAATAGTTTAATCTGTGGTGTCTAAATCCTAAATAATAAATAATTCCCCTCTTTTCCTATATAAACCCACCCAATATCACACTTATCTTAACTAAAATCCTTTGGAGCTCAACCAACCTATTCCCTTCACTCTCTGTATTCCTCCCAAGTTTCGCCATACCCCCAATAAATCTCTCTTAATCCCCTCCCAATCCTTGGGGATCATACTTCCATGTAATGGATTTCATTCATTCTCAATTTTGTCAAAATTGATTTATGTTTTATGACCTTTTATTTTAAATTTAAAATGTTGGGTTATGATTTCAAACCACCCCCACACTTCCCTCCATATGTTTTAATGATAAGATACGCCTTTATCTCTCATAAATTCCTCCCATGTACACCCATTACCATGCCAAAACTCCGTAAGGAATTTCATCCTCAATCATTTTTGTCTGAGTTTATTTATGTTTTTATACCCTTTTCTTTTCAATTAAAAATGTTTATGGATAACATATATTGAAGCCTATAAATTCACAAGTTATGTAAATAAAATTAATTTATAAGTCATTCATTTTTTCTTTGGATTACCCTTTATGAGTTACCCCTAAATTTCCTTTTATTCCATCCAATGGCCTGTAATAGGAGGAATCAGGCTAACAACCAACTCAAAGATCAATGTGATGACTATTTTATTAAAATGATCAATATTATGGGAGTGAGAATCCCAAACATTATCACAATACTCTCTTAGTTAACTCAATTTTTGAATATAAACATGGGTCCAGAGGAAAGTTCAATCCCCCCCAAGAAAGAACCAGTCACAATCAAGAGGTTCATCAGACAAAGGCCTTCTACTTTTAATTGATCATATGATCCCTCAATCGTCGAACAATGGATTAACTCTATTGAAAATAACTTCTCCATCTATCATTGATCACAACAGGAGAATGTTCTTATAGATTCTTATCATATAGAGGGTGTAGAAGATCAATTGTGGACATTGATAAAAAAATATGAAGCCTGAGGAGGTGATCAAGGCATTGGAATGGAAGGATATCCAGAAAATGTTTTTTGAAAAATATTTTCCTCACACCCTCCAACTTAAGATGGAAAGGGACCTCCTTTCCTTCAATAATAAAGAAAACAAATCCATTAGATCATATGAGGAAAACTTTACAAGGCCTTAATAATATGCCTTCGACATTGTTTTTACCCCCGAATACAAGTTTGACTACTTCTTTGGGGGGCTAAAACCCAGCCTATAGAAAGCCCTAGCAATCTGTGACTTTATAATCTAGGAGGAAATTATTGGATGTTCCCTCAAAGTTGAAATTGATATTTGAGAATCTCAGGGGTATCATGGGGATAAGAAGCGTAACGTGGACTTTAATTCTTCCATTCTAATGGATAAATACAACATTGATAAGAATATCTACCACCCCACTTTCCAATGGTGCAGAAAGAAGCATCCCAGAAATTGCCTGAAGGGGGTGAGGAAATGATATAGGTGTGAAAGAGAAGGTCACCTGGCCATTAACTTTCGACAATAAAATCCCACAACTAATACATAAGAGAGAAACACTTCTTTCTAACCTCCACTCATTGTTCATTTCTTCATCTACAAAGAACCAGGTCACTTTATAAACCAGTTCCCTAAGGCAAGTTTTTCGGAGGCAACCAACAACCTCTAAGGCAACAAGGGTGAGCTTTTTCTATCACTACTGTTGAAGTGAACCCTAATAACAAAGTGGTGATAGGTATTCTATTTATTCATTCAATAATAGTGAACTTGCTTTTTGATTTTGGTTCTATGCGTTATTTTATATCCTGAAAGTTTAGTAGAACAATCCCAACATCCACAAAAATCATAGTATTAAAGATGTAAGTCAGAATGGAAAATGGGTAAATCATTGAATCTCTTGAATATAACTCCTCCCCTATTATAATTTGTGGATTGAACTTCTAAGGAAACCCCTTAATACTCCCTTTGGTGGAATTTGATGTAATTAATATCATGTATTGGCTTGCCTTATATAGATCCAACATAAATTTCGGTGAGAGGGGAATCACTCTCTATTTAGTGAATCAACCCCCAATTCTGTACAAGTGCAAGGAGGAGGATGAATCATCTTTAGCACCCTCATCTCAAGTGTCGATATTACCGCCCTATGAGAATGTGTATATTTTTAGATAATTTATTCTATAGAATCATCCATACTTGAAGACATGCATATTGTAATGGAATTCGTTGTAATGTTTCCTATGAAATTATCGGGTCTTCCTCCTAAAAGAGATGTTGAATGATCAATTGATCTTATACCTCAGACATTTCCAATATTCAAGACTCTATATATAATTTCTGTTGTAGAGCTTGAGGAGATGAAGAAACAACTATACAAGAATCTGGATAAAGGTTTTATACGCCAAAGTGCTTCACCATGGGGTGAACCAGTCCTGTTACTCAAGAAACATGATGGGACAATGCCCCTTTTCATTGATTACTGTGAGCTCAAAAAAATCACTATAAAGAACATGTTTCATCTACCCCAAATTGATGACTTGTTAGATCAGCTACATGGAGCACAATACTTCTCCAAGGTGGATTTGTAGTCAGGATATTACCAAGAAAGGGTGAAGAAGGAGGATATACCCAAGACTGATTTTCGTACAAGATATAGTCACTATGAATTCATAGAAATGACTTTCGGACTCACTAATGCTCCAACAATCTTCATTGACTTGATGAATAGAATCTTTAGAGATTACCTCGACAAAGTTTTGTAGTCTTTATTGAGGATGTTATAATATACTCCAAAACCAAGGAGGTGCATGAAGAGTATCTAAGCACTGTACTAGAGACCTTACGAAAGGATAAGATTTATGATAAGTACATCAAGTGTGAGTTCTGGTTGAATAAGGTCTCATTATTGGGTGATATCATCACAACCAATGGAATATCTGTGGATACCTCCAAGATAGATGCAATTGACGGGATAGATGAGGCCAACATAAAAAACAGATATCAGTAGATTCCTAGTATTAGATGGATATTATCGCTAATTTGTGAGAAATTTCTCATGATTGTGAAACTCTCTTACCAAGATAACTCGGAAGGGAGTCAAGTTTTCTTAGAGTGATGAATGCGAAGAGAGAATCCAAGAGATGAAAAGGAGGCTTATCATTGTGCCCGTGATCACACTATCCACAAGTGGAGAACTTTTTGTGGTATTTAGTAATGCTTCGAAGAACTTCATGTGTTGTGTGTTGATGAAAAATGAAAATTTTGTTTCCTATGATTCAAGGAAATTGAAATTTCTTGAAAAAACTATCCCACAAAAGATATAGAGTTGGCTGAAGTAATCTTCACATTAAAAATTTGGCAACATTACCTATTTTGGGAGAAGTTTATAATATATAAAAATCACAAAATCCTCAAGTATATATTCATGCATTAATAGTTGAACATGAACCAACGAATATTGTTAGAGTTGATAAAAAACTATGACTACTCAATCCATTACCACCCTAGGAAAGAAAACAGGGTGGCAGATGCTCTAAGTAGAAATGACTCATTGATTATATCATTTATGAGAATTAAAAAGGATCAAATATTCTTAGATTTGATTATGATGGACATGGTAATCTTAAATAAGGGAACATCATCAATCCTTTCACAAATGATTTATCAACCATCTCTTTTGTAAAGTCTAAAGGATGCTAAAAAGATGATGTGGGGATTTAAAAGAAAGTGGAAACTATCAGAAAAGGTAAATTCTCATAGTTCAATGCTAATGAAGAAGGAATTGTGAGATTTGAGACAAGTCTATGTGTTCCAACAAATCCAGAGATAAAGAAAAAACATTTGGATGATGCACATAGTTATAATTTATCCATTAACCCAGTAAACAAA
The DNA here is from genome assembly GCA_963277665.1 of Viscum album. Classification (NCBI taxonomy): domain Eukaryota; kingdom Viridiplantae; phylum Streptophyta; class Magnoliopsida; order Santalales; family Viscaceae; genus Viscum; species Viscum album. The sequence goes on from OY728129.1 coordinate 1,819,699,514, forward strand.
AAGATGTATCGAGATATCCAAGAGCATTATTGGTGGAATAAAATGTAGAAGGAGATCACTGAGTATACATCAAAATGCATGGTATGTCAGCAAGTGAAGGTTGAGAGGCAGAAGTCTAAGAGGATGATGCAACCATTACCCATACCAGCATGGAAAAGGGATAACATCACCATGGACTTTTTCACTGGTCTTACAAAGAAATTCAAAGGAAATAATGCTATCTAGGTTGTTGTGGATCATCTTACAAAGACTGCACACATCATTGAAATTCAATAGGATTTTTCATTGGTTCAACTGGCACAGATATAAATCAGATATGTTGAAGAGCTACATGGAGTACCACTATCGATTATATCTGATTGATATCCAAGATTCACCTCTATGTTTTGGAAGAGTCTTCAACATGCTCTAAATACTGAGCTGAACTTCAGTATTATTTATCATCCTCAAACTGATGACCAATATGAGAGGACTATCCAAACACTTGAGTACATGTTAAGATCATGATCAAATAAATTTAAAGGAGGATGGGATCAATATCTTCCTCTAATTTAGATCTCTTACAATAACAGTTTCCACTCAAGCATCCAAATGGCTCATTATGAATCCCTTTATGAGAAGTGTTGAAGAACACTGGTATGTTGGGTTGATGTTGGGGAGTGCAAACTTCTAGGTCCTGAAATGGTCTAAGAAATGGTGGAGAAGGTTAGTACTATCTATCATCACATTAAAGCTGCTCGGAGTCAAAAAAAGAGCTATGCTGATAATCGCCGACGAGAACTAGAGTTTGATGATGGAGAAATGGTATTCCTCTGCATATCACAGTGTAAGAGAGTTATGTGATTTGGGGAGAAGGGAAATCTTATTCCAATGTACATTTTCCCCTTTGAGATCCTTGATCGCATTGGAGTAGTGGCCTATTGACTAGAACTCCCACATAACCTATCTCAAGTACATCATGTATTCCATGTATCACTCGTAATAAAGAACATACCTAACACATCGCATGTACTCAATCCAGAGGTGGTACCATTGGAGAATGAACCCACCTATGAAGAGAAGCTAGTGATGATCTTAGATCGTAGGGAAAAAGTTCTGTGAAATAATACAACACCCCTCATCAAGTTGTTGTGGTGAAACCACAAGTTTTAAGAGGAAATGTAGAAATTAGAGGAAGTGATGAAGAGGAGTTACCCACATCTGTTTTAGTGTGGGAAAAATAAATTTCAATATTGAAATTTTGTAAGGGGGGAAGATTGTAACGACCCAAAATTTTATTAATGAACATTCCTCTTGAACTAATTAAATGTATTATTATGTAAAATGGTTATATAAAATATGAAATACCTTGGTATTAATTTTTTGGATTTAAAAATACCATTAATAAGTGATTCTATTTCAAATATAGTCACTGAACAGTGATCACATGATTAGTATAAATATAGGGCTTTAACAAATCCAATTTACTCATAAAAAGGAAGTGATGACCTCATCCAGCATAATTTATCCGTACGAGGCCTGTTTTTCGGAGGTCAGAAAGGATGTGTCATCACTGGGATTAACTCTTGACCAAGCTCAAGATGATCTTCAACACGTTAAGCTTGAATAGAACCGATTACGGGATAATTGGAATTTAATAGAGATTACCAACCAGGTGATTTTATCTGAGTCTCTCTAAGAGTATATCAACATCACACACCTTACCTTTAGGTATTATGAGGGTGTTATAAGGGGTCATGTAATAAGACCCTAGTACTATGATTATGTACATTAGTTTTTTATTGAATAAAGAATATACATTCATTTTATTTCTGTTACTTTGTAAATAATTTTTAAAGACCAAATAGTATTTTTTGTTAATATTCAATTACAAAATCTATTTTGATTAATTAATGGATTTTTGAATTAAATAATATTTTAATAAAATGTTATTACTAAATTAATTTTTATTTAATATAAATGATTGTATAATTTTTATGAACACAACTATAATTTTTATTAAGGTTTGAAAGATTTTTTTAAAAAACCATGAATTTTTTATAAATGTTAGTTTTTATTTTAAAAGTAAAAATTAACATATTTAGAAACTTATTTATAAAAATTGAATATTATTTTTGGAATCAGAACATTGAAATTATTTAATGGTGATTTTTACATAATTTTAAGAGAGAGTCAAAGTTTTCGATAAAAAATAAATATCATTTAATTATATAATGTGTTTTATGACATCATAATGACCCAATAGTTATGTAATAAAATTCTATAAATGGTATGTTCATCCAATAGATGTTTTACCATTAAAATAATTTTATTTTAGGTTTTTTTAATTAGTTTACAAAACAATAGTGGACCCTCAAATGCTAATAAAATATTTTAACCTTTTAAAATGTTTTCCATGAGAGTGTGACTCACATCCACATAAGAAATCCTAATAATTTAATATTATTGGCCATTGGACTTATAAAATAATTTTTTCAAATATAATATTGAAAAAACAATGGGAATAACTATGGTATGGTTTGTGGTTTTGATTAGTTTAATGTGTGGTTTCCAAAACCTAAATAATAATGAATTCCATCCCTTTTCATATATAAACCCACCCAAGATCCCACTTCTCATCACTAAAATCCTATTGAGCTTTACCAACCTCTGACCTCATATCTATATAATCCTAACAAGGTTCCCCAATATTCTAAAAAGCCCTTCTCAATCCCCTCCCAAGCCTTTGGGATCACACTTCCAAGTAAGGCATTTCTTCCGTTCTCAATTTTGTCTAAATTTATTTATGTTATTTTTCTCTTTTATTTTAAATTAATAATGTTGGGGTATGATTTCTAAACTCCCCCATACTTCCCTATTTTTGTTTTAATGACAAGAGACCCCATTCCCTCTCATTAATGCCTCTCATGTACACCCATTACCATGCCGAAATTCTGTAAGGGATTTATTCATCTCTCATTTTTGTCCAAGTTTCTTTATGTTTATATACCCTTGTGTTTACAATTACAAATGTTGGGTGTATGATTTCTCACCTCCCCTATACATCTTTCCTTGTTTTTTAATGATGAGAGACTCCTTTCTCTCTCATTAATTAATCCCATATAGGCACGTTACCATGTTGAAATTTCTTAAGGGATTTCCTCTTCTCTCATTTTTGTCCAAGTTTCTTTATGTTGATATACCCATTTATATTCAATTAAAAATGTTTTGGTTTTATTTAGTACCTCCCCCATACTACCCTCCTTATGTTTTAATGATTGTAGCCCCCTTTATCTCTCATTAATGCCTCCCATGTGCACCCGTACCATGCCAAAATTCTGTAAGGGATTTCTCTCTCCTCATTTACATTCAAGAAATTCTTTTAAATTATGAAACTAAATTACATTACATATGTTGGGAAATGTATCTATAGGACCCCTTACTTTCCAATAAATTTAAATATTATGAGACACCCATTTCAATATCATAAACATTTTTTGTGAATTATTATGTCATACCATTATGCTGCTGAAATTGCATCGTAATTTTAATAGCCAAAGTCATTGTGTAGTGAATACCATTCCCATTTCTCTATCAAGGGTATTCCCATTTATTCAGATTTACATATTGATTATAGAATTTAATGTATGAATTCTACATTCCTTATTCATGGTATAACTTATTTTTTTGAATGATTAAATGTTATATGATTCATGTGGTACACTTATTCATGAAATTAAATAATTAAGAAAGGTGCCCCCTCATAGCACTCTAATGCATTGTGTAAAGATTAGTATCATGATACATCTAGTGCAATGGGGTTTTACTCATTCTAATTAAAGTGAAATAAGGGTTTACTCATGCTAAATCAAGTGCAATTAGGGTTTAATCATTCTCCATGTGTAATTAGCCTTGTCTCATGCTAATATCGTGTTAAATGTTGCTACCACATTTCTAAGTTATGTTAATCATGCTATAGCATGACTTGATGTTCATGTTTCTCTTACACTCCATTGATATGCATATGTCCTAACATATACTATATTATTCATTTTATGCCTTTCTTACTCCCTTATTGGGATTTATAGCTCACACTTTTCTTATGTATGTCCTCAGGATATCCCATGCAATTCTAAGTATGAAAGAATATGTGTGGTTATGTAAGATAATATTTCAATAATGATGTGTATTTCATGTATTATGTTTCTATGTAATGTTCCTACTTTCCCAAGACATTAGACCTCTCGAACCTAATAGTTGTCTTCAGTGCAATTTTATGTAATAAATATTGTTTATTTGTGTATTAAAGTGCAAGGTTGTTATAGATTCTATATGGCCTTATTAATGCCCCTTTTATCTTTATGGATTTAATAAATAATATATTTAGAGATTAAATATATCAGTTTGTGTTAGTATTTAAAAAAATATTCATTATTATTCAATGAAAAAATAATATCATGAATGACTATTGAGAATTTTTTTTATGTCCCTAAGTAATGAGAGGTGGTATTCAATGTTTACCATGTGTGAATTGTTTTTCCAAAAGTTTCATTATTGGCTCATATAATCTCAAGAGATGGTATATCAATGGATCCATGAAAGGCCAATGTTATTGAACCATAGACCAGACCAACCACTATGTATGAGATCCAAATTTTACTTTGTTTAGAAAGATATTATATATTTTTTGGGGATAATGTTTCCTAACTATCTAATATAATCACCATAAAAACTCATAAGTAAGTCAAGATTATCTAGACAAATGAATGTGAGGAAATTTTAAGGGAATTGAAGAGAATATTAGTTTGAAAATGTGTGCTTATATTATACTATAGTAGAGAAGGGTTTGTTATATAATGTGATTCATCAAAAAATTAAATCAGATTCACTCCTACGGAAAATGATATTTTGATAGCTTATTCCTCGTGAAAATTTATAGATTATGTGAAAAATTACCCAACTCATGATTTAACATTAGTTATAGTAATTTTTTTTAATAATGATATAATGGATTTTTTTTTATTTTGAAAGGTGTGATATATATACTGATCATAAAATTTTAATGTATATATTCAAATAGAAGGAGTTGAAGAAGATATATAGAATATGGTTTGAACGTATTAATTAATATTATTGTTAAATACAATACTACACTGGGAAAGAATGCATGGTGGTTTCTACTTTGTGTTTAAAGGACCATGTTAGCTTATCTATGAGGAGGATTATATAAGATACAATATTTATTGATATTTAAAATATGGAACTATAAATCTTTATATAATGGGATGAATATTATCTTTCTCAAATGTTTTTTTCACTATCAATACAAGTGATGATTAAATAGGTATAGAATGAAGATGTAGAGTTTTAGAAGAATGTTAAAAGTGTTCATGAGTTTATCCTTGATTAGGATGGAATGATATAGATCAGGGTCCATGTACGTGTTCTATCCATATTATATTTGAAAAAGGATTTATTGTAGGATTCACTTAGTCTTAATTATCTACTTGTTCGGGAAGTACAATGCTGTTAAAATATTTGAAAGCATATTTCTGGTGGGATGGAATGAAGAGGGATATTTCTAAGTTTGTATCTCTATACTTGGTATATGTCTGTAATCTAAGGATGAGATATAAAATTCTAAGGGTTTGTTACAACCATTATCAATTCCATAATGTAAATGGGAAAAATATCACAATGGATTTTCTTATTGGACTCCCAGAAACATCTAAAAGAAATAATGATATAAGGGTTGTAGTTATTCACTATATGAAGTAAGAAAACGTCATTTATATTATGTAATATTTATATCCAGATTATCCTTCAATCATATAATATAATAAAGTGGTAAGGATGAAAGTATTATCACATTCTATTGTATCTGATTGGAATTTTGGGATTAACTTGATGTTCTATTTATTTCTTTAGCAGGCTCTGAATACGAAGTTAAGTTTCATAATTGTGTATCATTATCATATATATGGTTAGTCAAAGAGAACCTTTTAAACACATCATTATATAATTAGGTATTTTTATATTTAATTAAAGTGTTGTTGGTGAAAAGACCTCCCTCCAGTTGATTTGTCTTACAACAATAGACTTCGCTGAAGTATTCAGATGGCTCCCCATGAAACCCTCTTAGAAAAAATGTGTAGAACGCTAAAGTGTGTAGATGAGGTTGGACAAATTTAACTATTGCGACAAAAGATAGAGGAACAAAAGGAAGGTAAGGTCAACACCATTCAACAAAACATAAGGGATGCATTAAGTGAATGTAAAATTTATAATGTTAATCCTTGACGTGATGTGGAATTAGTAGTGGGTGAGAAGGTGTTTTTAAAAATTTATACATGGAAGAATATTATGAGATTTGGATGTAAATGAAATCTGATCATGAGTTATATTTGACCTTTTTATATTATTTATTGATTATGGATGGTTTCTTTTCACTTGGAACTTCCACTGAACCTATCTCAATTCTAGGATGTGTTCCATGTATCTCTCATGTGGAAGTACATAACTATTCCTCCACATGTACTGATAATAGTGTTGGAACAAATGGATGATGATATTTAGTATAGAGAATAACATTTTTATATTATATAATATTGAGATAATATTTTACAAATTAAAACCCCTCACTTTTTTAATGTTTTGTATTGAAACTACCAACCTAAAGAAGCTATATGGGAACCTGAGGATATGTTGAGACAAAAGTATCCTCAGTTGTTTGTATTAAATTGATAAAATTTCAAGGTTGAAATTAATTTTAAGGGGGATATAATGTATCATCCTATGATTTTATATTTTTTTCAAATAGATTTATATTATTTTATAGGTTTTGTTACACTCAACACAGAGATTAAGCAAACCATGGTATATTATAACAATATTAAAATTTTAGGTGATAGTAATAACCTAGCCATTAAATTGGAGTGTATGAGTATGACTATCTAAATATTTAATGTTTTATGTTATAAAAATTCATAATATGTTTTTCTGTTATCTATTTATTAGATGTGAAAATAAGAAAACATTTGAATGTAAAATAAATGTTTTTCAAAAAATAATTTTTTATGGTATTTTATTTCTATCTAGATAAATTAAATAAAACACTATAGTTGAATAAGGATAATTAAATTAAAATATTATATTTTAAAAAGAATTTATAATAATTAATCTAATATATTTTTCTATGCATTGGATAATAATAAAACATTTTTTAATTTTCAAAGGTGTATCTTTCTAAAAAGTGGTTCTTTCATGCACTTTTTTTAAAATCCAAATTTTAATTATTTAGAAATTTTATTTCAAAAAATGAACTTAATTTTTGGAATCATCAAATAAATATTAAATTATAGTAATGATTTTATGATTTTAATGAAATTATTCATTTTTTGATGAATAGTTAAAATAATGATTTTTATTGATTTTTTTCATATAAATCATTTACAAGGATAAATATTATTTTAAAATGGATATAAATTAAAATTAGTTTAGTAATATTATTATAAACACAATTTATGTAATTGTAATAAATTTTACCTTGAATTTTTATATTAAAATGTTTTATACTTATGATCAACATTTCGTTGGAAAACTGTGTTTTCATCCTATATAGGTGTTTAATTTTAAATTAAAATTTCCAACATATGTTATTTTTTTGATAAATGGGTCCCATATTAGTAATTATAATAAATAATATTATATTTTATGTTAAACTTAATTTTTATTCATAATAAACAGTAAAAATAATTAATTACTATGGTTATAGTTATAACATGTTTTCCAGGGGATCATCTAAAAAGATAAGGGTTAGAGATTTAAAATAATTAAACAATTTTTATTTAATATATATATTTAAAACTTTTATTATATATGGTTCTATAATGATCCATTTTGGAGCCATTTTTTTGTTTGTAAAACATGGATATATCTTTTTCTTTTCAAAAATTCTAAGTGTTACCTCACCCCCACTTATAAAAGGACTCCCTCTATCTTCCCATCATTACACTTACAAAGGCTTTTAGATGATCATATTCTAGTAACAATCCCATGCATACATATATTACCACATCCAATAGGCCATAGTTTGATTATTTTACACTCTAATTAAGGACATTGGTGCATACTTAATGATGTTGTTTGAATAAGAGGTATCGTTCTTATCCAAGAAGTTTTGTATAATATCATCCTCCACCACCTTCAGATATTGTTCAAATATTATTATATAATAATATACATATCTAACATGTAGAGACCCGAAGCTTGACGTACATGTAAATTACATTACTTTTGCGGAATACTTAGTACATAACAAAAACACACACACAAGGATCGTAATAGTTTAGTGTCTTTGAAAACTCGGAATATAATCTTCTAATCATGGTGAAAGATCTTCAACATCTCCCATAAAGATCTTCTTTTTTTTCTAAACCTAAACCCTTTCTTTATGTCCTGGGGAAAAGAAAACATAAAAGGGTGAGCTCAAATGCTCAGTAAGGGTAAACAAAAGAAATATCAATCACGTCATATTCATAAGAACATATCTTTTGGAAATCTTAACATGCAAAAGAGATCATAATTTCATAACATGAGATAAATCATAGTAGTGAAATGAAATCCCAATAATCATAACATAAAACATTAAACTTTGTGGCATACACACATAATCATAGAGAATCATTTCTTGTTAGTCAAGACTCATTTCCAAGACTATCTTAGTGGACAAAGTCCATTTTTGAACCGAGTCACCCTCGTTTCAGCCCTGTTTCACAGAACCGGTATAACCTACCATTCCAGCCATGTCTATCTCATGAGATATAAAATATTTACCCAATGCATTGTATGGGGATATAGGTCCCACCCATCTCATAATGATACCATTCTTATGTGTGCCACAAAATTATAAACCATACATCATAGCATAACCCATGTAACAAAAATGGGAATCTTAAACATTGTGACACCATAAAACAATTCATATAAGATAAAGGAATTAATAAAAATAAATCCATCACAACATAATCAAATCAATGTAATAATAGGTATAAAAACAGAACCCTTTATTATCTTAGATTGAAAATAATTTTGATAAAACACTTGAACTCCATTCTTGAGGAAAATATCCTTTCTACTTCAAAAACACTTTTTCTTTCTTAACATGTCATAAAATTCTAAAATAAAAGAAGTTTATTAAAAATAAACTTGAAAACTTATAAGGTAAGCTTCTTGGAAATAATGTTTTAAAAATCCATTCATGACGTATAAGTTAAAAGAAAACATTCTTCTCGTACTTTTGTCGGAAAAGTCAAAAAGTACCTCGTACAAAAAACGACAAAAGATTCCTTTCATATCTTTTACTAAAAACTTACCGAAGGGTAAAATTGGATATAAACTATTGTAGAAGGATATAAATATTATATATTGGGGAAACATGGATGTGGATGATAAAATACACCCCAGTAAATACCAAAGTATAAACAATCTCAGATAAAAATGAGATTGTGATATTTTTTTTACCTTAGGTCCGATTTGCTTCGTAAGTGTCCGAACCTCCTGTATAATGATTTAAATAATGTCATTGACTTATTACAGAATAATATTCATTGTTATTATATCATATATGGTTCACTTATGACTTTATATTACCCGTTCTTTTGTAAATTCATGTTAAAGTAGCGTTTTGGGTAAAATCGTCTCATTTATCGTAGGTGTTTGGAATTGTTGTTCATGACATTATTATTAATTATATCATTATTTACTTACTTATAGAATATAAAAAATGATTTATATATCATATATATTCAGTATATATATATATAATAGATAGATAAATGAAATAAAACACACCGTTCATGGAGACGGTAGTCCGTACGTACGCATGAACGTTGTTTTCCTTTCCTTATTGTCTTGAATGAAAGTAAGTAGATGACATACATATATACATAAATCCAGTAGCTTTATAATGTCATATATTTAATTATTATTGCTTATATATACTTTATAATCATTCTTAAATGGTTAACATGGAGAATGAATCTCATCGCGTCGTGGAGATGGTAGTCCGTACGTACGCACGAGCGATGATATCGTTCTCATGATTGTGAACTTGTGTTGAAGTGTATGTATACTATTTCAGTATCAATATCACTTTATTATAATCATATATAGTTACTCATTACACCATTATACCCATCCAATTAAGGTGGTGGCGGAAAATAGATTACACCACGGCGTGGAGACGGTATTCCGTACGTACGCACGCGCGGTGATTTCCTTTTGCCGTAGGATGAATAGAAGGTTAATTAGAGTTGTTTCATATTTATAATAACATATCAGTATATAATAAATACTGATGTTATTACATTATCATGAAACAACTAAAGAAGAAGATGTTGAAGAAGAAAGAAATTGAAAAAGATTGGTAATGGATATTACCTCTTTTTGATGCGCCTTTTCTTAACCTCCACTTAAAGAACTAAGGATGGTCTTTGAAGAAGACCGGGACCTCTAGGATGATACTAGGGAAGTGGAGAAGATATTTGGTCTAGGTTTGTCCGAGCTTGAATGCTCAAATTGTTGTGAGGAGGAGAGGGAGGAGGTGCCCTTTTATAAGGGAGGAGAGGGGCACCTTTGGAATTATTAAAACTATTAATTTATAATAAATCTAACCCCACTTAAAAACCTCCAAAAATTACTCATATTCGAAGCTTATATGAGATAGGGTTTTAATCGCATCAACCAATAAAATTTAGACATGTTTGGATCTTATTTTAAACCTTATCAGTTTGATCTATCCTTATTTAATCTATTTAAGTTTATTTGTGGTAATAAAATTATAAATTTTAAATTATAACAAATAATAACTTATTTGTTGTGACTTTTCCATAATTGTTTACTTTATAACCCTATAGACCATATAAATTTAAATTTATAATTTTCAAATATTTTTGTGATTTTAAACCATTTTATAATATGTTATTTTTGTAAAATAACAATAGTGTCAATTTTGACACTATTCATTTATTTGAATTTAAATAAAATATATACAGAATATATGTTCTAAATAAAAGTATTAATATATTAATAAAAGGTCATATGTGTCTATAAAATTAGTGGATAGCATTAAATAGTTCATATAATATTTATTTTATTATTTTTAAAACCATTTATTTGGTTTATCTCTTAATAAAATAATTACTACATCATTTTTGTATAATTATTTAATATAATTATTTGTTGCATAAAAATTTAAAATAAAATCCTATGATGAAGGTAAATATATTATATTTCACAATAATACTTTTACTCTAATTTATCATCTTAAAATAACAATATCTAAATTGTTATATTTATTAAATTATGAAGGTGACAACTTTGTCATCATTTAAAATAAAAAATATAAGTGCAATAATTGCTTGTATAAGACTCCAAATGGACAAAAATTCGACCATTGGATTATTATAGTTTCAATTTACATGGCCAATAAGTTTTGGTTAGGGTTTTGTGCCTTTTATGGTCACTATTATATTAATAAAAACTATATTCTTGATTTTTCACTAGATAAATAATTTCTGCATCACTATTGTGTCACAATTAATGATAACTATTTAATCCCAAAAAATTCTAAATAAATTCTCATGATGTATATAATTTTGTTATATTTATGGATACTGTTATTGTTCGAAGTTTTATGATGTTTATCACTAAGTTAAAATTATTATACTAATAAGATTTAAGAGAGTGACATGTTGTCACTTTCTTTGGTTTTAATAATAATTAAATTATTTTCATGGTCAAAAGTCCATAAAATGAATCTAATCCGACCCTTAGTTGATATGGGTTTACTTTTAGCCATCAAATAGAATTTTGGAATGTGTTAGGGTAATTTTATAATATTATATTTACCCATAATTACCCAATTTACCTTTAACTATGGTAAACAAAATTTAACGTAGTTACTATTCATAATTCCCAAAAATAAAAAGTAGCTTATTAACATAATTTGGACCCACTGATTAAAAATATGGAATCCATTTTTCCAAATTAAATACACAAAATATGCAGAAATTAAATTAAAATTAATCCCGTTGTCGAAAGAAAATGGGTTTTTCTTTAAAACATTGCAAAAGATTGAATTGATTTAACCTACGAATTCAAGGTAAAATCAATGCTAATGACATAAATTATATTAAATGGTAAAAATATATTATATTTATACTTTAAAACCATTCAATATTATAATTTATCCACATAAGATATTATGATGAAAAAAGTTGTTTTTAATTAAAATATAGCGTGTTTTTACTATTCATTAAAATATGAAAGTTATCGGAAAAATATCAAAACTTTATCTAATGTAAATTTTTACATCCTGATTCAAAAGAACAATTTTATTTCGTCAAATTTAACATATAAACATGTCAAAAACTAGATTTAAATTGGGTGCGCCATCAAAAGGCGGCAAAACTGCATTTTTTGAAAAATACTTATTTTACCCGAAATATTTATTTTGTTCTTATACCATGTTCTAGAAAATGTGTAAGATGAATATTAATGTTATAAAATTCAATATTTAGTTAATACTATTCATAACGGCTAGTTCATGAAAATATTATAATAATATATCATTGTTTATTAAAACCTGGTATTGCGTACAACACATGCTATCGAGGAAGGTCGTGATTGCGTGTAATGAAAGCCAAGTCAGGGTTGCATGTTGTGAAAGAATCCTTCATTGTTTCGTATAACAGAATCCAACCATATTTCATTTATACATGGAATATATATATATATATACTCAATGTTGCGTAGAATAATTATTATCAAAATTGTGTGTAACACGATCCAAGAATAGTGTTGCGTATACTGCAAGCTAATACGGTGTTGCGTGTAGCGCAAGGTAATCTTGGTGTAGAATACAACACAAGACATTAATGAAATTAAAAGAATATTTTTCATAAAATCTCGGGGTGTTACATTCTACCCTCCTTAAAATGAATTTCTCCCTCGAAATTCGTTGGGGTTATAAATGGTTTACTACTCGAAAGTTTGTTTAATAGAAACCCACATCGTAAAAAGGAATAACAAAATATGGCTATAAAAACTAAAGTATGAAATGTAACGGTTACCCAAATTAACTCATCACTGGGTTTCCACGTAGGAGAACATAGGTGAAAATATGGATATGGAAGAAAAATCTAACCATCAAGTTCTAATGGAGAGTGGTAAAGAACATGGCTATGATAAATCCAACAATCGCAAAGCCATAAATTTGTGATGATCTAGGGTACCATCTGATTCATCAGATATAAGATCACTAGGAAAAAAATTTTGTTTTTCAATATCATTTCCCTAAAGTTGAAAAATTTGAATTAGAAGAAATACTTACTTGATTTTGGTACAATCTCACTGTTGTTTGTGCTTTAAACAATTTCCACTTCATCTCTTAAAGAAATGAAGTTGAATTTTTTATTCGTGAAGTGTTAATAGATCATGTGATAGAATGATGAGTCATTCCATCTGTTTCAAACAAAAGTTTAGCAATAGTTATCAAATATACATAAGTCCGTCTTTGGTGAGGTTAATCATATACGATTCCAAAAATGAACTTATACTTCATATATCATACCGCTTAATAAAATAAAACTAGTTTCTACTAATCAGGGACTTCTTGTAGGTCATTGGTAGGTGATAAAGGCCAGTTTCACTTCGGTTGTGGGTTCGATTCCCCACAGCCCTATCTGACGCGATGGGATGTCGCTCGTCCTGCAGGTTGTCCTTTTTCTAAAACTACATTACTATAACATCACATGAATAATATATAAAAAAAAAGTTTTATCCTTAAACAATACTAACTTATGGTCAATATAATCCATTCCAATCTTTAGGCTTATCCATAATACTGCAGTCCACTCTCGTAATATATTGAAAATGATTACCAGAAATTTAATACCATCATTGATCCCCATATATCGTAATACTACATTCCTATCTTGTTGGTCACATTCCAATCATTCGAAGGCCTTAATCATGTATTCCATTGAACCTTAGTGAAAACATGAATGCAGTTAAAATTTAACACTTTCCACAAACCAAAATCCTCAAAATTCTTTATAATCAAACCATGATATCACTTAGTCCTTATATCAATCATGAGCTTATGAATACTGCCAAACATTTCATTTTCTCTTTATCACTTCATTATGCGCATATCATCCACTTTCCAAAAAAATATCTGAATAACCTTTCATTGTTTCTCATACCATTCATCATAAACTTTCAAAACTTAATGAAAGACAACAGTGTAACAATCCTTAGACGTCTTTTTATTCTATAGTACAACATTACACTTGATAAACATGTAATCATCCCACTACCTTCTTAATCCATTGACCGAGCTTCAACAATTCTTTCATCTCACATATCATTTGTAGTCTCTTCATCATCATCAACAAAAATACTACCCATACGACCATACCGATTCTCTTCATGAGACATTCCCTTAGGGAATTGGTTTGAATAATGCCCGTACATTCCACATTTAAAACATTTAACCATTGTTGATGTCGTTGAAATACCATTAACCTCATCCATGGTGTTAAGTGAAACTTTTCCATTGCACTTACTGGCTTTGTGTCCTTCTTTTCCACACCCAAAGAATCTTCCAGTTCCTTTGAAACATTCTCCATGATGCCTCTTCCCACATGATTTACATAGGGGAAATTGAACTTTCTTTCCTCTATGATCATCATGAAACTCATTCTTTCTCTTATTAGCCGAGTCAGGAAACTTACCAAATTTTACTTTATTGATCATATTATGAGATTGCTGATTCGACATAATAATGATGTTTGGACTTCCAAATCCCATTTCATTTGGTTTCTAATGAAGAATATCATTCCATTGTCCATCATATCCTCCATTATTGTGAATCATCTTGTTTCCAGCCATTTTCTAAAACCCAAAAAGAATAGTGTGAGAGGAAAAAATCATAATAAAGGGGGAGTAACTTCAATATATAACATATTTGGTTTAATATAATATCGTTACCATAGTTCTAGGACTATATCCCATACGTATACTTATCCTTAGGGACATCCCTAGACCTACCTTAGAAATATCTCTAGGGATCTCACTATCGTTTTCGCATCCTAGTTTCAAATGGTTGACTAAACCATTCCTCTGATACCAACTGTAGAGACCTGAAGCTTGACGTACATGGACATTACATTACTTTTGTGGAATACATAGTACATAACAAAAACACACACACAAGGATCGTAATAGTTTAGTGTCTTTGGAAACTCGGAATATAATCTTCTAATCATGGTGAAAGATCTTCAACATCTCGCAAAAAGATCTTTTTTTTTTCTAAACCTAAATCCTTTATTTATGTCCTGGGGAAAAGAAAACATAAAAGGGTGAGCTCAAATGCTCAGTAAGGGTAAACAAAATAAATATCAATCACGTCATATTCATAAGAACATATCTTTTGGAAATCTTAACATGCAAAAGAGATCATAATTTCATAACATGGGATAAATCATAGTAGTGAAATGTAATCCCAATAATCATAACATAAAACATGAAACATTGTGGCATACACACATAATCATAGAGAATCATTTCTTGTTAGTCAAGACTCATTTCCAAGACTATCTTAGTGGACAAAGTCCATTTCTGAACCGAGTCACCCTCGTTTCAGTCCTGTTTCCCTGAACCGGTATAACCTACCATTCCAGCCATGTCTATATCATGAGATATAAAATCTTTACCCAATGCATTGGAGGGAGATATAGGTCCCACCCATCTCATAATGATACCATTCTTATGTGTGCCACAAAATCATAAACCATACATCATAGCATAACCCATGTAACAAAAATGGGAATCTTAAACATTGTGACATAATAAAACAATTCATATAAGATAAAGGAATTCATAAAAATAATTCCATCACAACATAATCAAATCAATGTAATAATAGGTATAAAAACAGAACCCTTTATTATCTTATATTGAAAATAATTTTGATAAAACACTTGAACTCCATTCTTGAGGAAAATATCCTTTCTACTTCAAAAACACTTTTTCTTTCTTAACATGTCATAAAATTATAAACTAAAAGAAGTTGATTAAAAATAAACTTGAAAACTTATAAGGGAAACTTCTTGGAAATAATGTTTTAAAAATCCATTCATGTCGTATAAGTTAAAAGAAAACATTCTTCTCGTACTTTTGTCGGAAAAGTGAAAAAGTACCTCGTACGAGAAACGACAAAAGATTCCTTTCATATCTTTTACTAAAAACTTACCGAAGGGAAAAATTGGATATAAACAATTTTAGAAGGATATAAATATTATATATTGGGGAAACATGGATGTGGATGATAAAATACACCCCAGTAAATACCAAAGTATAAACAATCTCGGATAAAAATGAGATTGTGATATTTCCTTTACCTTAGGTCCGATTTGCTTTGTAAGTGTCCGAACCTCCTGTATAATGATTTAAATAATTTCATTGACTTATTTCAGAATCATATTAATTGTTATTATATCATATATGGTTCACTTATGACTTTATATTACCCGTTATTTTGTAAATTCTTGTTAAAGTAGCGTTTTGGGTAAAATCGTCTCATTTATCGTAGGTGTTTGGACTTGTTGTTCTTGACATTATTATTAATTATATCATGATTTATTTACTTATATAATATATAAAATGATTTATATATCATATATATTCAGTATATATATTTATAATAGATAGATAATGAAATAAAACACACCGCTCATGGAGACGGTAGTCCGTACGTACGCATGAACGTTGTTTTCCTTTCCTTATTGTCTTGAATATAAGTAAGTAGATGACATACATCTATACATAAATCCAGTAGTTTTATAATGTAATATATTTCATTATTATTTCTTATATATACTTTATAATCATTATTAAATGGTTAACATGGATAATGAATCTCATCGCGTCGTGGAGACGGTAGTCCGTACGTACGCACGAGCGATGATATCGTTCTCATGATTGTGAACTTGTGTTGAAGTGTATGTATAATATTTCGGTATCAATATACCTTTATAATAATCATATATAGTTACTCATTACACCATTATACCCATCCAATTAAGGTGGTGGTGGAAAATAGATTACACCACGGCGTGGAGACGGTATTCCGTAAGTACGCACGCGCGGTGATTTCCTTTTTCCGTAGGATGGATAGAAGGTTAATTAGAGTTGTTTCATATTTATAATGACATATAAGTATATAAGAAATACTGATGTTATTACATTATCATGATACAACAAAAGAAGAAGAAGTTGAAGAAGAAATAAATTGAAAAAGATTGGTAATGGATATTACCTCTTTTTGATGCGCCTTTTCTTAACCTCCACTTAAAAAACTAAGGATGGTCTTTGAAGAAGACCGGGACCTCTAGGATGATACTAGGGAAGTGGAGATGAGATTTTGGGAGGGTTTGGCCGAGATTTAATTCTCAAATTGTTGTGAGGAGGAGAGGGAGGAGGTGCCCTTTTATAAGGGAGGAGAGGGGCACCTCTGGAATGCTTAAAAATATTAATTTATAATAAATCTAACCGCACTTAAAAACCTCCAAAAATGACTCATATTCTAATATTAGATGATATAGGGTTTTAATATCATCAAACAATCAAATTTATACATGTTTGGATCTTATTTTAAACCTTATTATTTTGATTTATCCTTATTTATTCTATCTAAGTTTATTTGTGGTAATAAAATTCTAAATTTTAAATTATAACAAATAATTACTTATTTTTTGTGAATTTTCCATAATTGTTTACTTTATAACCTTATAGACCATATAAATGTAAATTTATAATTTTTAAATAATTTTGTGATTTTTAAACAATTTTATAATATGTTATTTTTGTAAAATCACAATAGTGTCAATTTTGACACTATTCATTTATTTGAATTTAAATAAAATATATACAGAAGATATGTTCGAACTAAAAGAATTAATATATTAATAAAAGGTCATATGTGTCTATAACATTAGTGGATCACATTAAATAGTTCATATAATATTTATTTTATTATTTTTAAAACCATTTATTTGGTTTATCTCTTAATAAAATAATTACTACATCATTTTTGTATAATTATTTAATATACTTATTTGTTGCATAAAAATTGAAACTAAAATCCTATGATGAAGATAAACATATTAACTTTCACAATAATACTTTTAATAGAATTTATCATCTTAAAATCACAATATTTAAATTTTTATATTTATTAAATTAGGAAGGTGACAACTTTGGCATCATTTAAAATAAAATAATATAAGTGTCATAATTGCTTTTATAAGACTCCAAATGGTCAAATATTCGACCATTGGATGATTATAGTTTCAGTTTACATGACCAATAATTTTTGGTCATGGTTGTGTGCCTGTTAGGGTCACTATTAGATTAATAAAAACTATATTCTTGATTTTTCACTACATAAATAATTTCTGCATCACTATTGTGTCACAATTAATGATAACTATTTAATCCCAAAAAATTCTAAATAAATTCTCATGATGTAGATAATTTTTTTATCTTTCTGGAGACTATTCATGTTCGAAGTTTTATGATGTTTATCACTAAGTTAAAATTATTATACTAATAAGATTTAAGAGAGTGACATGTTGTCACTTTCTTTGGTTTTAATAATAATTAAATTATTTTCATGGTCAAAAGTCCATATAATGAATATAATCCGACCCTTAGTTGATATGGGTTTACTTTTAGCCATAAAATAGAATTTTGGCATGTGTTAGGGTAATTTTATAATATTATATTTACCCTTAATTACTCGATTTACCTTTAACTGTGGTAAACAAAATTTACCGTAGTTACTATTCATAATTCCCAAAAATAAAAAGTAGCTTATTAACATAATTTGGACCCACTGATTCCAAATATGGAATCCATTTTTCCAAATTAAATACACAAAAGATGCATAAATTAAATTGAAATTAATCCCATTGTCGAAATAAAATGGGTTTTTCTTTAAAACATTGCAAAAGATTGAATTGATTTAAACTACGAATTCAAGGTAAAATCAATGATAATGACATAAATTATATTAAATGGTAAAAATATATTATATTTATAATTTTAAACCGTTCAATATTATAATTTAACCACATAAGATATTATGATGAAAAAAGTTGTTTTTAATTAAAATATAGCGTGTTTTTACTATTCATTAAAATATGAAAGTGATCGGAAAAATATCAAAACTTTATCTAATGTAAATTTTTACATCCTGATTCAAAAGAACAATATTATTTTGTCAAATTGAACATATAAACAAGTCAAAAACTATATTTAAAGTGGGTGCGCCATCAAAAGGCGGCAAAACTGAATTTTTTGAAAAATACTTCTTTTACCTGAAAACTTTATTTTGTTCTTATACCATGTTCTAGAAAATGTGTAAGATGAATAATAATGTTATAAAATTAAAATTTTAGTTAATACTATTCATAACGTCTAGTTCATGACAATATTATAATAATATATCATTGTTTATTAAAACCCAGTATTGCGTACAACGCATGCTATCGAGGAAGGTCGTGATTGCATGTAATGCAAGCCAAGTCAGGGTTGCGTGTTGTGAAAGAATCCTTCGTTGTTTCGTATAACAGAATCCAACCATATTTCATTTATACATTGAATATATATATATATATACTCAATGTTGCGTAGAATAACTATTATCAAAATTGTGTGTAACACGATCCAAGAATAGTGTTGCGTATACTACAAGCTAATACGGTGTTGCGTATAGTGCAAGGAAATCATGGTGTAGAATACAACACAAGACATTTATGAAATTAAAAGAATATTTTTCATAAAATCTCGGGGTGTTACATAACATATATTAATATTTTATACTTTTAAATTTTATAACCTATATGCATATCCTCTTTCATAATGTGGGAATCAAAACTTCTGATGAGGTTTTTAATGGACTACGCCTCATGAACTGATGGCATACGTTTTCAATTACCCCCTCTCATAGGTTTATATAATTATATATTTGATTTAAATATATAATATTGATGAAATAATTTTACTTATTTAATTATAATAACATGTATATCTTCTTACCTTCTAATATTTTAAAAGATGATAATATCTCTCATGCGTATGTGTGGACTACCGTATCCAAAAAGATACGTGATATGTTTTTCATTTTATTCTGAAATGGAATGTAATATTGATATATTTAATGATTATGAATGTTATATATGATAGAAAAATTATTTTTGAAAGTGGAATTAATATTTAACTTTATTTCATTCATTCTTTCAAGAAAATATAAATAGTGTTGATGCCTATGTTCGATCTACCACCTCCACAAACAGTGTAATACATTTTCTTATCTCTGATTTTTAGGGGTGAATATAAAAATATATTTGATTAGTATATTTTATATTTATATCATGATTAAAATTATCATTATTTAAGAAATATAATCAATTTACTAGGACCAAAACTACCAAAACAAAACATATATGAATAATGAAGCAATTATCACCAGAAACAGTGATTTTAATAATTAATTATTGTTAAACATGTGATAAAAGAGTTATATGTATTCATATATGGTATGATATGTATTTTTATTTTTATTTAATATATTTATAATAAATCTATATTCCTTATATATGATGTTATAACATGTATGAAGAATGGTGAGGTTTTATGTAATGGATTTTCATCTCTCTTTTATTTTAATCAGACACATACCAGATACATACCATGTTTATTTGGTGTGGTGTATATACAACACATGAATGTATTTTATGATTATAACCATGAATATAATGGGATATATATATAAGGTTATTTATTTCATGAGTAATAAAAATGAAATGTTACCAAAGTGGTAAGGGAATTATGTCACAATATCATTGGTTATCATGGTTGTTTATGATTATGATTATGATGATGAAATATTACGATATATCTATGATGATGAAATATTACGATATATCTACCAAGAAACTCATGAATTTTAACATACTCTAGTTATTTCTATAAATTACATGTTTTACATCCATTTTCCTCTTATTATGAAATCAATATACCAAAATAAAGTGTTTAAGGAAAACAATATTTATCTCTCTCTTCAGTCGAAAATCAATTTTCTTTCATTTCAATGTTTTTCAAAAAAACGTATAACTTAATTTTACTATAATATAATGATTTTTTAATTTCATTATAACATATGGATGAATTTTTTAAAAATATACTAAAAGGAATCCTCTTTTCATTTTCTAAACAAGGTACATTTGATGTTTTAATGAAAATATGGAAGGAATATTTGTTTCATCAAGCATGATAAGAACAAAATTATCCACCATCATTCCCACTCAATTATTTTAGGATTATATTACAATTTTTCATGTTATTTTTAAAGAATATTTTTTTCTTTGATATTTGTGATTTTTTTTTATTTTCAATAAGTGATATCAATGTGAAAACGGTATTTTCATCATGAAATTTTCTAAGTGATATTTTAAAATATTTTTCAATCAAACATTACATCATTTTGGGTTTCTTAATCTTAAATGTGGATATCATTCAATTATTTCATCCTTATACATTCACTAAATGATTTATTATAATGATGAAAATATTTTTATGAAAGTAGTTTCTTTTCCAGGGGTTATTCCATGTTGAAATGCCTTTGAATCCCATAACATTTCCATGGGTTATAATAGGATCAATTGATGAAATTTTCATGAAACCCATTTAATTTATACTAGTTATACCATGACGAAATTATTATCAAACCCATTTATTTTAATAGGTTACGATATGGATAATTTTTATTATCAGATGGTAGACATCTGTATGATTTACATTATGTGATAGGCAGAACTATAATTATATAACCCTCCAAAAAATTTGGAAATGATCGATATATCATGAGATAAATAGGAATAAAATAGAGTGTTAACCCAATTTTTTTTAGGGATTATGTCCTCTATGATTAGTATTGGGAGTGAACCTTATGTACTATGATGGTTATATGGGTGAATCCATACCACTATGATCTCCTTGGAAATGATCCTTGACTACTAAGGAAATTATTTTCCTTGGTTATGTTTATGCCAAAAATATATAACTCATGAAAATGTTACAAAATCATGGATATTATTAATTGAGTCCGTTATAATTCATGTTTTATATATTCTAACTCCTTTATATTTTATGAAATATATTTTTTTGAAAAAATTAAATTTCTTTGATAACTTGTGTTATACATAACATCGAGTTGTAATAAACCATAAAAACATTATATAATATTATTTAATAATTATTATTATTAACGGACCATTAATATTAATGACCAAATTTTCAATATTATGTTTATTTTTTATATAACAAACACATATTGAATAAATTCTTAATTTTCAATGATGTCTTTATATGTTTTGAAAATACGATTTTATAAAAAAAAGTATTTTATTTATTTTTTAGAATAATAAAATATAATTTTTAACCCTTTTAGAAAATTAATGGGATACAATAAAAAATATTTTTTTAAATAATCATGTCAAAATTATCACAGGGTTAAGGTTTTGGTTTTTTTCAAAATAATAATTTTTGGATGAATTTGAAAAATACAGGATTTTATTCACAAATTCATTTTTTTAAATAATTTATTAAGTTAAATTTTATTTTAAAATTGTATTGAATGAACAATTATTTTAATTATATTTATATTAATTCAATTTAGGTAATTATAGTCATTTTTAAATTAAATTATGTTATAAAAACTATTTAGATGTTTGAATAATTGTGAACTGGAAAACTGCTTTCTTGTGTCGTCTATGTGATTAATTATAAATTATACAATCCAATTATCTAAATAGAATTTGGGAAAATAGATTAAATAAGTAGAATAATAATAATTTATATCATCTCATAAGTTCAACGTAATATTTTACCATAATTAATAGTAAAAATAAACAAAATTTATTTACCACGGTAATGGTAAAAATGGGTTTTTTTGTGGGTTAAATAAATGATATGGATATGGAAAAAAACATATAGAACAACATTTTATTGAAATATTGAAATATTATCATATATAAGTCTCTATAATAGTCGATTTTTTAGACGTATGGAATATATAAAATGAGGGTATAACATTTTGTTTTCAAAAAATATAATTGTGCCACTCACATTACTTTCAAATGGCCATCCATTTCCTCTCATATTCACGTATCAAAAAAAATATGTATTAACCTATAAATAGAAAAATATATCCCATAATTTTATACTATGATCCTATAATACATATTTGTTTCATATTGATAACCATATAAGGATTTTGCTGCCAACTTAAAGAGGTTACCCAAAGAAGAGGTGAGCCTCTTAAAGGGGAATTTTTATTTTATTCTCCATCCACCTCCTTAAATTATTTTTAAACCATATCGATATAATATCATAATTATTTTCAATATAAATATATGTATTTTAGGTAATGTTAAAGACACAAAACCATATCCACTTATATCAAATGGTATGTGAAGTTTTCATTTGTATCTACGATAGACTTCTGCATTATCCACCAATGTTATTTGTTTTCACTCACCACCTATCAAGGATGTATATAATTATGTTTTTTATATTTTTACATGATATTTTTTATATTAAAATAATTATATATATATTATATTTCATTTAACTTCATACTTTACATTCGTAGGGGATTCAAAAAATGTCACTTTTGTGTACGACGGACTACCTCCCTGCGAAGCATTGTGATTCTTTCACACTTTACCTAGAAGGTAATAAGGAAAGGTTTAATGAAAATATGTTATATATAAAAAATAATTTTGTTCTATATTTTTTATATATTATTTAACTTTATATATTTTAATCCATTGATAAAACATAATCAGCGTTCATGTGTATATATGACCTGATGCCATCATGAACGGTTTATTTCATTTTATGTCTCTATATTTTAGAGATAAATATAAATACATATATAATGAATATGAAAGATATTTATGTCATGGACAAAATTATGGATATTATGTAATAATTATCTCTTTAAGAGGGATAAGAAAATAAAAAATCTTAACATACATTAAAAACAAAGTAGTTATTTCCCGAAATGTGACATTAACATGGAATTGTTACTAGTTAGGTAATGAAAGGTCATAATAAAATCATATGTGGTATGAAATATATATTTATGAATATTTTATAAAAATATAGTTATTATACATGATTTTTTTAATGTGTCCAAATGATGTTGGGACTTTAAGGTAATGGATTTGTATCTCAATTTTCCTTCTTGGGACATATGTTATGTTATGAAAATATATTATTTTGTGAGTTTTATGTACAACTAGTTTGACATGTAATATCATTATTTTATTTATTCCCATGATATTATATGTTTCATTTAAAATATTTTTTTAGTGGTCTTAAATGTTCATAAATACCAAAGTGGAATGAATTTTAGGTCATAATCTTATCATTTATTGAGATTGCTCAAGATTTTGCTTCCAATGATGAAATATTATGATTTATATCTAATTATACTAAATTATTTTCTTATTCTATGTTTATTTCATAAAAATACATTTTTACCTTCAAATCATTTCTTTAGGTACCCATTTGTTCAATATTTTTTTTTGAAAACTCTTCTTTATTTCTCTCTTCGGTAGAAAACCATATTTCATCAAAAAAATGTTTTGTAAAAATTATTTAATTTTCTAAAATTCCCCAAATTATTTAATAAATAATTTTTTCCACATTTTCTTTTTTATAAAAAAAATTGATATGAAATTTCTTGTTGTTTTATAAAAAAAATCCTATTTGGAATTTACTGAAAATGGTAAACAAATCATTTTTTAATATGTATGACATGGATGGAAATTTCTGGTCATCATTACCAATATTTTATTTAAAGATTAATTTATACTTATTCATGATTATTTTTAATAAAAAAAATTTCCATAATATTTTATGAATTTTTTATTTTTGAAAAGGTAATTTTTAAGAAAATTATATTTTTTCCAGGAAACACTCCATGTGATTTTTAATTCAAAATTATTTTCTATCTAAAATGAAATCATATAATGTAACTTATGATTTACTAGGGATATTTTTTAAAGACACCATTATGATTCATTCTCTCAAGGTTGTATGTTTCTGATGATATGGTGTTTATGAAACTTTTTTCTCTTTCGTGGGTTATACCAAGATAAAATAATTATGAAACCCATTCTCTTACATGGGTTATGCTTTTATGAAATAGTGAAATAGTTATGAAATATATTTCTTTTACACATGTAATGTTATGATTATTTTTTATGAAATCCATTTCATTTCATGTGTTCTAATATAATGATTGTTTTATGATCTTATGGCACACATATGTATTATTTTCATTATATGATGGGAAGGGCCTATATATCACTCCAATAAATTGGGTTAATATTGATATCTCATGAGATAAATAAGACTAGAATGGAGAGTGAAATCAGTTCCAAAAAAGGGATTCATTCTAATACGATAGTCTTGGGAGTGAACCTTGACTACTATGATGGTTTTAAGATTGATCCCAATAAACATTGTTAGTATTGTAAATGATCTTTAAACTACTATAGAATTTATTTTATATGCTTATGCGTATTCTAAAAATCTAAGTATTATGCCAATGTTATGATCTCATGCTTTGGAAAATTTTATTACATTAGGATTCATATATTATGAACTTCCATGATTTATTCAATTATTTATGTTTATGATCAATGATATGTTCGGTATGTGTTTAGAATGATATTCTTTTGTCCTTATACCCTATGATCATACTATTTTGATATATCCCTTATTTAACCTTACTGACCATTTGATATCACCCTTTCTTATACCTCATTTCCTAAGGTTATGAATTTTTTTATATTTGATATGTCTAAGAAGGGTTCTTAGTATGAAGAATATAGTGGTAGATTAAATAGATCACTTATTTACTAGTTTTTTATGTATCCATGTTTCAACATGATAATACCTTTATATTCCATAGTCTTGTGTTTGTGTAATGTAATAATTATTCATTTAAAAAGATATAGTATCTATATTTGAGAAGTTATTGTATTTTATGTTTTTTTAGAGGATAGACATAGTTAACCTTTGGAAACTAGTATATTAAATAATTATTGACAAATATGAAGATATGTCCAAGGATATGTATGTGTATAAGTTTAAGGATGAGTAAAAGTAATGCAGAATGACCTAGAATTTTATAAAAGGATAGAGAGAGTGGTTTCAATGTAATTAAATACCTTGTAGCATACTACTAGTCGGTGTCTCTTTGGATGTAAGGTACCTACAGGAACAAACTGTAATAATGGTGCATTGATCTAGACTTGATCATCACCTAGTATACAAAATGGGTCTTACTTCACACATAGTTTGAAACTCCTGAGGGATACGATTTGGAAATTCACAAAAACATTATGAACCATCATGATGTATGTAAATATATAATGACAATAATGGATATAAGATAAAACTATGGTGTCATCAATTAAAAAAATGTTCAATGATTTATACATACTATAAGTGATTTCCATGATTATATGGTTTCTTAATATGGTAATTTTGTCTTAAACTAAGTTTTTTGGTTCGGGACAACGCCTAGAACCTAATAGAAACATATTAATGTTTAGTAAGGAAAAAAATTAAATAATTTTACTCCTGATAAGACAACTGTTTTTGGAAGTAGAATGAAAAATATCATTACTACGCTCACAAAACATTCACAAGATTTGAATCATTTTGAACATGAAAACAAGAAATGTAAAGAACAATGTTATCTTGATCCCTTTATGAGTAAATTTACACCTTTTAGTGTTTTCACTGATCTCATTGTTTTTTAACAATGAATCATTACCAATTAAAATATATTTTATTTTCGCTAGTGTTTGGAACAGGATAAATTAAATTTTAATGTTTTCCATTTGGAAGGGGAATAAGATCTGTGGTAGACCCACATCAAGAATAGAAGGGAGATGGATGGAATTGAAACTATAGAGTTGTATGAGTTTAAAATCTAGTTTTTTAAAAAGTACCTCCCTTGTAAACTCCATAAAAAATGGATAAATATTTCTTTTAGATAAATAATATGGATGATGAATCAACTAGTTCCTTTAAGGAACGTTTTACAAGGCTTACGAGTTATGATTCTATCATTATCGTTAAATATGAAAGTGTGGTTGATAAATTATTTACTGGCATGAAAACATGGTTCTAAAGGATGTTATCCATAAGTGACATCAATAGTTATGAGGAAATATTTTAACATAAACTTAGGGTGGAAATGGATATAGTAATTACCCATCAATATATTTTTTTGATATAAAAAAGAAAGATTGATTTCAAAGGAAACTCTTACATCCATAAAGATAAGAAGATAATCTTTCATTAAATCTCGAAGTATGGAAGGAAACATAGAAGAAATGTTTCTATGTCTTGAAGTAAATTTCTTTTACTGTGGGAATGAATTTCATCGTGTAACTGATTGTCAATGTGATAGGAATAAGTTA
This sequence comes from Viscum album, assembly GCA_963277665.1. NCBI lineage: Eukaryota > Viridiplantae > Streptophyta > Magnoliopsida > Santalales > Viscaceae > Viscum > Viscum album. Next base: position 1,819,727,131 of record OY728129.1, read on the forward strand.
TATAACAATGTGAATATAGAGTAAGCTATATCACCCATACTCCAATGTTTCAAATGAAGAGAGAATATGATCTATGCTAAACAATTCCCAAATATGAAGGCTAATGATAATGATCAATATCAGCAACCTATTAAGAAGAGGTACAAGGGGAAATATCACATGATCACTATTTTTGATGAGGGGTGTTATAATAGAATGGTTAAAGGTACAGTAACCATCCACTCCAGAACTGCTAATGTCTTATTTGATGATGGATCTACCCATTCATTCATATCTGCTGAATTTTTTATAGGAACTAATATTCCACTGAAACTATTAGATGTATAATTAGCAGTGAAACCCCATAATTTTATAATGATAACATCTCATGTATATGATTCCTACCTATCTGATGTTTTTTGTAATGTTCTTCAGGAAAATCTTGAATTTTTTTCACCGGTTAAATTTTTTGTTATCAAAGGTGTGGATTGTATTTCTCTACATAAATCCAACAAAAATTTTCATGGAAGGGAATTCATGTTTAATATTATAATCCAAGATATTATTTTTTATAAATATGATGATAAGCATAAACAACTATTGAAGATAACATCCATTGTATGGGTATTGATTCCCATTCATAATGGTTTAATACCTTATTTGGATGGGGGGAAACATTACATCAATATTATGCCTATTGTGTGGGGGTTTTTTTAGGAATTTTCAGATTATTTTCCTAATATAACATCAAATTTTTATTTTTATTTTTGAATATAACAAAAACTAGGTGACACATCAATTTCATAGACTCACTGTAGTATATCCCCTATTGAGTTGAAGTAATTAAAGAAGAAACTCTAGGAGAACCTTGATAATGGATTCATTCATCCATGTATGTCACCTTGGGTTGTACCTATTATTTTTCTTAAAATGAATGATGGATCAAGGTGAATTTACATTTATTATTAGGATATAAACAATATCAGGATCAAGAACAAGTATCCTCTACCCTATAGTGATGACCCCATTGATCAACTACACAAAGCTCAGTTCCATAAATGATTGAACATTATTATGTGTAACTTCAATTGTGGGTCAAGAAGGAGGTTATACATAAGAAATTATTTTGTACATGGTATATACACTAAGAATATATAGTGATTCCATTTTTTCTTACTAATTTGCTAACTATCTTCTTGGATTTAATAAATATAGACTTCAGCTGTTACCTTGACAATTTTTTGGTAGTATTTATAGATGTTATATTTATCAATTAAAATATAAAGGAATAGAATTAATATCACTTCGGGGTTGTTCTAAATACCCTAAGGAAGGATAAAATATATGAAAAAATTATACAATGTGAATTTTGACCTAAAAGGATTCATTTTTGGGTCATATTATCTTAGGAGAGGGTATATCATTAGATCCACCAAATATAGAGGCTATTCAATGTTGGACCAAACCAACCGTAGTGACTGTGATTCATAGTTTTCTACTTTTAGCTTGATTTTATTGATGGTTTTTAAAGAACTTATCATGACTATCTAATCCAGTAACCATGTTAACTCAAAAGGGAGCTAGGTTCCTCTGGATAGATGAATATGATGAATGTTTCAAGGAATTGAAGACAATATTAGTTATCACACATGTTATTACATTATAATTTAGTATTAATGGTTTTGTAATATATTGTGATACATTAAAGAATATATTGGGATGTGTTATTATGCAGAATGATAGGGTTATAACTTATTCCTAATTAAAATTGATGGAAAATGAGAAAAATAACCCAACTCGTGATTTAGAGTTAGTTGCGACAATTTTTTAATAAAATATTTTGGGGAATTATCGTTGTCGAGAAAAGTGTGATATTTATACCAATAATACAAGATTAAAGATTATATTCACATAGAAGGAGTTGAATATTCCCCATAAATGCTGGTTAGATATGATTAATGACTATAAATGCTCAATAAATTACCACCCTGGGAAAGGGATAGAGGTGTCTAATGCTTTGAGTTAAAAGAATCATGAAATCATAATCGTAATGAGGATAAAAGAAGATACAAAATTTCTTGTTATGAAAAGAGTGTATTTGGAATTTTAGGATGAAGTTGATAAATCTTAGATTTCCCAATTGGATAATCAACCATCTATCCATGTGAATTTTAAATAGGTGCATATGGAAGATATCAATCTGCAAAATAAGGTTAGAAATGATCCCAAGTTTGACATTGATTATTATTTAATGATAAGATTCAGTAACCATAAATTTTATTATTCTGTACTATATTTTATGACCGAGATTTTATAAGAATATTATAGTTCTTCATTATCTATTTATCTCAGAAGCAAGATGATATATAGATATTTGAAAGAGTAATTCTGGTGGGATGGTATATTGAGCTTTATCATAGAGTTTGTATCTCAAAATGTCATATGTCACAATGATAAGGTTACAATACAAAATTCTAAGTGTATGTTACATCCATTACCTATACCATAATGGAATTTGGAAACTATCACTATGAATTTTTTGTTTGGACAACCTAAAACATTTAGATCGAATAATTTTATAAAGGTTTTAGTCGACCTCTTTAAAAATTTGATACAATTAATTCCATTCAGGGAATATATCTCGCTGGATAGGCATTGAAGTATATACATTAATAATGTTGTAAGTTTAAAGGGATCCCAACATTCAATTGTGACTTAGGAAGATCTGAGTTTTACCTCAATGTTCAAGAGAAGTCTTCAGCATGCTCTTGATACATAGTTGGGTTTCATAACTGTTTATCATCCTAAACTAGATGGTAAGTCTAAGAGAAATATTCTTTCCCAATAGGATATACTGATAAATTTTTCATTGTATTTTAGTTTTTATTGGGATCAATGCCTTCCTCTTATTGATTTTTCTTCTAATAATAGATTTCACTCAAGTATTCACACAAATCCTTATTAATAACTCTACTAAAAAAGGTGAAGAGATCCAAAATTATAGAATGGTGTTAAAGAAATATAGTTATTAGGAACTGATATAGACAAAGAAATGGAAGAAAATTTTATAGTCATTCAGCAACAGTTAAGGGGAGCACAAAGTCGATAGAAATGTTATACTGATAATCATCGATGTAATATGAAAATGGAAGGTGTTAACAAGGCATTTTTATGAATTTATCCTTGGAAGTTGGTAATGATATTTGAAATAAAAATAATAATCCAATGGTATATCACTACCATTGAAATTCATGAATGTTTCAGGATTGTATACATTCAGATGGTGATTCCGCCAAACCACTCTCATATTCATGATGGGTTACATATATCTCCTCTGAGGAAGTAAATACCTTCTCTTTCTCATGTAATAATCTCATAAGTCATACCAATAGAGAAAGATATTTATTTTTAGGAACAACTAGAAGAGATTATGGATCTTGCAGATAAATTTCTACTAAACAAGACCACTCACATGGTGAATGTTTTGTGGAGAAACCACCAATTAGAGGAGGCTATGTGGGAACTTGATGATATAATGATACAAAAAAAACAACTCATCTATCTTTATTATATTGACATAACTTTTATACTGAAATTCATTTTAAAGAGGGGAGAATTTAACACCATGAGAGTTTTTAATTTTTTTTAATAAATTAATGTTCATTTAGATCTTCTGTTACATGATACACTGAGACTTAACAAACTACCAAAAAAAATATTATTATTATTATTTATAAAATACCATTATAACCTAGACATTAAAATTAAAGGGATTAATAACCATAAAAACTTTCTAAATATTAATTATAATGGTTTTATATAATTAAAAATCATTGATAGGAAATACTTAATTGTCAATAAAGTCTTCATGTGTTTGGATAATACAATTTTCTTAAAAATATTAATTTATTTTCTTAAGTGAAAAATAATAAAATTATTTTTTTATAATTTATAACATAATATTAATTTTTGAAATAATCATATAAATATTATCTTTGTGTTAATCTATGGAATTTTTTAGAAAAGATATATTTTTTGATGAAAAGTGAAAAATAATAGTTTTTGTTGAAAATTATGTTTTCATATAAATAATTTATAAGCATAGTTTTTGTTTTAAAATTGATTTTAATTAAAAATTATTTAAATTATATATCAATTATTACAATTTATTTCATTGTAATCAATTTAATATTATATTTTTATATAAAAACATTTTAAAACTTTTTTTGTTACAATCTTATCATTTATTAGGATTGCTCATGATTATGCTTTCTATGATGAAATATTATGATCTATCACTCAATAAAATCAATTATATTATTCTAATCTAGTTATTTATTTATAATAATTATTTTCTCTTTATTTTACACATTTTTTTACTCAATAGTTTAAAATTATGTGTTTAATAAAAATCCTCTTTATTTCTCTCTTCTGTTGAAAATCATTTTTCTTCCAAAACCATGATTTATAGAAATGTTTTTAACATTTAAAAAATTATTTATTAAAGATATTCATACCCATTATTAATATTTTAAATTTGTTTGAGTAAAATATTCTTCTAATTATCTGAACGAGCCTTGTTTGTATTTTATTGAACATTTGAATGGAATCCTTGTTTTAATGTGTATGATATGAAAGAAAATTTCATGAATTTATGAACGTTATTCTATTTGAGTAATCCATTATAATTTTTCTAGGTAATTTAAATAGAAATTTTTTTATTAATTATTTTATGATTTTTAATTTTAAAAAATTATTTTCAATTCTTTGATATTTTTCTTTAAGAAATGATCCATGTGAATTTTATATCAAAATAATTTTCCATCTAAGGTGAAATACTTTAATGTTACATATAGATTATTGTGTATATTATCCAAGGATACCATTCTTAGTCATTCTATAAATAGCTTATTTTTTTAATAAAAATATGTTTACAAAACCCATTTCTCTTCCATGGGTGATTCCATGATAATATGCATATGAAGGCTAGTAATTTTACATCAGAAATTCTTTGATGAAATAATTAAATGATTATGAAACCTATTTATTTTTCATATTTTATGTTATTATGAAATGATTATGAAATCATTTTATTTCATGGATTATGAGATGATGAATTGTTTATGATCTTTTGGAACCCATATGTATTATTTTCAATATTTGATGTATGGGATATATATATCCCTCTAAAGCAATGGGAAATGATTGATATCTCATGAGATAAATAAGAAATTAATCAGGAGTGAACCAAGATTAGTAAGGGACTCTTCCACTATGATACTCTTGGATTAAAACCTTTAATACTACAATGGTTTGGAGAGTAAACCTAATCCACTATGATAGTCTTATAAATAATTCTTGAAATACTAATGAAATTATATTTTATGCTTATGTGTATTCCATAATATCTTATGCCAATTTTATACTATCATGGTTCATGTTATCTAATTCCATTATGATTCATGTGTTATGAACAACCATGATTTATTATATAACACATGTTTAGGTTCTATGATAATAAGGTAATGGTTTTCAAATGGTATTCTCATGTTATCATACATTTATGCTCATTATATATTGATACCTCCATTTTTTACCAGTATTATACATTTGTGATCACATATTCTTATGTTTCCTTTCAACTGGTTATGATGAAAGTTAATATGTATAATATGTAAAATAATGGTCCTAGTTATGAATAAAATAGTGGGTTATGATGTAGTTCAATTTTAGACCAGTTGTTTATATGTCCATGTTTCTAAAGGAACTATATGTTTACGACCCTCAAGAGTTTTTTTTAAATTTAACGAATATTCTTCTAAAAATATTTTATATCTATGTGTGAGAAGTTTGGGTATTTACATAAATTGAAATCCTAAGGCCATGAATGAATATTATGATATTTGATTTATATTGTATGGTTTTCAATTGTTAAACTCATGTTATCATATGATTATTCTCATGTTGTTATTATGTGATCATTTATTTCTCCATTCTTTACCCTAACCTAGCATCATAGATCAACCATTTTTTATTTCCTTTCCCCAAGTTACCAAGTATAGTATTAAGGACTATTTTTCTAAGAAGGTTGATAGTTATGAAGAACATAGTGGGAGATGTTGTAGTTCACTTATGAACCAATTATTTATGTATCTAACATTACTATGTAACTATACCTAAATTATTATGGAAAGGATCATTATGTTATGTGTGACATCCAAAAAATCTAAAGAACATAGTATTCAATAGAGTGTATGACACAAAACACCAAGTGCATATGGTAATATAATATTTGAATAAATTATATTATATTTATTATTTAAAATAGATTCTATATATTTTAATGCATGAAACATTGAGTTAGCGTGCATTATACGCAAGAGTGACCTTCTGTGATATCTTGCATTACTCACAAGGTGTTTCACCAACTAACAATGTATTATTAAAATATTGTTATTTAATATAATATAATATAACCTATATGTTATGTTATAATTTATGAATATTATTATCTAAATTATGAAAATATAGGAATTATATAAATATAAAATGAAAACATTGGTTACCAATTAATTAGATACAAAATTAAGAACCAATTGGATATAAAAAAATATTATTATTTCAACGCTTCCAAAGGATTTGTTTATTAATAAAAATTATAAATAAAATTAATTTAATTATTTTATTGAAATATATATTTTATATATTTAATAAAATATTTTTTTATTAATCCATTATTTTTAACAGGTATAATATAAGAACAGAAACAATTTCACATATAAAAACCTATATTTATATAATGCTGATTTTATTGTCTTTTAATGGAGAACCCATTTTAAACATGTATTATGACACATTAATTGATTTAATATGTTAAAATAAACATAAAATTAAAATTCAAAATATATAAATTAGGTAAGTATAATATTATTTTGTATTTTTCGAAAACATATCATTTCTTAATGAATAGTTAAAAATACTAATTATATCTCAAAACATCATTTTCATCTAATTTATTTTATGGGGATAAATTAAATTTTCAATTGGTTTTAATGTTCAATTAGATAATATATTTATCAATTAACAAAGTTTAAGCCATTAGAATCAATTTTACTTTGAAATTTATTGTAAAAATATATCCAAATTTCAGACATTTTCACTTTAAAAAGACACATTATCATCCGGCCTGTGAGATTATATTTAAATCCATTTCATCCACTCCTATTTTTGAAATTTATAAAAACAGATTCCATATTTTTAATATTTATAATTTATATTTTCTGATAATAAATAATTTTTTTCTGACAAAAAGTAGTATTGAAAGTGATTAGAATTAATTAGAACAATTAAGGATAAATTAAACTTACTTAGGGACAAAACCTTAACTGTAAGGCCCAAAATGACCTATACACTTGCCCAAGATCACTTGGATGGCCATATATAGACCCTATACTCATTTTTATGGATTTAGGTTAATTATTGGATCCACGTTCAATTTGAGAAACGTGCATGGATTTCCCTTGTCAAAATATTATAGGAGTGCCACTCATCTGCAATAAAATTACCTCCCTTCCTCTTACTTCCTCATGCCTCTCTAGAAAATTTGGCATGAAAAATCTCTACCAAATAGCTCCTCAACATCCCTCAACTTATCCTATAATAATACCTTTGTAAAAAAGCAATCCAAGTAAGCTTTTGGTTCAAACCAAAATGAGTTACATGATTAAGAGGTAACATATTTCCTTAAGTTTTTTGGTTTTATTCATTTCTACAATCTCTCAAATATTATTATTCTATGATTTTTAAAAAAACTCATATAATAAATATACTATTATGTTTTTATTAAATTCTTCATACGTACACTTACACACACTTCCATTTAATGGTTAACAAATATATTGTTTTTGTTTATGACAAACTATTGTCTCATGAAACGATGATTGTTCATTTTTCCTATTACCACCTCTCATAGTGGCTATTATGATAGAAAGTATATTTATATATGTTATATATTATATTTATAATTGATTTAAATTTATTTAATTATTTTAAAACACATATCTTTATACTTTCAATTTTTTGTAAAAATGATAACATCGTTTGTGGATATGTGAACTACCTCCCCCTCAAAGCGATGAGATTCATTCACTCAATACATTGAATGTATATTAAATTATTTTAATTAAAAATATGTGATTTATAAAACATATATATTATATTAATGAAATAATTACCTTTCTGTAAATATAATATATATCATTTTCATTATTACTCATTCACACCCTTTAAAAGAGATAACATCGTTCATGGACGTGTCAACTAACTACCACCTCCTCAACATGATGTGATTTCATTAACATACAAATAATTTTATATATAATTATATATTATTAAATAATATTATATTTATGATATAATGATAATTATGGAAAGATATAATTCTATATACCTTATTTCTATTATGATCATTGAAAAATGAGAACTTTACTCATGCGTATGTACGACCTACCGTTTGCATGATTGAAGCATTGATTCATTTTTAATAACCATACTTAATTATTGGTATTAAAATTATAATTGTTGTATAAATATGATAATTGTGTCAATATTATTATTTTATAGATATTATATAATGACACCTTTGACCGTAGTTTACCTACCAATGTTGTTTTTGACACATAAACCGAATTTTGGTCAAAACACCCGAAGTAAAATTAATTGTTTAAGTAGTTGTACACAACATGGTAAAAATTGAAATAATAGTAATGATAAACATGAAAGAGGTTCTCAAGAAAGTATAAAATTTAAATAATATTATTATGTTGTATGTCAAAGGGCTTTCACCTAAAAGGAAACATGAGGTAAAAAAATTCATCTCAATTTACATTCCATTGGGAATTATTTATTGTTATGCACCTACATTCTTTTATATAGTGTATATACTGACCTTTTAAATGATATATAAATAATCTCATTAATCTCATAATATTATAACATTTATTTAATATTATTCCGTCATTTGTATTGGGATTTAAAATGTTTCAATGTGGTATTAAACACTTTGGAATGTTTAAAGATTATTTCCTCAATAATAACTTTAATGATATTTAAATGGTATTTTCATTCGAGGAATTTATATTAAAATTGTTCAATAAACACGTTCATTTCCCACTAAACTAGTTATTAATGACCATTTTTATGTATTTGTACTATTTTTCCACTCTTTGGTACTCAAAGTGTTTTAAAAATGTTTTAATGAAATCATGACTTTATTTCCCTCTTTAGTCAGAGAACTATTTTTCTACTAAAAATGTTTTATTAAAATGTTTTTAAAATGACTTTTTAATGACATTTTCCCCTTTTTTCCCTTTACCATTTTTTCAAATTAATATTCATACTGCTTTCGGAACAATTCATTTTTCTGACAATGTTTACCTTGCAAAAGGAATGTTTCTTTTTACATCATACAACATGTACAGATTAATTTTTTATCATTTCTCTAAAGCTTCCCTTGAAAGATTAAAAGTATTATTTTTAATTATTTTTTAAATGGATTTTAAAAATAAATTTATTTTAAATTTTCATTTCAAATCAAAATTTTATTTTCCTCAAGAATATTTTTGAGGTTTATATTTTGTTTCATCAATGACAACAAACATATATTTTTACTCCACTTTGGATATGTTGTATTGGTACCATCCTTATCCTTCTTATGGATTAGTTTTTATTGATTTTTCGAAGGATAGTATTCAAATTCACTTCATTGGTCCCTTTTATTCCCATTTAAATATTCAATTTCCTTTGATCATTTGACATTTAATTTCCCCTAAGTATCCATATAATTAATCATGGATATGTATATTTTCCTAAATCACATATCATTTATTTTTTACATTGTTAAATTTCAATATTATTTGATTATTTGGGTAAATATTTTTAAATCTGTATCACTTACTCCCTAAAGATATTTGAAAAGGCACATTTTTAAATAAATTATTCGATATATGAGGAATGTTTTGGACTTGTATAACATGGGTGGGTCCCAATTATATAACATGTCTCATATGCAACAAAAAACATAAACAAACTAAAACATAATATGATAAAAATAATAATAAATCTATAATAATGTCTAAAAAGGTAGACTATGAAATATTTATAATGTAAATAATTAATAGCATTTAATATTAAAATAGTTATTTTCAATAAAATAAATTTTATATGTATTATGTATTTTATTATAAAATATATATTTATAAATATTTGAATTTAAATATTATAAAATAAAATTATTATTTTTTGAATTCTTTATATTAAAAACCACTTAGTACAAATTTTTGACTTTTTTTAAGAATTATTTGCACTTGAAAAATAAGGTTCTTTAGAAGTTATTACCTTTTGTGTTTTAATCATTTTGTAATCTTATGATAAAATCTTTTAAATTCGTTTTGGTAAAAAATATATATTTTAGGACTAAAATTTTTCATTTTAAAATATTATTTGATATTATAATTATATTAAAAATATTTTTTGAAAAAATTATTCTTTAATAAAAAAATATTTTCAGCCCTTTCACCTATTGATTTTATAGGATGGTGTAACTCATTTTTTGATTTTATTAAAACCAGTTAATTTTTATTTTTTATAATAAGTCAATTTATTTCTCTAAATTCTATATCCATGATAACTATATCTAATAAATAAATTTAAATGTTAAAAAAAATATTTTTCTATAAAATATTTTTACCTTATTAAGTGTGTTTATTTTTATAATTATCATTTCACACCTTCAGGTATATTATGTGTTAAAATTATTCCCAAATTTGAAATGAGTAGGTTTAAATTATGAAAAAGGATCCAATCATAATTATTTCATTAATGTTGATTTCAACAGTTAAATATTAATTACCATAGTAAATGTTAATTCCGGTAAACATTTAAATGGAAAAAGCCTTAAATCACTAATACCGTTCATAAAATTGAATAGATTAGGGATATTAACCCTTCTATTTTCCCACACCAACTCTTTGTTAACTTTTTATACCATACCCTTGAATTGTGTCATGAAATTATTGAAAAATGATTAGTATTTCTAAAATTCCACCTTTAATCTTCTTATAAAAGGGTACAACATCCATGCTACAATAGTGCACTTAACCATCTATTTCAAATTAAATATTAAATTTTTCTCTCCCTAGAACCCTCTCTCACAAAGATAGGTCCCTTTTTAGGAATAGTTAGCAGAATCCCTTCAATTGTTTTGGGACTTCCAAGGAAGGATAATGTCTCCAAAGTAAGTATTATCTTTTTCTTATGTTTTTATACATAATTAAAATCATCCAAATGTAAAATAACGGTAAAAAATATGAATTAAGTAGAATTATTATGATTATTTGTTATTTTATTAATGTTTCACTGATTATTTATTAAATTACATCCAACTATAAAAACAATAGAATGTCGTTAGAACATTCTGTGGACTACCGCCTCTATAAAGCAATAAAATTGAATTTTTTTGTTATCCCCCATCATGGATTTTTATAAAGTTAATAATTAGGAATAAATGTCATATATATCTATTAAATTTATTTTATTTTTTAAATTTATTTCCCACCTTCACCCCCTCTCTATTACAGAAAAATGGGAATGTTAAACATGCATACATGAGGAATCTCATAACCATGATTAAACCATTTTCATTTTTAATATAGATTTTAATACAATTAAAAAAATTACAATTTTGTTATAGTGATATTGTATGAACAAAAACACCTTGTTGAGCCCTCTGGAAGATTGCTGATTTCATGTTTATAACTGATGTTTTAATAATCACAAATCATCACATCTCATTGATGCTTAATCTGGTTTGATGTCTCATAAACATAATTGTAATCTATGAATGAATCAGTTATCATGCTTTTAACTATGCTTATTGACTTACAAAGTATGTTGGAAGTCTTCTGGATTCAACAGATATCAGAGTCACCGATCCATCAGACTCACCGATCCATCAGACTCACCGATCCATCAGAGTCACCGATCCATCAGACTCACCGAGCCATCAGACTCACCGATCCATCAGAGTCACCGATCCATCAGACTCACCGATCCATCAGACTCACCGATCCATCAGAGTCACCGATCCATCAGACTCACCGATCCATCAGACTCACCGATCCAAGGACTCACCGATGCAAATGAGTCACCGATGCAAATGAGCCACCGATGCAAATGAGACACCAATGCAAATGAGTCACCGATGCAAATGAGTCACCGATCCAAGGACTCACCGATGCAAATGACTCACCGATCAGATGACAGACCGATGCTGATCTATCTGAGTCACCGATCATTACTCTAATGCTGATGACCTACCGATCTCTTGAACAGTCATAAACAATTGTTTGAATTTCTTTATCTTTATCCTTATTTATTCTAACCAACGGTCATATTAGTTATATTTTAATACCCTGAAAATTAATTAATAAAGGTTGTCGGATGTCAGGAAACCGTACCTCGTACCTGCGAAAAGGAAACCTTTTTGTCCTACGGAGCACGTGATGTAAATACAAGAAGACTCTGCTGAAGAGTGTGGGAAGTATAGTAGAGTAAAGCATAGAAGAGAAAAAACGAAGAAGAGAGAGACAACACACACAGAGACAAGGAAGCACACGACATACTCAAGAAGAGCTCTGTGCTTACAAGAAGAACCAAGCAAGACAGAATCATATATACAATCAAGCCTACTCAAGAAGAGTGGTGTGCATACAATAGAATATTGAAGAGCTTCATCGACTACATTCCACTACCTGTGAACCTGAAGCATACGACACTCTGCTTCTCAAACAAAATCGAGAAGAGGACTCAGAATCACTTCTGATTAATTCCAAAACGAGTCCAATGCTACACTGAAATCACTAGAGCCATTTCTAAACTCTACATCTCTGCTCTGTGATTTATTTATTCTACATTTTGAGCAGTGTGTGTTATCTGCTTTATTAAACACACACACTGACTCCTGTACTTTCACTGGAGGATCTGTAAATCCTCAGCAAACCTTTTACACTTCACTTCCCACTGTGGATAGTGGTAGAGGTCTTGTGACCTGGACAGCTGGCTGCTGTTGTTTGTTTTTCCCACGTAGAACTGTGGTAGAGGTCTTGTGACCTGGACAGTGTGTTCACTGTTGTTAACCCCGATCCAGGGTGTGGATCACTTTTATATAAACTTTTGAGAGGACTAAGTCTCGGCTTGAGACTGAACCTCTTGGTTACTTCTCTGTGTTTACAGTTACTCTATATCCATACTATACATATTTATTTCATATTCCGCTGCTATTACTTTGAAATACAATCTATCTTCAAAGATACTTTGATAATTAAATTCGCAAGTGTTTATATTTATTATAAATCAGTAAATTAGTTTCAAAAGTTAATTTAATCATAAGATTAAGTTAACTGAGAACTAATCAATCTTTGAGAAGCTAATTGAAACTTTATAATCTATATAAATTCACTACAGTTTAATTTGTTTTTGAAATTGGGGGATTTTATTAGAAACTGTTTTTAACAGAAAATTTTAATTGGAACTCAATTCACCCCCCTCTTGAGTGTCCACTCCGACCAACACTTGGTATCAGAGGAAGTAAATACTTTCTAAAAGTTCTCTGCTTTTGACCTGTGATTTTAGTTGTATTTTAAAGTTCTTAAAATTTCTGTTATTTCTAAATTTTTATCTCTTTAAAATTCTTTTTTTTTGTAATATCATGGATAATAGACTTGAGGGTGCTGCTACTAACCGGCCACCTTTTTTCAATGGAACTAATTATGCTCAGTGGAAACTGAAAATGAAAATTCATCTAGAAAGCATAGGTTTTGATATTTGGACTGCTATTGAATCTGAATACAAAATTCCCACTACTGCTAGATCTACTTGGGATGAACCTACAAAGACTGCTTACAATAACAATTGTAAAGCTATGAATGCTCTGTACTGTGCTCTAGGAGATGAAGAGTTTAATAGAATTTCTGCATGTAAAACTGCATATGAAATTTGGGATACCTTAGCTGTTTCTCATGAAGGAACAACTAATGTTAAGGAGATGAGATTGAATACCTATACTATTAAGTATGATAATTTTAAGATGAAGCCTGATGAACCCATTTCTGATATGTATCTCAGGTTCAATGAAATTGTCAACACAATGACCTCTCTGGGAAAGGATGTTCCAGCAAAGGAACAAATTATGAGAATTTTGAGATGTCTACCTGAAAGATGGAGAGGAACCTCTATCTCCATTAGAGAATCCTGTGACATTGCTGCTCTACCTGTCAAGGAATTAATTGGTAAGCTGATGATGTATGAAGAAGAGCTTAAAGTAAATAAGGAAGAAGATGATGAACCTAAAAGGAAGTCTATTGCCTTCAAGACTACAACCTCAAAGAATAAGGATAAGGAAAAGCTTCAAGCTATCAATGAAAGTTCAAGCAGTGAGGAAAGTGAGAATGATTCTGACAGTGATGATGAGATGGCTCAAATAGCCAGGAGATTCAAAAAGTTCTATAGGAAAAAGAAATTCTTTAGGAAACCAAATTACAAGGGAAAGTATGACCAACAAGGCAAATGGAAAAAGGATTGGAAGAAGAACGACAAATCAGATGATGTTGTCTGCTATAAGTGTAAGAGGAAAGGACACATTAAAGCCGACTGTCCAAAGCTGAAGTATAAAAAGAAATATGAATACAAGAATAAAAAGTACAAGAAGGCCATGAAGGCTACTTGGAGTGCTTCAGAAGATAGCACAAGTGAAGCTGAATCTTCAGACTCTGAAAAGAATCGGGCCAACATGTGTTTCATGACAAACACTTCTGAGGTAACATCAGAGACTCCTGCTTTTAAGTCATACTATTCTGGAGAAGATTCTGACTCAGAAAACATGTCAAAATCTGAATTGTTTGAATACTGTGACATGCTAGAAGAAACATGTAATGAGCTTAAAGATAAATATAAAGGTCTAAAGAAACAGTATGCTTTAAGTGTTAAGCATAAATCTGATCTGGATATAGAAGTAGAAAAGAATGCTCAGCTGCTTAAAGAGAATACTGAACTAAAATTGTCTAATGAGCAACTCAAGAAAGACTTAGAGAAGTTCACCAATGGTAAAAATACTCTAACACAAATGCTAGGAAAGCAAGTTGCACCTAGATACACTACTGGTATAGGATACCAACCTGGACAAAGGAAA
Source organism: Viscum album (assembly GCA_963277665.1). Lineage (NCBI taxonomy): Eukaryota > Viridiplantae > Streptophyta > Magnoliopsida > Santalales > Viscaceae > Viscum > Viscum album. Next base: position 1,819,742,354 of record OY728129.1, read on the forward strand.
GTTGCCAAAACTAGATTCATTCCTAAATCTGGACAGAAGATAGTTAATTCTGGAACTTCTTATGCCTCAACCAGTTATATTCATAGTTATGAATCTAATAAAGTTTATCTTTCAAAGGATGTTATTTTTACAAATTATATGAGACCCATTAGACAAATATGGGTACCTAAAGTGTTATTGGCTAACCTGTCTGGACCCAAGAAGATCTGGGTACCAAAATCATCTTCCATCTAAATCTGTTTTGTAGGAGACCTGCTTGAAGAGCTGTTACAAGAAGATATGGTATTTAGACAGTGGGTGCTCAAGACACATGACTGGAGATTATTCTTGCTTCAAGAGATTAATAAAAGTTGATGGAGGATTTGTCACTTTTGGTGATAACTCTAAAGGAAAAATCATCGGCCTAGGACAGATTGGTAACACGGATTCAATTTTGATTTCTAAAGTTTTATTTGTTGATGGACTTAAATATAACCTGTTAAGCATTTCTCAGTTACGTGATGATGGTTTTCATGTTAGATTTGAAAATGATTCTTGCAATGTTTTTAACTCTAAAAATGTTTTAGTATTTTCTGCTTTAAGAAGTGAAAATGTTTATGCTGTTGATTTAGATTCTTTAGCTAAACAGAACATTCCTTGTTTAAATGATTTTCATAAAGAGTCTTGGCTTTGGCACAGAAGATTAGGACACTGCAATGTGCACTCACTTAGAAAACTTTCTAGGAAGAACTTGGTTAGAGACTTACCCAAACTTGAATTTCCAGCAGACAACGTTTGTAATCCCTGTCAAAAGGGAAAACAACACAAAGTTTCTTTTAAATCAAAGAAAGAAGTTTCAACTTCTCAACCACTTGAACTGGTTCACATGGATTTGTTTGGACCATCAAGAGTTTCTAGTTTAAATGGGAAGCACTATGTCTATGTTCTTGTAGATGACTTTTCTAGATATACTTGGGTATATTTTCTAGCTCACAAAAGTGAAGCTTGTTCTTACTTTGTTAAATACTCCAAGTCTGTAGAAAATCTTAGTGGACTCAAGATTAAGACCCTAAGAAGTGATCATGGTCGTGAGTTTGAAAATCAAGATTTTGAATCTTACTGCTCACTCAATGGCTATTCTCATAACTTTTCTGCCCCTAGGACACCCCAACAGAATGGTGTAGTAGAAAGAAGAAACAGAACCCTGCAAGAAATTGCTAGAACCATGCTCAATGAATATGACCTGCCAATTTACTTTTGGGATGATGCTGTTAATACAGCTTGTTATGTCATTAATAGAGTCTTGATCAGACCTGTTCTAAAGAAAACCCCTTATGAGTTGTGGAACCATAGGAAACCTAAGGTAAACTACTTCAAAGTTTTTGGCTGCAAAGTCTTTATTCTGAATACTAAAGATAATCTGGATAAATTTGCATCCAAGAGTGATGAAGGAATTTTCCTAGGTTACTCTATCTCTAGTAAAGCCTATAGAGTTTTCAATAAGAGAACCAAATGTGTGGAAGAATCTGTTCACATCAAATTTGATGAAACTGATCCACATGAGCCTAAAACCTCTCTTGGGAATCTTGAAGAAGATTTGTCTATTCTGGACCTTAATGATAAATCTAAAGAACCTGTTATAAAAGCATCCAGTTCTGGACATTCTCCAGAATCTGCTTCTGTTGAACCTCAATCTCTAGATGAACCTGAAATTTCTAGCCCTATCTTTTCAAGACCATCTAGGACTCTAAAGAATCATCCCTTAGATGCTGTTGTAGGAAATCTAGATAGAGGAACACAAACTAGAGCTTCTCTAAGAAACCAGGTTGAACATCAAGCTTTTCTTTCACAGTCAGAACCTAAAAATATCAATGATGCTATCAATGATGAATTTTGGGTAATGGCTATGCAAGAAGAATTAAATCAGTTTGAAAGAAACAAAGTCTGGGAATTAGTCGACAGACCTAAGGACACTTTGACAATAGGCACAAAATGGGTGTTTAGAAATAAAGTAGATGAATCTGGAAATATAGTCAGAAACAAAGCTAGACTAGTTGCACAAGGATATAGTCAAGAAGAAGGTATAGACTATGAGGAAACTTTTGCACCTGTAGCTAGACTAGAAGCCATTAGGATCTTACTTGCATATGCTACACATCTGGATTTCAAATTATATCAAATGGATGTTAAAAGTGCATTTCTAAATGGTTTTATAATTGAAGATGTTTTTGTAGAACAACCACCTGGATTTACTGATCCCCATTTTCCAAATCAAGTTTTTAAACTTTCTAAAGCTTTATATGGTTTGAAACAAGCTCCAAGAGCTTGGTATGATAGACTTAGCAATTTCCTTATTTCAAAAGGTTTTACTAAAGGGATTGCTGATCCAAATCTTTTCATTAAAAGAATTTCTAAAGATGTTTTAGTTGTACAAATATATGTTGATGATATTATTTTTGGATCTTCTAAAAACTCCTTATGTATTGATTTTTCAAAGGTTATGCAAAATGAATTTGAAATGAGCTTAATGGGAGAGCTTAAGTATTTTCTTGGATTTCAAATCTTTCAAACTAAAAATGGTATTATTTTAAATCAAAGTAAATATACAAAGGATCTTTGAAAACGTTTTGGATTGGATAGTATTAAGGAAAGTAATACACCTATGAGTACCACCTGTAAATTGGATGTTGATGAAACTGGGAAACCAGTTGATCAAACCAATTACAGAGGTATGATTGGAAGCTTACTTTATCTTACTGCTAGTCGACCAGATATTATGTTTAGTGTGTGTATGTGTGCTAGATTTCAAGCTAATCCTAAAGAATCACACTTATTAGCTGTTAAACGGATTTTTAAGTATCTTAAGTATAATATAAATTTAGGTTTGTTTTACCCAAAAGGACAATCCTTTGAGTTAATGAGTTATTCAGATGCTGACTTTGCTGGTTGTAAGTTAGATAGAAAAGGCACATCAGGAACATGTCATTTGCTTGGAAAATCCCTAGTATCATGGTGTAGTAAGAAACAGAATTCAGTTGCATTGTCTACTGCCGAGGCAGAATACATAGCTGCTGGAAATTGCTGTGCACAAATTTTGTGGATGAAACACACTCTATTGGATTATGGATTTGATCTTAAACATGTTTCAATTAACTGTGACAACACTAGTGCAATCAACTTATCCAAGAACCTTGTGTCTCACTCTAGAACTAAGCACATTGATGTCAGACATCACTTTCTAAGAGATCATTACCAGAAGGGTGATATTTCTCTAGAATTTGTTAGTTCTGAAAATCAATTAGCTGACATCTTCACAAAGCCCTTATGCTCTGAAAGAATGAAATTTATTAAACATGAATTGTGTATGACTGATCTGTGAAACTGATCTGTGAAACTGATCTGTGAAACTGATCTGTGAAACTGATCTGTGAAACTGATCTGTGAACCTGATCTGTGAAACTGATCTGTGAAACTGATCTGTGAAACTGATCTGTGAAACTGATCTGTGAAACTGATCTGTGAAACTGATCTGTGAAACTGATCTGTGAAACTGATCTGTGAAACTGATCTGTGAAACTGATCTGTGAAACTGATCTGTGAAACTGATCTGTGAAACCGATCTGTGGAACCGATCTGTCACACTGTTCTGTCAAACCGATTTTTTTTTAAATACGTTTTATTAATTAGTAAATTACTTTTTATGGGAACCCTAAATGATAAAATAAATGATACGTGGCTATTTATCTTCCCTAAACCTTTGACCTTTCATTTCCCGCCGAACCTCTCAACCTCTCTTCCCCTCTGCTTCGAACCTTCGAACCTTCGAACCTTCGAACTCCTGCCTCTCCAAAATCCTCGAATGGCTAAGCAAAAGAGACCGAGCAAAGGACCAGATAGCCCTGTACCTTCAAAGCGTGCTCGAGGCGAGTCGAGCAGTACCTCTCAACGCTCAGTAAATCCGAACCTGGAAGCTCGGATTGTAGCTGTAGAAAAAGAAGTAAACTCGGCGTGGCTTCTGTCAAGTAAGTCCCTGTTGCTACAAGTTCTTAAATCACAAGGATGGATAGACTGGTTTTCAGACAATGCCCGAATAGATTATCCAAAGCTAGTACATGAGTTTTACATGAACCTGAAAATCACGCTTGATGGTGTGGAAGCTGCTAGGATGTCGTCTGTTGTAAAAGGAAAGAAAATATTTTTCTCATCTAAGCAGTGGGCTGAATGTTTAAACGTACCTCATGAAGGTCGATATGAAGACTATGCTGGCAATATACCCCCAGTCACTGACTATTTTTCTTATGAGCTAGCGCTAGAGCTTCTAACTGGAAACAGAGAATCGAGGAGAATCACAACTTCAGAATTAGATGGTGAAAGCAGACTCCTATTCAAGTTTATTCAGCACCAACTTTGCCCTCGAAGAGGAGATTTTGCTGCTGTTAAGTATCAAGATGTTTTTCTATTGTTTCTGCTCAAAACCCATGAAAAGATAAACCTGTGTAGATATGTGATGGTCCACATAGCCAGTATGCTGAAACCTTCCAAGAAAGCCACATCGTTGTTTTATTCAAAAATGATATCTACTATGCTCCAGAATCTAGAATGTGTTGATGAAGATGATGAAGTTTTTGAAACAGAGCGTACCTTCTGTCTCAACAAAGAGATCTTCAAGAGGATGAAAATCAATTGGAATCCATGGAAGAAGTGCTGGGTTGCAGATGAAAATAAGTTGTATGAAGCCTACAATCCCATAAATCATGGAAAGAGGCCAAAGGATTTGAGTGATCCTGGATTAAAACCAGATGAGGAACCAATTTATTCTGATGATGATGAACAAGAAAAAGCTGCAACTGAAGAAGGAAGTGTGTCTTCTCCTGATGATAGGAGTGATCCAGACACTGCTAGCCCCAAGAAAAGAATAGAATTTGGACCTGCTAGTCCACCCTTAACCCTACCAGAGTCTGAACCTATTCTTGATGATGAAGAAGATTCTGATACTGAGGAATATCACAGTGAAGCCTCTGAGCAGAGTAATAATGAGCAAGGTGATGCTGATGACAATCATGGTGGTGATGATGATGATGCTGATGATGTTGATGCTGCTGTTGATGGTGTTAACAGACCAGTGGATGGTCTTGCTGAAGATCAAGTAGAACAACCTCAGTCAGTACCATAAATCCATATCAGTGACAAAGCTGACTCATCAAAAATTAGTGGAACAGCAAGCTATGAAAAACCCAACTACACCCTGTGTGCTGCTGTTTGGGATGACTACCCTGGATATGCTGTTTTGGGCTTAGAATATTCTGAAGAAGAAGACGAATTGCCAGAATCTGCTGCAGCTGTGAAAAGGAACCTTCCAAGAGAAGCAAGGTCTATTCCTACTGTTGATCCTGTACATGTGAATTTACCTGGTTCTGAAATCTCTCGAGCTGATCTTGATAAGTTCAAGACTGAATTGCTAACCACTGTGAGAGATATAGTCAGAGAAGAACTTTCCAATGCCCTTCATCAAGTATCTCTGCAGGTTTCTGAAAATTCCTTGAAAGCTTTTTCAACTGCAGTCTCAGATGTTCTCAAGCCAGACTTGACTGCTACTGGTGAATTTGTTGGTAGGCACATAGCCTCTTTGACTCAAACTTTGAAGGATCTCCAAGTTAGCTTACTTTCTCTATCAAATGAGTTCAGATCAACCATCTCTGGTATGATGGAAGTTTTGAGAAATCTGATTGAACATCTCAACAAGTCTGACCTGAGGAAGTTGAAAGCTGAACTAACTCATATAGTCGGCTATGCCAGTACAGGCAAGGTAACCAAAATCACTACCCGTGAGATAGAAGATCTCAGAGAAGTTGTGCATGCAGAGCTAGCTGCTGTAAGACAAATTCTTGACTTAGAATCTTTGAGGAAGATGAAAGATCTCTCTGATAATAGTCATAAGATGACCTTAGTATATTCAGCAAATGCTAAGAATGCCCTGCAAGAGATCAAGGAAAAAGTTGATACCTACTTCTCCAAGATTTATACAAAACATGAGATGGCTGCAAACTTCCAAGTCTTGGCAGAGAATCTGAAATTACCTCCAGTCACTCAGGCCTTCAACACTCAAGTTCGCCAATTGCAAGATTTTGTCCCTTCCTTGGCACAGTTCATGGAAAACAAGGATGATTTTGAAAAAGCTATGAAGTATGGAGCAGAAGTCATTCAGGACTTCATTCATCTGTTGAAGCCTTACTTGGATGCACAGGCCACTGCAATTGTACTCCCTACTTCTGAACCTCTCAGTGCCTCTGATGTCGCTCCGAATCAGCTGTCTGTTGCCCAAGCTCTATCTCAGTTGCGGCCAGTCTCTCAGAAAGCTTCTCATCCAGCTCCTGCTCCTTCTCAACAACCCTCTGTGACACCTCCAACTGCACCTGCCAGAGTTGTCCTGCCGCCACTTCAGCTCCGTGAACCACAGCCTGCCTCCAAGCCTTCTATCTTACCTACCATTGATCCAAAGGATAAAGGGAAAGCCCCTTTGTATCCCAAAAAATAGCCATGTATTGTTTTTGATGGGGTGATCTATGTATTGCTTATCTTTTTCTGTGACTTTATCAAATTTGTTTTTCCTTTGTGTTATGTTCTATCCTCTCTGCACCCTGCTTCTCTTTTCCCTTATCTGTTTTCTCTCCTTTTTGATTATCCCAAAGGGGGAGAAAGATATATATAATGGGAGAAAGATATATATAATGGGAGAAAGATATATATAATGGGAGAAAGATATATATAATGGGAGAAAGATATATATAATGGGAGAAAGATATATATAATGGGAGAAAGAAGATATATATAATGTGTGAAATATATATCTAAGGGGGAGTACTCTATATATATGAAGAGGGAGATCAATATCTCAGGGGGAGAAATCTGAATACTATATATATGGGAATTTTATTTTAAGAGGGTGATTTTTTTTTATTTTTATTATTATTTTTTTATTTTTTATTTTTTTATTTTATATATATATAAAGATTTGTGATTATCAAAAAGGGGGAGATTGTTGAGCCCTCTGGAAGATTGCTGATTTCATGTTTATAACTGATGTTTTAATAATCAGAAATCATCACATCTCATTGATGCTTAATCTGGTTTGATGTCTCATAAACATAATTCCAATCTATGAATGAATCAGTTATCATGCTTTTAACTATGCTTATTGACTTACAAAGTATGTTGGAAGTCTTCTGGATTCAACAGATATCAGAGTCACCGATCCATCAGACTCACCGATCCATCAGACTCACCGATCCATCAGAGTCACCGATCCATCAGACTCACCGATCCATCAGACTCACCGATCCATCAGAGTCACCGATCCATCAGACTCACCGATCCATCAGACTCACCGATCCAAGGACTCACCGATGCAAATGAGTCACCGATGCAAATGAGCCACCGATGCAAATGAGCCACCGATGCAAATGAGTCACCGATGCAAATGAGTCACCGATCCAAGGACTCACCGATGAAAATGACTCACCGATCAGATGACAGACCGATGCTGATCTATCTGAGTCACCGATCATTACTCTAATGCTGATGACCTACCGATCTCTTGAACAGTCATAAACAATTGTTTGAATTTCTTTATCTTTATCTTTATTTATTCTAACCAACTGTCATATTAGTTATATTTTAATACCCTGACAATTAATTAATAAAGGTTGTCGGATGTCCGGAAACCGTACCTCGTACCTGCGGAAAGGAAACCTTTTTGTCCTACGGAGCACGTGATGTAAATACAAGAAGACTCTGCTGAAGAGTGTGGGAAGTATAGTAGAGTAAAGCATAGAAGAGAAAAAATGAAGAAGAGAGAGACAACACACACAGAGACAAGGAAGCATACGACATACTCAAGAAGAGCTCTGTGCTTACAAGAAGAACCAAGCAAGACAGAATCATATATACAATCAAGCCTACTCAAGAAGAGTGGTGTGCATACAATAGAATATTGAAGAGCTTCATCGACTACATTCCACTGCCTGTGAACCTGAAGCATACGACACTCTGCTTCTCAAACAAAATCGAGAAGAGGACTCAGAATCACTTCTGATTAATTCCAAAACGAGTCCAGTGCTACACTGAAATCACTAGAGCCATTTCTAAACTCTACATCTCTGCTCTGTGATTTATTTATTCTACATTTTGAGCAGTGTGTGTTATCTGTTGTATTAAACACACACACTGACTCCTGTACTTTCACTGGAGGATCTGTAAATCCTCAGCAAACCTTTTACACTTCACTTCCCACTGTGGATAGTGGTAGAGGTCTTGTGACCTGGACAGCTGGCTGCTGTTGTTTGTTTTTCCCACGTAGAACTGTGGTAGAGGTCTTGTGACCTGGACAGTGTGGTCACTGTTGTTAACCCCGATCCAGGGTGTGGATCACTTTTATATAAACTTTTGAGAGGACTAAGTCTCGGCTTGAGACTGAACCTCTTGGTTACTTCTCTGTGTTTACAGTTACTCTATATCCATACTATACATATTTATTTCATATTCCGCTGCTATTACTTTGAAATACAATCTATCTTCAAAGCTACTTTGATAATTAAATTCGCAAGTGTTTATATTTATTATAAATCAGTAAATTAGTTTCAAAAGTTAATTTAATCATAAGATTAAGTTAACTGAGAACTAATCAATCTTTGAGAAGCTAATTGAAACTTTATAATCTATATAAATTCACTACAGTTTAATTTGTTTTTGAAATTGGGGGATTTTATTAGAAACTGTTTTTAACAGAAAATTTTAATTGGAACTCAATTCACCCCCCTCTTGAGTGTCCACTCCGACCAACACACCTCTTTAACCATACTCACAAATCATGTTAAGGCATGTTCATCTTTTGGATGATTTAACCACTTACCAAAACTATGATTGAATAAATGATGATGGATGACTATGAGAAAATGCAAAAAAAAAATTTAAAATCTATTAATAAAATCATTATTCGTATTTTTTGTATAAATATTATATGAATAACTTAACTTATTATTAAAATAAAATTTTCAATATCTAAGATTAAAAAAATAAGATGACCAAAATCAATTTAAATGAAAACGCATGAAGGAAAAATACAAAAAAATATAGAATGTTATAATAATTAGTCCATAAGAAATTTACTTTGAAACATATTTTTCATAATAATTTATTTAATAAAGTTAATTTGGTTATTCATGATGGTAAGCATTTTCCTACAACAAATTAGGGAAATGGTAAGGGATTTAGTCTCAATTTTCATTAATTGATTCATCGTTCATATTTATATAAAAATTATACTTTGTGTTGTGTTTATACAACCTAATTGATATAATATTATATTAATTATATTTAATTTATGTTATATTAAGTTTAATTCCATTATATTCCTTTTTATGGGGGGTTTTATTGGATTTTTACCCATTTCATAAGGGTTTCTTCTCAAAATTGCTTTCTTTGACGTACATTTTATTTTATGAACCAAATTAGTGTTATATGGACTATATAATTACTATTTATGGTATTACATCATGAATTATATTTTATTATTGATAAAATATGTTCAATTTTAATTTCATTCATTGAAGATGATTTTATTTAAATGTTCCTCAAATTGTAAGAGGTTTTTCTGACTCAAATATCATCCTTGAGTAATAATATTTCACATTTAACTATTTTCATTAAATTTCAATCATTTATAACCTATTATTATTTTATGTTATATTTTTACCCTATTTTCTAGGGAAATAAATTTTCACACCAAAGAATTATACTTTAATGATTCTATCATTTAATGAAAATTCATTTTTAAAGAATAAATAACATTCCTTTGAGGGGTTTTTCATCCTAATCCTTATTTTTAAATCTAAAAAATGTTCTCATTTACCTAGTTGATTCATGTATTATGTTGACATCCAATTATTCCTTTTCATCCATTTAATCATTTTTAAATAAAGGTTTCATCATCCTTTTTACTATATGGGTTTCTGAAAATTTCATTTCACAATATCCAAAATATGTTTTCATCTTTTCTAATTAATATGTTTTATCCTCCAATAAACATTTACATTTAATAAATTTTATATATTATTCCTAGATCCAATATTAAATAATCATATAGAAAATAATTTGTTTCAAATTATTAGCGCTTATTTTATCAAATATTATATATATATTTTAAAGTATCCATTATTAAATTTTTCATTCAAATGTAAAAGTTTTAAATGTAATTTAACTTTATACTCTTGAAAACATTATGTACTTTTCATGTTTCTATTAATAAATATTATTATAATATTAAAAAAATTTAAAGTATTATCACTAATATTTTTTTTTGAAATCATTATGTATTTTCAAGGTATGTTTATTTAGAACTCATTATAATAATATTTTCTAGTTTCATTTAATTCCCTTCACTAAAATATTACTTTAATGTAATTTTTACTTCAATGTATTTAATGGTTTTTTAATAATTATATATTTTAACATATATCTACTATCAAAGGATTATCTTTTATTAAGTCAAGTTGTGGTCAAATGAATATATGTTATTATGACAATATTTCTTTCCCAAAATTAGAGCTTTGATATCCTATATTTTCATTAGTACAGTTATATTTTTATCTTTAGAGATGAAGTTTTCAATTTCAAATGATTTAATTCATCATGTTATTTTATACCATTTGAATTTTTATGAAATAAATTTTATTTTCATTGGTTATTGTATGCAATGTGATTATTTCCATTTAGATGTTTAATAAAAAAATTATTTTTCTAGGGGTTCGTTAAGATATGTTCATACTTGTTTTTTATGTAACACATATGTATTAATGATGATGGGTGTTATTACATGCTCTGGAAAAGACAAAAATTTGGGTAATAATCCCGAAGAGGGTGTGTTGGGTATAAAATCAATCATCATCTAGTTCATGACAATGAGTCTTAACTATACACTTGGTTTGACATTCCTAGAAGATATGATTCCATTAATAACATTCTATTTAAAACCCGTTAAGAATGTGTTATTAGGCAAAGGATTTTGGATATGAAGGATGAGATAACCAAACCTAAAAAAACTTGATTAAAGAATGTTTGATTTAGGTTAAAATAAAAGATAATGTGAAGGTTTCAAAGAGTAATACCTTTTGAGGTTCAGTTTTTCATTACTTCCTTGTGATGTAAATATTTATAACTCATTATTAAATATTTATATTCTATAAATGGTTATTGAAATCATAAATAAAGATAATAATATATGTGATGGACAATATTGTAATGAGAATCCATGTAGAATAGATGATGGTGTTGAAAAAATTACAAGTATTCTCACCCAACTATATCGATTTATGACTAATAACATGAGTCTTTCCAAATATATGAACTAACTAATGAAAATAATGATGGAGTTTCATAGAAGATCCAGTTTCAAATACGGTGAGGTAAAATTATTAAATTTTTTACATGTCAAAAAGTTCAGAAGAAGCACCCAAGGGAACAAATCAAATAACATTAAATTGTTTCATGTATGGAAGGATTGGCCATCAAGATCATGATTTTGGAGATGGGATGAATAATATTATCAATGAAATAGGGGTGAAGAATGTCTATATGGTGAAATATTTAGAGTTTGAGCATTATAGAAAACTATTCCCTTACCTAGAAAATATGGTTGATAAAAACATCATCATCCTCTAAAATAAATAAAATAATGGATATCTTATTTTATCCCCACCAATTAAGTGGGTAATGAAAAAGAAGTATAAAAGTTATACTCACCTTCCATATTATATTTCTAGATATCCAATTGGAATACTGTTCTATCCACCCTAGTATGCATAAGATGTTTTCTAATAGAATCAAATCAAAAAGCTAATGATCTGATATTACTTATAATATTATTATATCCTAAAATTATGTTTTTATGAATATTATTCATGTTAATATTGATACTATTTCCTTTAGGGTAAATTAATATGATTTATAGCATTGAATAAAATTCTTCACATGTAATCCACATAAATTGGTAGAAAAAACGAACTCACAATTCGTATTACAAATCAAATTATAAATATCTATCTTTAAATGATAATTATGAACCCTCTTGAAAAAAAATTCATTATAAGAGATATGAAACCTAATCATGATGGATTTTTATCTCAAATGGTTAGAAAGAAACTCAATATTTGGATATAAGTTTCCTGAAGGAATAGATGTGTTTTAGAGTCTGACATGATTTTTAATAGTAAATAAAACATTATAAATTTTTTTTCTTGAGTCATGTAAATCATATATAAGGGAGATGTAGTGCTTCAGAGCTGTCGATGACTAGAGTTTGCCCTGACCCCACCTCAACCCCACCACCCCACCGCCGCCCCTCCTCGGCTTCTCATCCAGTCCCTATCTAGCTTCTTCCTCACGCAACACAAATCTAACGTCGACTATTGCTCGAATTGTGTCCTACTACCCCTTGCATGATGCATGACCCTTTGTCTTCTCCTCCGCCTTGTCGACGATGACAAATCCACCCCCTCCTCCTAGATCTGGAAATTTAGATCTATGGATTTTTGCGTTTGGAGGATTCAGAGGCTCATCCCCAGCCCCAAATGCTCCTCTGCCCCAATGGTCAATGTAGAGGTCTTAGACAGTGCTCATCGCATCAGTTTGGCATGGATGGGTCTCGCAGTCAGATGAAATCAGTGATGTGGTCAGGATTCTTATCAGCGAAGATCCCCCCATTGACGGAGTGATGATGCAGTAAACCTTCGATCCTTTGATAGTTGATATCCCTATTAGTGAGACCTTTTCTTATACTTTTGCCTGGGGTGTTATCTTTTTATTGGTTGTTTGGTTTCGATGGAGTTGGTATGAGGTAGATGCATCATTTTCATTTTTCAGAGTACGTATATGCAGATGGAAGTTGTAGGAATGTTCTGTACATACGATGTCATCTCCTCAATGGCTCATTCCACCATTTTTTGAGTTCTTTGTGGTCAACATCAGTGGTTCTATCATGGTTCGTGGTGTTTTAGATTGGGGAATTGTTGTTTTTTTAAAGTTAGTATGCAGAAGTGGATGGTAAATGTAGGAATGATCGGTTCTAATGATGTCATCTATTTAACAGTTCACTTATGGTTTGTTTTAGGATCGGATAAGGGCAGGGGTTGTGTCCCCTTCCGAGGTCAATATGAGGTCTCAAAGAGAGACCCCAGGAATTCTCAAGACTGAGCAATTTCGTCACCTTCTCTCTCCATTTCGATGGTTTCCCCTCTGGGGTTCTGTTTTTGTTTTTTAGGGTCTGGTTTCGCTAATTGATGATTCTTCTATGCTCTTTTGGTGTTACACTTCGTGCATGTGCCCCCACTATAGACTGTTATAAGGTTTCTTTGGAAAATTGGGTTGGTGTTGGGGGATATGATGATGACGTTTCATGTCTTGGAGGCTCTTGAGTGAAATTTTATTGTGGTTGGTTCCATCATTGGTTTTTTTCTTTTTTTGCATGTTAGGTACTCTCTTAGCCTGAAATTGATGATCATGCTTGTTTTTGTAGTTTTTTGGGCAGGTGTGGTCCTAGAAAGGGTTATTTTCCCAGCCCATAAATTGCTCCTTGGGATGGTATGCTGGTTCTCACATAGACAAAAAGTGATTTGTAGTGGTGGGTTCTCACTTAACCAATGTGTTTTCCAAAAATCAAAAAATAAATTTTTGGTCAATCATATAAATCATATGTATAGCTTTACCTTTCGATGTTTTCCCCTTTGGGGTTCTGTTTTTGTTTTTTAGGGTCTGGTTTCACTATTTGATGATTCTCTTATTCTCTTTTGGTGTTACACTTCATGCATGTACCCCCACTATAGAATGTTTTAAGGTTTATTTGGAAAATTGGGATGGTGTTGGGGGATATGATTATGATGTTTCTTTTATTAGAGTCTCTTGAGTTAGATTTTATTGTGGTTGGTTCCATCATGGGTTTTTGTCTGTTTTTTCATGTTAGGTACTCTCTTAGCCAGAAAGTGATGATCATGCTTGTTTTTGTAGTGTTTTGGGCTGGTGTAGTCCTAGACAAGGTTCTTTTCCCAGCTTGTCAATTTCTCCTTGGGATGGTATGCTTTTTCTCACATAGCCTAAAAGTGATTTGTAATGGTGGGTTCTCACTTAACCAAGGTGTTTTTCAAAAATCAAAAAATGAATTTTCAGTCAATCATGTAAATCATATGTATACCTTTAAATTTCGACGGTTTCCCCTTTGGGGTTCTGTTTTTCTTTTTTATGGTCTGGTTTCACTATTTGATGATTATCCTATGATCTTTTGGTGTTACACTACATGCATGTGCCCCCAATATAGACTATTCTAAGGTTTCTTTGGAAAATAGGGATGGTGTTGTGGGATATGATGATGACGTTTCTTGTCTTGGAGGCTCTTGAGTGACATTTTATTGTGGTTGGTTCCATCATGGGTTTTTTTTCTGTTTTTACATGTTAGGTACTCTCTTAGCCTGAAATTGATGATCATGCTTGTTTTTGTAGTGTTTTGGGCAGGTGTGGTCCTAGACAAGGTTCTTTTCCCATCCCTTCAATTGCTCCTTGGGATGGTATGCTGGTTCTCACATAGCCTAAAACTTATTTGTAATGGTGGGTTCTCACTTAACCAAGGTGTTTTTCAAAAATCAAAAAATGAATTTTCAGTCAATCATGTAAATCATATGTATACCTAACTTTCTTCCTTTTTAAGTGATAATTAAAATTTAAAAGATACACTTTATTTAAGTGTGGGGTGGTGGGGTAACAAAAATAGATTTTGGATCCTTTAAAATACAAATTATGTTTTGTAACTTGTTTCACATGCTACAAAAAGAAAAAGCATCATTATAAGATAAATTTATTAATAATTATGTAACAAATAATATGATGGTATATCATTAAATATTCAGATTGTATATAATTAATTTGAGTTAACATTGAATATTGTTATTTTCAATAAAATACATTTTCTTTGAATTCTGTGTTCTTTTAAATGATAAATTTAAAAATTCTAGAAAATAAATTTTATGGATTAAAATTCATTTATGAATTCTTCACATAAAAAATAGTTAGTATTAATATTTGAGTTTGTTTCTTAAAAGGTTGATTTTCTGTCAAAAAACACTTTTTTGGGTTTTTTTTTTATTTTTTTGTTTTTATCATTTTATAAGCTTATCCTAAAACGTTAAAACAATTTATGTAATGAAATTTGAATTTGAAGAACATAATTATCAATTTTTATATATTATTTGTACTTATAATTCTATTTTGATGATTTTTAAAAAAAATATAACATTAATAAAAAATATTAATTTATATCTTTTACTCTAATGAAGTGTATTGATGGTGACATTCAGTTTTGGATTTACATGAAGGCCTAATAAATTTTATTTTTTTTATTATAAATAAATATTTGTGATAAAAAAATTGAATCCATGATAATTATGTTATATATACTTTTAAATATTAGGATGTTATTTTTCTAACTCTTTTTTATCTAATTAAGTGTGTCTATTTTAGAATTTACGTTTCTCACCAATTAATATATTTAGTGTTAAAATAATTTTCAAATTTTATATCAGGTTTAAATTGAGTAAAATCATCCAATAATAATTTTTTCCTTGATGTTATTTATTTAGGGTAATCATTAATTACCATGTTAAATTTAATCATGGTAAAATGATAAAAGTAAAAAACAGAATCCCCAAATGACTCTTACATAGTTTCAAAATGAATACATGAGGTTCTTTTTAACCATATCTTATACCACACACCCTCTTTGTCCACATTAGAATCCTTGACCCTCTAATATAGTCAGGACATCATTGAAAAATGATTAGTATTTCTAAAAGTTCCCCTTTCTCTTATTAAAAATTATACCACTTCCACCCTTCAAACATGCACTTAACCATCGATTTACTCCTTAAAATTATTCCCTTTTACACTCCTTAGAACCCTATCCCAAAAACATAAGCTCATAGTCACTAGTAGTGTAACACCTCATGATTTTATGATATATTTACTTTCAAATAAATTTAATATTTCATATATCTTTTTTACAGTCAAGATTGAGTCCCAACGAACTGTGATATATTATTGATATATTATCATTTATTGTGATATTTAACACCTAGCAGTTAGATTGGTGGGTATGAATAAGTCTTTCTAAATTATGATTTTTTTTGTTTTATACATGTTTAAAATGAATTCAATTTGTATTAATTGATAATAAATGAAAATAAAATTCTTGTGAAAGTAAAAGAGAGGTTTTTCTTGAAAAAATTATTTTTAGGCGCTTAGTGTGTTTTCATTATAAAAAACTAAATTTACAACTTTTAGTGAATTATTTTAATGGAATTAAAATATATTATATATTTATTAAAATCTTTTAACATTCATGTAATGTTTTTTTATTGTCAAAAGATACTGATAAATCCAATTTTATGCTTAAAATGTATTTTCCTACAAAATGTTTTCATTGAGGTTTGCACACATATTTTGAAATAAATATTTACCACATATAGAAATAAAATTATTAAAAATGGAATCAATATCTAGACTCAGGATATTAAAATATATTAAATAGTTCCCTTTCATTTTTTTCCATTATAAATAGTATCCTTATTAATTTAAGGTCACCATAGTAAACATAAAATCGATAAAATAGGGATAAAACATTGGGATAAGGCCTTAAAATTAGTCTAAAAAATTCTGTTATCCTATTTTTGAGTGATAATAATTCCTATATATCTCGGACTCAAATTTTTGGCCACTTGGTCCAATTATTCTTTCATTATGACCATTATATTAATTTTTGGAGTGAATAAATACAAAATTTCACTCTATTGACATTAATATCCCAAATATTATTACATAAATATAAAACAATATTAATTTATGTTCAATTTTTTATTAGAAATATAAATTATTTTTTATTATGGTGATATATTTTTAAATTTTAGTCATTGAATAAAAATGATTACGCAACTCCAACACAGTATTTATTCAATTAATAGAAAAATAAAATAAAATATTTTTATAATAATAAAAAATAACAAAATTTCATTAACGTATTCTAAAAAAATAATTTTTTAGTTAAATATTCTATATTATTGGCAATTAATATGTTTATATTTTAATTCCATTTCGTTCATATTGTTTTCAAAGTCAAATTAAATGAATGGTTTGAAAAATTACATTAATGATATTTTACAATAAATAATTTTTTTTAAATGATTTAAAATTCATGAAAATCATATATTCATCAACTATAATGGTATACGGTTTGATATATCAACCATGGTACATTTATGTGTCGGTTATCTTTTTTATGGTATCATTCCTAACCTTTAAAGAGTAAAAAACAACGATTTTAATGTAACTATAAAAGGTTTAATAGGGGTTAAAACAAGGATATAAGGATTAAAAATAACATATAATTTTTCAAATGTTATTTTATGATACAATTGATAATAATGGCCATATTATATTTTAGTTATATTAATTTTCATCGATTTTTTGAATAAAATTAATTTATATTTATTTAATACTGTAATTATTTCCTAGAGTGACCCTCCCCTCACTCATACATGGAAACCAAATCTCCTTCGTTATTCACAATTTTTTTACTTTTATCATAGTTAATACCTGAAACAATACCTTCGTAGATTCATTTTCCACATCTTAGAGCTTTTGGTCTTTCCAAAATTCAATCCTTTCAAAGCTTAAGATGTAAGCCTATTTCTTCCTATACCTCCTCTAAATACATTGTATAAATTATAAAAAAATTAATTTAGTATCTTAAATATATATAATAATATTCATTCTTACTTAACAACCATTATCTACCTTCTTTATATCCATTTCAAAATGATAATTTTGGGTTTGCATACGTGTGGACTACCACCTCTACAAAGTGATGTTAATCGTTACTAATTTTTGATTTTCATGGATGGTAATAAGAATATATCTAATGAATAAATACTATATATATGATATAATTATCATAGAATGGTGAATTATTATTTAACATTCTATTCTTTCATCAATTGAAGATTAAAAATAGCATTCACACGTGCATATATCCTCTCATCTCTATGACTTGTTTATTTCATTTTTCAATCTATATATTTTGTGTATGACTATATATATAATGACTATATATAATATTTATATCATTATTATTATTCTGTGTTGATGAAACCATTATCAAAGTATATGTATATATCTACAGAACTAAAATTATTATGAGAAATGAAACTGTTAGCACTTGGAAATAGAGATTTTAATAAGACAATAATTATTGAATAATTGTTATAATATTATAAATGGAACATTTATGATATTTTATGAATAAAATAAAATCATTTATAGAATTATAATAAATTCAAATTTACATTACTGGAGGTTAATGACCTTTCAAATAAAGTAAAACTCGAAGTAAGGGTTTTATGCTAAAATGTAATTGTATACCGAGATAGTGTATGATTAATTTTCTATTAATGAATTTTCCTACTATATCTATAATGAAACCCATGAATTTTCTTCTCCTATAACAATATCTATAGAAGAAGTGTTTTATATTTATGACTTCAATAGGGTAAAGGAATGTTTTCAATTAAAATTGAAATTATTTTACTTTTCTGTTGAAAATTATTTTTCTTCCATATCCATATTTTCTATAAATGTTTTCAAAAAATGTTCCTACTATTATAATATGAATTTTTAAATTTATTTTTAACCATGGTTTATTTTTTTTTAATGTGGTTTAAAATGAAACATCTTGATGTTTTTTGAAGTGAATTTTTTAATAAATATTACAGAAAATTTGAATGGAATAATTGTTTTAAAGTATATGATATGGATAAAATTCCCCTCATCATGACCACTGAAATATTTTAATATTCATTTATATTATATTGAGGTTCATTTCAATTAAAATGTTTTATTTTATATTTGGGATATTTTTTGATTATTTAGAAGTTATTTTAAAATGAAAAGTGTATTTTCTTCTAGAAATATTTGAAGTTATATTTTAATTACAATTTCATCTAATATGATATCCTTTGATGTTATAGATGATTTAATGGTGATATGATCTAATTATAGCATCCTTATTTTTTATTTTATAGTTTTTAAATTTATTTAAGTGATATTTATAAAACACATTTCATTTTTAATGTGTTATGCTATGATGAAATGATGAAAGGTTTATGAAACCCATTTCTTTTAAACAGTTTATAATAAAATGAAATGTTTATCAATAATTTTTCCATTCAAAACTTAATGCTATAATTAATATTTTATGATTTTTTGGTATACATATGTATGATTTTCATTATGTGAAGGGTGTAATTAGAATTATTTAGACCTCTAATTCAATAGTTAATGATGGATATATCTAGAGACAATCAATATTGGAATGGGAATTGAACCCTGATCAGTATGAGAATCTACCCACAATGATAGTATTGAGAGTGAAACTTGTATAATATGATGAAATGGGGACTAATCCCAATCCACTATAATATTCCTAGTGGTGATACTTGACTACTGTGGAAATATGTTTTGATTCTTATGTGTATTCCACAAACATATGACTTAAGAAAAAGGTTATGATCTCATCACTCATGTTCTCTAATTCATTTATGATTCATGCATTATAAACAAAATTTTTTTATTCAATAACGAATTATTATGATCAAAGATATACAAGTAATGGTTTTGAAATGTTATTCTAATGTTATCATACCATTATACTCATGTTATGATTAATTGTTCATTGATATATTTCTTATTTAACCTTCTCGAGGATCAACGATAAATCATTCTTATGTTTTCTATCAATAGGTTACGTTGAATGGTTTTAAATATGATATTTTTAGCTAGGTTCTAGTTATCAAGAACTTATTAGGATATGATGTAGTTCACGTATAAACAAGTTTTTTATACATCCATATTATCAATGATTCTAAATATTTATAGATATGGCATGGGTTATAATATTATATTTTGAATATTAATATAATAAGATATAATATTTTGGTTTGAAATTTATTGTTCACTAAAGTTTTTATTATATCAAGGTTTATTTACCTATATAATGTATTTTTTGAAAACATTATATAGAACCCTAAGGATAATCCTATGTATAAAGGAACCTCCAATCTTATTGTAATGAAAGGTGTGTGATTTTCCTACAAAAACATCATTTTAATCATAATATTATTGGGGTTTTTTTCACAGATTAATCTATGTGTAATAACACCAAAAAGGGTTGGTTGATTATGTCTCATCCATCATTCTAATATATGGTTATTGTTCCCTTTTTGTACCCCTGGGTATACTGTCTTTGGGGATATCCTTCAGTTAATTCACATTTTCATTATAAACCATTATGATGGATTTGAATAAATGATAAACATGAATGAATAATTTTATACTTATGGTTCCATAGATTGAAAATATGTTTTAATGATTTCAAAATTATATGAACTATTTTTCATGATTTATTCATATGATAAAGGATTCCAGATGGATAGGCTAACGATATTAGTTTTAGCAAGTGAATGAAGATAGAGCAATGAAGTTGAAGTGGTGACAAATGTACTAAAATATTTAAGTATCATATCTATTCAAAGTTATATGAATTTCCTTATATCATTAAATGTATCTTGGAATGTAAATTACTATCCTCAATTAATGGATAATAAATTATCAATTAAATCCCAAAATGTTATGATGACCACATCCCAAGTTTAGCATTCATCTTTAATTTATGTTAGTGGAAATGTGCTTAAAGAAAATATCATTATTCTCCATCTTGGTATATTTCATGTTATATTCATCATGAATTGGTTTTATTTACATAAATCACATATTAATTTATATGCGAGGGAAGTCATGTTTTATATTTCAAACAAACTTATGACTATTATCACTGTGTTGATAAATATGAATCTATAAAGAAAATTAAATTCATTGTATGGGTTTTAATTCCAATTGAAATGTAATATTTTTTTCATATGTTTTATAAGAAATAAAAAATAAAATATATTCCTATTTTACATGTAACACTTAAATATTTTATGAAATATTTTTTCAAATCAATTTAATTTCTTTGATATCTCACATTACAGAAAACATCATGTTCAAACGAACTGTGATATAATTTCATAATATTAATATTTAATTTGATAGTTATAAAATATTTCTTAAATTAGTGGCTATTATTATGAATATATAATCATAAAAAATATATGGTTTACACAATATAAAATAAATTCATTAGTTAATAATTTATTAGAAGTAAAAATAATAACCATTTAAAAGAAAAATGTATTTTTTTCTGAATTTTTTATGCATGCATTATGTTTTTATATTAATAAATTTAATTAATCAATATATTTTAATGATTTTAATGGTAATTAATTATTATATATTAAATCAATTTTTTTATAATTTATATATTTTTTTACGTTTGGGATAATAATAAATCCATGTTTATTCTTACAATTGTTTTTTCTAAAATGTGGTTCTTTCATGCAATTTTTAAAAAATAAATTTTTACCAATTTTAGAAAATATGTAATAAAAACCTAAATAATTTTTTGAATTTTTTTTGAACATTATCTTAGATTTAATGTTTTATTATTTTCTGAAATGTTTAATTTTTCAATGAATAGTGATAATACTGATTGTTTTGAAAACTGGATTTTCATTTAAAGTATTTGGAAACCTACATATTGTTTTAATTTTTCTAAAAGTAATTTTTTATTTATAATATTATTAATAAAAATTATGCGATTTTAATTAATTTCATGTTGAATTTTTATACTGCGGCTTTTTATACTTATGAAAACATTTTCTTTGGAGAACAATTTTTTCTTCGCGGCTTTGGGTTTAATTTTAAGTTAGATTCCCTATATTATATGAATTTAATTTTTGAAAATGAAATACATATTAGGAATACAAATAATTCATATTATATAATATGTAAAACTTAATTTTTGGTCATAATGAATAGTTACATATGTAAAAATTAATAACCAAATTTAAAGTTTAAAAGAGTTTTCATGGGGGTAAACTAAATATATATGGGTTTAAATGTTCTCCAAACTTGTCCAATTCCAATTTTATAACCATATTTCGACATTTTAACATATTATGTTATATAAATATCCATTTTGGGGCCTTTTCGTGTGAAAAAACATGGATATATCTTTTTCTTTTAAACAATTCTTAGTGCGTCATCTCCCCACTCATAAAAGGATACCCACTCTACTCTATTAATGGCATTTAAAAAGAATTTTGGTTCCTAAAATCCACGATAAAATATATTCCATACATCCAACACATATAATTAGAGGTCTTATTTTGATTATTAAACCCTCTTAAAAATTCGTTTGTTGCAAACAAAATGAGTTTGTATGAAGAAGATGAATCCTTCTTAACCAAGTGTTTTTATTTTATTACTTCTTTAATATCAGTGAAATAAACTAAAATAATGATTTGTAATAAAATAAATATCTCACATATTCTTAGATGTTATCATTTTAATTCCATAACATATATTCATCTGCTTTATACTAAAATGGGAAATCATATTGCGAATCATGTGCAAAAAAGAGTAATGCCTTATAAATCGATGTAACTCATTCTCCATAACCGCGTCACATGAGTGGATATAATTTCATATTTAAATTATATAAATTATATTTATTACATAATTATAAATATGGATTTATAATATAATAACTTCTTTCTCACCTTCCAATCCTTTGAAAAATGATAGTGTATCCCCTACGTACATATAGACTACCGTCTCCACAATGTGATTTGACACATTATTCATTTTAGTTTGAAATGGATGGTAATAAGGTTACTTGTAAAAGAAATATAAGATTTATATTATATAAATATGATTATTTAAATGGTAATTAATTTTTACCCTTTTTTCCATTCGTTGAAAAAATGGAATTAATGTTCATGCATACATACGACCTACAGTCTCCAAGAATGATGTAATTCATTTTTATATCTGTAAAAAAAATTGATGACTCTATAAATATACATAATGATTATATATGATATTTATATAAATATTAATATTATTATGATGATGTAATAATAATAAAATTATGAGGACCAAAACTACCAAACCAAATCATAAATGAAAAACAAAGTAGTTATCACCCAGAATAGTGATTTTAATAATGTATTGTTGAAAAAAGATAATTAAAGGGTTATAAGGAATCATATGTGGTATGATATATGTTATTATAGTTCTATAATATATTTATAATAAAACTATATTTATTATATAGGTGTTTCTAACAAGTAAAATTAAAGTCGATACTTGAGGTAGGAGATTTTCAGTAGACTTTTAGTTCCTTAAAACACATTAAATATACACCATTTGTTCCTTTAATGTGTTATATATTAAGAAAATTAATGTATTTAATTATTAATTTTATGTGAAATATGGTATATACAAATCCATATAATGATATTAATTTCATTGGGATTACAATCAAAATGTTACTAATATGGTATGAGTTTTATGTTACAATCACATCAATTATCAGGGTTGTTTATGAATAAGTTTTCAATGTCAAAATATTATGATCCATATCTCATGAAACATATAAATGTCATTATCCTATTTTTATTTTTGTAAAAAAACTTTTTTATTCCATTTTACTCTCTTTATTTACTCTAGATAGTAAAAGAATGTTTTTATGAAAAACCGAATTTATCTCTCTTTGGTAGACCAAAATTTTCATTCCAGTTCCATTTTTTATAAAAAGGTTTTAATGTATGTGTTAAATATTATTTAATTACTGAATAAGGTAATTTTTACACATTTTTTAATTTTTTTAAAATGGTTTAAAATGAATATTATAGTCTTTTTCCAAAGTACACACTCTTGAATTTTTTAATAAAATGTAAATGGAATAACTATATTAACCTACAAGACATGAATGAGATTTTTTCCTTCATGAACAATAATTTATTTAAAGAATAATTTACATTTTTTCAAGGATAATTTCATGGAAAAAAATTCTTTAATATTCACTGAATGTCATGATTTTTAAAAAGTTATTTCATTGTTAAAAGGGTATTTCTCCGAAGAAATATTCCAAGAGACCATTTTTAAAAAAATAAAATATATGATGATATCCTTTGATGTTTCTAAATCCTTACTTGGGATATGATTTTATGATATTATTCAAATTATTTATATGGATGGTTTATGATTATGATGATAATATTTTTATGAAAAACATTTCTTTTCCATGAGTTATTCCATGTCGAGATACATATGAAACCCTTATGTTTTCCATGAGTATTGATATGATGAATTTAATAAATTTTTGTAAAACTGATTTATTTTTTTCACGGGTCATGCCATGATGGTATTATTATGACATTCATTCATTTTCATGGGTTATGATATGATGAATGATTATTGATCTTATGTCACACATCTTTATGATTTTTATTATGTAATGGGTGGTCCCAAAATTATATAGATATAAACTTTATTGGGTAATGATCGATATATCATGAGATAAATAGGACCGTAATACAAAGTGAACCCTATTCCATTTGGTAATACTTCCACTATGATAGTTGTAGATTAAACCTTCACTACTGAGATAATTTGGGGTGTGAACCCATTACATTATTATAGAATTTGGAATAAGCCTTTACTACTAAGAAAATAATTTCCAATCAAGAGCTCTATGATTGGAATTTAGAAGTAATATTTGGGAAAATAATGGTTGAGATCTATTAAATCAATGAAAACTCTGATTTGACCGTTATTATGATTCACCAAGACAATATTGGAATTTTATTTTACACATTTCACCACTCAGATAAATTAGGGCTTGATGATATTATCTACATCATCCTCAAATTTTTAGGTGTGTGTTAGGAGTCTTTTTCTTGCTATATTCTTGAATCCTCGATGCTATTCTGGAAAACCCAAATGATGGGTTGATACCTTGAGGTCAAGGCTTGGAATATCATTTTAATTACAAGAAAAAACATCATGATGTTGCTTTAGAAATAATGTGTATACTTCCTGTTATTCATGATTCATGGCATCTCTCATCAGAGTAGACCATGGATCTGCCTTTGTGTCCATATTTATCCTTATGAGTTCAACCACAGTGGGGTAGATGCCATCCTCAAATGATGGAGGGGCATCTATGAGGTCTTCCTCTTCTTCATCTTCATTATGTCTTACATCTTCTGTCTTTTCTCGGAGAGTAGGTGATTAAGAAAGAATATCAAAGCTAAGATAGGAGTTAGTATTTTGACATCTAGAAGTGGAATAAAACATTTCCATCCCAAATGATTATGAAGGGTCTTCTTGAAGATATTAAGGGAAGATAATGGGTTGAGAATTTGTATCCCTGTCTTTTTTCATTACTGTGAAAAATTCTTATATCTTGGATGATGAAGAAGAGATTTGTTGAAGCTTAGGGATTTCAATGAAGGAATTTACATCCATTATTCCATCACTATATGGAGAGTTAATGACTTCTCCTTTCCATCACATTCTGTCACCACAACTGATATTATGGAATCCACTGAACAAGTCCATGGATTTGGGATAACCCATTCAATTTGATTAATGGGAAGCATGTTTCTGTACTGAGCTGATTGGAAGGGTTAGTTAGGATCCTCTCTAGACCATTCGGGGAATTTATTCTGGTAACTTCATCTTCCGTTGACTATTTTCTTACATTGTGATAGAACCCTACATCAATGTACTGAGATTCAAAAGATTTAAACAGGGCCTTGTCACCATGAAATTTACCAATTTGACCATTGATGAAATATTAGAGGAACTCATGGTATAACGAATGAATGGAAACATGATTATATATCCAAGGTCATCCCAACAAAATATTGAAAGTCATGTCTTCCCATTTGACCTTGAACTCAGGATCAGACACGAGATTTACAAACTAATTTTTTTTATTGTAATCTCATCGAGAGGTTCTTGCTCATTCTTTCCATAACCTTACAACATCATAGTGGAGAGAGACAAGTGGGATTCAGTGAGACCCAGTTGGGAATGTGTCTAGAATTAAATAGGGTTGACCCCTGATCCATTTTCCATAAAGGCTCATCATACATCAGTGTTATTAATCCTACAATATATACGTGGGGATGAAATGTCCTTGTACAACAACATCCTCATCCTAGTCCATGAAAGATAGGACTGCATTGAATTATGCCTAATCATTTTCTATATGATAAATAACTAAGGAAACAAATTCAGATTAAAACACTTATGGGATAGAAAAATCCTCAATAAGTGCTTCTCGAAGATCCTTCAATAGTCTTAGGGAATCCAAGTTTGATAACATAGCCAAAACATGGGAAAGTTTCTTCAAAACATCAATATTTTTATCTAGAGATCTACGCTTACCCATACAGAGATTCTATTTTTCATATTCATTGAGAGATGATGTTCTTGATGTGGACTGAGTGTCCATTAGGTTGGGATATGGAAGTGATCCCTCTCTTATTGGATTAGGCCTTATAGGTTTTCATACCTATCGGGGAGGTGGTGGTGTATTTTCTAACCATTCTTCCAATATGATCATGTCAAGACTGACCCTAGAATGTGTGGTGGAGTTCTCTTGTTCCTGATGAGCTCATTGGATGGATCTCCCATGAGTTTTAGATTCATAAACATTTCAATAAGGGGTTCGGTTGAAGTAGTGATTCCTATCATGATCACGTCTTTCCTTGTATCCTTGAACTTGAGGAACTGTCCTTTAGTTCCCTAATCATGTATAGGTAAATTAGATTCATTATCATACTCATCACTTGAGAAGGGATCTGTAAAGTGAATAACATTAATGGAACCAATGATGAACTATTCGTCTGATGAATATTTTACTTGACAGGTCGACTCTTTTTTTGTACTTCTTATGGGATGGTTATTGTGCATTTAAAATGGTCTGAATGAAGTCTTCTAAGGTAAAGGACAACTCTAGCCTTGTAACGAGCTCATCATATTCTATTTTCACTTTATCCTTCCATCCATGTTTCTTTTTTATGGATTGGACTTCAGAGGGTTGGGCTTTTGATGATTTTGGATTTGCTATAGTGAAAGAAACAGAAGGAACATTCTACTATTTCAACTATGTCCAAAGAATAGAATTAGTTTATTTTATTTTTTTCCTAAATATAAAGTCCCTAAACATATATGCACACATGATTTTAACTTTTTCCTGTCACCTTATTACTCCATATTGGTAGAAAAAATACATGATACTAGGGGTGGGAAAATTTTTAGTTTCACTTTCCCAGAGTCCACCATCTTTTGTAGGAATTCATTAAAAAACAATCATATATGGGGTGCCCAAAATTATTATGTAAGGGGAAATAGTTTGAGAGATCTTCTTCAACTTTTTTGTTAGGATGTTGGGATTTGGAAACTAAACTCAAATTTTTTACAACACTGAGATGAATTAGTTGATGATTTATTCATTGTGAAAAGAATATACCATGTTTTTCATCTACTCAAATTGTTTCTTCCTCAGATCTCTTTGATTATCTTGACAAGGTGGTAATTTATGCTGATTCTAGGAAGGTTGAGCCATATGGGATGATTTATTCTTTGAAGTAGGAGCAGTTATAGGGGCCTTCATAAGTGTTACTATAGCGGACTCTACTTTTCCTAATCTCCTTCCCTGAGCTGACGGAATTACTTGGGACTTGGATTTGTTCTATTTGATGGAATTCTCCATTTTTGAGAAATTGAAGAAAGGTCTTGAAACCCTCCCATGTATTTAAAAGTGACCAATGGTGTGCGAACCTTTTCATGAAGATTCACTACACAAATGGGTAACAACTCTTCTTAAGGGAATGTTAGGTCTAAGTATTATGTCAATCCTTTTCCACTGAGCAATGAAATATGAGACTATTTCATTTTTCCTTTTCTTTAAGTTAATGAGATCAAAGAATATTTTATTCTGGAGCATTGAGCTGAATTGGAAAAGGAACATCTGATGAAGATCCATCTAGTGATTGATCGAGACTCCAAACTTTTATACCATACAAAGGCTAGACCCAGAAATGATTGTATGAAGCATCTAAGTTGTAATGTCTCCTACTAGTCAAGGGTCCCCATCATGGGATCAAAGTGAGAGACTAAATACTTCAAGTGTTGCTCTCGGTCTCTAAATCCATTAAATATTTCAAATATCGGATTTCCAAATTTTGGTAAGAGAGGATTCTTGTCTACCCATTATGGGTAAGACGTATTTTATGGTTTTACTAGTGCATTCCATTCTTACATACCTTCCAATCGAGCCATTAATGACTCAATAATTCTCATAAGAATTTGGGAAAAATCTGGTTAAGAAAATACCTGATAAGATGCAGTGGTTAGATCCTAAACAAGTGAAATGAATAGTAGGACCACTGGTGGTGGAACTGCTAGAATCTATCATGGGTAACTGATATGAAAAGTCTTGTAAGAATGTACCTGACCCTTTTCTATTTTAACCTATAATAGAAATAAATCACGATCTACCTTAGTTATAAGAAAATCTCTTTGTTAAGGTGTGCCAACTGTATGTGAAAGTTGAGGATATGCTTATGGTGCATATTTGGCATGAAGGTTACCTCAAAGTAAATCTACATTGAGTGTTCTCAACTTTTTCATATCTTCCTATTACTGAGAAATCAATTCCTCTAATTAAAGTAATTTAATCTCTCCAAGGGGAATGTTATACATATTATAACTCTTGTAATTTTTCATATTAGGTACCTTTTGAGGAGGTAGAGGTCAATTATTTAGGGGAACATCCAAATTTTAGAAAAGAAAATGGTTTCGGGTATGAAAACCTCCTTCATTCGATTCGGTGTGGACCTCTTCATGATTATAAACTCCCTCTTCTAAATAATCTGAACTGGTCTGATGTTCTAGAGTTTTTTTAGTGATATAATTTATGACGTTCACTGATGCATAATGCATTCTGGGAATTCTATTGTTATATTTGTGAGATATCCCTCTTATAAATCCTCCATGAGACCTTATCCTCTCATTTTTTGGTACCCCAAGAACTATTTGGTGGACAATAACATGAAGGGAATTATATGATAGTTAAATAAAATATGTTCCAAGTGAAGCCACCAAATCACAGAATGACATGAACTATGAGGATTCATTTTTTTGTCTTCTACCGTAATCAGAATAAAATTGATTCCCACTGAGGATGGG
The DNA here is from genome assembly GCA_963277665.1 of Viscum album. Taxonomy (NCBI): domain Eukaryota; kingdom Viridiplantae; phylum Streptophyta; class Magnoliopsida; order Santalales; family Viscaceae; genus Viscum; species Viscum album. Next base: position 1,819,771,628 of record OY728129.1, read on the forward strand.
ATTGCTGATATGAAAAATCCCCCAACTCTAAGGGATGGGGATATTCTTATTCTTCTTTCAAAACTGTTTTATCTCTATTTAATGGCACCAGGGGTTGGGTTAAAACTCCCCAATCCATACAGGTTGGGGTTTCTCTCGAACTACTGTGTTTGATATCACTAGAGGTGTTCTTCTGATTTTACGAATTATTGTTTGGATGAGTTATATATTCATTATTTGGAACAAAATTACACCACCCGTTTCCAATATTTTTGAACTATTTTGGATATTTGAGCAATATGATAGTTGAGATCCTCTAAATGGGAATCCTTCTCAATGTTCTTAAATACTTGATGAAATTTTTTTTCAATAGCTTTATCTCTTTGAGACCGACGTCAGTGAGAGTTAGTCAGGGCAAGTTATTGTTGATCATATCTTTGGACATTAACATAATCTGTTTTCTATAGCTATAATAGGGAAGTTACGTTTCATGATACCACCTTGTTGGGATTTACAGGATGTAGAGTATAATTAAATGATATAATTTATGTGCACCCCATCCTCTGATATGAACACCAGATAAGGTATCTATGATCAGTCGTCGCAACCCCATTAATACATCAAAGAATTTACGTTAAAGGAATCCTGGCTATATCTCGATCATTGGATGTTATTAATCAAGGATAGATTCGATGTCAATTTAGAGCTTCAACCATTCTGTTACCTTAACATTACTTTTATACTCATCATAAGGAAATATTTTTTTCTTTTATGTGAAGTTTTCCTTATGTTGAGGAAAATGTCATGCAAAAAATCTTCTGAAAACACCTTTGGAATTTTCTATTGAGGGGTGGGAAAAAATATAACATGACTAGTATTATATATTTTTATAGTTTTTTCCTCATGTTTAAAATATCCTCTTTTTCTTTTTCTAGAGACCCCTCTACCCAATCATACCAATGTTTCCATTCCCATTACCTTTTATTAGAATCAACAAGATTAGTTGGCAGTTCCACTATTGAAATGGATGTTAAGTGGCCCAAGGGTAGATCAAATAAGGAATATCTCCTTGTGATGTCTTCTGGTTGAGAAATTATTTCATCTACCAGTGACAGGGAATCATATGTGATAAACATTATGTTTGTAGGTGCCTCATGATAAGAGGGATTTATCATCACTACATTTCTAGTTAAAGAATTATCTTGACCTTGTGAAACAGTACTATAGATATAACTTTCGTAGTGAATTCCATCATGTGGAGAACTATCATGGTGGATTACATAAAGTTATATAACTTCTTACTCCTTGGTATTTTATACACCTTGAGGGTTTTTATGGATATCATCAAGAGATAGGCTCTGATGATTGACTGGATTGTTGTCATGAAGCAAGATTTCATGGTGAAGTGTTTGGTGAGGAACTTTCGAATTACTACTAATGCTCCCATAATTTGTTAATGGGAGGTTAAGATCTTGATATTCCATAGATAAATGTCTAAGGGATTAAATAAATCCATCATTAAATGGAGTTAGATCACATATGAGCTATTTATTCTCTAACCATGTTTTATAAGACACTTTCTAAGATGCCTTCTTACAAGAAGTTGAGGCCACCATCTATGAGAAGTGGTTTTCATGTGTAGGTGTATGTTCCTGCCTTAGAGTTTCCATGAGGATAATATGATTATCTCTAGTTGGATGAGGTGTATGTTTCAGACCCATTTGTTCGTATGATATTGGGGAGTTTTTCCCATGACCCACCTGGATGGAAATAGAGACATGTATCCGCTCTAGGGTGACATGATGATGAGGCACCCCACTTTAGGGGACATAGTTATGTATCAGTCGCTCATGCACTATTTTCATTTTCATTGTGATATTATGAAAAGTCTCTAAGATATGGGTAGATATTTTCATCTTCTCGTTCACCATTCTAAGGATTTGTTTGGTAACTTCAGTGATTGGATCATTGATATATGTCCATTCTGTATCTGGGGGAGGTGAATGTGCCTACTACTATCCTCCCTTTCTTACTAGTAGATACTTACAATACTCTTGTGTGGTGGTAGATATTTTATTCTACCCTCTACTTGTCATCGAGACTTTTCAACTGACTTCTCCGGGTGCTACCAAATGAGGTTGTTGGAAGGCTTGGTGCATTCAAGTAGTTGTATGTTCTTACATGCAGGTTTACACTAAACTAGGTTGGATGGATGCTTTGAATGCTTCTAGATGAGTCCATTGGTAGCCATGATGGGTGTATGTAGGTGCATGCCCTTACTAGTGATACTCCACTTGATTTGAATGCTGAGATTCATTGGGTACTGCAAGACGAGTCTGTTATACTACAGAATAAAGGAAAAAAGGTGTATGTGTGCACTTGATATTCGCCACCAAACTTGGTTGGTGGGATTCTATGGATATGGTAGGACCATTCACAATATTGGATGGTTATCATCCCTGAAGGGCTATCTTCCATTCTCAGGTTTAAAGGACCTCGGCCGAATAGTCATAGGTGACAACCACATCATGTTGAGGGTTCACTACCACGTTGCATTGGTGGTGGTGATTGTTGGCAGTAGACCTGGATAAGGACCCCTGTGACATTAGGATGTGGTCATAGTTGTCCTATTGATCCACCTCTCTGAAATATGGGAGGGTATGATAATTGTGTTATGGGAATAAACTCCCAAAAAGTTTGAAAATACCCATTGGCGTCATCTACTTTTAGACAACTAGTCATTACTGACTTGACGATCGAGGGTACTTATTGATCTAGAGGGCCATTCTGATGACCTATAGGTTTGGGATTCTTTCATGCTGATGATATTCCCAAACCAGTGATTTTGAGACTCAGTGTTGAAGATGCTGGGTTGGTGATGTCATCCTTCACACGGATATAGATCCAATCTGAGTAGCAGCTGAGGAGTTCACCGGTGAAAACATGGAGGATCCCATTAGATCAAAGGGTGTTCTGAAAGGGAGTTCCCGAATATATGAAAGACACGAACAAGATAACCCAATTAATGAAACATGATTTTTGGGATGAACTTACACATAATTTATTTCTTTGTATAGCCCTATTTTATCAATTGAAATGGGCCTAACAGATGGGTAACACTATCATCTAGGTTATGGATTCACATAGGGTTCATCATTTTTGTTCCACCTCAAAATTTGTGTTAGGGTTAAGAATCACTATTTCCAAACGGTTTCCAACGAGTTTATTAGTGGATTCGGAAACACCAAACAGTTCTATATCCAAAAGGACCTGCATTCCAAAGGCATGCACTCATTAGGGATTTTGACCAATGTTGCTTAAGAATTCACATTGGTCAAGAGGATGGTAGGTAGGGATCATCAAACCCATTTAGGGGAATTATTTCCTACTATGGTACTTGATTATATATTTATGAAATTTTCATGAATCCTTCATTAATTACCATTTATGATGTGGGTTTACCTTGAAATTAACATTCAATTATTAGCATGTATTGAATTCAGAATCATTTTTTTCATTTGAGGTTTTTAATAGAGATATCTGTATGTATCTAAGGTTCTCCATAAATGGTATCATCTTATATACTAATTATAGATTATTTTTTGGTTATTATAATGATTTTGGTTTTCTAGCCACATAGTGGGGCACTCTGGAGTCTATTTTCATCCAGGGAGACGAAGGTCACTCTGGAGATTGTTTTCATATAGGGTGCTGAAATTTGTTTTTATGTGGGGATAAAACCCATATATAGGCTTCCTATTTATCCTCGTGAATAGAATTGGAACCCATGTAGTTCAGTTCCACTTTATGGAAAACATCACACCTTTTAAGGTCATGTGATTAGGAACCAACCATACAGTTTAACATCATGTGGCAAGGATGTCTAGGAAGAATATTTCTAGTCAATGTTAGGTGTGGGACTTACACTAGAGTATCCCAAGGAATCTATATGGTATATGAGTTTCTAAGTATAATTAGACATTTCTATGGTTATGGACTAGAGAGAATAGGGTTGATTTGGGTTTTTGGGTTTAATCCTCAGGGGGGCTCCTTACATATCCCATTTGAATGGTAATTGAAACCCATGTAGTTTGGTATGTCTCATAGTGGAGTATGGCCTATTGAGAGAAATAAGTGTGGGCTTACTCTTCAAGAGTATTCCATATGAAAATGGCCATGATTGATGTATTATCTCATGGTTATTTGGGGGTTTGCTTGGGGTATAAACCTAAGTAGGATTCCCATATGATGAATTTCGAGGCTAAGTTCTAAGGGGGATGCCCTGGTGAATTTGGGGTTATGATTGGGGCTAACTTTTTAGGAGAATTCCCCTTGAGCTCAGACCTTAGATTGGCATCCTACGTATCCTGATTAGATCAGGAATCAGTGATCTCATAGTTTAATAAGTCAGATGGGTTTTGTGGGTTTAATGATCATCAGTAACCTCTAATCCCACGTAATTCAAACTAGTTGTGAGAAACAAGATTAAGAAAAAGCTTCTAAAAACAACACACTTTTCATTATCCGCTTATAGAAGTGTATGAGGTTACAAAACTACCCTCTCATCACTTTACAATATATGTGAGTCCAATGAGAGGTAGGTATAAAGGTAATGTATGTGGAGTTGGATATAAGTAAGACTGTAATATTCTACAAGAAAGGATTGGGGAATAATCCTAGAGGGATACAGTAAACTAGGTTCTACATTTGAAGGAAGATATAATCCCATGTTGAATGGAAAATCAAGCACCATCCTTACCCTTATTGCTAGTAATAGGAGGATCTGAGTCTCAGATATGAGAATGGAGGTCATTGTCCCAACCCATGTAGCCTATACCAGGAACATTCCAACACTATCCTTAGGGTAAGCATTCTCATGACCATAGGGATACATACAAACATGCAACCTGAGAACCATGACCAACCACCCAAACTAGTTTGGTGATGCTTGGACCATAGAATACACACCCAAATAGAGGACACATTGGTGTGACACTCGCCAAGGATATGTATATATGGATGTATTGAGGGAGGATTCATGTTGGTATATTTCAGAAAACGGAGCCAATATGAGAGGATCCTTTCCATACGTGGCATGGAATAGGGATTGAAGATTGACTCACCTAGGTCCTAGGTAATAGTGATTAATGTAGGTATGCCATGTAGGTGTCCCACATAGGTACATAGAACGACTAAAAGTGATTCTTGTAGGGGAGGGGGATAATCCAATGCAAGCTAGATATGCCTCAGGAAATAGATGAATAGGGAAATAAAATTTGGGTGAGGGCTTAAGTAATCACCCTAGGTCTCCTCTAGTTTCCTTCAAGGAGACTCATGCATGTCTTTTTTAAGGAATGGGCCTCACGCAAGTGACTTCTTATTATGGAAGAAGGATCCACAAATAGGTTTCAATTATTTTAGACCCTGAATGGAATTTGATCTTACTTATCCCCTTTATTTTTCTTTTCTCTCATGTTTTAGAGAGCTAGATAATAAATTTTGGGGGACCTGGGTGAAGGTGTTGTGTAATAATAGATCTAGGGGTTCTTTTGATTTTTCAATTATACAAATGAGGAGCCCAAGGGTTTTATTAATCAGCTAGAAGGGGACCCTGGCCAAATAAGGTTTTCAGACTATATCAACGGTGTTGGTCCCTATCACATCTATCCCACGTAGAGGTGAAAAAACACTAGGGTCGTGTAAGTCATTAGTGGAGGTGGTGTGCACAGGGATGGTTGTGCCTTTTGGACTGCGCGTACATGACTTGTTTGGAATGTAGGTGGTGGGGAATTTAGTTCTATTTAGAAAAGTCTCTCAGATCTTATTAAGGTTCCTTGACACTTTGACATGCTCAAGGTGCTCTTCATAATCTTTTTCCCCCTCCATTATAAAAACTCAAGGGTCAACATATATGTATATTATTTAATATGTGAATGTCAATATGTGATATATATTATTTTATTAATGATGAATGGTATTAAACACCTATTTTTGGGTAAACTAATAAAAATAATGTATTTAATGTTATATGAATGTCTGGGGGGGGGTTTGAAGAACTATGAATTCGAATTAAGTGTGTATGAAGTATAGTTTCTTTAAAAAAATTATGATAAAGAAAAATTGATGTAACCCACCACTTCAGTCAATTATTTATCATCATCATTAAAATTATTATTTTATTTAATTAATAACCCCTAAATTGTTTAATTTCCAAAACCTAGGGAAATTAACATGAACAAAAAGAGAAATAATTTTGTTATCTCAAGACAAGAAATCATAACACAATATTTTGATTATCATTCCAAATTAAAATTATATTCTAAAGAATATTAGACTTGTAAAAAAATAAGTAGCATTGTATTAAATTTATATATTTCATTCAAACCATTTACATTAATCCCAATTTTTGTAATTTCACCTATTAAAATGGTCTTATCAAAATTTATTCTTCACCAAAACTTCAATGAAATTTGTTAATTATTCTAACACTTGATCAATTAAAATATAAAACCAATAGTCCTAATATGAATAATAATATTAATTGAAGACTATACATTCAATAAATCAATTTATGAATGTTCATGTTAGAATTACTACAAAATAAATATGATTCCTATGGTGTATGAGACTGTAGACACCATGAAATGTGTTCAATGCACTTCTCCACAATTGAAGATGTATTTCCATGTTCCGAAACTGAAAATGACCTCAACCAGGATCGAAACGTTCATGGTGTGACTCTACATTTTTCAAGGGGTTTCAGTGATGGTAGAGAAGGCACCGGCCCGATGGGCCAGGACCACTGTCTGACAGTGATCCTAGAAAGGGGTGCAGGGGCTGCGCCCCTGCTATATGGAGGAATTATTTGGATAAGTCCCTAAAGAGGCTCCCAGGATAACTGCACAAAAATACTTGCGTGCCACCATGATGGAGTCGATTAAAGTAATAATTTGTGCTATGTCCTCAATGTGGTACCCTAGGCTAGACAAAACACCATCGGCACACAAGTTACTTACACACCCCGATTTGGCGCGCAGCCACTTGCATGCCACAAAATGTCGCACAACCTATTAGCGCAACCAAACTCATTTCACCTAGGGTCCTGTTTTTTCCTATAAATAAACCCTTCAGGCCCCAATTTTTAAATATGAATTTCCTTGAAGCCTAATTGCTGCTCTGGTCACCCTAGTACTTCGCCCCAGTCATCCAAAGATTTCAAGGTAGTTATTTAACACCTTGATTGAAAAATATAAGGGAGGATCTTTAGACTTAAGTCCTTTTAGTGTTTGAAAATCATAACACTTGTTCGCCTAAAGTATCCAACCTCCCCAATTTAGAAATACTTGCACACCTCCCATTCCTCTCACAAAAACATGAACGCCCCACATCTTTGATCACCTGTGAATATTCTTGAAGGCCTAAAAAAGGTCTCGCCAAAGTATTACCATACAGATTGTTTGTTGCCTAAGTGAACATCAGGTTTCCCAAGCCTACTTGAGCACTATTACTTTTGTTCCCTTACCTACTTTTCCACCAATACATGTGTTCCCTTATCTACTTGGTCACCCCTCCTTAGTTCACTTCCTTTCTTCACTCTCTTCATTCTACAAGCAATAAAGCCTTCCTCAAATCCATTCAGGGAAAGGCTTCTTCTTCATTGACTCCTTCTTCCAAAAGGGATTCTGTTGAGACCTCCACTAATACCTCCTAAATTAACAAGCCTTTGGGAAAGGCACATCATCATGTCTCCTATTTGGGTTTGTATATCCACAGTCAAATATTTCCCACATTTGTTTCACAATGGGGTTAGGATTAATGGAGTGTTAGTGGGTTTGTAAATCAACATTCACATGCACCTTTCTCCCAGAAACAGTGTTGGGAAGTTCTTGGTTTGGAGGAGGGTTGGGTCCTAGCCTCTCCCTTCTCGAAGAGATGAATCGGAACCTCAGGTCACTAGTAGGGGAAGATATGGTTCATACCTATGTCTCCTTTTAAAAATAAAGGATAAGTCTCCCTCCCCTACTAGAATCAATTTTAAGGAAACCAGCTTAGCGTAATCACCAAGATTCTCTTACAGGATGTGGAATGATCACTCCTCCTCTCTTATTCGGTGCCAAAGACCAAAGGGGATATGGGAACAGGGATTCTTGTTACCCTTTCCATCTCCCATTGGGCTTTGTATCCATGGGAAACCATCCTGGTGTAAGTCTTTAACCATTATCACTTCCTCCTTACATTGGAACCTTGTCCAATGTAAATAGAACAGAGGTAAGGCTTGTCACCTCACCCTCTTCCACGGTCACCTCAGCCTCGTTCACCTTGGACACCGTAGGTGCATCATATTCTACCAACGGAGGAGGAAAATTTTGAAAGTGTGAATGCATTTGTTTAATCTTTTATATTCTATTGTTTCTCACATCGAGCATGACTCGCGTGGGATTAGAAATTTTTCATGGTCACAACATTTGCACAATCAACAGAACTACAAGAACTTTGATTCTTATTCAAACCAGGATACATAGGAAGCCTTTTTAGGGCCCAAGATCACTATAAATTTTCGAATCCAAACCGAATTCCTTTAATATAGGAATTCTACTTAGGAATATTCCCCAAATTAAACCCCAAATAATTAAGGCCTCATTTTTAGGAAGTAAGCCCAAACTGATCTCTTTCAAAGGACTATATTCTCCTATGAGACTAATCAAACTACGTGGGATTTGATTCCCATCCATATGGGATATGTATAAATACTCCTTGAGTTTCAAACCCAACACTTCAAATCAACCCTGTTCTCCTTGGTCCATATTCCCAATAGGGTCTGATCTTACATAGAAACTCATATGATTTCCATGTTCTTTGGGCTACTTCAGCATAAGTCCCACACTAAGTTTTTGACAAAGCTCTTTCCACTTAGAGGTCCTTATCACATGAATTTAAAAGTTATGATGTGTCCTATTAAGTGGAACTGAACTGCGAGAGTTTTGATTTCTTACACAAGGATATATAGGTAGCCCATTTTATTGGCACAATCCCTAGATCAAAAAAACCTTCGTCTCCCTGGATGACAATAAATTCTAGAGTGCCCCACTGAGTGGATTAAAAACTATTATCATCACAACTATGATTAAAATAATATCTATGTAGTATATTATAGGATACAGTTGATGGAAAACCTTGAATACATACAAATATTTCCATTAATGAAGAACCTTGAATGCATACTGATGATTCTAAATTTTACACATGTTAATAATTAATTGTAAATTCCAAGGGATACTTATGATATACTTGGTGAATTAATAAGGATTCATGAAAATATCTTAAATTTACAAAGAGATTCTCAAAGTAGAAAATAATTCCCCTCAAAAGGGTTTGATGAGTCTAACCTCCCATCCTCTAGACCAATGCACGTTATTAAGCATTGTAAAGTTAAACTTAAAAAAATCCATCCTTTGAAAAGAAGGCCCCCTCTGGATAAAGAACTGTTTGAAGTTTTTGGTTCCATAAATAAATCCAATGGAAACTTCCTGGAAACAGTGATTCTTAATACTAGAACACGCGTTTCAAGGAACTAAGAAAAAAAATGGTGAATCTGACATGAATCCTTATACATGATAAAAATGTTACCCACCTATTAGGCCCCTATAATTTGATAAAGTAAGGACATACATAGGGATAAATCACTCATATATTCATTTAAAAATATGTTTCTTTAATGGAAGTTGTTGTTGTTTTCAACCATTTCTTCTCAGAATTCCCTTTATTCCAAAAATGGATTTCACCAAGGAAACATCTTTGAACTTCCTGACCAATGCTCAAGAGAGATCTCCATCCACGGGAAGGACGTCATCACCCACCCAACATCTTCAACACTAGGTCTCTAATGTGCTGGTAAAGGAATATCACTAGCATGGTACAATCCCGACTTTTGAGGCTACTCGAAAATCCCCCCACGTCAATAAAAATCCTCGATCATCTAGCCAATGACAAAAAATGATTAAGAAATAGATGATACCAACCAACATCTCCGACTGTTTCATGTCCTTATCTCTAGAATTAAACAATAAATCCTTATCATACTATAGGTAGGTGGATCAAGAGGCATCTCAAGGATTCAATTCAATAATAAAGGAGTCCTTCTTGAGGAATAAAACAAGCAATTTCCAACAGAATCGTGTGGTAGTGTACCCCCAACATGATAGGGGTGTTGCCTATGGATGTTTGTCCCAGTTCACTCAGACCCGGGCACACAAGATAAACCACCAGGGACAATGTTCGATCAACAGGGAGTAGGTTCTCACCTATTACTCATCCAGATAAGTCCATAAACTTAACTTGATGACAAAAAACGAGTGGGGACATACACTCGTCCATCCTAATTTTGCTTCCCAACAGACTCATCTGGTAGCAACCAACCAATCCCACTAGATAAACCCAGTGGAGTACCATGAACATGCATATACACCTGCTTAAAAGTTATCATCTAGCCAACATGCTTGTCTGACTGCATTTAAAGAAGCCCTCTAATCTAATGTGGTGGCAACTGGTAAATAGGAACATACACCTGTTTACAATCACCAATTCTACCAGCAGCCTCGTTTACCAATATTTAAGGAATTATATCAACCATAATTGATGGTAAATAACCCTCACGCACATACACCTACCAATGATCATCAATTCTTCCCACAGTCTTGTTTGGTAGCACCCAGAGAAGTCAGTCAGAATTCTCTAATGACAAATTTGGTGCAGACCCAAATCTCTACCCCCATGCATGAGTAATGTTAATATATATTGATAGGAAAACAAGGATAGGAGCAGGCACATACACCTACTCCAGATACTAAATGAATGTATATTCCCATTCTAGCTGCTAAAGTCACCAAACACATCTTATCAATGGTGATAGGGCAGACACAAATCCATGACTATATTTTGGAAACATTCCTGGATATTTTAACAACCACTTCAGTAGTATTAGGGGAAAATACACATAAATATGTCCCCACACATGGGGTGAAACATCGACATTCCATCCCAGAGTAGATACCCACCTCTATTCTAATATATGAGGGCCATGGATCATTCTTCCCCACAACATATGAACAAAAAGATCGGGAACATACACCCTTTACAATTGAATGTAATCGGTCCATCCAGGTAACCACTTAAAGGAAGGCACATACAATTTCCCATTATAACCACTTTTCCTAGAAAGTGGCCCCAACTAAGTATAATAGAACATCCAAAAAGAATTCTCACCAAGAACTATTGGAAGATGAAGAGTCAAGCAGTGATTTGGCTTCTCTTAATACTGGAGTTCTTGAAGGCCTTAGACATTTATCTATTACAGCTCAAGATCATATCCTCTCATTACCAAATTATAGGAGTGCTAGTTGTAATTATGATGTTCCTCATCATACACTAAATCATGAAGGATTTCTTCATGATAATTCGGTCAATCCAGAGTGCTTATCTATGGATGAGAGCTACAGCAAACCACCGTGTGGCCAGAATACCAAGGAGAATGAATATTTTTACCTTGTTGTAATCCATTATGGTGATCCTCCCCATGATGGAATTCATTGATAAAGTCCTCTACGTAGTATCATTTCTCATTGTTAAGACAATTTCATAATTTAAAATGTAGTGATGAGAAATCCCTTTTATATCAAGTCACTTTCAAACACAAGTCTAGTCATGTATGATGCCTTGTCATTTACGGGTGAAACAATTTTTCATCCAGAAGACATCATAAGGGAACGATCATTCTCTGAACCTCCCTTGGGTCAATTGTCTTCTAATACAGAGAATCCACTTTTGTCAGACCATGTGAAGAAACCTCTAGTGAAAGATGATGAAGATATGTTAAACATGAGAAAAAAATTACCTAAGGGTGAAATACTAGTCATGTTCTGGCCTTTGGAAAATTATCAGTGCAACATTCTAGAATTGATGACAGAAGATTGCATTCATGGAATCTACCTCTACTTATCGAAAAATCTTTGTCATTTTAAAACCAATGTATTACCATATGATGAATATCTAAATCATTTAAAGGTAATACAAGGGTTGCAACGCCAAATTGAATTGGAATCTCTCTCAGTTTCCCAACATCCAAAGGATGAAAAAAACCGAGAACCATTTAGCGTGCATGTCTAAGAGCTGTAAAGAGGCTATGCTAGTTAATTTTTGATTCTCCATCTAGTGTTCATATTAGAGGATGTGGTGCATATGGAGAATTACATTTCACTGCACTCTAAAATCATCAAAGTCCTCCAAAAGTGGTCTCATACAATGTTATTACCCACGGTCGGCCACAATCAATAGATTTTGTATGTAATCAAATGTACACTCAAGAACAGGCCTCAACCAGCTCAAATAAGAGTCAGGCCCAAAGAAAAGAAGATGTTGAGTTACTTTTTTATCAACCATCTGAGAATATTGAGAAGGAGTCCTGTATAAAGGATGTCAGGCGTCATAGAATGAAAATGTCTGAAATAGCACAACGATCATCCAAAATAGGTGATTTATGTTGATGTCGGATGATGCTCCCAGATAAATTCCAAACCAAATTCTGAAAAATCATAAGAGTAGTTACACAAATTTCATCCATAGTAGTTCAAGAATCACCCCAGATTTCAAGGATAGGGGATCATTTAATTCAACCTTCAAATTCATTCAATAATGTTCCAAGATTTGAAGACAAAGAACATGAACTGCCCCATACTGTAGGGCTGGGGGATTTTTCACATCTGCAATCCCCTCCTTAACCAAAGTTATTTTTCTCTTGATTTGGAAGGAATCCATAAAGAGATTGTACAACTAAACTATCTGAGGATTACCTTCGGGTTACTATCTACCAAACAGTTCCAGGGAATTCATCATATATGAGAATAGATTATCATGGATGACACAAAGAATGATGATCTCAAAAAATAACTAATAGTATACAATCGATGCATTATGAATTAGTAAATTTCATTAACACCATTGCGAAAGATCCTCTAGAAAATGAGTCTAGTTCAAGGGAATCAGAAGATGATGTTCTTATCCATAATACGGTACACACCGAGGCAAATGAAGAAGGTGTGTGTACTCAAAATTAGAGGCTTACCCAGAATCTTAGTATGCCTTCAAATAATCAACTCTCCCCTCTCCAAAAGGCATATAACAAGGGGAAATGAAAAAGTCAGATTGCATCTCACTTTTCCACTAGATAAGGTCAATATATTTTGCTTGAAGAGATATTTGCACAACAAGAAGAGGAAATGAAGGAGTTGAAATGACTTAATACAAAGTTACATTGAAATAGAATTTATGCTAGACATACTCCCCAGGCAGGTCCACAACTTGCTAATCTTGTAGGAGATCCTCAGCAAAGAGGATTTGTAGTAACTGAAAATGCATATAATGAATTCCCTCCACTGGGTACACAATAAAGGTTGAACCATTTACATCAAAGATGATTTGTAGTAACTAGAAATGCATATAATGAATTCCCTCCACTGGGTACACAATCAAGGTAGAACCATTTACATCATGATAGGCATGTTCCTGTGGTTTATCCAAGGAATATATAGGTACCACCATCAGTGGTTTTGCAGGTCGTTCCACATGCTCAAGCTCCAGTTGCTATACCTGCACAAGTTCCAGCTCATCTAGATGTTCCCCAAATTCTTATGAACACATTTGAGGCATTAATGACTCAATTGGATGCTATGGAGGAATGGCGTGCACCAATTCAGCCAGAAAAGAGAGCTTACCCTAAAAGGGTGGATGCAATTCCTCCCCCACCAATTATTTTGAATATCACATTCCCAAATTTTAATGGTTCAGGAGATCCAGAACAACACTTAACACATTTTGTTTCTCTTTTCGATCCCATGATGGGAACTTATCAAAAAAAAGATGTAGTTATGATTATGTGTTTTGTGCAGTCATTACGAGGACCATCTTTTATATGGTATACAAGTTTACAATCTTGATCAATTACTAGATGGGAAGATCTTCGTCAGAAATTCATTCTTCAATTTAGTTTAATGCTACCAAAGATGATAGTTTTTTATCTTACCAATTGTAAACAAATGGATAATGAAATAGTTTCATATTTCATTTCTCAATGGAAATTATTAACATATTTCTTAATTCTAGCACTCCCTCAAGAAGAGTTGATGCCAATTTGTGTGGAAAATCTACGTGATGAGTTACGCACACCATTGTTCCTTGTGAAATAAAAAGAAGGGTTTCGAGACCTTACTTAAATTTCTCAACAGATAGAAGACTCTATTATAGAAACTATGGCTAAAACTCATGTAATTCCATCAGCTCCAGGGAGGAGGATAGGAAAGAAGAAGCTGCTACAATCACACTCAAGCAGACTTCTGTACCTAATTCTATATCAAGACCTTCATCATACCGAAGGGCTCCGTCTCCTGAGCATCAACAGAAATGACTGCCTCATCAAGATGATCAATGAGATCAAAGGTTGAAAAATTTTTAGGAATTAAAGAATAAAGTTTATTCTTTTCGGAATGAAAAATTTCTTGGTTACGTCATCTCAGCTTTGGGAAAAAATTTGGATTAGTTTCTAAGGATGAAGAAACAAAATAAATGTGGAGATGAAAATATTCTGAATTATTTTCCCTTTTCACTAGATGTTAGGGAATCCCATCCATGAGTGTTTTGTTTTCAAGGACCTCCTTCAAAAGATAGTAGACTCTAGGCAAGTAAAACTGAAAATTTCATCATCTCAAGTAGCATGTGTTAATACTACTGATCCAGAGGAATAAGAAGAATGGAAAGATGCCAAAAATAAAAATATGTAGAAATATGATGATTGGATGATCAAGAAAACGATCAACCGGAATCATTACATTTTACGAACACAGTTGAAACAACTGATTGTGTCTTCTACCACTCCTTCCACAATAAAACCAAATTTATCAAAATGTAGTTCCTAAAATAAGTGAAGTGATTATAATTACAAAGAGCAGTCAGAAGAAGTGTTGAGGCTAAAGTTGTGCTTGACCCTGGAAGACTTTATGCCATCTGTATCAAAACCATAGACACCTCCCCACCAAATGGAACGACCAGAATTAACCTTTCTATAATAATATTTGTCAGATAAAGTATTGATCTTTTGTTCTTGTAATGTTCTCCATTTAATGGATCCTTATTACAATGGTGAATATGATTATAATGATCCAAAAGTCATTGTACATAATTAGGGAACTAGAAGAAGAGGTCAAGGTTGAGGATATAGGGGAAGACATGCGAATTCTAGAAACCACAATTTTAACTCTACCCCAACTCAAACCATATATGCGACAGAAACTTTTGGAAGATCCCTTCAGCGAGATGAACAAGAACAAGGAGTTTCTTCCATGAATGAACAGTTCGGTTCTGACATAATTATTATGGAGAAATGATTAGAAGTCACACCATCTTCTTCTCAGTAAATGAATAGACCTAGTCAGTCTAATTTACCAAATCCAAGAGTATTTCCAGCTTCTTATCCATCACATAATATGACTACATAAGAAGCATCAACTTCCAAAGCACCTGCAAAACCACATCTCCATGCTGGGAAATGAAAACCGTTGGACCAAATGTATGATGTCTTGAAACAATTGGCCCATGTACCAGCCAAGTTATCAATTCTAGATGCTTTGAATTTATCAAAATATCTTTGAGAGGAACTCATTGAGGCTTTGTCAAGTCCTCAAGATTTTAAAACTGAAGTTGTTGCAGCTGAGGTTTACCGTATAGAAAATGATCCTACATAATGTCATGAATTCATGTCATTCATAGATGAAGATGAAGATGATTCAGTGCATGGGCATTTTAGACCCTTGTATTTGTTAGGAATATTCAATGATATAGGCATATGATGATCCTTCATTGATAATGGCTCTGGAGTCAACCTCATTCTCATTCATACACTTCGTCGATTGGGCCTGACTAAATATGACTTATCTCCTTCCACATTAATTTCTCAAGGTTATGATAAGAATGAACAAGAGCCTCTGGGAGAAATTACATTTAGAACTCAGTTTGGATATCTTGTGTCTAATTCAGACTTCATGGTTGTTCATCAGGACACAAACTTTAATATTTTTCTTGGAAGGGCTTGGCTGGATCAACATGCAGCCATACCTTTGTCATACCACCAATGTCTCCAGTACTATTTTAATGGTCATATCGAGACATTTTATGGTGACAAGGCTACATTCAAAACATGTGAATCTCAATACATGAAGATCAAGTTTTATCACAAAAAAGTAATGAAGTCCATGACAAAGGAAATAAACAGAGTTAATGCTTCAAATGGATTGGAAAATATCCTAGAAAATCTATTGATTCATCTGAGTACAGATTATGTGTTACCCATCAATCAAATTGAAAAGTTAAACCCAAATCTGGGAACTCATCTAGTAAGTTCCATAATGTCAATTACAATAATTTATCCTGAAACCATGGAAGAAACTTTTGATCCACCAAGCAATGATGAAAGCCCAAATGGAGATTGATTCATTTCATCCACTAAACTAAATGAAGTCTCTACTTCGTCTACCAGAGTAGAAGAAATTATATAAATTCTAGAAGAAGACAAATATGTTGATTCTCAATACATCATTTCCTCTTTATTACTATAGGTAAACCCTTAATCATTAGTAGAGTCAGATATGATGGCCTCTTCTTTAGGATTTTCAAATACTGACTCCTCCCCAAACTCTGGATGTTTTTCCTAGTCATCTACTATAAAAGTGGAAATAGACGAGGTAACACGTAATGAAAAAGAAGTAGAATATATCAGGGATTATCCTCCGAAAATTAATGAAGGTGTCTTTACCGCTATGTATGATCTCAGAGAAATAAATCTGGGTACAGAAGAAGATCCATGACCCAATCTAATTAGTGAGGTCATGACCTCTGAAGAGAAATATGTGTATTCGTAATTTAGTAATCAACATCGAGATATATTTTCATGGAATAATACAAAAATTTCAGGTCTTAATCCTAATGTTTCCAGCCATCATTTGGGTTTTCTAGAAGAACATCATGTATTCATGCAGGAAGAAAGAAGAACACACCCAACCCATGCCTCTTAAATTGAAGCTGAAGTTGATAATCTTATCAAGGATATCTTTTTCAGGGAAGTTCAGTATCCCATATTGCTGCCAACATTGTCCCAGTGAAAAAGAATAATGTACAAATTAGAGTTTTCGTTGATTTTAGATATCCTAACTGACATTGTCCTAAAGGTTATTTTCCAGTTCCGATTACAGATATTTTAATTGATTCAATGACTAGCTATGAATCTCTTTCCTTTATTGATGGATACTCTGGGTATAATCAAATCCATATTGCCCTAGAGGATGAAGAATATGTAACCTTCAAAGCACCCAAAGGTGTGTTTTTCTATCGGGTAATGAAATTTGTCTTAAATAATGCAGGTGAAAAATATCAACGTGCCATGCATAATATCTTCAAACCCTTCTTAGGGAAATTTGTTGAATGTTATGTAGATGATTTGGTGTTCAAATCCAGATAACATTCCAATCACTTGGGTGACATTTAGACTATATTCAATACACTTCGGCAATACCGTTTGAAGATGAACCCCTTGAAATGTGCTTTTGAGTTAACCACATGAATGATTATTGGATTTGTTGTACGCCATCATGTTATTGAAGTTGATACCGAGAAAAAAAATCAATCCTTAGAATGTCACCACATTTAAATTTGAAATAATTAAAAGGAATCCAAGGACACTTGGCCTATATTCAGCGCTTTATTGCCAATTTGGTAGGCAAGTGTCTTCCCTTCACTAGATTAATGAAGAAGGGTGTCACCTACCATTGGACCGAAGAATGCCAAGAAGCATTTTGATACCCTCAAGAAATATCTCTTGAGTCCACCAGTATTAATTCCACCTATTGATGGAAGACCACTTATTCACTATCTGACAGTTTTAGAGTGATCACTAGGTGCCTTCCTCACCCAAAAGAATGATGCGGTGAATGAAAATAACATTTTCTATATCATTAGAAATATGCTTGATGCAGAAAATATATATTAATGTATTGAAAAGTGCTGCCTAGAATTAATTTGTGTAGTTCAGAAATTGAGGCACTACCTGCAACATCATGAAGTCTAATTGGTGCCTCACAATAATCCGATCAAATTTATCCCTAGACATCATATGCTTACAGGGCGTCTGGAATGATGGGTAGTTATTTTGCAACAGTTTGATATCCAGTTTTTGCCTCAAAAGAAAATAAAAGGCCAAGCCACGACTGAATTCCTTATTGAGAATCCATCTGTGGAAAATACATCCTTTAATAATGAAATTCCTGATGAAGAGGTGTTCTCTATTCAGGATAATTCCAAAACATGGGAAATTTATTTTGATGGTGCTTCCATAAGTCCATTAGGGAAAAAAATGGAAACCCCTAAACTCAACAAAGGTGGGTTAGGAAATGTCTTTATTTCCCTAGAAAAGGATATATTTCCTTATTCCTTCCTGTTGTCAAAAGGTGGTACCAACAATGCGGTAGAATATCCAGCTCTCATAGCAGGTTTAGAATTAGACCTTTAAGTGAAAATGGATCACTTAAAGGTGAAAGGTGATTCAGAATTGGTAATCAAACAAATTAATGGGGAATATTCTATCAGAAAATAAGATTTAATCCCTTTGCATAATTATGTCAGAGGGTTAATGGATGAATTTACCTTAGATATGACATTGTCTTATGTCCCGCGATCACAATATTCTCAAGTAGATACACTGGATAATGCATCTACAGCCTTGGAAGATCCAAATCAGGTTGGGACAGTCATCATCATAGCCCATCGTTGTGTGGTCTCAACTTTTGTTCAAACCAGAATAGAGGAATGAAATGAAATTATCCCTATTTCTTAACCATATGTTCATACCATGGGATGGAGAACATTCACCATGTAATATCTTCAAAATGGGATACTTCCACCAGATAGGGTTGAAAAAGAACAGATTAGATAGCGAGCAGCCAATTTCTCTCTTTATGATAGTCCAGACCCCCAAAAGATCCTCTGCAAGTGAGGCTTTGATGGAATCCTCTTTAGAAGTATTGATGGATAAAACACTGAAGCTGTCATGAAAGAAGTAAATTCAAGAGTATTTGGTTCCCACCAGTTTGGGAACAGATTCTCTAATTAGATCTGATGGCTCAGATACTTTTAGCCTTCAATGATACAGGATTGTACTGATTTCACTAAAAAATGTCATCCCAGCCAAGTGTATGCCAACTTCATTCATCAACCCCAGAGTTGCAACATAAAACTAAATAATCCAGGTCATTTTCCACATGGGGAATGGATGTAGTAGGGCCTCATCCTCAATCCAGGGCTAATAAGTTCAATTATATTTTCACTACTGCTGACTTCTTTTCTAAATGGGATTAGGCAATACCTCTCAAGGAAGTTGGAGCCAAAAAGCATTTTTTGTTTTGTCAAAACTAATATCATCACCAGATTTGGTGTCCCTCCTACAATTTTGATGGAAAATGGCACCAATGTTTGTTCTGATGAGGTAAACAAGTTATATTAAGAATACAATATCAAATCCAACCATTCATATCACTATCATGCGATGACCAATGGACATATAGAGGCCTTCAATAAGACCCTATCAAATATACTCCAGAAGATGGTGGATAAAGATATGAAATCATGGTCTGATAAACTTTTTAATACTTTATGGGCCTATCAAAAAACTACCTATACTAATACCCAAGAAACTCTTTATTCATTTGTATATGGAACCAAACCAGTTTTTCCAATTGAAATGCAATTGCCTTTACTCAGATTTTCAATCTGTGATTAGTTGTCTACAGATGATAGGTCTCAGAAATTGTTCAATGTGTTGGAATGAATAGACGAGAAAAGATTTTATACTTTTCATCATTTATAATTATATTATAATAGAATAGTGTGATCTTTTAACAAGAAAGTTTTCCTCTGTTCATTTCATCAAGGAGATTTGGTATTTGTCCTTAGGAAACTAATGATACCAAGAAAAAAACCTCCAAAACCTGAGCCAAAGTGGGAGGGACCTTATTCCATATATAAGGTATAATAAAATGGAGATTATGAATCAATATCAATGGATGGAGAGCTTATTAAAACTCCAAACAATGCAATATTCTTGAAGAAATACTTTGTGTAGTTGTGCAAATTCGTCCTCACTATAAGACTTTAAACTGCACAATACTTTTTCCTCACTGCAAGACATTAAACCACACATTAATTTGTCCTCACTGCAAGGCTTTAAACTACACAGTACTTCGTCTTCCCTGCAAGACTTTAAATTTCATAGTACTTCATCTTCACTAAAAGTCTTTAAATTGCACAGTACTTCATCCTCACTACATGACTTTAAACTGCACAGTACTTCATCCTCACTGCAAGTCATTAAATTTCACACTACCTCATCCTTACTACACGAAATTAAACTACACAGTACCATGTCCTTGCTACAAGACATAAACCTACACAGCCCCCATGTCCTAGTTTCAAGACATTAAACTTCATAACATCCATAAGAATCCATGCTACATGAAGTTAAAATGCATAGCATCTTTGGCTTTGTCGCATAACGTTAAACTACATGACATCATTTGTACAACTAACGTATTCTCTATTTGATGTTAGAATCTTCCATAAGAAAACATCATTGACATCATCTCTACTCCTTAGCAGTACAAGAGTCTCTTGTTTTCCTATGTTTGAGTTATATCTTCATAGAGACCTTGTTTCAAGAACTACGTATGGCTTGATTCTCATTTTTCAATGAGATGCGAAGAGATGCCTAAATCTCCAATTTTGGGCCCAGCAATAGTCACAATATATTCTTATTTTCTTTTATCATCTTGTATATGAATCAGATCTATATATATTGTTTCATTAATATATATGATGTGTTCCTTATACCATTTTATGTCTTAAGATTTACCATTCTTTCATAATGTGTCAAAATACCCTACTCTTCATGTCAAACTCAATTGGCATGAGAAATGATTGTTTCAAGAACTACGTATGGATTGATTCTCATATTTCAATGAGATATGTAGAGATGCCTAGATCTCCAATCTTGGTCCCTGACATGATATAAAAAACCCCCTTATTCTTTTTATAAGAATCATACCTGCATAGAGAATGTTTTAAGAGCTACTTGTGACTTGATTCTTGCCCCATGCAAGGCACATAGTAAAACTTGGGTTTTATCCTTTAGTCCAATTACAATATGTCATTCCTTTCACATCAGTTCATCTTCATCCTTATGAAATGATGTTAAACTACATAGAAATATAGCACCCATATTCTTCACTTTGCGTCGCCTTTGCACCATAAAATAAACCCTTACTTATCCTTGTTTCTCACACTAAATATAGCTCACATGGACTAAGAAATTGGGTAAGTAGATTCTTTATATATATAAGGTGTTTCAATTTTTTATAGGGCTATCAATTTCCTCACTTAATGACTTAAAATTTCATAGTATAATTTCCTCACTGCATGACATAAAACTACATATTATAATGTTCTCATTGCATGACTTAAAACTGCACATCACAATATTAATTTATAGGAAACAAAGAAAGTACCCATTTTTCATATGAGGCATATCTATGTAAAGGACATCAAAATCATGGCCAATATTGGTTCAAATATTTACTATGTACATTGGACATAAACCCCTTCCATATTTCATACTCTGAATCTTGAATATTTTTAGATCCTCGTAATCTTTATTACCATTTCTGGTGAAAGAGTTTCTAATACCTGAGAGCTCTTTTTCCATACTATGTAGCATGTGCCCTTAGAATACCTTGAATAAGTTGCCTACATAATAGGCATGTCAGTAAAAAGATGCCACTTTTTGTCTATGCATCATATTCCCCAATTATCCCAGCATAATACAACCCCCATAAAAGGTTTTTAAAATAATTGTAACTTTGTTCTGGGTTATAGTATCTTTGTACCCTTTAATCTTTGATGATAGTATACAAGAATCTGTATCTTAAAATATTCATTCAAGTATACATGTCCCATTATATTTCTCATAATCTGAAAGTCTTCAAGACCATGGTTTACACATTTCCCCCACCATGTGTTCAATATAATATGAAATAAACTTGAATTCACATGGCCACATATTATATATTTTTTCCATTTTTGGTCCTAGTTGTATGACAGAAAACTACAGACACCATACCTCTTATGTTTGGGTCAGACCTTCATAAAAGTCATATTCCTCTGATTCATTGGAAAAAATGGTTGGAAATACCCTTTTCATATTCATGTACCTTTCTCCATAAACCAAACTCTGTGCTTCGTAAAATATGAATCTTCATAATCTTTCTTTGGATTTTAACAATAGAACGTCAAACTTTTGAGAGATCGTTTTTCTGACTATGTCGCACGTGCCCTTAGGCAGCCTTGCATAAGTTTCCTACATAATAAGTTTTTCAGTTAATAGATGCCACTATTTTTCAATGCAACATATGCCCCAGTTGTTCCTACATAATAAATCCCCCACAATGGGTTTGTCAAGTAATGGTAACTTCGTTCTTGGAAAAGGCTTCTTCAAATGATTTTAGTCCTTTTCTCATATCATTCCTTAGTTTCATAAATTCCCAAATATCAATTTATAATTTTTACATCCATACCAAAATATGATAGTATTTTTTCAAAAAAATTACCAAAATAATTGGGAGAGTTTTTTACCATTGTTCAGAGTTAAAAACCTTGAATTAAAGCCACCCAATTTCCTCACTGCATGACTTAAAATTGCACTGTACAATGTCCTCACTGCCTGACTTAAAACTGCACCATACCAATGTCCTCACTGCATGACTTAAAACTACACAATATGATATTTGAAATTCCACTTTCTTATAAATTTTAACCATTACTCGTACACAAAATTTGTATAGAAATGGGTTTTCTATTCATGGCTTATGTTGGTTTAAAATAGAACCTTTTTCATTCTTAAAATTCCTTTCCTTGGAAAAACCACCCACTGTGGTCTTGAGTCACCCAAATCTTATTTTCCCTTATCTATCAACAAAAAAATGTTAAACATCAAAGATCTCTTTTTCTTGACTATTCAGTACGTGTCCTTATGCAGCTTTGCATAAGTTGCCTACATAATAGGCATGTAAGTCAAAAGATGACACTATTTGGCTATGCATCATATGCCATAGTTGGCCCTCCATAATACAGTCCCCATAATGGTTTTGTCAAATAATGGTAACTTAGTTCTTGGAAAAGACACCCCTTATGTCAACATAGGTTTTAAATTTGGAGACTATAAAAATCATGGCTCAAGATTCCCCTTGGAAATATTTAAAGAATATTAAAGAAATTCTTATCCACAAAGTCTTGTTTGGGATTTAATTTCAATGTTTATGTTCAAATCTATTCGACCCTAAATTCTAGCCCTTTATAGTCAAACATGCATGACTCTAAACTTACAAACAATAAAATACTTGGTACTCATTATATTGAGAACCCACAAAGGGAACTCTAAAAAAAAGTCGAATCCCAGCTCACTAAACGTACATTTTGTATGATTTAGGTAATGTTTGAGAAATAAAAAGTCAAAAGAGAAATATTTTTTAGGGTTGTCCACATGAACCTAGAAATAGTCAAACTATGTTCCCTAGGCCCCATGGATTATGAAAAAATTAGAGCATATTTTGAAACATGATATAGCTCTAAATCCAACCAGATGATGTTGAAATGTGTCAAAGTGCACAACTTTTTCCTTAGAAAAAGATTCTTTTCATTCTAAAAAAATTAAATTCTAATGGGGGGATTTTGTAGACACCATGAAATATGTTGCATGCACTTCTCCGCAATTGAATATGTATTTCCATCTGTCGTGAATGAACATGACCTCAACCAGGCTTTATAAGTTCGCAGTGTGACTCTGCATTTTTCATGGGGGTCAGTGAAGGTAGCGAAGGAACTAGCCCAAAGGGATTGGACCACATCCCAGCACTGATCCCCAGCAGGGGTGCAGGGGCTACACCCCTACTATATGGATAAATTATTTGGCTAATTCCCTAAAAAGGCGACCAAGGTACCTGTGAAAAAATACTTTTGTGACACCATGATGGGCCTGATTGAAGTAATAATTTTTGCTAAGTCCTCAATATGGCACCCTAGTCTAGCCAAAACACTATTGGTTTGCAAGTTACTTATGCACCGTAATTTGGATCACAACCACTTATGCGCCACAAAATATCGTGCATCCCACTTGCATGAAAAAACTCATTTCACCCATTGTCCTATTTTTTCTTATAAATAGACCCTTGGGGAGTCAATTTGTATGGATAAATTTCCTTGAAGCCTAATTACTGCTATGGTCACCCTAGTACTTTTCCACAGTCATCCAAATCATTCTAGGTAGTTCTTCAACACCTTGAACAGAGGATTTAAGGGAGGATTGTTTCACTTAAGTCCTTTTAGTGTTTTAAAACCATAAAACATGTGTGGATAAGGCTCCAAACCTCCCCATGTCAGAAATACTTGTGCGCCACCCCTTCCTCTAATAGGAACTTGAGTTCCCCACTTCTTGGATCACCTGCGAATACTCTTAAAGCTTGAACAAGGTGACACCCACGTATTACCACACATGTTTTTCGTCACTTAAGTAAAAATCAGGTCACCCACGCCTACATGAGCACCCTTACATGGGATCCCTTACCTACATGTGTGCCCATACTTGCGTGCCCTTCTCTACATGGGCACCCCTCCTTGGTTCACTTACTTTCTTCACTCTCTTAAATCTAAAAGCCATCAAGCCTTCCTCAAATCCATTCATGGCAAGGATTATTCTTCATTGGCTCCCTTGTCTGAAAGGGATTCTATTAAGACCTCCACTGAAACCTCCTGACTTATCAAACCTTTGGGAAAGTCACATCATCATGTCTCTTATTTGAGTTTTTATATCCACAGTCAGAGGTTTCCAAAAAAAATTTCACAATGGGGTTAGGATTCATGGAGTGTCTATGGGTTTGTATATCCATAGTCATATGGTCCTTTATCATAGAAATAGTGTTGGGAAGTTCCCGGTATAGAGTAGGGTTGGGTCTTGGCCTCTCCATTCTCGAAGAGATGACCCAGAACCTCAGGTATCTGGTAGGTGAAGATATGGTTCATACCTACATTTATTTTTAAAAATAAAGGAGAATTCCCCCTCCCCTACCAGGATCAATTTTAGGGCATGTGCCTTGGCATAAGACCCTAGAATTTCTTAAAGGAGGTGGGATCATCGCTCCTCCTCTCTTCTTCAGTGCCAAAGACCAAAGTGGAGATGGGAACATGGACTACTGTTACCCTTTCCCTCTCTTATTGCACTTTGTCACCATAGGAATCCATCCTAGTGTAATCCCCTAACCTTAATCCCTTCCTACTATTATTGGACCCTTGTCCAATGTAAATAGAATAAAGGGAAGGCTCGTAGCGTCACCATATTCCATGGTCACCTCATCCTCGTCCACCTAAGACACCATAGGTGCACTGTCTTCCACCAGCAGAGGTCAAAAAATTTGAAAGTGTGAATTCCTTTTTTGAATATTTGACATCTTCTTGTTTCTCACACTGTGAATGACTCATGTGGGCTTATAGATTTTTCATGGTCACAACATTTTCACAGTCGAAGGATCTACGGGAACTCTGATTCCTGTTCAAACTAGGATATGTAGGAAGCCTTTTTTAGGGCCCAAGCTCACTAGACATCCTCTTTAGAAATGAAACCCTAATTCCATTATTTTGGATATCATCCTTAAGAAAAATCCCCAAATTAAACCTCCAAATAATTAAGGAATCCTTTTCATGAAGTAATCCCAAAATCTTCTCTCTCAAAACACTATATTCTCTGATGAGACTAACTGAACTATGTGGGATTTGATTCACATACATATGGGATACGTAGGAAGCCCCCTTGTGGTTCAAAACCAACACTTCAAATCAACCCTGTTTTCCTTGGGCCATATTCCCAACAGGTTCTGATCTTACTTGGAAACTCATATACTTTCCATGTTCTTTGGGCTGCTTCAACATAAGTCCCAAACTATGTTTTGACCACGAACCTTCCACTTAGAGGTCCTTATCACATGAACATAAAAGGTATGATGTGTCCTATTAAGCATCACAAAACTATGAGGGTTCTGAATCCTTTCACAAGGATAAGAAGTTAGCTCATTTTATGGGCATAATCCCATGATCAAAACAAACGTTCATCTCCCAAGATGATAAAAATTCTAGAGTGCCACACTGAGTAGCTTAAAAAATAGTATCATCAAAATAATGATTTAAAGAATCTCTAAGCAGTATATTAAAGGATACCATTGATGGAAAACCTTGAATACATATGGATATTTCCATTAATGAAGAACCTTGAATGCATACTAATGATTCTAAATTTTACACATGTTAATAAGTAATTTTAAATTATAAGGGATAATTATGAAATACATGGTGAATTAGAAAGGATTCATGAAAATATCTTAAATTTACAAAGAGACTCCCTAAGTAGGCAATAATTCCCCCCAAATGGGTCTGATGATCCTGACCTCCCATCCTCTCAACCAATGCACGTTCTTTAGTACCATAAAGTTCAAACTTAACGGATATCTACTTTTAGAAAGCAGGTCCCCTTTGGATAAATAACTATTGGAAGTTTCCAGTTCCATAAATACATCCAATGGAACCCTCCTGGAAATGGTGATTCTTAAAACCAGAACACACATTTCAAGTTACTATGAAATAGAGACACTTTTGAAATAGTTTCCAAAATAAAATGTTTGGAAATGGTGAAACCAAGTCCATTTCAACTATTATTTTATAACCCAAATAAATTAACGATATAAGGATCGAAATTTATTAAAATAAGTTAAATTGAAATAAATGATAAAATGTTATTGAAATAATAAAACATTATAATGTTCATGAATGTAAAGAAAAAGTCCATAAAGGAGTCCTTTAATAAAATATCTTCCTAATCTAATGGATAAGCTAGTTTTTTTGGAACCAAATCTATTATATTATTAAGATACTAATATATGTCAAACCATATCAAATTTTTAGTAATATATAGTTCAATAGTGTATGATGGTTTGGAGTTATAGGTTTGAATGGTAAATTTTGGAAAAATATATTACTCTAATTGAATTTACTTATTAAAACAATAAGTGAGTTTATAAGTTTTCCTTCTATAATGGATATTTTTTTACATGATGTTGTATAAATTTTTTAAATTTTTATTCCAATAAATATCTAGATAATGAATTTGGGAAAAAATATTGAGGTGGCATCAATGTTGGTGATTCCATTAAATCATTGATTTGGTATCATATTTTCGTATAAAAAACATGGGATCTAACTTAAAAATTCAATATAAAAATTTTATTGAAATGAGTGGGGATTGATTTTATAGAATTTAAATTTTAAGTAATATTTAAAAAAAATAATTTTAAAAATTCTAGAGTTTATTTCAAAAATTCAAAACATGAATTTTCATGAGATTTCGAAGTATGTGAATTATTTCTAAATTATTCTAAATTAATCATATTTACTTCAATGTGAGTAAATTTTATCATTCAATATAAATAAATCTGGAATGTAAATGTGTTTTTTTATATATCCCCTTATTTTTAAATGCATAACTATAATTTTTTTAAAAATTTCATAGATGAAT
This sequence comes from Viscum album, assembly GCA_963277665.1. Lineage (NCBI taxonomy): Eukaryota > Viridiplantae > Streptophyta > Magnoliopsida > Santalales > Viscaceae > Viscum > Viscum album. The sequence continues at coordinate 1,819,799,361 of OY728129.1, forward strand.
TCATGTTTATTTTCCCTCCTTTTTTCAAAAATCACAATAGATCAATAGAGATAAATTTAATTAAGTATATGGTAAAAAATTTAATTTTTTTAGACATAGATAATTTCTCATATGATTTAAGGTATCCTTTGATAAATTATTTTCATCATTTCATATCCATTCTCCCTGAAATAATGTACTCAATATTTACACAATCATGTTCATCCATTTATCTGATGATTTGATATTAGAAATTAATATGTTATTATGGTGATTTCCTCTCCATTTTTTATGATATATTGAATATAATTTGTTATAAAAATAAAAAATTTGGGGAAATATCAATTCCACTCACATAGCATCATGCTATGATGTTTTACACATAATTTGAATAGTGGATTGAAAAATAAGCACAAATTTTCTTTCAGAGATTATTTAAGAAAATAAATTATTTTTTGATGGGTGTTAAGAAACATATCACTGTTAGATAAAAATGATCCCCCATAGGTGGATTTTATATCTTCAATATAACCTTGCAATATTCATTCATATATCCATACAACTAAGTGAATTTTCATTACCATACATATGACTATATTAAAGTTTAACATTAATTTCTTTTAGAATACTATTTTCCATCGTCAAATGAGATTCTTTAGTATTTTCAACGAATAATGAACATGTTTAAAAAATAAATAATATGCCAAGAAATGTTTTTTCCAACATAAACAAGTTTCAATCTAAACATATTTATTGAATTTTATCAATCATAATAAAATTTCATTCATTAAAAATTTTATTCCAATTGAAATAGGTTGGGATATATTCCTCGGGTTTCCAAAATCAAAAACATTAATGTTTATCTGAGAAAATTATAGAAAATATAGATAATACATGACTTTTTTGTAACTATTATAGTAAAAAAGAAAATATATTTATCTGATCACTAACACATCAAAGTGTATCTTCATTGTTTTAGTAAAATATTAACTCATTGTGATGATTCCCACAACTAGTACCCCTATATGGTCATTAGTGATGATTAGACTAACACTTGAATCTAACCCCGAATAGGTAGTGGGTTTTTGACTAGCATAAATGATATGATATCATATATTAAAATTAAATTACCCTTATAAGTCATAGTATTATAATAAAAACCCACCAAAAAATAAAAAATAATAGTAAACATGAATAATATCCCCCAAATTATGGTAATTTCATACATAAAAATAAACACTCAAAATGACATACCAAAAGAACCTCCTATAGATGTGGCCCACAAATACCTACTTTAAACTCAATGTCATTGTAATTTCTATCCTAAGCACTAATAAATTAATATAAATATTAAATAACATATATATATATATATTATTGGTAGAGAATACATGTATAAAAAGTTTTACAATCACTAAGTTGTCTCATGAAAATGTGGATGAATCATACTAATGACTTATTAAATAAATCATTGGATCAAATCCTTGCCTATATTAGATCAATTAATACCCTCTCAACTAAGGATTCCACTCCAAATAACCCATCCATGTGTAGTAATATAATTCCGACTAAATGTATAATAAAGGTACATTGCACACACACACACTTACTAATTGACATAGTTAATTTCACACCCCTAATGATATACATCATAGTGTCCCCATCCACACCAAATTGAAATGTAACAATATAACCAAATCATAGGCACAACCATATATCGACAAGACTATAATGTATACCACACCAACATCATACCAAAACCACTTCCACATTCAATAACACTAAATGAAATATCTTATCACATCCTTGTCATAGTATAGTAACATGAACATAAAGGACATCGGCTATATTCACTCCCCTCACATGAATGTCCCCTACAATTCATCACAATACAACCTATATCACATCATAATCATCACCACATAATTAAATTATCACACTAACATAAAACTATAACATTTCATTTAGCATGTAATAAACCCATTTTATCATATGATATTTCTAGAAGAGAGAGTATAGAAATGGGAGTAGTAATTTATCCATTACCTCTATAACTTGTATGGTATTGGAATCAACTAGAACAAAAAACCATATGAGAATTAGTCTTTTTATTCAATATGGGTGGTCCTTCTTAATAAATAACATACAAAATAAAAAATATAATATCCATGAAAAATCCTAGTCCTAGTGTGCAATTACAACTCATAACACATCCTATAACTAGAACATCAAGGCAGCCCACTCAAATTGATAACTAATATCCAATGTAGTAATCCACTATACCCAATGAAACCAAATAGTCACACAATAAGGGACCAACATCTCATTCTATCACATCATAAATAAATTAAATATCGAAAATTACCATCCATAATACAATCAATTAGTCATATTGAAAGGAAAATAATTCTTTGATCAAGACACATTTATTTTAGATATTATATTCTCTTATAAACACATCCCTTTCGAGTATTCCATCCCATTATACCATATTTCATTTAAAAGTTGAATTTATTATTAATTTCATCACAATAGATTCCCAAAAACCCATTCCACTTATAGATAATATTCATTAATTTATATAAATTTTGAAGTAATCCTTTATTCTAGGAATGTACAACCCAACCCACATCAACCTCTCTGATTGCCACATTTTCTACCATTCTAACACAATTAAACAACCATGACATCTACTCACTTTCAATTATTTTTTCATATTATTTTGGAATGTCATGTATAAAAAACCACATTTCTATTTACAATTTCCATGAAACTATTTGATTAAAATAATTATAATACTATCCAATTATATAGGGTGATAAGAAAATTTTATATTACTAAAAAATATTTTTTATCAATGTATATTTTTAAAAATTTACAAGGCTAAAAAAATAGATCACAGAATAAAGTAGATGATATATGAATATCCCCTTTCCTCATCAATTTCATTAGTTTTATTCATTATAATACATAGGTTAAATGATATTATACACCCAAAGAAAATAAATTATTATTCAATATTGATAAATAAAAAAGATATATATGTCTTGAATACCATAACATATCTTGATATTTAAACATCATTTTGCAATATGAATGAATTTTGATGATATATTCAAAAGGAACTATGAAATCCCTCAATAAATAATTCACACCAAGAAACATTTAAACTAAGACCTAAGACCCATAAAACAAAATATAATTAACTTTAATGGATTTTAAAAATGAATAGAATAAAAATAAATTAGGAGAAAGGAGAAAACTATAAGGAAACTCACCTATCATCAAATGTAATTAATCAATTTATACCAATAACCAATAGACACAATAAAATATTCAATGATATTTAAATTAACTCCTAAATAAAGTATTTTTTAAAGGAATGAATAAATGTTTTAGGTAAGAAGATGTAGGAAATTATTTGCTGATAAAAAGAAAAATACCACCAACATTTCATGGTGGATTAGAAAATAGTTGTTATGGAAATTTTTAAAGCATGATCTATGTAACATCCAAGGTAAATAAATAATATTACATTCTAATTTTTATCAATATTTGTGAATAAAATATGAATATTACTTTAAAGGAAATTCTATGCTCGATGGCGTACCCAATACGCAACAACGAGTTTCTTTGAAATCTTACTTTGCACACTGATAATATAATAATATTATAATAGTTAACGCCTAACCGTTGTAATGGAGGGAATGAACAAAAATAACTAAAAAATGATTAAATATGTTTTTAAATATTTTTACATTCATCTAATAAATTTTAGAGGCTTAAAATCCCAATGAATCCGATTTTAAGACTAAATACTCTAATATTTTTTAAAAGATTGTTTTACTGCCTTTTGATGGTGAACCTTTTTTAAATCTAAATTTTGAAAATTTTATATACCCTATTTGTCAAAATAAGATTATTCTTTATGATTGGGACATTGAAATTTAATTTGGTTAAATTTTTGGTATTTTTCTGACAATGTTCATTTTTTAATGAATAGTGAAAAATACTGCATTTTACATCAAAACTGCATTTTCATCTAATTTTAATATATGGTTATGAAGTGCCCAGATCAGTGTGAATCACTGAGAGGGGGAGGGGGTGAATCAGTGATCCCTTAAAACTTTTTACTAATTGATTCTTATCAATTAAACCTCTATGGCTGGTTAAAGCATCGATCCACTCTTCTTGTATCTCTCACCTTTCCTCGAATGATGCAGTAAATATAAAGCCACAGGACACAAGGATTTACAAGGTTCGGCACCAAAGGCCTACATCCTTGCCATGCTCTCCCAGCATGGATTCTCCCATTATAGCTTGTTAGAATTACAATGGTCGATACAGCTTCCCACCGTATCTCTCCTGAGTCCCACAGGAGGGTCTTTATACTGCTTCACACAGTGTTACCAGAGTCCCACTGGCCTGATCCAGAATCCCACTGAAGACTTCTTCTCCCTGAGTCCCACAGGGTCTTCTCCTGGCTCCTCGAGTCACACGAGTAGCTCTTCTTCTTGTTCAGCTCTTCAAGTATCTTCAGCAGTCTGGGATAAAGACTGCTGGCCTTGCTCTTCTCTTCTGTTCACTTGTGATGAACAGGACTCCTCAACTTGCTCAGGCTTTATCTCCTTCTTCTCAGGATGACCTGGCTTCTCTCCAACTACTGAACACTCAGACAAATGATGTCTTTAGCTTCAGTCTAGTTCAGTCTCAGTTCCACTCTACTTCAAGCACTGAGTGCATGGCAACTCTGCATTCTCATGCACTGACTGCATGGCCTTCTCAAATTCTTCAAGATCTTCTGTCTTGGACAACTCAGATGCACACAGCCTGATTTAGCTTTGTTCACGTGTGCACGTGCATGCATGCATGCATGCACTCCCCTTCTTCTCTTCATGGTGCAGTAAACCCTCAGAGGGTGTAATTCTTTTCAGCACACACCTACTTCTCAAACTTCACACACTTTATGCAATTTGTCTACACATAAATGTGTGTTCTTCTTTGTGTGGATGTCCTCCCTTTTCTTCTTCTAACTGTATACACACTTCTTAGTGCACACACCTAGGTTCGGCCTTCTTGTTCTTGTTTGCTCACACACACTTCCTTTGATCAATTAGCAAACACAAGGCTTGGCCTACTTCACTTACTAGGCACACACACTTCCTTGTTCTTTTAATCTCCTTCAAAGTATGAAATTCACTTATGCACACACTTGGTTCTCCATTTTGTACACACAAGGGCTACGACCTCTTCTTCAAATGCACACACAAAGTGTGTTCTTCAATTTGGCACAACCAAGGTATGGCCTCGGTCTTCCTCCTCTTCTTGCACACTCACGGCTAGGGTGTAAGTCTTTCACTTGATGTGGCTTTCCTCCTCACTTAGCACACAACCCGTAGGTATGTAATGCACTTCATCTTCATGTTGCACTAAGCACACACACTGAATGAGTGTGGTCTTCTAACCTTGATCTCAAAGGAGGCGCACAAGGTGTCTTGGTACAAGGGGCAGCCGCGCAAGGTGTGATGGGCTTCGGTCGCGCAAGCCACAAGGGTGCAACCAGGCGCACAAGTGCCACTGCCTTGCAAGTGTGAAAGGTGCAACACCGCGGGCACACAAGTGCAAAGGCACCAGCGGCCGCGCAAACACCTCTTCCCACGCAAGTCCGCTGGCTGAGAGGGATGCAACCACGGGCGCGCAAGGATGCGGCCACGGGTCTTCCTGTCGCGCAAGGAAGGCGCGCAGGGGACTCTTCCCTTCACGTCTTTCGCGCAAGGAGTGCACGAAAGGAACTCCTTCGGGCCTCGGGTGGCACCGAGAACAATAGCCGCGCAAAGTTTTGCGCAGTGGCTTCTTTATTCGCGAGGCAGAGCACTCACGGGACACAAATCTTCAACAAGGTTTCAGCAACCAAAATGAGAGCCTCTGGCTCTTATTTTATAGGCAGAGGGATGCCCGGATCATCCGCGTGCGATAAAACTTGAATCCCCGAGTGTTTCGGGTATTTCAAGATTCTGCAAATCTTGATATCTTCCTCTGTTTCACACGCGGGTTCTCCCTTTTTATTTCTCCTCGTGCATGCGACTTTCATACGCATGCATGGCTTCCTTCGATCCAAAACATGCAAGCATAAACACCCAAACCTCGGCAACTTCGTCTTGCCTCGGCCGGATATCAAAACTCTCCAAACATTGCATGCAAGTGTATTTTTAAGCATGGATCGGTTCAGTAGGTCCAGACGAGCTCAATGGTGTCTTCATCTTCATCGGAGGTGGCCGGAATCTCGAATGCCGTCGTCGGGAGGCGCCTGGTTCGAACGGGGCTCGCGGGGAGCCTTCGGCTGAGCTCGAGGAAGGAGACGAGCTCTTGGCCGTCGGATGCGATGTTAAACGGCCAGGATCAGATCATCTCGCGCGGGATCAGATGTGCGGCCGAGATCTGGCGCGCGATCGATCGTGCGGCCAGGATCGCTCCCGCGGAAAAATTCTCCGTCCCACATCGAAATGCCGCGGGATTTTCTCACGGTTTAACAAACAAGCGCTCCCCCAGCCGGCTCAGTTGAATCCTCTCCCCTCCCGGTGCCGCCCCGCACCGGGTTCTCTCTGCGGGCGCGCTATGCGCCCACCTTGCTCCCTACGGGCGCGCTCCTAGCGCCCACTATGCATACTCGGGTGCGCTCATGCGCCCCTATCGCGCTCCTCAGGGCGTGCCCCAGACGCCTAGCGGTGTGTTGGGTGCGTCCTGCCGCCTTGGACTCGCCCCACGGGTTCCCCCTTGGGCGTGGCGCCTTAGGCCCACATGTGCCTTGGGGTTGAACCCTCAAGGTGTCCACGGGCTGGCCAATTTTTTGGCTAAGTAACGAATAAGACTTTGTCAAAAACAAAGTCCTCCATGAAAAATGCCAATTCTAAATGCCAAGCCATCTTCCTCTAAGCCATTCTTATTCTACATTTTTCTTCTTCTTCTTAGGAATTCCATTACTTCTCCTCATATGATCTTCACTTAGGATATGGAATTCAAAAGGTTCTTCTTCTTCAACCGAACTCCTGAATCACTTAAATTCTTCAATGTGCTTCATTGATCAAATAAGAGATCAATTGGATCTTCGTCTGATTCTCATGCACTAAGAGTTAGTACATGGATTTAATTAATGCACATCATCCACTTAGTAGTTGTGGATGGAACTCCTTTCAACTCCTCATGCATTGTGAAGACAATGCATGGTCTTCAATCAATGTTGTGACATTGTATCATCAGGATACAAGTTCTTGGAACTTTAAGAACAGCTCAACAATCGTCATATGTCCATGGAGAATGTTTCAACCATATTCTCCAATGCCACTTAGTGAATCTCCTAAGTGACATTCCTCTAAGTTCCATGGCCATTCTCCATTCTTTACCAACACCATCACAACCTTTGTCTTTCACATCTTGACATTCCTTGACTTCCATTCATTCCAAGACAACTTCATGCCTCATTGACAACAAATGCAACACAGTGCACTTCAATCTCCCCCTTTGTATTTGTTGTCAATACACTCCTTCAGCACATATGAATGGGTAAATATGTGTGCCAATATTTTCTCCCCCTTATTGGCAATCAAATGCAAAGGTGTGGTGTGGTTCACTTTCAAAAATATCTTCCTCCCTTTGAATAGCATCTTCTTGAAAATTACTAAGAGAGGGATGATGTCACATGTTCTCTTTAGCAAAGAACCTTTAGTAAATCAGCTCTAAGTCTACTTGGGCTAACCCGGTGTAGAAAACAAGAGTGATATAACCAAGATTTTTCAATGCTGTCCACATTTCACTGTACATGTGAGATCATGCTTCAAGGGGCTTGAAATTTTTTAGATATAACAATGAATTGCTAAATCCTTCACATACTTCACAAAACACATTAGAATGTTCAGGTGCAAAGATAAAGCTCCCCCTTTCATCTACTTTCTCAAGATGATATTAATTTCAGAACATCATCTTCTCCAGATTGGCTCCCCCTCAAGGGGTGCACTCCATTCTGTCCAAACCATCCTCCAGTTGAGAATGATCATCATCTTCAATTCCCTGCAATGTCAGCACATGTAAATACCAGAAGTATAAGGGAATAAGATGGAACCTCCTTGGTTCATCAATGTGAACAACAAGGTTGAGAAGATTCTCTCAACCGAGATGTCCCATTTTCACCAGTCTTCACACTTGCACATTTGATCTTCATTGATGATTGTGCTGGTGTGGTTCTCAACACATCTTCATGTGAAATCTTTTTCTTCCCTTTTGCTTTAGCAAATGCCAGAACTTTATCTTCAGCTTTTTGCAGATCTTTAGAAAGTTGCAACTGATTTGGCCATATGACTAACAAGTCATTTTGAAGTGAGGCCTCAGTTTTGGAAATTCCACATGGTTCTTTTGATGCTGTTAAGCTACCTTTCTTAGGCAACTTATTTTCAACCAATCCCTTCTGCTTCTTCTGGATTGATTGTCTGTTTGAGTCTAGTCTGCTTCTATTGAATTTCATGGCTTCTTTACAAAGATCCATGATATGTCCTTTCTTTCCACAGTAGAATCATTTCTTGGTGGTCCTTCTGGATGCATCACCCTTCTTGGACTCAGACTCCAAGAACTTCTCTTTATTTCTCAAGCACTTCTTGGGATCATTTTCTACTTTCTTCTTGCTTCCCAAGGAATATTTTTGAGCCAGGTTCAGTGATCTTCTCTTCATTCCAGCTTTGGATACATTCGGAGATTGATATGTATCAACTCTTTGACCACTTTTGCAACCATCCCAGATGTTGCCAAGTAATCCAAATCTATTTGCAGTAAACAGATGTCTCTGGACCTGTGGATGGTGCTTCTTTTCTTCTGGCTTGCTCCCCCTAGGCATGGGCTTCCTCTGTGCTTTGGCATTCAGTGGATTGTACCAACAATCCGTTGCACAGTGCCCATACTTATTACAACACCAGCATTGTCCCACGAATCTTGACCTCTTCAGTCCTTCTGATTGTAGGGTACTCTTCTTGACCTGTTGTGCTATTTCAGGAGAGCTCTGCTTCTTTACTGCCTTCATCCATACTTGTTTGGAATTATTTTTCCATCCTGCACTTTTTGTGGAAACACAATTAGAAGCATCAGTACAAGATGGTATGGATGGTACCTTCTTTCTAGAAGATGTTGCACTTTTATTAGAGGATGTCTTTCTTTTAGAATCATCCTTCTCAATGCATACTTGAGTAGCAACATTTCTTCTTTCAGCTGACTGGGAGGCTTTGGATTTAGGTGATTGCTGATTGTTCAATATCACCTCTAGTTCTAAGTATTTCATGTTGAGTGAGTTCTTCTCATCCTCAACCATTCTTAGCTTTCCTTCCCAATTCTCCACCAGTTGTTTCATCTGGTCTTCATGCACCTTCTTCAATTCTTGCAATGAATTGTCCAGCTCCTTCACCAATTTGACTTTTTCTTCGAGTTGAGCATCTCTGACATTCATTGACACTTTGTGCCTCTTTTCCAGTGCATGGAAAACTTCTTTGATCATTATTATAAAGATTTCTTTATCAGAAAGGCTTCTTTACAATTCTTCAGCAGTGTCTTCATATCTTTCATTGCAAAGAGAAACGGTTTCATCTTTAGCCTTCACCAGCTTTCTGAGAGTGTTGGTTATGCCAACCCTTTTAGCCAATTGATCTTCCATTGCATTGGCTTCTTCTTCTAACTGTGATTTTTCTTCATGAAGATCATGGATGCCTGTAGCTATACACTTTGCCACTTCCATGGGAACTGTCTTCTGAAGATATTTGAGTGCACTCTGAAGATCATTCATTGTTTCAACTTCATCACAGCTAGGACATGCTTTCTTCATCTTCTTGGCCTGTTTCTTCTTTCTATTTTTCTGAGTCTTGGCAGATATCTCCATTTGAGGCTGGTCGCTCGTTTCCTCAAATCTTCACTTCATAAAGACTCCCTTGGATCTTTTAGAGGTAACCTCCCTCTGATACCAATTGAAGTGCCCAGATCAGTGTGAATCACTGAGAGGGGGAGGGGGTGAATCAGTGATCCCTTAAAACTTTTTACTAATTGATTCTTATCAATTAAACCTCTATGGCTGGTTAAAGCCTCGATCCACTCTTCTTGTATCTCTCACCTTTCCTCGAATGATGCAGTAAATATAAAGGCACAGGACACAAGGATTTACAAGGTTCGACACCAAAGGCCTACATCCTTGCCATGCTCTCCCAGCATGGATTCTCCCATTATAACTTGTTAGAATTACAATGGTCGATACAGCTTCCCACCGTATCTCTCCTGAGTCCCATAGGAGGGTCTTTATACTGCTTCACACAGTGTTACCAGAGTCCCACTGGCCTGCTCCAGAATCCCACTGAAGACTTCTTCTCCCTGAGTCCCACAGGGTCTTCTCCTGGCTCCTCGAGTCACACGAGTAGCTCTTCTTCTTGTTCAGCTCTTCAAGTATATTCAGCAGTCTGGGATAAAGACTTCTGGCCTTGCTCTTCTCTTCTGTTCACTTGTGATGAACATGACTCCTCAACTTGCTCAGGCTTTATCTCCTTCTTCTCAGGATGACCTGGCTTCTCTCCAACTACTGAACACTCAGACAAATGATGTCTTTAGCTTCAGTCTGGTCCAGTCTCAGTTCAACTCTACTTCATGAACTGAGTGCATGGAAACTCTGCATTCTCATGCACTGACTGCATGGCCTTCTCAAATTCTTCAAGATCTTCTGTCATGGACAACTCAGATGTACACAGCCTGATTTAGCTTTGTTCACGTGTGCACGTGCATGCATGCATGCATGCACTCCCCTTCTTCTCTTCTTGGTGCAGTAAACCCTCAGAGGGTGTAATTCTTTTCAGCACACACCTACTTCTCAAACTTCACACACTTTATGCAATTTGTCTACACATAAATGTGTGTTCTTCTTTGTGTGGATGTCCTCCCTTTTCTTCTTCTAAGTGTATACACACTTCTTAGTGCACACACCTAGGTTCGGCCTTCTTGTTCTTGTTTGCTCACACACACTTCCTTTGATCAATTAGCAAACACAAGGCTTGGCCTACTTCACTTACTAGGCACACACACTTCCTTGTTCTTTTAATCTCCTTAAAAGTATGCACTTCACTTATGCACACACTTGGTTCTCCATTTTGTACACACAAGGGCTACGACCTCTTCTTCAAATGCACACACAAAGTGTGTTCTTCAATTTGGCACAACCAAGGTATGGCCTCAGTCTTCCTCCTCTTCTTGCACACTCACGGCTAGGGTGTAAGTCTTTCACTTGATGTGGATTTCCTCCTCACTTAGCACACAACTCGTAGGTATGTAATGCACTTCATCTTCATGTTGCACTAAGCACACACACTGAATGAGTGTGGTCTTCTAACCTTGATCTCAAAGGAGGCGCACAAGGTGTCTTGGTACAAGGGGCAGCCGCGCAAGGTGTGATGGGCTTCGGTCGCGCAAGCCACAAGGGTGCAACCAGGCGCACAAGTGCCACTGCCTTGCAAGTGTGCAAGGTGCAACACCGCGGGCACACAAGTGCAAAGGCACCAGCGGCCGTGCAAACACCTCTTGCCACGCAAGTCCGCGGGCTGAGAGGGATGCAACCACGGGCGTGCAAGGATGCGGCCACGGGTCTTCCTGTCGCGCAAGGAAGGAGCGCAGGGGACTCTTCCCTTCACGTCTTTCGCGCAAAGAGTGCACGAAAGGAACTCCTTCGGGCCTCGGGTGGAACCGAGAACAATAGATGCGCAAAGTTTTGCGCAGTGGCTTCTTTCTTCGCGAGGCAGAGCACTCACGAGACACAAATCTTCAACAAGGTTTCAGCAACCAAAATGAGAGCCTCTGGCTCTTCTTTTATAGGCAGAGGGATGCCCGGATCATCCGCGTGTGATAAAACTTGAATCCCTTAGTTTTTCGGGTATTTCAAGATTCTGAAAATCATGATATCTTCCTCTGTTTCACATGCGGGTTCTCTCTTTTTATTTCTCCTCGTGCATGCGACTTTCAAACGCATGCATGGCTTCCTTCGATCCAAAACATGCAAGCATAAACACCCAAACCTCGACAACTTCGTCTTGCCTCGGCCGGATATCAAAACTCTCCAAACATTGCATGCAAGTGTATTTATAAGCATGGATCGGTTCAGTAGGTCAAGACAAGCTCAATGGTGTCTTCATCTTCGTCGGAGGTGGCCAGAATCTCGAATGTCGTCGTCGGGAGGCGCCTGGTTCGAACGGGGCTCACGGGGAGCCTTCGGCTGAGCTCGAGGAAGGAGATGAGATCTCGGCCGTCGGATGCGATGTTAAACGGCCAGGATCAGATCATCTCGCGCGGGATCAGATGTGCGGCCGAGATCTGGCGTGCGATCGATCGTGCGGCCAGGATCGCTCCCGCGGAAAAATTCGCCGTCCCACATCGAAACGCCGCGGGATTTTCTCACGGTTTAACAAACAAGCGCTCCCCCAGCCGGCTCAGTTGAATCCTCTCCCCTCCCGGTGCCGCCCCGCACCGGGTTCTCTCTGCGGGCGCGCTATGCGCCCACCTTGCTCCCTGCGGGCGCGCTCCTAGCGCCCACTATGCATACTCGGGTGCGCTCATGCGCCCCTGTCACGCTCCTCCGGGCGTGCCCCAGACGCCTAGCGGTGTGTTGGGTGCGTCCTGCCACCCTGGACTCCCCCCACGGGTTCCCCCTTGGCCGTGGCGCCTTAGGCCCACATGTGCCTTGGGGTTGAACCCTCAAGGTGTCCACGGGCTGGCCAATTTTTTGGCTAAGTAACGAATAAGACTTTGTCAAAAATAAAGTCCTCCATGAAAAATGCCAATTCTAAATGCCAAGCCATCTTCCTCTAAGCCATTCTTCTTCTACATTTTTCTTCTTCTTCTTAGGAATTCCATTACTTCTCCTCATATGATCTTCACTTAGGATATGGAATTCAAAAGGTTCTTCTTCTTCAACCGAACTCCTGAATCACTTAAATTCTTCAATGTGCTTCATTGATCAAATCAGAGATCAATTGGATCTTCGTCTGATTCTCATGCACTAAGAGTTAGTACATGGATTTCATTAATGCACATCATCCACTTAGTAGTTGTGGATGGAACTCCTTTCAACTCCTCATGCATTGTGAAGACAATGCATGGTCTTCAATCAATGTTGTGACATTGTATCATCAGGATACAAGTTCTTGGAACTTTACGAACAGCTCAACAATCGTCAGATGTCCATGGAGAATGTTTCAACCATATTCTCCAATGCCACTTAGTGAATCTCCTAAGTGACATTCCTCTAAGTTCCATGGCCATTCTCCATTCTTTACCAACACCATCACAACCTTTGTCATTCACATCTTGACATTCCTTGACTTCCATTCATTCCAAGACAACTTCATGCCTCATTGAAAAAAAATGCAACACAGTGCACTTCAGGTTAGATTATCTTTTTAATTGATTTTAAAGTGAAATTAGAATATATTTTTACCATTTAATTCAATATTGGTCATTATAATTAATTTCACTTTGATAATGGACATAAACAAGTGCTAAACCTTTTATAGATATTGCTTCAAAAAAACCCGTTATTTGTTTTGACAACAGGAATTATTTTTAAATTAATTATTGAAATTTTTGTGTTTTTTATTTGGTAAAATGGAGTCCATATTTGGAATCAGAAGGTCCAAATTATGTAATTAATACTCTTTTGTTTTGTGATAGTGACACTTTATCATTTTATTTTTAATGAAAGGAAAATATAACAAAAGTATGTATCAACCAAGTAAAACAATTTTAGTTTTGTCTGTGAAAATGATCTCTTAGACAATAAATATTCATTTTAAAGATAAAAATATTTCATATATCATAGTATTTTTAAAAATAAATTAATTTATTTATGACTCCATGACGATGCATCGATTACCTCATTAATGAACGATTTAAAAAAATGAAATGATAATGTAAAATTTAAGACTTGAACTTGGAAAAAACCTATTGGATTAGTATATGTCGATAACTTATCACATTACCCTCCAAATATATTAATTTTGGACCTTTAAAAAACGAATATCATTTTAAAATAAAGTAACATTTCTTGACTTTCCAGGAGTTCCCCTCCTCCATCTTATAAAAGGCCCCCACCTCTACCTCCTTACCCTCACCTCTCAAGACTTTGGCTCGGCCAAACCCTTCCCATTTCATCTCTCCACATCCCTATATTCATTATTGAAGCCTCACCTTTGGAAGAATGATCTTCAAGAAACCCTTTTGGTTCAAACCAAAAGGAGTTACTCGATTTAAAGGTAATGTCTTCTCTTATGTTATTTTGTTTTATTTTGCTTCTCCAACCCCATAAACTCTTTTTATTCCCTTATTTTGTAACAAAAAAAGTATCTTCAATATACTAAGATGTTGTTATAATAATTATTCAAGCTAAACTTACACACACATCCGTCTAATGGTTAAATAACATACTGTTTTTGTGGATGGTGAATTACTACCTCACGAAACGATGATTGTTCAATATTCTGTTAACACCTTTGAAGGTGGACATTATGATGTCACTGTATTTTATATATGATATATATGGTATTTTTGTTTTCTATATTCTTCTGTATTTCATATTTAAAACATACCTTTATTCTTTGCATGTTGTGCAAATGTGATAATTTCATATGAGGAAGTGTGGACTACCGCCCCCTCAAGTGATGTGACTCATTAATGCAATACATGGAATGTATAAAGAATGAAATTAATTAACTAATGTGACCTATATAACATATATATTATACTGTAATTATAATATATATATATATATATCTCAATTATTTTTAATTCCATTAATATGACAAAGAAATGAAAGTAGCATTCATGTGTACATACGACCTACCGTCTCCATGAACGGTGAATTTCATTTCTTTTTATCTCCGAATGTTATGGAATAGTATACAATGAATATTTACAAGATATATATGATATTTAAATCATTAATACTATTCTGGAGATGATGTACTTATAACTACATGGACAATTCTTTTCAAACAAGTTCATTTTTGACTCATGTACCAAACATCGACAAAAACATCTGATATGAACTCACATTATTAACTAATTATTATAACATTATAATATGTGTTATTAATTGAATAATAAACATTAAAGGATTTACTTAAGAAATTATAAATTGAAAAAAGTTTATTATTCCGGAATATAAAGAAATGAACAAGACAAGTCGGACTTGAGGTAAGGGATCTTACCTCTCTCTTTCTTTTTAAGTACTCTTTTTTATGTAACTTACTTTAAGCTATTTTTTATTATGTTGGGGGATGTTATTTTATATTACTATTGATTTAAATTTTATGTTAATATGATTATAGTCCCTATTTGATATCATCAATCCATTTTTGGATGTTTTATGTGGCATCGTTAGGCTGCTGAATTTTCATAAGGGGATTTTCATCTCTCTTTTTATTCCCGTGAGATTCAAGCGACATTTTCCACTATTTAATTTGGTGTGGTGTATGTACTGCCCATTATTTTACTATTTGTATAATATAATCTCATTTATGGGTATTTACATATTCATTGTATAACCCTTATTTCATGGGGTGTACGCTTCGAAAGATACCCAAATCGGTAAGGGAACCTTTCACACTCCTCTTTTTAAAATACTTATTTTGTTATGTCTTTTAATTTACATATTTTTATATTGGGATATGTTATTATATATCATTATTGATGTAAATTTTATTTCAATGTTATGAGATAAAATTTTCTCTCTCATCAACTAATTTTATGAATTTTAAAGTGATGTCGTTAGGCTGTCAAATTTTACCAAGGGAACTTCTTAACCCAATTTCAATTTCTTTGGGTTGAATATGTAGTTATTGAATATGTCATCCTTTGAATATGTGTGAATGATCTTTGATTGTTTTACACTTAATATCCACTCATATTGGGTGTATTTAAATCTGTCACACATAATTAT
Organism: Viscum album; assembly: GCA_963277665.1. Taxonomy (NCBI): domain Eukaryota; kingdom Viridiplantae; phylum Streptophyta; class Magnoliopsida; order Santalales; family Viscaceae; genus Viscum; species Viscum album. The sequence continues at coordinate 1,819,815,334 of OY728129.1, forward strand.
GAGATTGATTTATCCTTAATTTTAAGGATACATTCTTTATAAGGGATTTCATCTCATTTTACATTTCTATTGAGACTTCATTGTTGTTATGCACCAATTCACTCTTATATGGTGTATATACTGTCATTTGGAATATTATATCATGGATCCCTTTATTCTCATGATATTATAAAGTTCTGAATAAATGTTAATCCTCAATTATTATATTCAAGTGTCTCTCATTTTGTTAAAAACCCTTTAAATAAAATATCGTTTTAAATGTTTTAATGATTTAGTGTTATAAATATTTTTCATTAATATACATGTTTTCAAAATGGTTTTAAGGATTTATTTATATGGATATTAATGGTTTAAAATTTTAAAAGCTTCAAAGATGTTTGGGACACTTTGATTCAAAAATATCTTTATTAAATGTTTTAAATGGTTTTGAAAATGGGTTTTAGAATGGATTCATTATTTCAATATCATAAAATGTTATATTGTTATTTCAATGTGGGAATGTTATATTTCCTTTATTCTTAAGTTATGTACTATGATTATGTTATGGTTCTGGGGCATTTTTTATGAAGATGAGTGGTTCCGTGATAAATTAAGGGTGGGTGAGCCCAATATAGCTCTCCAATGCATTGGGTAACGTGAAGGGGTTAAACACTAAGGTCTCTCCAAAGAGATTTAGGGAATATACTGTGATGGGTATTCCAAATGTAACCATGAGGGTTACTCACTACGTAAGAATGTTATGAATTCCTCAAGTTACCTTTATGTCTTATGATTTTTATGAGTTATTCATAAATCTTATGATTTCATGAGGTATGTTAAAGTGATTATCTTTTATGAGTAAAGTATGATTTCATTGATTCTTATGTATACATGGACTGATGTTTTCTTTCAATATTGTTATAACCCTTACTGATATTTTTATGCTCATCCCATGTTTTTGAAATGTTTTTCACAGGACATAAAGTTGAATAGGGTCAAGGATGGGATTAAAGAAATGTCAGGCTGTTTAAAATAAGGAACTAGACATGACTCTTTTTTTCAAGATTTTTTATTTTGAGAAAAAAATGGAAACTAAGTAGATGTGTCTACTTTTTAATCATTGAGATGTAATAGTTATGTCTTAATTCACTAGAACTCTAAACCTGAAAAGATCCTCAATGTGAATTATTTAATTTAATTCAAGATTATATAAGGTTTAAGGTCGGGTCCTTATAATATAAATGTTTCAACAACATAAATATCCAAATTCACCCATTTTAACATATTATTTAGGAATTTTTATAATGATTTTGACCACTTTTGTTGTGATATTGTTCAAAAAACATTTTTCCATTCCTTTGACCCAGACACCCCCCCAAAACTGCCACAAAATTGGGGAACCACCCTTGCTATTTCTATCAACACATAATACTTGTACTTGGAATTAAAAATTTCTCATAGTGTTATAGTGCCTCTACACTCCCTAAAATTATCATTACAGACTCTACTTATCTTATATAGGTGTTCCTCTAGAAATCAATAATCATATTTCCATAGAAAATGTATAACACCATACAATATTCAACCAAAACACCCATACCAAAACTAAAAATGGCTACAACCACTTGAATATACTCAAAATGAAAATACACTACTCCTTTAAACTTTTTATCGCCATAACCGTAATTTAACCCATAACAAAGAATAATTTTTTTCATCCAACATGAAAACCCCATTTTCCATCACTAGTTCAACTCCAATCTTCTTTTAAAAAAAGTTTCGCAAAAAACTCAAATTAAATGCACAAAAATAAAAATTAAATACAAATAAAATGATTCATTCCAATAAGAAATCAAACTATTCCCAAAAATATGATGAGAAAATATAAATCAAATAAAACTAAGAGAAACATCTCAAATAAGAATGACACCTACAATATAAGAAAATAATTCATGAGGATAAAAAAACAGAAACCAAATAAAAAAATCAACAGTCTCAAAAAAAAATGTTAAAAATAAAATGGGATACTAAGAATTCACCTATGATTTATCTTCCTACATAATCACCTCCAAGACACCATTCCGCTATAATACATAAACTTAAGGATTGATGTACTAATAAAACACCTTCAAAAAATGATCCAAAATCTAGATTAGTTGTAACATGATTTTCATTTATTCCCCAATATCTAACTCATCCCAATAAAAGGAATGGTGGTTATCATAAAGATGTTATGGAATCTTTGATATGTGAAATAAATTGTGGATATAATCTATTTCCATATGAATAGATATGATTTATGAACCCAAACCAACATGCTCAAAAACCTAAAAATTCCTGATAAACCAGTGAGAAAACATTATTCCTTAATTGGAAAACTATTATTTTCAATAAAAATAATCCTTTAAGAACATGTGGTCTCCAACAAAAAACATTATAGGTCTCAAAATCTATTTGGAATATGAAAACTCCATTTATTTAACCACATTAATTTTCTCTAGAATTATCTACACCTTCATAGTTATGCCGCACACCACGTTTGATTTCCAAAACACTAACTCTCTATCCATTTGTTAGTGACAAAAAATATACATGATTTCCCATTAAATTTATTAAAATAGAAAATGAAAATAAATGATTGAAAATATTTGATAGATGTAAACTCACTAAAAATTTTTAATTTTGTTAAAAGAGAAACACACCACACACAAAAAGGCCATAATTGAATTAAATACAAAATAAAAAATGGCTGAAATAATGATTCCATGGGTCAAATTATATTATTACTTGCATGAAATCATGTGAAATTATAGTAGTACTAGTTTAAATTATTTGATTATACTACTAGATTAGCTAAAATTTTATCTAACACATTATCCTCACACAAAGTATGGTGGATGACCACATTCAAGAAAATAATGATCATTAATGATATCATATAATAAGCTACATAACATTGGATCAGGGTATTCTATTGAATATAAATGGTTACCAGGGAAAAAATCAAATTCCACATATAATATTATAATATTTTGGCACTTATAGAGAGATAATCTAATCACAAGGGCTCTAAATTATTCCATGAGTGAGTTAAAAAGTAAATAAAAATCACTAAAATCCATGAATATATATCCCCAGATTTAATGGATGATTATAACTCCCTTAATATTATATTTCTCAGACACACAATCTGTGTTTAATTTAAAACCAAATACGGGAGGGTTTCAGAAAACCTAATAAAACATTGAGGAAATAAGTTCACTCTTTGTGTATTTTCTAAGATTCATGATATTCATTGAATTTCGTCAAATAAATTTCAATATAAACAAGTTAATGGGATCTAAAATGGGATACTGTAATTTAATCATAAAATAGGTGGAAGTTTGAGTGAAACATTATGTATGGCGTCACTTATTGCCTACCATAAAGTCCAACATCCTAAAGAATGAGTAATTGTGTGGCCCTAATACTCTACTATTGAGGTGATAAATTTTTGGACTGTATAAAACTCATCTAATTATTAGAGCTTCACCCATGAACCTATAATATCCATAACACATGAACACAACTAGTATTGATATATTTTAATAATCTGTTCCATCTGACCTTTAATCTTAAGATTAAAAGTACTAATAAGGAATAAATGAGATCCAAAACCATGCTAAATACCTTCCAATAAATTATAACTAAAAATATGGTTCCAATAAGTGACAACGGTCCTAGGAAGCCCATATATATTCTATATTTTATCCACATAAAACTTTTCAAATGAAACTATTGAACTCGACTCCATAGTCTCTATAAGATGAACCATATTTGTAAAATAATTAATAATATTACAAATATAATCATGTCCACATAATTATCAATGAATAATGATGAAAAAATACATTTATATATCCTTTAAATTCCACTCCTGGATATTCAAACACCCAAAAAACCATAAGGGATATGATGATCTTCCTTTACCCTTAGATATACCAAAATCTATGACACAAACTCTACATTTGAATGATTAATCCCTATCCACTAGAACAGAATCAGCATAGATTTATACGTGAAATATATTTCAACATAAATATGTAAGGGTGTGCTATTAAAGTCACATATAAGAACTTCACACGTGACTGATATATATGAAAAAATTCCCTCAATATATCACATCATAATAATAATCATTTGATTGTTCCACTAAATAATCACCTAAATGAAACTTTTATCCCAAAACAATAATAACCCAGGATTAATGTACATAGATATTAATATTTTTTAGATGAATAATAATTAAACTAAACAAAACAATTACAAATTATAATAATAGTTTAGTGCCTTTGGAAACAAGGAGCATATTCTTCTAATTTGGTGAAAGATCTTCAACATCTCCGATAAAGACCATACCTATTAATAATCCTAATTAAAACCATTATTTATAACATGGGGAAAGGAAACATAAAAAAATATTGAGATAAAATTCTCATTATAGTTAAATAAAGGTAGATAACATAAGTATAAGGGCATAAGAACATGAAAATAAATTTTAACAATTATATACTCACTATCAAATTTCATGAGATCGTTTTATAGAGTAAATCATAGATGTTAATAAATAATCAAAGAACATATTACATGAGATCAGAACATAATAAATGAAATTATTTACAACACATAATCATATAAAATAATTTTCATATTATTCAAGTCTCGTTTTCAAGACCATTAAAGTGGAAAAAGTTACTTACTGAACTGGGTTCACTCCCAATTCCATCCATTAATTACTAAACTGAGTTTACTCAAATTCTAGTCCTGTATTAATGAACCGTGTTAACTTTCCATTCCAGTCTTGTCTATCTCATGAGATATTAATATTTATCAAATACATTAGAGGGAGATATAGGTTCCACCCCTCACATAATGAAAACCATACATATGTGTGACACAAGAACATAAATCATTCATAATATCAGAACCCATAAAATGAAATTTGTTTCATAAATTTAATTCAATCATAACAAAATCCATAAAAAATGGGTTTTATAAATATCATTCCATAATAAACATAAATAAACCATTGGATAAATATGTATATTATCCTTGAAAAATATACCCAGTATAGCACATGGAAAATCCAATGAAGTTATCTTATAATGAACATAATTCTAAGAGGTCTATTGAAAATAATTCTTGAGGAAAATATCCTTTCTTATTTAAAAACATTTTATTTTATGAAAATATCCAACATTTTTAAAGGAAATAAATTATTTGAAAAGAACCATTAATCATGTGAGGGAATATTCGTGGTATTAAGGAATAATGAAAGCATTAAAATCTATTCATTCAATATAAGTTTAAAAAACATTCATCTATTAATTTTTAGGGAAACTTAAAAATGCACCTTATTAGTAAAAAACAAAATATTCCTTTCAAACCATTCAATAAATATTCACACCTAGGTAAAAATGACATTAAAAAATTGTATAAGAATAATAAAAATATTTTAGAATACATTTTTTAATAAAAATGGACATGGAAGGTAAATATTTCCCAAAAAATACTTATGTATTAAAAATCTAAAATAATAACGGGAGTGTAAAATTAGCTCTTACAACTTAATAGTCAGTAAAATATTATTCCACATGAATTAAACAAAATTATATGGACATAAAATACCATAATATTCATAAAAATACTCATAAAATACATTCATGGGAAGTATATACACAACACCAATGAAATAAGTAATGTATAAGGCATGTGTCCCATATAAATAAATGACAGGAAAGAATCCATTACATTGGGTCTGATTTCATTCCTACATATCAAAAAACATTGTATAATGGATTCTGGAATATTATTAACTAATTCCAGCACCATATTCATATTTATCATATATGATCATATTATCACCCGTTTTTAATTATATTTCATTATTACTCATCTATCAGGTGTTAACTCCTTCATTTTCTTATGCATGTTTAGTTATATAAGTCCAAATTATTGTGCATAATATATAGTTACATAATTTAAATAATTATATTAAAGTAATATATATCATACTTATTCATTATATTAATTTATGTAATCATTATTGAATAGATAATATGGAAAATTAATCACATCATGTCATCAAGATGGTAGGCGATACATACGAATGAGCGATGATATAATTCACTTAATAGTAAATCGGTATGGAAGTAGATGTTATATATATTGTTCAAGAATCAATATAATGTTAAAATTATTATATATATCTATTATATCCATCATTATAACCATACCAATCATGTGGAAATGAAAAACACATTACACCACGGTGTAGAGATAGGAAGCCATATGTACGCACATACAGTGCTTTTGTTTTTTCATAAGTGGATTAAATGGGTACTATAGTTGTTTCCATAATCGTAATAACGTATCATCATATAGGTGATAATTTAGTTATTACTTTATAATAGTAACAATACATTAATAGTATGTATATGATGAAATAATATTGGAGGAGTTGGTAAAGGCGGTTACCTCTCCCTTGGAGAACTTCCCTTATATCCCCTCTTAGGGACACTATAATTTCTCTATTGAGATGAAAATAACCTATATAATGTGGATAGGTAATTTTAAAAGTGTTTTTTGTGTGTGCTCAATATTGAAGGATCAATGTGATGTGACGATGTAAGGATACACCATTTTATAATTGAGGCGTGGGGCACAATTGGAATTTTCTCAAAATATTAACTTATAAAAAATTAAATATCAATAAAAATATCTCCAAAAGGATATGTATTAGAATAAAAAATGACATAAGGTTATAATATCATTAAACATAATATTTTAGAAAAGTTTTAATGTTATTTTAAAACTCATCAATTTGGTTAACCTATATTAATTTTAACATTGTAACAAGTTTTTAAATATTAAAAGGTTGTATATTTTACTTATGTGATATAAATTAAATCATAAATTAACCATTAATAAAATTTTAAACTATATTTTGTTTTTTTATTTTTAAAAAAGATTTGGGATTTTTACATAACTTAAGAAAAGATTATTCTGATAAAATATCATTTGTGTAAATTTTGACAATATTCATTTCAAGTATTTTTTAAAAATATCATGATAACAAGTTAACATTGAAACAATTATTTTATTATATATTTAATAGGTCAATGTAATATTGAAAATTAGTATAAAACATTAAGTAGCTAAAATTATACTTATTTTAATATTTTTTGAAACATTTATTTGATATTTCTATAAATACAATATCTAATACATCAGTGTTAAATAATTATTTAATAGGATTATTTATTAACTAAAAATTAAAAATAAAATAAAAAACTAAGATAAATATTCAATATTTTATAATAATACTTATTGTAAAATATATATTTTGTTTAAACCTATATAAAAATCATATTTTTTTAAATCATGAATGTGACAACTTTATTTTTTATTAAATAAAATATTATGATTACTATAATTTCATCTATGTAACCTAAAAATTAAAATATAAATTTTATCATGAAAATATGTTTATTTTGATAAATATTTATTTTAATATTAGTTCTTTACATAATGTTTTCCCATGTGGACCCTTAAGCGATATTTAAGACGATGAAAGTGAAATTTTGTGTCTTTCTTTGATTAAAATATTATATAAGTATTTTTATTGAGAAATTATCCATTAAACGGATTTATTTAGATACATATACATTATTTGTAGAAGTATCTTCATGTAATAAAATTTTTCATATTTTAGATTCATTTTATAGTCTTTATAAATTTTTTAACCTAAATTCTTCATTTTACCCATAATTATGGTAATGTTTTTACCAAGGTTACAATTCATATTGGAAAAAATAATAACGGAAATACCCACAAAATTTGGACCTTATGAATATAAATTTTGAATCCATTTTTTAAAACTCAAAACATAGATGTTTCAAAATTATTTTTATAAACAATCTCGTAAACTTCCATGAAAAATAGTTTTTTCCAAAAACAATCTCTATTAAAATATAAAATATTTTTATAATAAATTCATTTATAAGATCCTTTAAAGAAATAATAATTTAAATAATTTAAATAAAAATTATCTAATTTAAAACTAATCCAAAACACAATTTTACCTTTTTAAGTCTTTAAAAGAAAATAGAGTATTCAATAAAGATCATAATTTTCACTATTCATCAAAAGACGATTATTCTTAGAAAAATGAAAAAAGTTCACCCAAAGTAAATTTTGATATCACAATTCCATATAATAAGTTTATTTTTTCAAATATAATCTATAAAATATTCAAAAACTATATTTTTAACAAGTATCCCATCCAATGGAGGAAAAACTTATTTTTTAGAAAAATAGTTCTTTTTCCATAAAATTGGATTTGTTCTTATATAATTTATAGAAAACACATATGATGAATGTAAAAAATTAGATTGAATATATATAAATATATATATATATATATCAATAATATAATTCAACCATTTTTAATTTTTTTTATTTCTATAAAATAGGCTTGTTCACATTTAAATTGTTGTTCATTAAAAGATTTACTTTTATTGTAACATTCATTTGTAATTAATATGTAAAATAATTATATATATACAAATTTAAACCATAATTTAAAATTTATATTAATAATATTTATACGCTCCATTCTAACATCCAGTTTATAATTTTATGGTTTAAATAATTAAAATAATAAAATGATGTTTCATAGAAACTCTTTGTTTCGTGTAACGGAAGGTAAGCCAGTGTTGAAGGTAACACAACCTTAACATGGTGTATCATTATATGGATTATATTAAAGAAATAATATTATTTAAAAATAAATTTCATTCAATAAATATGGGTTCTCTATTCTAACTCACTTAAAATTAATTTCCCCCTCAAAATTCATCTTGATTATAAAAGGATTAATACTTGATAGATTCTTTCATAGAAACCCACAACATAAAAATGAAAACTGAATCATATTTAAAAAAAAATGTTAGAAATATTATGATGACCCAAATTAACTCAAAATTATGTCTCCACATAGGGAAACATAGTTGAAAATCGAAAATAAGTACGTAGAAGATCATTCTAACTATAATGTTTTAATGGGGAGTGATAGAGAACGTGGTTAGTAGAAAGTTAACAATCAAAAGGGAATAAATCTATGATGATTTATTTGATAGTTTTATTCATAATAAAATAAGGTACAATGATAAAATTTTTGGTTAAAATATCCTTTCAATATAGTTGAATAATTTTCTTGAGAAGAAATACTTACATGATTTCATTACATTCTATAAGAATAATCTAATCCTTTAATTATATCATGATCAACTTCAACTTAAAATCTTATTATGAGAAATGAAGGTGAATTTTTCATTATTATAGAATTAGAAGATCATAAGATCCCTAAATATAATGATAGGTCATTGAATCTATATTTAATTAATATAAAAAAAATAAAATATTGACACAAGTTATCCAGTATTCACAATTCCTCACATGGAGAGATAATAATTTAATCTCTAAAAACTCATATTTAAATGTAAACTATTTATTAAATAGATACCTTTATGATCCTTCCAAAATATTAAAATCCAAAACATTTATATGAATGTTAATAAAATTTAAAAATAAACCTATCATTAATCCTATAAAAATATGACATAGATCTTAATTTTCAAACACCATACAAGTGAATACTATTATAATGTATTTTCTTATAATAAAACAATAGTTAAAAATGAATGATTTTAAAAATTAACTCTTTACACATACCAAAAATCCAAATATTCTATAAAATTATTATGTGATCCCATAAACCACTTTGTTATCATATCAGTCCCAAGTTCATTAATAATATCTCATTTATTTTATTACAATAAAACATATCTTTATTTCATTATCCCAATATCATACACATATTAATTGTTATCATTCCCTTAATATTGTGTTCTCTAAAAATATCACCATAGTACCTCAATAACATTTCATGGTTACTAATACCATTAAATAGACTCTTTAAATCTATAAGGAAACTATATTTGACAAATCCTTATCTGTTTCATTGTTCCATAATACCATAAATGTACATCTATAACATTATTATTGAAATCCATTAGATAAAAACTCAATCATTCCACCACTCCATTTTCATACTCTTCATCTACAATATTTACTGCATATGATTTCCATTTGAATTTAGTTTTAAGAGTTCGTTGATGTCGATCCTCATTATTAGCCCTTAGATTTGGGAACTGATTACCATAGTTCCCATTTTCCTTACAAATTAAGTATTGAATTATATGGGTGCATTTTGTACAACATTTTATATATTCACATCATTAACCATATTTTTTCCATCACTTAGGCAGTCAATTTCCCAATGACCTTCTTTCCCACACATAAAACATCTAGTAGTCCTCTTAAGAATATATCCATCGTTCTTCTTTCCACACATTGAACATAAAGAAATGACCATCTTTATTTCACCCTGATTTTTATATTTTCCAATAAACGTCATATTCCATTTCTTATTGAAACAATGAAATTGAAATATAATCCCAACTTATATTTACACATTGATATAACCAAGACCAATTTATTCATAGCTACTGAAGTCTCTTATGTATAACTCCTTATAGAGACTTGTTTTTAAGACATTGAAGAATCAACCAACCTTACTTTCAGGTTGGGTGATAATGCCATAATATTTCCATAATAGGTAACAATAGATTCATAATCCTTTTTCTGAAGATCACAAAACTCGTTTTATATATTTGTATGATTAATTCAAGGAATTTACTTATTCATAAACATATTATTGATCTTTTACCATTACATGGAGTCAATTCATCTTGTTGCGTCATATTCTTGATGAGATTCCCCCATTGATCTATTAAACCATCCAAATTATTGACATCCAAAATGAATTTATCATGTTATGAACATTAGTTACCCAAAAAAATATTTTTAGTGGTACTGATCCATTTCTCATCCACTAGTGTAACACAAAACCAACTGAAAGAATATGGACACTACCTCATGAATAACTCAACAGAATGTTTTTCCCTCTTATGATCATTTGATATTTCAGCATAATTCATAGCTTGAGAATGTTGTGTGAACAAAGAAACAACATTTTCTATTTGTTCCCTATAACATTCTGTTTCTCGTGAGGAAGATCATTGCATTTACTATAATATTCATCATTAACATACTTACTTTAGGTACCATCCATTGACTAAAACTGGAAAGAATATAGTGAGAAACACTAATCATAGTGGTGACCTATATAATCGAGGGATGTAAATTATAATATTTCAATATATTAAACCATTGTTTTAATCCTAGGTTATTCGTGATTATTATGAGAAAATCATAATTTTAATCTATATATAGACATATCCTTAGATTCATTCACATATCCTCAGATATATCATTAGGTATATTGCTAAATTTTTATCATCTGAGTTTCTAAAAGTTGGCTAGTCTTTTTCTATTATAACATCTATAAAGACACCAATTAACTTATATGGATATTACTTCTTTTTAGGTGTATATTCATTATAATATACAAACTCATTCATAATGACTATAATAGTTTATTAGATATGGATACATAGAAAACATTATTCTAATATGGTGAAGGATCACAAAAATATCCCTTATATATATTATCCTTTAGTACTTCTACATAAAAAATTTATTTATAACCCAAGGAAGGGAAACATAAGAAAAGGGTGAGATCAGATGCTCAGTAAGGGTAAATTAATGGAGATGACATAAGAAAAAGGGTATAAGAACATGAAATCTACTTTTGAAAATTACATCTTGTATATCAGATATCATGATATTATTTCATGGAATCAATCAAAGAAGTTCATAAAGATTAAAAGAACATATTTCATGAGACTATTACATAATATATGTTATTCTATAATATAAATAAAAATATAAAATGATTTACAGATTATTCAAGGATCATTTCCAAGAACATCATAGTGGAAAACTTCACTTTATGAACCTAGTTTACTCCCCATTCTATCCATGAATTACTGAACTGAGTTTACCCCCATTATAGTTAAATATTACTAAACCGAGTTCAATTCCCACTTGAGTACTATATATATCATGAGATAAACATATTTACCCAATGTATTGTAGTGATATATTTGTCCCAACTATAAAATAATGAAATACATATATATGTTTTCAACAAGAACAAAAATCATTCATCATGTTATATACCATAAAATTAAATCGGTTTCAAAAACATCATTCTATCATAAAATAACAGATGGAAAGGAAATGGATTTTATGAATATAATTCCATCATAAACATAAACCACCCAGAAAAATAATAGTGATAGTATACGTGAAAAATATCCCAAATTATTCATAAGTTACATCAAATTATGTTATCTTAGATGGAAAATTATTCTAAGAGATCTCTTGAAAATAATTCTTCCTGATTATAACCTTTCTTCTATAAAAACGTTTTATTTTATTCAAATCACATGTAATTTTAAAAGAATTTTTTTGTTCAAATAAAAAATTAAACTTGTGAGAGAATATTCAATTTATTTAGGCATAATGAAAGTGTAAAAAAAATTCATGTCATATATGTTAAAAAATAGTCCTCCCATACTTTTACTGAAAAAGTCAAAAAGTACCTTGTTAAGAAAATAAAAAATGATTCCATTCAATATGTTTAGTAAAAATTAACACGTGGGAAAAAATGAAATAAATTTTTTTATAAGAATAGTAAAAATATTTTGGAATACATTTTTTATGAAACATGGAATGGGAAGATAATAATTTCCTAGCAGATACTTACATATGAACAATCTCAAATAATAATGAGATTGTGAAATTAACCCTTACCACTTTATAATCAGTATTATTCCATGCCCCCAAAAAGAAATAAAATTTTATGGAAATTAAAATACCATAATATTCATAATAATACTCATAAAAGAAATTCATGGGAGATATATAAACCGTAGAAAAGAAATAAGTATTTTATTGGGCATGTGTCCCAGAGAAATAAAAGTAAGACAAAAATCAATTTCCATAGGTCTAATTTCCTTCATACGTATCATACACTACTGTATAATGTATTATAGAATTTTATTAATTTATTCAAGAACCATATTTATATTTTTTATATATTATCATATTATCACCCATTTGTTAATAATATTTCATTATTACTAATCTATTGGGTGTTATCTGCTTCATTTTGTTATGCATGTTTTGTCATATAAGTACCAATTCTTATGCATAGGATATAAATAAATAATATATATAATGATATTAAAGTAATATATATCATATTTATTTATTAACTAAATTTATACATTCATTATTTAATGCTGAATATGGAAAATGAAACACATCGCATTGTGGTGACGGTAGGCCATACATACGCATGAGAAATGATACCATTCTCTTAATATTAAAATGGTAAGGTAGTGGATGATAAATATTTTGATCCAGAATCAATATAATGGTATAATTATTTTATATATATATTATTTTAATTATTATAACCATCTCAAAAAAGTAGTGAAAATAATTATTACACCCTGATATGGAGATGGTATGTCATACATACGCACACGCGATACTCTTATTTTCGTAGGATGGATAAACAGTTGAATATTGATGTTACATTATTATAATATCAACTCATAATATATGTGATACTATAGTTACTACTATATAATGTATACAACACATTAAGGAGAAGTAGAATAATAAATAATCTTGGAGGAGTCGGTAAAGACGATTACCTCTTCCTTGGGGAATATCCATTTGATCTCCTCCTAAAGACACTAGGGTTTGGCTTTTGAGAAGACCATAACCTCTTAGATATATAAAGGGGAGTTTATAAGTTAAATATTTAGTGTATGATTGATATTAAATTATCAATTTGATGTGTATAAGTAAGGGAGGAGGTTCCCATTTATAATTGAAGTGAGGGGCACTTTTTTGGATTTTATCAAAATATTAATTTATAAAAACACAAATCTCAATCAGAATACATCAAAAAGTCAATTAATTACAATATAATATGATAAGGGGTTGTAATAATATCAACCAATATATTTTAGATAGGTTTTGGTATTATTTTAAAACTTATCATTTTGGTTAACTATTAGTTAACTTATTTTAATTTTAACAAAGGTAACAACTTTTTTAATATTAAAATGTTTTAATTTTTAATTATATTATTTAAATTAATCTATAATTAAACATTTATAAAATTTGATACCATATTATATATATATTTTTAAAGATGTTTTTATGAATTCTAAATAATTTAAAAAATATTATTTTGATAAAATATCATAGTGTCAATTTTGACACTACTCGTTACATGGACTTTTAAAATTATCAAGAAATCAAGTTAATATAGAAAAAAATATGGTATTATATCCTTAAGAGTTAAATAATATAATACATTATTTTTAGAAAATTATAATACATTTTAATAATAATTATAATAATTATAATATTTTTAGTAACATTTATTTGATATTTATATTAATAAAATAATTAATACATTTGTGTTGTGTAATTATTTAATATACTTATTTTCATTAAAAAATAAAAAAAATACCATGAAGAAGATAAATATTATATATTTTAAAATAATTATTTTAGTCAAATATATATTTTGTTTAACCCAACATAAAAAAGTATATATTATTTAAAACAAGAATGTAACATCTTTAAATTTTTATTCAATAAAATATTATAAATACTATAATTTCATCTATGTGACCCCAAAAAGACAAAAATAATTTTTTATAATGAAAATATGTTCATTAAAATAAAATTTTTCTGTTATATTGGTTCATAATATTACATTTCCTCCTATGTACACATGAGGGATACTTAAGAAAAAGAAAGTAATATTTTGTGTCTTTCTTTGATTTAAATATTATATAAGTCCTTATCATGGAAAAGTATCCATTATAAAACATAATTTATATACTTATGTGTTAAATATCAAATTATATTCGTACATTACATTTTTACAAGTGTTAGAGTTATTTTATAGTATTTATAATTTTATTTTTAACCTAAAATAATCAAATTTTCGGTTTACCGTGGTAAATGTTTTTTCCAAGGTTGGTATTTATATTTTAAAAACAACAAAACAGTAATATTAAATAAATTTATTCCTTAGTAATATAGTTTGTAAAATTTATAACACCTTTGTTTCAAAATTAAATAGAAAAAAATGGTAAGCTTCCATGAAAAATAGATTTTTTGTAAAACAATTCCCTATTAAAATATTTTTTATAATAAATTCAAGTACAAAATTATTTTCATTACCCATAATTGTATTGTTTTATATCAAAATTAACTAACTTAAAACTAATAATCAACATAATTTGACCTTGTAAAGGATCTAAAACAAAACACTGTTTTCAATAGAGATCAATATTTTCACTATTTATCAAAACATGAAATTTCTCAAAAATTAAAAAAAATCACCCAAAGTAAATTTTGGTATCCCAAATAAAAATAAAAAGTTAATTGTTTTAAATAGAATCTATAAAAGTGTAAAAAAAACATGACTTTTAACATGTTCACCATCAAAAGGAAGTGAAATTGCATTTTCAGAAAAATACATATTTTATGCTTAAAATTGGATTTGTTCTTATATCATATTTATAACACACATATAATGAATGTTAAAATTTATATTTAATATTACATATATAAGTATACATATCATTAATATAATGCAACAAGAGTTATTTTTTTCTTTATTGCTATCAAACACACTTTTCCACATCTAAATAGTTTTCCATAAAAATATTTTCTTTTAGTTTTACACTCATTTATAATTAATTGGTCCAAGAATTATATATATACAAGTGTAAATGATAATTTCAAAATTCATTTTATCATATTCATACCCTCCAATTAATGGCTAGGTTTTAATTTTCTTATTTAAATAATTACAATAATAAAATTATGTTTCATAGAAACTCTGTGTTGAATGTTATGCAAGCTAAGATGGTGTTGCATGTAGTAGAAGCATAACATGGTGTAGCATTCTATGCATTATATTAAATAAATCTGATTATTTAAAACTATATTTTATAAAAAATCTCAGAGTGTTACAAAACCTATACCTCAAAAATATCAATTCTGAGACTCTTGCACCATCTGTATAAAGGATGGATCCTTTATCAACATATATTGATAACCTCTACTATTGAAATCCTCAACATTGTGAAATAAGTATTAATGATTTTCTATTAAACCCCATATTTCTCATGAATCATGAAAAATATCTCCCATTGACTATCCACTCATGGTATTAGAGAAAAAATTTCCTTTTATAGATTTTTAAGAAATATAATATTTATATTCTTAGAAGAAATATATCCATCTCAAATGATGACCATTATAACAGAATATATACCTAAAAATTTTATGATCTATGATGATAAAAAATAAATCACCCATAATGTAATGACACCAAAAGTTCATATCACCCGACAATGGTACAGTTTAAGGATCATGTATAAAATAACTACAAAAATTATTGAATAAATATTAGGACCTATTTTATATCAATTATCTCAGAAGGATCATGGAATAACACAATCAATGACAACATGAATCTCATAAACATCAATAATAAATTTATTACCAATAAATATAAGGAAATGAGCATGAATGAGATTTTCAATTGGGTGTTCAAAATCTTCCTAAGGAAAAAGAATCAGTATGAAGATTATGCCATTATAAGATAAGAACATAAAATGATCTAGAATATGAGATAAATCATATATGAATTCCATATAATATCCTACAATACCTATAATTTTTTCATCAACTAATACCTTATTAGGGTTCATTACAAGAATAAACAATGTTATTTTATAAATGATCCACCACTATTTCCTTATGAGAGAAAATGTTCCCTTTGAAATGAACCCCTAACGTCCAAGATATACAATTGGATATCTTCCCATTGACCAGATGGTTCCCTTTAACTTGGATAACATTTCTTATATTGACTTCATTATATTACATTAACATCGTGTATAGAAAATTTCATTAATGAACACTACCACAAACTAATCGAATAAATCAAATTTCATATATATGACCAGTCCCCTGAAAATAGTTGAGAATTCCTGACCCAAAAACATATAAGATCAAACATGATTTTCCCATAATAATATATGAACAGTTTATTTTTGATATATTCCCCCTTCACCCTTATCTAATGATATCTAGACTAACTTTCACTCTTTGAAAACTAGCTGACTTCCTTCAATTGACTGAATAAATAATATATCCTTAAAATGGAAACATATTTATTCACTAGTTGCTAGTTCAATCAATGGTAGTATATTCATATAATTGAAATTATTTATGACTTCATTGATAATAATAATATGATATATAAAAACCTTTTACATTATATCATTTTTTGAATCCTTAACTACAGTAACATAGAACATATCATCATATTGGGATCCATTGAAATAAGAGAGACCATGCGTTAAAAAAATTATTAAAATCTAAGCCACAATGAGGTGGTATCATAACTACCTTTTTAGGGAACACATACCAGAACTTATAATCAATTATCAAGAACATATCATCATATAATTCCAATAAAATGACCAAAACTCTACTAGATGAAACGATAAAGTGTGTATACAACTATGACACATATGATTCTATCTCACACCAATGGACACTGAGTGACAGCCTTTCACATCCAATATGGAATCTCACATGTGAAATAAATTTATATTTAAATGAAAATAGATCAACTAGTCCATTCCAATATTGGAATAGTATGGTGTATCTATTGTATAATGAAATCTACAAGTGACTAATTCTTCCATGTAAATAGCTCATAATCTGACCACACAATAAGAAAACTAGACTAAACTCTAATGGGAATATATAATAACAAAGTACCAAAAATCCTCTGTTCCATGAGTCACAATGCTCAATATATTCTAGAAAATATGAATGAGTGTGTAGATAATGATTAATAAAATTTATAATTCAGTGTATAATATAATATATGGTGCGTCAGATTATATCTAGCCTGCATAACACTAGTAATTCCATAATGTACATCTATATAATCCCTACTACTACGATTCATGATCATTGTGGAAGACAAACTCTATGGATGTACTCAACCCTATGCCCCTATTGATGTTTTATATCATAAGGTTTTCATCATCCTTCTCCATCAGCCATCCATTAACCAAAATTTTCCTTTTTTGGAAGTATATAAGTCATTATATCAAACTACTATTAATGATACATCATAAAATAAGAAAATATGTCACACTAGCCAATAATAATTATCAAAAACTATAACAAATGATAGTCATGACCACCATAATAATATCCTACAATAACAATACTCTATGTCGAATCTTGGGAACCACCATCCCAAGATAAGCATAATGGGGGATGATGCAATCTCCATACCAGATAAAATTCAATATCTATAGTATCCATCAACCTATAAATCATGTTATCCTCAAAGGGAAATTAAAAAAATTACCTTATAATGATGACCCAAACCATATATGCATCTTCCCAATCATCACATTGTTATATTACATATCCTGATATGTATGTAACCAAAATATTCTATCCTGATTCAAAAAAATGGGATACAATGTATCATCAAAACATTATTCTCTATCCCCCTCATTAAGGATGTTGTCAAAGGTGTATTAAATAAAATATTAGAACAATACCCCATGATCCAACATATTAATGTTCACCTATTAAATAAATATAAACATCAACGACATATCTATCTTTATTGATGATGAGAAAAAAACAAAAAACCTATTCCAAAAAATCATCCCATGATACAATAAAAATTTTTCTATTAGTAATATATAGAGAAAACAACTAAAGAAAAGTAAATATTATCACAATAAAGGAAAATGTGATCCAATTATCACTTTATGCATGGAATAAATTAAAATTGATCATATACTCTTACCACCAATACTCGATCTCCTGATTGGAAATAATCATCCCAAAAATCTCTAGACAATGAATTTGAAAATCAAATGAAATCATCCTCGATGACTCATCCCCCGCTATATGCTCAACCCTATCACATTAACAAAATAATTTCTCAACACCTCATTGACCCAAAATGTATGTGGATAATGAAAACCATCAAACTCTACAATAGAGAACAAGAGTAATCCTAATCCCAGAAACATTTATTTTCAAGTTCTGACATTTCAATTAAATTTATTTAATTTTACAAAAAACAACCCAACTCAAAAAAAAAACAAACATGATTATTGTATCACAAATACACTCTACCCTATAAGAAAAATCAAATTACCTTGTACATTACGTAGACCTAGGGTCCATGTGTTGGAATAATGGGGGCTTCGTTCTCCTATATCCCATCTGCTCTCCCTATCTATGTGACATGCTATGTCATGTTGATAATGATTCCATTTCAAAACCATGAACTCCTTACCAATTCCTAATTCCAATCTATATTATATCCCTCAACCATTTATCTCACAAAACTATTTCATGATCAACCCCTACTAGTAATCCTCATATACCTCTAGTAAAGATGAGAGTGGCCCCTAAAGTCCACCTCTAATAGGTTATGGATTAGAGTGTTTAAAGACATAAATATGGGTGGAATTATCCACAAAAATCCCATGAATACAAATGAAAACAACGAATAAGATACACAAAAATAAAAACCCAATATTGAAAAAATTTATCTAATTCCATTCATATAAACAATCCCCCAAAATGAAACACCAAAAAAATTCTATACATGGAAATATTTAACACATTCTATAAACATCATGAGATAATAATATCTAGATGAATCACAATCTACCTCATAAAAAATATAGAATATATATATTTACAGAAAGGGTTATTAGAAATTTATACTTAGTATGATCATCCCCAAAACCTCACATATACATTTGAAATAATAATACTACTGCCTTAGTTAATAAGAGGAAAAAATAACACATTACCTATATTAGGTTAATTACCACCCATCCTCACTAAGAATCACTAACCCAAAATCCTATAAATGGATAACCCAAAAATCTGAAATGAATTTATTAATAAGGTAACATTTAAAAACTTTCCCACTAATATTGTTTCTCTCACACATTATTAGAATATATAATAGATATAGTATCCACTCAATATATACACATAAACTCATATGCATATTATATCCACAAACACATATCCATTACCACATACTGTATAACAATGAGAAATCATACTACATCCTCTTCTAATTTCCATAATAACACATAAAAAATTAACATCATACCCACATCATAGTAGAGTAAAGTGAATGAGAAGGATATAAACTGTTTTCTCGATTCCATCCATACATGTAACCCACTGTGCATCGCATCATAACATCATTCACATCATTACCGCCACATAACATTGTTAGAACTATAACCTCAATTAATTAAAATAGATATAATATAGCCTTATAAAATTAGATCCTATACTAAATATAGTAGATAGATCTTGGAATATAGAGTTGGTTTCCATTAATTCCCTATACAACATCGATGTTAGAGAAAAAAACTAGAAGACACAACCAAATGGAAATTAGTAATGTTATACAACATGGTTAGTGGTTCATAAGAAATAACATAAAAATAATGAAAATAATCTTCACATATAGGCCTATACCTAAGGGTAAACTAAAAACACTTCACCCATTTTAAAACTCTCCCATAAATATAGGAATCTTATATCAATAAAAAATACCACAAATACATAAAAATCATACCCAATCAATCATAATAGATACAGATCAAGAGAATAACATCCAGTTTGATCACTCCATAATTAAATTCCTAATTTACCAAAACCATACACATTACACTAAATTATTAATATTTAATATCAAACTAAACACTAGCATTTTATTTTTATCAACATTATTCACTATATATCATTTACCAATCATTTGCATCATTAAATCATGTAAACCATTAACCCATTAAATTATTCTATTTCACCTTATTATCCAGTATGTTATTAAAATTATATGTCAAACAACATTATCGAGAATCCATGATACAACCCAGATCAAGCGATTCT
This sequence comes from Viscum album, assembly GCA_963277665.1. NCBI lineage: Eukaryota > Viridiplantae > Streptophyta > Magnoliopsida > Santalales > Viscaceae > Viscum > Viscum album. The sequence continues at coordinate 1,819,836,463 of OY728129.1, forward strand.
ATTACAAAATTATCCACTATACAAGAACAATCCAACACCCCCACATCGCTTCTATTTTTAAATTATGTTTTCTTTTTAATTAATATTCATCTGAATAAAATATATCATTGGAATTACAGGTTTTAAATCAATTTATTTATCTTCATTATGTGATTAGCCAATTATAGAATGTGATAAAGACAATTAACAATAGAAATCAAAGGTTTTACAACATCAAATATTTGTGAAGAAGAATTGAAAAATAATAAATATTATCATCTAAAACATGTGTGAATCACTGTTTTCTGCATATATTTGTTATATATAATGAATTATATTGTTTAGGTTAATTTATATTATACAAATTATAAAAAATAAGGATTACATTGTATTAATATGTAATTAAAAAAGAAGATGTACGAAATCCCCCACCCTAACTAGATATATAATGATCCCTACGCCTGAATAGAGATGAATGCTGATCAATACCAAAATGTACCAAATAATTACCCAAACATAATATTGAACACTATTAACCATAAAAAATAATAACAAAAAATAATGTAAAAAATCTAAACAACATCCATCACCTCTTAAAAATAAATAAAAATATAAGGAAGGGTGTTGATAAAGTGAAAGGGTTTAAATATCAACTTGAATCACAATGAATTAATCACTTGATGATCAAAATAAAAAATCCCAAGGGATTATCAATGATCTCTATATTCATAGTTAATGGTTCCTTTTTATTTAATGAATAAAATAAAGTTTATCTAATTAAGAGTTGAGCTCCTACTTATTAAGAAAACATACAATACCTCCACCATGTTAAGGTGAATAAAAAATGGTCATTATAGTCATTTAAAAAACAAGGTGAATATGTACCGGTCACATAAATGTATCACACCCCTATAATCATGGTCATTTTCATGGTTTTAAAAATGAATTCTATGGATATAATGATATAATGGTGACAGAAATAGCCCTTCCTCATTCTTTCTCAATACCGACTATTAACCATCATAAAATATGTGAACCCCCATTTTTATTTGAAACCAACATTATAACTTAAATATACTAAAGAAACAATCACACTATGGTTTAGTTCTTACACCCCCACCAAAAAGGTAATTACAACCACTCCATATATTTATAGGGATTTCTCGCAAAATCTCTAAGCACCACACCCTCCCAAATGAGTAACACAATAAAACACCCCACCAAACCACCCAAAAAAAATAATAACATCATCCATCACTAAAATCTACCAAAACTTTTCTTCCAAAATTCTCATAAAACAGTCATGTCCTCCACTAATGTATATCCATTTCCAAAAAAAATCGAGATATATCCTTCTCCATGTTAAACCTCTGGTCCACAACTTCAAATTACCTCAAAGTACATTCTATACATGTTTAATTCTTGTAAAATTAAAATTAAATTTGTAAAAAAACCATATCAATTAAAATATCATTATATAAATTTATTAAAAAACCCAACAATAAATATACACAGTCAAAAATATTGGGTTTTATCATTTTATTTAACATATATTTTAATGTCTATAATTTATTTAATAAATATTTTTACTCTTTTTTCCTATGAGAATATTAAAATATCATGATCATTTTTTAGATCATAATTTTTTTTATTTACCTTCAAAAAACTTCTTCTATCATAAAAATGAAAAACATTTACAGATTTTTAATGTAAAATTATTTCTTAAGACCTCTATTAAGAAATTTTATGTTAAAATATATTTGGAAAATATTATAATTTCATTTTGAATATATATCAATAAATTTTATAAAAGATCAATACATGTAAAGTAGAGAAAATGACATATCAAATTCAATACCTATTACATTTGAGATTAGTTTATAAACTAAACATTCATTATTCCTTTCTACTTTAAATTTAGAATTAATTTTTGTTTTTAAGAAAATTCTTTTTAACTAATCATTATATTTAAATTTATCATGGAATTACATAATATGTATTATGCATCCCAATTTTTTGTAATTCATCATTCATTTCATGTGTTAGTTAATTATTCTAAAGAACCGCTTCAAATAACATTCACTCTATTTTTTATAGAATTATCCGATGGATTCTGATTTTCATTATGAACCTTGTATATAGTTTTATATTTATTATTTTAATGGTATTTATATAATTTTATTATTTATAATCTTATATTCCTTGACACATGTTATTTAATGACTTTTTATCTCTAAAATAATCAATATACACATGTTCTATTTTATTGTATCTGCAATATAATTTTATATATAATGTTATCTTTTTATTTTAATAGAAAATTCATAAAAACACTCTCATTAAAATAAATATCATTTTTAGAGTCATCCGGAAATAATTTAAGATGAAAAATATCAATAATACTATCAATTAGTTTTTCAACATTGATATATTCTTATTTTTATAGCATACTAATTGAAAATTAAGGCATCTTTTCTTTTATAACATTTTCTAAAATATAATCCATTAACATTGATTAAACATGAGATTCAAAATACCATTCAATGATCTAGATTTGAAGTATTTTAGACTATATTTTATATAGTATTAATCGGTTTAGTAGTTGATGAAATATAATAAAAAAATAATTTGACTATAAAGTATATATTAGAAAAAATTCAAATGTATCATGGTATAAAAATTAATTCATCTCATATCCATTAAATATTGATTTTTTCCTTCAATAATTAAATTTTATTATTATGTATATGATGTCTTATGATTATCCCTTTTTCATTATTATTATTATGAAATAATTGAACATCCTAATTTATGTATTCATATTCATTATTGTTTGAAAATATATTCCATTTTAAATCATATTTGATTATAATATTTATTTCAATATCATATGAGAATTTTTCATGAAAGGGAGTTAATGGAAATAAATATAACATATTTTTCACTAGAATATACATTAATGAAAGTGATATAGTACATGTAACCATTTATTATGTTCATGAACATTGGACTATATCCATATTAATGAATATTCTCATGTAAAATCATTAAATTCACCCATAATTTAATATGTTTTTTATTTACTAAAATTATTTAATGATGAGTTCCACATGAAGTATGCTTATACCTATTATGTTGAAGAATAATTTGTAAAGTGTCATTATTAATGTGTCTTCTCATAATAATTATACTAAACTTTCTTAGTATTATATTCCAAAATATTTCTCAATATTCTATTCAAAATAGCCTAAATACATCTCATATTCTATTTTTAATGGATTTACATTAGTTTATTATCACTTACTGAAAAAAAATCCAGTAGGTTTTTTATAATAAAACCATTCGTTAAAATATAACATAATTTGTATTAAAAAATAGTATTGAAAGACATATTCAAATAATTTTCAAGTGATTAATGATTTTAAAATTCATGTTCTTTACTTCTTTGTAACTTATTTGAATTATTTATAAACCATTAATAAATAAAAATCATAATCATAAAAAATACACATCCTCTATCAAATGTTTTGATATCTTTCAATAATAATTTATTGTATTCCATTTATAATTAGAATCCACTATCCATAAACCATGACTTTTAAGGATTTGATTCATTGTAATCATTAAAAACTATTATAATATTCTCAAAACTACTCTATTTACAATAAAATGGTTTATATATTATATTTATCTAGAGAATATCTAATATAATGATGATCATTTAACAAGATTTATGACTTTTTTTCACAAGTTTTATACGTTTCATTTTGTAAATATATTGGAATCATGGTATGTGATGATTGTATTTCATTTTAATTGGCAGATACATGATTAGAAGATTTGATTTTATAGGATTGGATGATTGATTCCTTATTATAGTCCTGATGATGATCTATAAGGGGTGGAGTTTTTAATGTTATAAAAAAATTGGAAAAAATTAGTCATTATTAATGATTGGTGTTGTATGGTCTTCAAGTGATTCTAGATTAAGAGATATAGATGTTTCAAAAAAATTAGATGTTAAATAACATAGTGGAGTTGTTTTTGAGGTTTATGTTTTGTAAAAAACATGTTTTCCTATATTATAATATTACTTGATATATTATATAGACATTTCTAGAGGATAACATATCATGATTAAAGGTGATATACCCTGAGGAATTGAGATTCCCTAAAAAAAGTCCCAACTTATTGGAGTGGCATGTAAGAGTCCAAATATTATATAAAAGGAGAAATTTATTAATTGACATAATTGAATCACCATATATACAAGATAATAAAATCCAATATGAAGTAGTAAAATAATGAAAATGGAAAATATTACCATTTATGAAAATTAAAATGTTACATAAGTTAGAAAATAATTTTAAAAATCCATTGAATGTGTTATATTAACATAGAGTAGAAGATAGTTAATTTTGTTGGATAACATTCCATGTTGTGAAGAGTATTTATATATTAAATTATGATACATTTTTATAAGATAAAATACTGAGATAATGAATTCCACAACATAATTAAAGATATGGTGGACTTTAAATACATAGATGATGATAACAATTCCATAGAACAATCGGTATTGAGATTATATGACCCCTATAGGTAATGGTGATGCCAATAAAACTTTTACAAGTATAGGAGTATCCATGAATTATGTTTGGTAATGATATGTGGTTCTAACATTCAGAATGTGACCATACCATGATGTGGAGGGATAATTTGTGGAAAAAAATTAAAATAGGATTATAGATTATTTCTCAATTTTATTTTTTGGTTATGATCCCTAAAATCTAAAACAAAATAACTATATGTTGTAAAAGAAACTGTTAGGTTTTAGAGATACACGGGTTAGTTATAGATTGCATTTGGATGTTACATATCATTCCATAGTAGAAGGGGTAACACAATAAAGATGTTGAGTCTTTTATATTTATTGAATAAAATGTAATATATTTGAATGTGTAAATCAATAATTTTAACACAAAACAGTGATTCATATTTAAATATTGAAATCACATCATGATTTTTTTATGTTTTCATATTCAACACCTAGAATGTATCTCATGAGAAAACATGGTGATAAAAAGGGAGAATAAGAAAAATAATTTATTAATATAATAAAAAATAATATGATCATGAGATTTATGTGGACTCATTATATATTATTAATCGAAGAAAGAAGGGAAGCACAAAGATAACACTCTTGATGGGCAGGATCTTTTCTATTATGAAGAAACATTATATGTAATATATGTGTTTCCATTGTGTCACATTTTAAGTATCTAAAAGATATGTGTAAAAATATAATATGAGTTAGTGATCCTATATTAAATATTATATCATTTAAATAATTTTGTAACACATATAGTGTATGGTGTTACCTCATGACATGTTGAAACATCAAAATAGTATTCACATTGGATTATCCCTTAAAACAATTAAAATATACATGTCATATAATTTAATATCACCACCTAGAATATGTAATCATGTTAGAATATTAGATGTCTATAAATGATATTTCTCACATGAATTATATGTAGTGAAAGAAAACAATAATATGACACTATAAATTATGCTCTCTCTTAGGTTGTATGAGGAATGACGTGGAAACAATGTTTATCAATTACCTATATTTGGAACATTGAATTTATCGATTAAAGTAAATTATTATAGAGTACATAGTGAGTGAAAAAATATTACCCATATTCAATGGTTAAAATTAAATAATTTATAAGGGTAATAAGTGATTAAATAAGTGGTATCCTAGGCTGGATGTTTTCCCTGCTATTGAACATGTGAAAAATGTATGTAATGATTCATTATTATTTATTAATAATTAAAATAGAAATTGTTTACTTTTTATGTCAATGATCAAAATGAATTATCTAGATAATTATCAAACAAAATATACATGTACATGACTAGAATAATAATATTTATGTATATATTGGATAAACTGGATAATATTTACATGAGTTGTAGAATATTGAAGGGGGCCATGTTTCATGTCTTGTATAAAATGGTTGAGGATCTAAAAATATAAATTGATGAAAATTTTGATGGATTATTCAACAAAATAATTATGATTGTTAGAAATATCAGGTTTCATGGTGAATAAATTATGGTATCTAAGACATTATAGAAGATACTATGAGTTTATCATCCTATTTCTAATCCTAATGTATCATTTCTTGATGAAAAGAATATAAAATAACTATCAATATATTATCTATAATAAATCATGGTTCTATATGATATGGTTTTAATGATGAATGAAATATTAACATTCTCAAATAAATAGATATATTTTAATACCACTAAAAGGATTAACATCATATAAGGGGTGTATATGAATGAATATATAAGTGATAAGTTTTAGTATCATAGGGAAAATTAATTCATGATAGAAATGGGTAGGTTTAAAGGCTATCTAAACATGTCATATTTTTGGTGTTATATGTTTGGTACATTACTATAAGGTTAATAAATTTAGTACATAATGTTGGAGGTAATTTACAAACCATACAATTACAATGAATGAAATTACCTCTTTAAAAGACTTCAAATTGGTAACATTTTATAGGAAAACGTACTGAAGGAATATATTCATAAGAAAATATGTATAAGATGATAAAGATTATTTTATGGAAATGAAGAAAATTATTAAGATGTAAAATATACAATAATAGATACTTTATAAGATGAAAAATCAAAATGAGAAAATGAAATTTAACAAGACGTTATTGTTGACCTCAATATAGAACTTAATTGGGATCATGAATAATTTGATGATAAAACAGTAAAAAACATTATTGGAGGATTTTTTAAATGATAATGATAATACGGGTATTAAAATGGAGATGAGACTAATGAATAAGATAAAAAATGAAAATTTCAATCAATTAGTCAAGTATTATCCCAAAAATTAATAGATTTAAATAAAATAATTAATGAAAATAAAATGTTTATTGATGAACTTAAAAAATATTTAGAAATGGAGGGAAAATTAGGTTAAATATATAGAATAATAGGTAGTGAAATAAAAAAATTAACATGAATCTCAAATTAATACCTGTGATTTAATAGAGAAGCTGCAATTTAGGATGTTCATAGATGAAGAATTATTAGTTAGGGAAAAAGGATTAGAATATTTTGAGAAAAAGTTGAATGAAAAATGAGCCAAGTACATGGGTAAAAGTTTTTTTTTAAAATAATATTGACATTTGGAAATCATTAATAGTGATAGTTTATGATAAATAGTAAAAAAATAAACTTCTCAATACTCATGGGTTAATACTCAAACATAGTGTTATTCAAAAGATTGATAATTTTTGGGGGGAATGTGAGAATATATTTATCATAATAAAGTTCAAATTTTTTTTATACCATGACCAACCCATGTTCTTCTATAGAGTAAAAATTTATATTTAAAATTACAATAAGATTGATGTTGGAAGATAATAATGAGGTTATAATAAATATCTCAAAGAAGAAATTATTTCAATCGATATTTTTTTAGTGTTATTATTTCAAGAATAATTTTTTTGATTATATAAAAATGGAAAAAATAAATAACCACCATGGATGTTATTGGAGGATGTGTATAAGGAAATCTATTTAGATTTAATTGATAAATATATACTCTCTATTAAAATATGTAGAATACTATGTATTTATTACCAATAATAAAGACAAATAGCTGACGCTAACTTTTGATGCAACTATATTAGGAATATCATGGATAGAGAAGAAGAATATTGAGAATACTAACTAGGAATAAATTTATATCAATGCAGTAAAGAATAATTATAACTAAATCTATGACAATTGGAGATCATCCCACATAAATGAAAATATGAAACCCTTTTTAAACAAATATATGTAAATGTTAATGGAATTGATTAGTTTAAATATTAATTACCTTTAGATATCAAATGAAGTGGTCAAAATCATTTAATAGGTGATGATATGAAGAATACCAAAGAAACCTATATGGATATCATATGATATAATCTCCTGAGTGTGATTCAATACTAAGGAACTTTTATTGAGGTTATGTTTTCCCAAAATGGGTGCTTAATTGAAATCATTGAAATGAAATATGTTATAAAACTTTTGGGGATAAATGTTAATATATACAATATAGATATTAATTGAAACCCACACCTTCTTATAATGGAAAAAATATATTAGATTCTAAAACATGGTGTTTAGCCACAGTTACCAAAAAATCATAATTTTTTTTCCAATTTATGAACCTTGGTGAATATTCAAAACCTAATGTGAGAGTAGGAAAGGAAATTTGTTGCATGTATTTAAATAAATCTTATTTGGAATGAATTGTTGGAAGAATAATGATATAAAATACAATGCTCATGACTTAGTTCACATTGTGATATAAGTTCCAATGAATAAACTAGACACTTGTATAGAAATTAATTTCATATTAGCCATAGATGATTGAAGTATAATTTCATTTACTATATTCTTGTAGATAAATAACTAAATTACGGAGTTAATATAGAGATATTGATATATAGAAAAAAATTAATCCAGGTTTCTCAATCTAAAAACTATGATCTAACAATAGATCTAAGTTTACATCCACTGGGGTGTAAAATCATCTCTATATGTATGGAATTAATCATTAGGAATCTTTATTGAAGAATATATAATTGAATGAGGTTATATAATGAAAATTGTTTATGGTAAAATAATTACAATGACACTTCTCATAATGAGTGGAATATCTCAACACAACATAAAATAGGATTTACAAGTAGTAGTGCACACTAAAAAATATCGATTTCTAATCCTCAATGATAAGATGTAACCTTATGAAAAGTTTAATGGAAATAATACTTTATTGGAGAATTTTTATCCTTTTAATGTGTATTATATAATAAAAAATAATAGGTAAATTTTGAATCATATTATAATGCTTCCCATGGAAGTGTCTTTTTAAGATTCTCAACAAATAAGATAGATTTAAAATGAAAAAAATAAGGCTAAATAAGGCTATCAACATTAACAATGTTTTGGTTATTTAGGAGAATTTTGTAATGAATTATTAATGTACAATCCATGTTTAATTATGTTAAGATACTGAATATATCAACACTAATTTTAAGGATGTTAAATTTTTATAAAAATATAAAGATTATATGGTTGAATAAATGGATCAAAAAATTTATAAGGAGAATAAATATAAATATTAGAAGAGAATATAGAGAATAGATATTCATTAATTCATTATAACTAGAGGTGCATTTACACAATCAATGTCACATTGGATGATGTGTTTATATAATTCTTCTTTTCACTCAATTGTGGAACTAATAAAATTTTTAGAATCTATGAATACCATTATTTGTGTAATGTTATGAATAATAAATTGGATTAGATTGAAAAGTAATAAATATTGGTTCTTATGGAGGGTCTAAATACCCCAATGTGTTCAGAATAATGTTAGTCTTTCAAAAGTATTTTTATTAAAATGGAAATGTGTTCAAAAATATTCTATGTCCTAAGTATAATGATTATAAAAAATTTAAGCTATTTATGTTGAAAAAACAATTAAACTAGTGGTATAAATTTACTCATACTTTATTATATTGTATATATGAAATTAAATATGGTTTATGATCAATTAAATCCAAGTAAAAAATCATGTTACTAAATATTATACTCAATGGGGATGGTTATATAGAACAATTTTTTATATTAATAATTAATAATGATGAATCTAATGTATATAAATTAAAAAAGGCACTATATTTCATAATGAAATCTCAGATGTTGAAAATAATTGTAAAAAATTACATTTAATTATACAAGAAATAAATATTCCTAGATTTTACTACTACTAATATGTAAAGCCATTACTAGAAGAAAATTTAAGTGTTCAGTTCATGTAGATGATAGCATATTTATTGGAAGAAACAAAACATATATGGATGAATTTTTATCATTTTGTCAGAATATGAGATGTCCATGGGAAATAAACTTGTATGATTTCTGGGAATATTAGAGTTTGAGAATAAAAAATAGATGTTTAATGCTCCATAAATGTATGAAAACGTGTGTTTTACATATTTCTGTTTTTATAAATCCAAACTGATATAAACTATGATTAAAGTAAAAACTAAGCATTGGAAGAACAAAAAAGGAAAATATATGAATTATATATTTTATAGTGGAATAATTGAGAGAATATTTATTTTTGATGAAACATAGTCAAATATTTTATACACAACATGTATGTCGTCACATTTTTTATGTAATTGAAAATATGTGCATCTCAAAGTAGTGAAGAATATTATGCAGTGCATTCATGACCATACCAACTGTATTTTTTGAAATAACTTCTCATTAATTATGCGCCTTGTCTGGGGTATACATATCTAAAGATATGGTAGATCGAATGTTAATTAGTGGTGGTATATTCCCTATGAGAAATATATGTGGTGGATAGATGAGTTGGAGAATGAAAATAATTACTCATAGTATAACCGAAAAAGAATATATTTCAATATTGATATATTTTCTTTAAGGTATTGGGGTAAATAAATAGTTCGAGGATATTGGAAAAGAAGGTATCCAACCATTGGTAATCTATTTTAACATCTATATTTATATTAAATATATTGAAAATCTAGTTATATACTCACATTCCAAAAGTATGAAGATTATATATCACATCATTAATGAGAAGGTGGGGTATGTAGTTGATAAAATGGATTATATTTTAAATAATCACGTGGAACAAATAATGGTAATACCTTTGGAATCTCTAATATTTGTGATGAACATGCTGAAACATGGTGTTTAACGAGAACATTCCTCTTAATGAGGTCTTAAAAATACACTCTCCCCATTGTATATATTACTTCAGTTTGATATTTTGTGTTTTTTATTTATAAGTTATCATATTATTATTCATATACGAATATAGGTGGAGGCACATCCTATTGGTATTTGGATGAAGGTATAGGGATAGTTATAATTAATGATAACATTGTCGATGTCGAAATTCTTTTCGTGTATCGTATAATTATAATTTACACATGTAGAATTAAACATTTTATTAACAGATCACTACATAGTTTTATAAATAATGATTGTTTCATGTCTCTTTTTATGGAATCAGATCAATAAATGGATAAAAAATAAGAATATTATTATCAAATTAGTAGATTTAGTGTAGGGAGTGAGTACTATATAGGTAGAATTTCCAAAAATTATAGAAAATATTGTATTAATGTTTTATTATTTTTTGAATAAAATGGGAATTGTGAACATGAAATTGGGTTATTTTTGTAGAAATAATTTATAATTATTAGATTTTTTGTCATTTTAATGTTCGAATATTGGTAGATGGAAAACTAGTAGATTCTAATTTAGAATCCCTGATACCCTCAAATACATGTTTTATAATTTTTGGAGATGAAAAAGTTATACTTTTAGAAGAACATATTGAATTCATCATAGTTATGAATTATTATGTTATAGAATTTATTCCTGAAGAAGAGATAGAGAAGTGTAGATTCATCATTCAAAAAATGGAAAACATTCTATTGACTTATTCAATATGTAGATGTATTATGAGAAGCTATTTCATAAATCATTTTGTTGTATATTAGCGGTTGTTGATATTTTTCAAGAAGAAATCACAATGCGTGTAAAGGGTTCAAACCAAGAAGAATTATTATTCAAAAATTAACGAAGTACTATAGAAATAAAGTGATTTATTATTTAACCTATGTTTGAAAAATGATTAAATTTAGAAAAGTAAAAGGTTTTCTCTCATAGTATACATGATATTAAAAGTATATACAAAGTATTCTGATACAAAAAGAGAATCTCCTTAAATTTATTCATAAAGATACATATGGATAAAATGATGTTATTAAATGTGTAAATTTAACTTAGAGATAAATAAAGGCCATTCCATGAGATTAATGGCATTGAAATAAAGATTATTAAACTATTAAATCATGATAATCCATGAAGATATTTAATAAGGTGATAATGAAGGACACATTTTAATATAATTAATAGTTTCTATGAAACCAAAAGATAATGATTTTACCATTATGGAAGAATCCTTATTGAGACTATAAGATCAATGTTTAATGTGTGGTGTCCTATATATAGTGTTTCAATAATATTTAACACCATAAAGTGTAATTATTGATGTTATATGGTTTAACTCATCAAATGGTGGCCATATAATGATGTAATGATCGAAGTTGTGGTGCACCAATCAATAGATATTCCCAAGTAAATTTCCTTCACATTTTTAGTACATGAAATGAAAATGAGAGGAAATTAGAAATACGTAAAAAAGAAATTATCTTACCATAGATATACATGGGATGGTCATAGCATGGAATTGGATGTAGAGGGTCGTGCTATAGGGGTAGTGGTCATGCCATGATGATTTCTAGTTAGTAAGATTCCATGATTCAAATATCCTATTTTCTAGATGAAAATCAAGGAATTAAATGAGAAATTTCGGCTCATAAAAAAAGAAGGAAATATTTTTGTGATTTCATATATTTTTATATATTAAATATACAGAAAATATCTCTTGTTAAAATTTGGTGATAAAAAGGTATAACATAAAAATGTTGGTTTCTATAGATAAAAATAAAAAAAGAGTGGAAAGGGAGATATTTATGATTAATTAAAGATCAATAATTAATGATAGAACAAAGTCTAAATAATAACACCATTTCTTGATTTGTGATTTTGTATTATCAATAAACATTTTATGTGATTTTTGTGACTATATTCATTATGTTTTTACTTATCTCAAAGAAATGTATAGAGATTCAAATGAGAGAATTCTCACAAAATCTATAGTGTGTCCTTCCTTAATATTTCTAAAAAAATTATAGTGTTATTAGTCAGTAAAATGACACACCATATACATATACTACTTTTATTATCCATTAGGGGAAAACAATGTAAAATAATCGAGTCTATATATTTAATTTTGAAATCTATAATGTCTATATTAGTTTAAAATGTGTCATACTCACATTTTCATTTTCCACACTAATACTTGATAAAATGAAATAAATTAGAATAATACATTCTAATTCCCACCTACACCCTCTTATGGTGTTTTGATAGTGTGGTTGCAACAATATAAAACTCATTTTCTATCTTAATCTCTAACTTTATTTAATGTGTAGGATTTTTCCTTGTGCTTTGAGGTTTTCTCTCCTATAAAGAAACACCGAAAATTATCAAGAATAAGACATGTCATAGAAACAAACATATTTCTTGCATCATAAATACTATATCACTAACAAAGTATTAAAAAAATTCTCAAACAATAATTTATTTTTCAAAAAATAATTTATTTTTCAAAAAATAATATATATTTTATTTTTTCTTTCTAAAAAATAAACATATTTCATTATAAAATTATAATGATAAGATATTTTATTTAAAAAATATCTTTACTTATAATAAGTTAATGATTTTCCATTTTTTCACATATAATTTCAATTTTAATTTTCATCAAAATTATATGAAATATTTGGATACTAGTTTCCTTTTAGGTGATATTATTTAAATCTTATTTTTATAAAAAGATAAAAAATATTATCCTTTGAAAAAATAGTTATCTATAGTTCCTAGACTATTTTGTTTTTACAAATTTTGATAATAATTCATCAATATTGAATCCTTAACATAATTATAGGTCAATTTAGAATATTTTTCCTCATCATCAATGGATTTCAAGATTTAAATTACTAATTTCATCATGAAATGTTTAGATTCAAGGAAAATCGACCATAAATAATGAATATATTGTTCTATTATCATCTATCGAGTGACTATATAATCAATTATTTTATTCCTTCCCTTGATAATCATATTGAGATCATAAAAAATTATCATGATCTCCTCTTAATTTTTAATATTTTCATGGTCACCACAACTATAAATAATTTTCATTGATGATTCATTATCCTTTCAGAAAATGTACATATTATTGATATATAACATGAGATCTATATCTAAAAAATATGTTTCAATTTTATGTTATCTATTTTCAGGATAAATATTTACATCACAAGAGGAATTTTAGTCTCTTTAGATTGAATTGTGTAAACAATCTTATCATCATATTCCAAATTTTTATATTTGAAATAATTTTCCCCAATCAATGATGCATCATATTTCTTTCAATGAATATTTTTTCTTAAATATAAAGTGAAAATATATAATTTTTATTAATATAAACATGTTCCTTTGCAGGAATATTTAAAAAACTAATTTTTCATTACATAAATTTTAGGCAATAATCATCATTTCATTCCTTCTAATTTTTCATAGGGGGGTTTTTAAACAAATTTTCTTCTTACCACATTTAAAACATCTAAATGATTACATTCCCATTATTAAAACCTTTAACATTCACAAATTATTTTTAGATAAGTGGAATAATTCATTTGAAATTCATGTAAACATCATCATCCTCTAATTTTTCATGATGTGATGTATTTTTTCATTAATTTTCATTCATTTGAAATATATATATTTAATATACTCATTAAGACTATATTTATTATTTATCATATTAAACATTCTTATTTTATATTATACTATGAACCTGTATAATTTAATTAATTTTTTTCACGTTTCTATAAGTTATAGATCATATATTCACATCAAACATTTGTAGAGGAATTCTCAAAAAAAATCTTTAGAATTGTTAAATCTGTAATATTTTCCATATAAAAACTTATTTTACTAACATTCATTATTACCTATGTAAGATATTATTCCACATATTCATCCTCATACATTATTATATCATTAAATTATAGATATATTTGAAAAATATACTCTTAAAAATTCTTATAAACATCATAAGTATTATGGATATTATCATGTAATGATTTTATAGATTTACATCTTCTAACCCTAGTCAATTAATAAATAGATAGATATAAAAAAAATTAGTATTTCTTCCACCAGTTTATTTATTTATAAGATTAGTATTTGAATAAGATATATTTTATCCTCACAAACAAATCCCCCAAGACAAACATCTATTATATCTAGACCCATGGAAATAAAATAAGGAATCATATAGTCCTTAAAAAATATGAAAAAATATTATAAAAAATGTTGATATATCCATATAATTGGATATAATAAAATTCCCCATGATGAATTGAAAAATGAGAGTGAATCTTGGTTATAATACCAAATGATACAAAATGGTGTTGAATGAGGAACACTGGGAGATAAATTAGTATTTCATTAATTTTTCCCTTAAAAAATCAATTCATTAATTTGTTAATATTGGACATTTCATAATTATTTTTTATTATGTTAATGAATGAAAAATTAAAAACAATAACACTAGATCATCATTAATTTTATAAGGTTTATTTTATAATGAGATATTCTTTTCCTAAATGAGTTATGGATCATATCTCATGTATTATGGTCTTTGTCTTATTTTCATCAATAGATCCAATGGAAATTAATAATATATTTGAAACATTATAGGGGTATCACCTAATATTTAATTATAAACATTTAAAAATCTATATTATGTATGTTAAAACAATTAAAATCCAATAAGAACAATTATATTATTCATTAACAAATTATGATAAACTTTTACCTTCATTCTTCACAAGTGTGTTGGAGTAATTAACATTAGATGTTCCATTCATGTCTCTTAAAAAATATATCATCATTTTCTAATTATATTTCAAAACATTCATTCTCAATTTATTCATCATATTTCCATCTATATAAATTCCTTATAAATCGTGGCCATGATAGAATTCCACTTTCTATTATGTAATGTATTCAAATTAGCTCAATTCATCATCATCTGGTAGAATAATTTTTTTTTAAAAATTTGATCAATAATTTTTTGACCTATTTAATGTATTTATTTATATAAATTTGGTGTATTCCCTATTAAGAGTTAACTCAATTTTGAGGTTTTATAGACTCACCACCTTCTATGTGTTAAAAGAAATATTTATCTTACTTAGAAACCTCATAATTTTTTCTGATGGCTCAGTAGACCATGGGGTTTAGTTTTTACCATTGGAAGAATTATTTGGGAATTTCTGATCATTTTTAATTTTAATGGATTTATAATATTTTTTATTTAATAAAATAATTTTACCAAAAGAATGAATGTTCATACACAGCAACATTGAATTATTTTTTAAACCATTTAAATATTCTTATAATATTCTTGAGGTTGGATGCTATGTTTTTTTATAATTTTAATAATTGTAGAGGCTCGTAAATAATTATTATGAATAATATTTTTTTTCAATGCATGTTCATTTTTTATTAATCATTTATATCACCAAAATAAAGCATAATTATTGCAAAAAATGATGTTCTAGTTGTTTCCATAATGGGAGGGGATATTCTTGAGATGTGGTAAATTTATTTTTCATCTATGGACCTAGGGATAGGCCATAATGTGTGAAATTTCTTAAACGGAATTTAATTTATGACTATAATAATTTGAGAATCCTACAATTCCTCTTATAAAACACCAATTATTGATTCACTATAAGGTTTTCTACATTGTAACATAATGGAAACCCAAGATCAAGATTGGTAAGGAGATCCATCTATTATAGGGTATGACTCAATATTAAATTAAGAATAGATTCATATAATTGATGATTATACCTATATAATAATGATGAATACATAGAGAAAAAAATTTCTCAATGATGTAGGGATTTATTATTTCTATATTTTTTGGATCATCATGACCTTCAAAAATGATTTTTTATTATAATGGTTTCATAAATTACATGCCCAAATGATTTATCATGTTTCTAATTCATTAATGAAACACATTCTCTTGTGATCATTTCCTTGGATTAATTTTTTAATAGATCCATGCTCAATAAATAGTGCCTTGACTTTTAGTTATATCATAAAATATTTCATTCACAATTAGTTGAACTATTTTCCTAATTATTTTTTCATTTTTTCACAACCAAAAATCATTATGTTCATCATTTCAACCAAAAATAAACCCCTCAATGTGAGATTAAGATTTTGATCTTATGGTTAATGTGTTTAGAGGTAAATTTAGTGATTAAATAATTAATAATCATTAGACAATGATTAAATTCATAGGTAGGTTTAGAGGTAATTTTTTATGTGTATCAACATTATGAGTATCAGGGCTATGTGAGAATTAATTTAATTATATTTTTTCTATGATATATATCTCAAAATTGACTACTGAAGGAATTAAATAAATTAGAGATTCATTCCCTTTTTATTTGGGTATAATTGGTATAATAACAGTAAAACCTACACACTTTTAGGAAATCTATTTTGGGATGGTCACCCCAACATGATACTAGAAGTTATCATATAATGAGGTGGATAATTAAAGAGGATCGTGCATTGGAATAGGGGAAAAATGTAATGGTTTGGAGTAGGAAATTTTTATGTTCCATATGTAAAGGTCACATGCATGAGAAAATATTCTTATATAAGGTTAAATTGTGGAAAAGGATCCCATGATGTGATGGTTTGGTGAAGTAAGAGAAGTTGGGGAAAGATAAATGGTTTCCATAGTGTAATGAAATGGTAATGGGGATGATCAAAAGTGTTTTGGTAATAAGTCATTACATGATCTCCCATCATACTTTCCCAATATAGTATAACCTACCCTATCATTCAAGGATGACATCCTACCATGGTCAAATGGTTGCATTATAGGTTTGGAAGACATTATTTTCTACACAGAACACTATGGTACATATCAAATCAACATGAGATGTGAAACATTTGGTGATATATGTGGCATAGCATTCATATATTTAAAGGGATAAAATTAGGTATAAATAATGGTTATAAAATCATTCATGGGGTCATGACCACCCTCATATGTTCTGCGTGACTCATGGTGTGTTTCCTCTATCTATTGAGCTAGTTTTCCCAACATATGATGTATTCTATTAAGTGAGGAGTGGGCCCCAAAAATAATATAAGAAATGAGAACCTATATTGAATTTATTATTATACTTTTAATTATATTATTCTATCAATTTAATCATGCCCACCTTCATCTGAGTTTTGTTACTCATGGGATGGTCCCTCTATCTATTATTTTAGATCTTCCCTCATCTATTGTGTGCTACTCAATGTTGCTCGGATCCTCTAATATAGTTTTCTCAGAGGTGATATAGGTTTTTTATATCTCATGTGTTTTGATTATCAGGGTTAATACTACATTGAATGATATTTATACTTTGTAGAAGATATGGTTTCCTATATTGGACACTAGTGGTGGATAGGAGGAATGAATGATCATATTATACTTAATAATTTCTACTCATCAAGAACCCCTAGTATCCTTCAAGATAAGATTTCATACCAGGCTATCAACATATGAAATTGTTGTTCTTTAATTACATAATTCATTACTATATTCTCATGAGGTATGAGTATCTTTTGTTTCACCTGTGATTACCTATACTCTTCAATGTACTAGAGACTTCATGTGGAATAGAATATCATGATCTTTTCTTTTTTTACATCATACCATGTTCTTGTTTTGGAGTTAAATATTAAATTCCAATTTCCCTTCATTTGTGGTTTTGAGGTGCCCAACTGAGTATGTTAAAACTCACCCATATATTTACTTTGTGTCCACAGATTTGGTAACAAAACAAATGATTCAAGGCTCCAAGATAGAATTTGTATACGTAGAGCTAGTGTTTATTTTTTTTTTTGGAGATTATGCATAATGATTCATGTTGGTAATTCATGAAGGATGGTGGAATATAATTACATTGATAATTTCCATTGTAAAATCTTAATATATTTTATCTCTTATGAGTTTAATATATACAATATAGTTTATATATATACTGATAGTATTGTAGATTTGTTTATTTATTAGAGATATTTGTTTATAGAGCCTACTATAGCTTACCATATTTTTTTATATGCCTAATTAGTTATAGTCACCAAACCCTATCCTATTTTAGATGGGATATGTGTAGAATACAAAAAATACTACTTGTCCAGGTGTGTCCATGGGGGCTTAGGTATTTTGAGAGCAGTAAAAGAGTGGCTGATTCCTAGCGATGTAGTTTAGCATTAGTTGTATTGTGAGGACTAGAATTGTAATTCTAGTAAATGATGTAAAGGGGGTATTATATTCAGTTATTAGTCCATGGATAAAAAATAGGTGAGGTTGAAAACATATAATTTTACAACGAATCAGATAAACTATAAGTCATTCTATAACTCTAAGACATCTTTTCATGGTACAAGTATGTTTTTTCATGCATCATATAGTAGTAAAAATATCATCATTCATATCCATTCCCTAAAAGTAATTCTATATATCCTATAATAATATTCATTTTATCCTATCAAATAAATGGTTCAATATTCCAATACATAGCTTTCTGATTGAGGTGGGGCTATGATGTTCCAAGGCCTATTTCCCAGAATCTCTTAATCAATTAACAAGTTATGAGGTGTTATATCGATGACTTGATATAGATATTTACTTTACCCATGATATGATATTGTTTATATCAATATTTTAATTATTTTGGAGATTTAATGTAAACCTCATGGTAGTTACTTATTAATTGGATGATATTATCTATAAGATTAGGATGTTACATGTGTTCTAATGATTTTGGATTCAAGGGTTTGTAAGAAGCATTTGATCTATAGGATACAATGGATTTCTAAAGTCTATGAGTATAATTTCAGTCTAATTTAAAATCTCACTAATTATATGATGATTCATGCATTGATATCCCTTTATATCCAAGTAACCCATTATTAGAATTTTTTTATTGAACTCAAAATTATAATTATCCACCCTGGTTAGACATTTAACCCCTATTCAATATATATATATATATATATCCATTTATTTTGGATAATATACATGGTAGAACGGCCATGTCTAAGTACATGTAATGGCTAAAAAACCTCATGAGGTTTTCCCGAATATGTTTCATTATTAAATTAATCATGATTACAAATTTTCAAGGGGACTCTGGAGAATGATTTATCGACTTGTGTTCTTTAAATCACGAAACAACCAAAATGTTAGAGACTCTTGGGTGGTAATTCTAAGATGAAGGAATCTTGGTAGGGATACACACATTCATTAGAAGTGTATAGAGATTCATCTATAGACAACCAAAGTGGCTTTTTGGAAAAATATATATGATATAGTTGGTACTATAGATTTAAATTTCCATATTGAATTTATTAACCTAACACAAAGAAGGTTGAGAAATAGAATATGAGGATATATTATTCTTCAATATTCACCCATCATATACACCCTTGGGTAATTATAATCATGCATGAGGGGCTAATAGCCAGAGTGGTCTGAAGATGTGTTTAATGGAAGACTATATGTTGGAATCATTGGGTGTATTTTGATGTGTGATTATTATCATCTAATCATGGTCCCTTGTAACTGATAGTAAAATGTTAATGTATTCATAACACACCATGTGTTAATGAGTTTGAAATTTTAATGGAGTACATAGATGAATCATTTTTATTTAATGAATTTCTAATTATTGTGATTATAATTCACATTCCCCATTTAGTAAAATGATATCATCCTTAGTGACAAATATTTATTTTGGTAGATTCCTTATATATAGAAATGAGATCTAATTATACATACCTTGGTAGGTATGGGATATACATTTTAGTACAACATAGTGATTTATAGTTGATAATGTGTAGTTAGTCCCACCCTCATTTGTGAGAGGGATTCCCCCCAAGTATAGTGAGTATATTAAGACCTTTTGATATTGTTTTAATATACCAATCATATGGTAATAATTTCTATAAGCACCATGTGTATAGATGATGATTCACTCCCTCTAAATATAGATGAATAAAAAAATTCTAAAGGGAATCCAGTGGTTGTCCCTCCATGATAAACAAAAATATACATCATATTTCATTTTATAGATGTAGTTTAACTGCTTCTTTCTAAAACTATGGATTGTATATTTCATTTAATTATTTTTCAGAGATACTATTCGAAAGTGAGTAAATTTTCCAAATCCTTTTTAGGGAGTTCCTATTTTGTATTAACTACTTTTAGGATAATATCAGGATATATGGAGTATAAATTTGTCTTCTTGATGATTAAACCATGAAAAATTTCTACATAATTGTATAGTAGGAATGATTTAATAGATGAAACATTTTTACGGATTTATATATTGGGATAGTGGAGTAATAACATGATTGTATAATGTTGAAGTAGTATATTATTCCATAAAAAAGGATTCATTATGTCCATCTAATGATGATGATGGCCCCACACTCTTTACTAGTGTGAGAGAGTCCAGCTAGAGTGATGTTTACATAGTGTTTTTATGTAAAAGAATTATTTCATGTGATGGACCCAAAGGGTTTCCCTAAAAGTGTGGAGAACATAAACCACATCACCACAAGGATAATTATTTTCATTTAGTTTTCACATTGAATATCATCATGGTTATATTATATAGAGACCACCCTAATAGAGAAAAAACCACCATGTGGTTTGGCTAGAAGAAAATTGTGTGTGTACCCATAATATGTAGTTTCTTTATATATATTGTAAGATGAATTATATAGATGATACTAATCATAGAAACTCATGTTTTTTCCATTTTTTTCTAGGGGTATTGATCTAGTAGAGTGGAATCATATGAATTGTCAGGACTATCTACATCATATTGTGGTATATTTGGATAACTGATATGAAATGGTGTGATACTTAGAAGTTTGATATAGTTTGTATCTTCTAATATGTTTTCAATTGTTTTTTTTTTCATGAAATATGGATGAAAACACACAAATTATATCATTTATAGTGGTTTTAGAGTTTTTTCAATGGGTTGTCTACTATATATTTGATTTTAATATTTTTTAATGGGTTTTATAAAATGGTAAATGTAAATTTTATATCATGACAATGCTTAAATGATTCATTTTCCTTATGGTTATTCCAAGATGATTAAACTGATATAGGTTTAAATAAGTATTCATTCTTGAAAATATTCTTCTATTGGTGATAAATATTCACCAAGAACTCATCATTGGATAGTTTTGTAGATGAGTATTTCTTATATAAAAACCATGAAGTATAGTTTTTAGAGGTGGGGAGTGATGTTCTCCAAATATAAGTAACCTTGGAAATGGACCATTTAGAGAGGGATATTAGTGATTCCTTATATCATTTCATCCTATATAGCATTGATACCATTATGTCTGATTCTTATTTCCAGGATTTTAAGAGAATGATAATGTTCCAACTCAGGGTTTACTTCTATATGATATATTTCTAGTACTATTTTCTCACTAAAGATGAAATTCCATTCCTGGATGATTATGTGAAGATTTGTCTATAGATCAAACCATCGATGATGAATGGAGAGTGTTCAATGGTTGTTTTTTCACACTGGGATGTCTCGTGATTTTAATTGTTTTTGTACCCTTGTTTTTTCATTTTTAGGGATGAAATGATTTAAAGGGGGAGAGGGTGTAGTTACCGATATTTTTCTTAATTAATAGTTGAGTCATTATTTTTTTCTACAGTAACAGGACCTTCCAAGGTGAAAAACTATAAATTTCCGATAGAATGAGTGATTATGATTTTTTTATGGTTATATTGTCCACAAGGTGTTTTTATTCCCATCAATATGAGTATCATTTAACTTATATGTATGTTTAATTCTCTTTGATACATAAATTTTATTAATTAAATAAATATTTAACCCATAATAATGTACTGTGATATCATTGTGACCTAATAATTTAGATTATAAACTTTATGAATATTCTTATAATTTTTTTATGTTAGTCAATTATACTTTTATTATTTATGAGTGATTTATAGGCATGAAAATATTATTCTAATAATAATATATTATTTTTAGTCTATGCACACTCATTATTGATAAATCACTTATATACATCCTAACATATAATCGAAATGGATAACTGATAACGTATTCAAGTATAGAATGTAGGGTTTACACTTGAGTTGATGCTAATTTATTTCTCACCCATGGCCTTAAGGATTGTTAATTTCACATTTTTTTATCAAATAAAATATAATTTACTTGAGTTTTAATTTTAAAACCTTAAAAACACCTATAAAAATACAATTTGTTATTCCCTATTGTTTTAGAAGTATTATATCTCAAAAAACTATATATCGATTGATAGAATGAGATAATTCCTTGATGTGGGACGTATTAACATCAAATTATAACCATATTAATGATATTTATCAGAAGATGTCCATTGATATTGTACACTATTGACATAAAATATTTTATTCCATTATATAGGTCCTTTCTGATTCTATTCCTGATGATTTTTAGAATGTAATTACAGTCTCCAACTAATTTCCTAAATTTAATTTTCTAGTGATTTATCTAATTTTTATTTTTTCCTAAAACTATTTCACTTTCACAGATTTCTTTTAATTCATTATCATTTAAATATATTTTATAGGTGAATGTTCCCTAGGACATCTCTACAGACACCAATCATCATATTCTTGTTTATCAGTGATTTACCTGCCTTCTTCTTTATTTTTGCCTCAACTTACTATCATAATGGTTAGTAGTTTGATCAAAATAATCTAGATCATAAGGTGATGGAGATCCAGGTTTGACAGTAAATATATTTTAATGAGAAAGAAATTATTAGGGTATGTGAGATTAGGAGTTGGTCACAGTGGATCCAAAAAATGTGTGGAGATAAAATTTATTATTTTTTAATATCATTGATGGCATGGAAACTTTATATAAATCAATTAAAAACTATTTTTCTAAAGAGGTTGGGCCATAGATCACCTACCTATGGAATAGTTGTTAAATATGGGATTTTTCAGAGTGTTTAGATCAGATTAATGGAAATAATGATGGAAATAGTGTGATTCAATACAATCTACTATATTTAGGTATCCACACCATGATTTATGGAGTCATAGTGGGATGATTTAAAAAATATATTAGGTCACACCATGTCATTTGGAAAATAAAATATGATGTCTTAGAGAAGATAAGTGGTAACATTTTATATGTAAGTGTCACCTAGGAAACGAATTACCCATCCTTATGGTAAAAACATGTTGATGTATACCATTAAATAATGTCTTAATGGATTACATGAGGGCACTTCATATAAATGGAGTTCCATAATATGACATCCAATGAACATGGTGGATAATAGGTTATAGTGGATTAGTTAATAATGAGACCTCACCATTAGAGTATCAAATCATGGAATTACCAGTACAACGACGCCAGGATGGAAAAAATCATAGTACCATTTTATCATGATAAGAAGGGGTGGAATTTGATTCCATAAGGAATAAAATTGTGGATTTCAATTCTATATTTGAGGTTAGATGTGAGTTTACATGAGAATGTTATCCTACCATGTTTTATTGGTAAAGTGAAAGAGATTGAGAATAATGGTTAAAACATTCATATTACTGTTAGCTAACTCTTCTATAGTGTTCTTACCATTGTAACATTCATTTTTCAATAGATTTAGTTCATCTATATATATTTTTATAATTAGTGTGACATGGTTCCCTTGTATATCTAATGGAGGTACCCTCATCATCAAATGTGTCCTTCATAAGGTGTGAGTACTCAATCTTGGGAGTTAGGTCTACCCCATCTGTTATGTGCTACATGGGGTGAATGTACTATATTCATGGAGTTAGGTAATCCCTCATCTAAAGTGTGCTACTAAATGTGTTGTGCATCCTAAACTATAGTTTCTATGAGATGATGTGTATTTTTCAGAACTATTTTGTTATGTTTTTATTTTTTAATAATCAAATGACTAACATATGTCCTTATTTTAGGAGTGGGTTCTTGGAAATAGATTCTAGAGAATGAGTAGAAGAAAAGAAATATAGATTATTTTACTCAATGATTGTAACTTATGATTCAAACCCCTTGGTTACCTTAGTGATATAGTATACAAATATGTTACTGGATTCATAATTTCTAGAAATTTAAATACTCATAGAATTCCTAGTTACTCATGGGTTAAGACCTTTTGGGATTACTTCTATGATAAATAGAATTTTTTTGTCATTAAGAAATATTTTGATATAGAAAAACTAGATAATTCCTATCATTACACAAACTATATTATTTATATAGAATTCATGATTATTTTTTATTATATCTGTATTATAGTTTTTGGGTTTTATATAGATTATGTTTATACTCACCAATTGATGGGGGATTTACCCATATGTGTTGTGTCTATAAGGATGAGGTAGTGAACAAGTATCGTATTGGTGGATATGGATCTTTTGATTCCTGTATAGAACTGATACTAGTTTATTATTGAGGATATATGACGGAGTATGGTGGGTTTTTATAGTGGTTTTTACCACTATAATTGGACATCAATCCATAAGTACTCATAGAATGGATGATATTTTTAGTGACTTTTTTTGTCACATTTAGAGGATTTTTTTATAGTTCCACTGTTATTTTCTTATATTTAATTGTTATTGTATTCATTGTGTCATTCATGAATTGTATTACAATAATTAATTTAAATATATTTTCTATATTAATTTCAGGATAATTTTTTTATTACATACAGGTTTCTATAATAGGTTGATAAAGGTAAAGGATTTATTTATTATTTAATATTTATACCTAATGTAAAATAACATCCCCTATACCATTTGATGTGGTATAGGGGTGGGACACTTGGATTACTATCGACCAGTTTTGTTCTTAGCACGAAATATCATGTCATTCTTCACCCAATAGGTTTTATCTTTACCATTACCAAATCACAAAAATTATCCTCTATAAATTCATCTTGATTTTATTGCATTATTTTATACTACCTATAATGATAAATTTCCACTCATTAAACCAAATTAGTTACTAAGAAATTGATATTAAAATATTTTTCATAATTCTTTTTCAATGTGGCTTCTTTAAAGTATTTTTCAAGGTGGTATGCTACATTTTCTTGAAGTCTTGGAATATTGACAAGACACCATTGGATTTTAACTTATACACTCTATTAATAAAATTATAAAATTATTATTCTTCAATGGTTTCATGATGTTTTTTCATAGGTTGTGTGAAACTCTTAGCCTTTTTGATAATATAATTAAATGATAGGATAAAACCAATAGGGTGACCCCATAAGTCATTTTTAGAAAATTAATATTTATACTTAGTGAAAGAAACCTTAGAGTGGTGGCTATGCCACTATCTAGATCTCTTCCTCATTATTATATACATGACAAATGGTTATCATATTCATAATAAAATCATAAAATATAATAATTATCCCACTCTCTTGAGTATTAATTTCATTTATAATTATTTTTATAAAATTATCATCTATATCATAATTTTCCATAACATTGATAAAAAGTATAGTTTTATTCTTTCAGCATATTCGAATATAGAAAACACATAATGTTATTTAAATAATGGTTGAAAAAAATCTGACATGTGATAAAACATTTAGTCTTGATGTAAATAATGACTTTTTTGGATTCTAAAATTAAATCTAAATATCTTGTAGCCTTTAAAGGGGTAATGATTTTTTATTTAGATATTTCTTTTGTAATCTTATATAAAATTATTCCAAGAATTTTAGATCAAATTATGGTCTATTATAGTAATAACTAAGATATCACATAAGCTAAGAATTCTCATTCTTGATAAAATTGAGAAAATATCCTAATAAAATTTCAAATCAGTAATGCTATCTTTTAAAAGGGTGATATAGGGATAGGTAGTGTATATATATAATATGATTCGATTTCCCTGATAGAAAAATAAGTGATATAATATAAATTAAATAATGATATTCAAGCCTTTAGTATTAAGTAAATGTGCGATTAGATTTATTATAATTATGAAATATTTATAAATATATACCATGGATCCAATATTATTATAATGTTTTTTGGATATATAATTCAATATCATATAATAATATTGTATTCATATCATATCCAATTATCAATTATCAATTTACTATTTTTATATATGTAATGATTGTTACCGCTTGGGAAAATCTAGTATGGTTTATTTTCATCAAATATATATCATGGAATATTATGAGCTTATATGTAATAATAATAATTCAATGATTTATCTATTATGTATATATTTTGGGATTGGAATAATGAGAATACAAGTTATGAACATTATCTAGAAACCCAACATAATGAAATTTCATGATATTTGTTATTCTTTTAATTCAATGATTTAATATTTCAAAATGACTATTATTCCATAGATCTAGGTTTTGAAATATTATTCAACATGAATATTTATGTACACTGATAGTAATCTTATTTAATTATTTAGATTTAAATAACCAAGGGTATTTTTATATAGTAGTTATTGTTTTGTGGGGAAATTTTGAATCAATATTATATTTATCCTCTGTTTAAATTGTAATCATTATTTAGTGTCTCCAATTAAATGTATGGTCACACCAATATATTTATATATGATATAAAAAAATATATTTTATTACTATAATAAAACTAATCAATTTTCAATGAGTTTATATATATGATAATAATTATGAAATGTATAAAACATATAATCAATGTTGATAATAAGGGAAATTATAAGCACATGAGCCTTAGCCCGGTTGGTAAGGACTTCGTAAGTGCATCCAAGTGACCAGGGATCAAATCTAGGTAGAGGAAGACTTTCTGGGGTACTGTAGCAGTACTATAGCAGTATTGTAGTAGTACTGTAGCAGTACTGTAGCAGTACTGTAGTAGGTACTGTAGCGGGAACTCTGCAGAACTGTAGAAGGTACTATAGTGGGAACTCTTTCAGGCACTGTTTGGCACTATAGCATCTGGGAATATGCCCCTGTTTGGACATTCAGGTCACCGATTTGGTCCCTGAGTCGTGTAAGGCCTTCAGGCCACCTAGGCCTTCGGGTCAGTAAGGCCTTTGGGCCACCTCAAGGCCTTCGGGAGACCTTATGTGCAGATGCAAACTAGACAACCCACAAGGAACAATCTCTATAAGGAGGATGAGTAAGGAGCTTTCACCACATCAGAAGCTAAACGGATTGCAAGAATGAGAGGGTATGGAACCTGCCATTGGGACAAGCATGTGCATGCACGGGAATGCCTAGCCGAACAGCCATGCGAAGGTGGAGAGCTGATTTCACGATGAAGATGCTGGGGAGGAGCAGTTCCAAGTAGTTAGTCTTGGTTGTATGTAATTTTTGAAGCCTAAGGGAAATTAATTCCTCTAAGGCCTACGGGCCATGTAATACTTACGCCTACGGTCCTTGTAAGGGTTCCACATCACCCCTTGAAAGGTGTATTATCAAAATCAATAAAAATGAAGGTCTTCAGGCCATTGGAGGAAGGGAAATTATAATAGGTGTATGTGTTCATCATGTTTTACTACATACCAATAATTATATTTATAAATTATATAGATTTATTTCCATAGACACTGATTATTTATTTTTATGTTTATATACAACTAAAAATTCCATATAGAGACCAATGGGTGGGATATTGTGTAATAATGATATGGATTAATATTTAAGTGATCTAGAAAATTATTTTATTTCTGAAATTTTTGATATTCACATTAAAGAGTAATTACATAACGAAATTTTATATATATGGAATCTATTTATTTTAGTGGTATTTTTATAAATAAATTAAATTTATTTATAAAATATAAATGAAGAAATTTATGTATGAAAAAATTCAATACATAACCCCAGAATATATATAAAATTTCCCCGATATTCTTCCATGTGTATAATGGAGTCATTTATGGTGTGGGAACATGACATTGATTCAAGGATATATTTATTATTCAATCAGTCAAAGTGATATAATATCTTTCTCTAGTTATGAAAGGATTATAATGAACGAAGAATTAATACACAAATTCATGATCGAGATAAGTATTAGACTTTAATGCACTCCATCATCCATTAATGGGAGACAAAAAGACATTATGTTCTATTGTGAATCATCTAAAAATAATAATATTTCTTCAATACTAGTATTCATATCATACATCCATAAAAAATATGTCATAACTAGTCTATAAAAAAGGTAAATCTGAAATAACCTATGGATAAAAACATGTATCAATATCATGGTATCTAAAATAATGAATATTTAAATGAAAAAAATATAGTCCATAAAAGATTAACACATTCATGTTACACAAGTATAAAAAATCCAAAAATAATAAAATATACACTTGGTTGTAACATAATCAAAAAATAAAGGGGATAACCCAAAGCATGTAAAAGAATAAAATTTTCCGAATCATTTTTCTATATAAATATACTTTTCCATCAATCCTTGACATTAATCCCATGTGTGTATACTAGGTCAAATAAATCCAAAGATGGTAAAACATTTTAAATATAATAAACAAAAAGTATTCACGATCACGGGGTGAGTGTTATAACTTGTTGGGATTTATATAATGATGCAAACTCCCATGAGTGATTGTGTGAACATGAATATGTCATGTGATAATGTTACCCCACCCAAAATACATACAAGGAATGAAACATTCATAAGGAAAAAAATTCATCAAAAAATAACAAACCATCCCCTACAACTTCAATATATAAAGAAAAAATAAAAAATAAAAAATCATATCCTACACCCCCACGAGGAGGGTATTCAATTAGGTTTTCATCCTCATAAGTAAAATGACTTACTAACCTATTATTTTCTTATGGATTGAAACATATAATTATATCATCCTTATAAGGATATTAATATAAAAAAATATTATTCCCATGATGAGGGTAACTTATAATTATTTTAAAAAAATTGAAATCATTATTTATTAGATTCTCATAACATAGATAATAGTTTTCATTTAATTAAATGTATATTTAATTCCTTTAATAATTTTGTATTCAACTCTAGTTATTTATTATGTATACTTTTTTAAATTTTAATCCCTAAATAATACAAATTCTTCTTTTTCTAATTAATGTATATATATACACAATAGAATAAAATATGTATTTTATATAATTGGTTCATTTATTAATATAGATGTTCAATGAAATCTCATGTCTATGATAAATATTCATGTTAAACAATTAATGCATACTTTAACTCTATTATTAATTTAAAAACCATTAAAAATTTATTTTAATTATTTCCAATGAGATTCAAAAATAATTCTGAGCACCAAAATAAAAGTATAATGATAAAAAAAATTGTTTCATGTATGTTAATCCATTTTCCTATCATTAAATGTTACTAAATATAAAAAAAATTCTATTTTGTAACCATTAATGTTTCCATTATATTTAAAATAATGGATTTTAATTGAATTAGGGGCATATAAATTTAATAATCTCATTGTATTTCGATTAAAAAGGATAATTAAAAATATTTATAAATAAAATAACATTAAGATCAAAGAAAACTCCCCAATCAATCATAATAAATTTTATGTGTGAGAAAAATAATTATAATTTATTAAATTACTAAATATTATTTTCTTTTGAACATAAATGTTACATTCAATAAATTTTCCTCACATGTCCTATGTGAGATTGAGATCTAACATTAATATATCAATTGATGGTGTATTTATTCATTGCAAAAACAATTAAAATAATTTATGAAAAAACCCATTTATTAAACACGGTTTATGTAATATATGAAAAATATCACACTTAAAATTATACATTTCATTTTATAAAGAAACCCAATGATCACTCATATGAGAGAAAATGAGAAGAGATGAAGTGATAGAGTGAATTAATAGGAAAAGAAATCCCAAAAATTGTATAAATGATTAACACCCATGGGTAAAAAGAACATGGGACTAAATGGAATATTGTGTATGTAATAATATCAATAAAATAAAAATTATGAAGAACTATTATTATATGATAACCCTATAATAAAAATTCTAAGTGATAAAGTTATAACTCTAACTGTTATAGAATTTAATAATTGGAAAACAAACCATTCAAAACATCTAAATTATCAAAATTAGGGTAATGATAAGAGAGACATGTAGTTACATAAATATTAAAGATAAATATAAATATTATGAGTAGTGAAATTTGGTGTAGTTTTTTATTTATTTATGGGTTTAGGGGTCCATATTTTTTTGACCATATATTTAATGGAAAATATTAAAAAAAATTAATATGATATAATTTATGTCTACGATTCAAAGTCCATATTTTACATTGAAAAGGAATATTATAAAAATAATGATGGATAAATATACCTAATTATTACATTATACAAGTATTTTTCAATATATTTATATTATTGTACCATATATCATATTTTATTGTATTTCATTAGTCAGCTTTAAATTACATTGTCTTTGAAATTTCTCAAAACATTCCCCTATCAAAATATTATACCCTATATTCAATTTTATAGTATATTTGGTAAAAAGTCATGATAAATATGAAAAATATAATTATTAAATAATATGAAAGAGTTCATTAAAAATAATTAATTCAATAACTAATAAAAATAATTATTAATCACATAAGTATTCATAAAATAAAATTATAATTTTACAATTTGTAAAAAATATTTATATATATTGAATCAATTATTTTCATTGATTATATAGTATTATAATAATCTCATATTGGTTAGATTCATTGGCAACCTATTATTATATAACAATTAATATATTTTTACATTACCAACTTCAAACATTCATGAAATCGGTACCTTTTAAACCATCCCCTATAAAATTACCCAAAAGTCTACTATAATAAATACCTATTATTCTTCAAACATTATTTCTTAATTTTTATATCCTATTTATTTTTACTCTCTTATTAATTATATTATTCATTATTTCTATGATGATTAATATATCTCTTTTTATTTTCAGATACTACACAAATAATAATAATTTCAACGCCTTTTTTGGTTTTTATTTGAATGTATCTACAAATTATTTTATTATATTTTAATTTTAATTTTAAATTTATTATTATTTAAGGATTCTATATTTGCTCAAATTTCAATCTATATAGAATAATCCCAAAACACTAGAATTTAACTTTCTATTTTGGGAAGTATAATCTAAAATATAGTATTTTATCATTCAATAGTATCTATTTAGGATTTATGAGTGCTTTATAGAAATTTTGGATAAGTAACAAAAATCATGTTAAAGTGAGATAATTCTTCCCAAAACATGTTTATATTATCTGATGGAAAATTATCATGCTAGAAATGGTATTGTGTAATGAAAGTGTCTATCGGAAAATTTAAATATTTTTAATAAATATAGTAAAAGGGGATTATATTATATTAGGTTCATTGGGGTACAATTACATTAAACACACACACACTGCACACACACATGCCTAATATGCAGATCATATTATCCTGCCCCCCTCGTAAGGGATAACACATCCAACCAGCCTCTTTATTACATTATATATATTTTGTCCTAAAGACCTAGTGGGAATGAAGCTCATTACATTGTCTATAGGCCCAAATTTTTAGACCAAGACCCAATCGGTGAATAGTACTACTACAAAACCCAGCTACTATAGTACCCTCTATAGTACCACCACAACTAAAATAATAAGTAAAATACCCACTACAACTACAGTACTACCTACCGTGGCTACAACACTACTAAAATACCCCCGATACAGTTATAATATAGTGTTACTTCAATGCTACTTGAGTCCCTTCACTCCAATGTATTTTAACCCACCAACCTACGATATAGAATTTCAGGGTGCATACCAATAATTTAAAACCTAACTACTAGTTAAAAGGGATTAAATTAAAGTGGATGGAATGGGGTAATTCCACATTGTTAAAGTAACATTCTAAATCTTGATATTCATCAATGTAATGCCATTTCACCCAAATAAAACCAATATTAACATGATTTATTTATTAAATTATTTAAAAAAATAAAATAAAGTCTAAATCAATAATTATTATTTTTTAAAATAAATGATATGTACATTATGTTATGTTACATTGTTTATGTGATGTGTGGCTATAAACATTGTGGGTTAGGGGGGCATAATTTCCATTAAATATTAGATTTTTTCACTTAATTTTATGTTTTTGATTTTATTTTATCACCTTTACTCTTCATTAATATGTGACCTGACACCATAATCACAAGGATCATAAAAAAAGGATAAGTGACTGGGATTCATACACTAGGTTAATAATAATTGTTCACCAATAGATAACAGTACCTAAGGAAATCATGAAAAAAATTATTCCTAAACTCTTCATCCTAAAGATCAACTAATCATAAATTGACAATATCATACTTGAATATAATGGGTGTGTATTATTAATTAGTATGGGATGATGAAATAATTTATTGAATATGGATTTATTTTTTAAAATTAATTTAAATAGCTAATTTTCAATCAAATTAATCTTTTTATTCCCACTCATTCAAAAAATAATTTTATTTCCAATTTTATGTTATTAAAATTTTATAATAATAAATAAATAATTATAAATTCAAACAATATATTCATTATACCCATGGTTTATATCCATGAATATTTTTATTTATACATAATTGATCTTATTTTCAGATATAAATATAATCCATTTTTAAACCATTTAATATGTTATATTTTATCTAGAGTTTGAAAATAAATGGTAATATGATATTAAAAAACATTGATCTATAATTATTTAATTTTCTAAAAAAATTAATTCTTTCATGATGTTAATATATTTATAAATATTAATTGTTTATAAAAAATTATTATTTTAATATATAAATTTTTGAACTTAGTTTTTTTCCTAGGGTAACATTAATGATCATTGTAAAATAATTTTCCATTTATAAATTTCCATTGAGTACTAATATAGATACATTTTCTACGAGAAACATAATAAATCATTAAATTTTGTACAGAGATATACTAAAATGATGGTTTTCCACTTCCATGATGGTCATTTTAGACCACCAATTCAACAATTCCCAAATATAGTGAACATTTGTATTCCACAGTCAATGTTTTGGAATTTTTAGATGTGAAATGCTTGATGAAATCACTTATTCATTAAGTTGACTACCAATCCATGGTATAAAGATTTGATAAAAAATCATTTAATAATTATTCTAATGATTACTAGAATACCATCAAAAGATTCATTGATTTTTTTTATCAGGATTCATATTTTTTTATTAAATAGTTATATCCCATTTTATAATATATTATAATTTCCATTTTTTTTAAAATCCACCTTATGGTAATAATAATACAAAAAAATCAATGGATGGTGTTGCCTCAGATTGTGAAAGACACAGATAATACAATATATGTGTGAATTTTAGTAGAAAATTGACATATAATTTTCCTCACCCAATAATTTGAAGCAAATGGACTGTTATAATTTTTTATGAATCCAGAGTACAACAATTATAATCATGGAATTGTAAAATTTCATAATATAAAAGATTAAATGAAATAAGACAGAAGGTAGTATGTAATAAAATATAATTCTATCAAAATATAAAAATAATAGATAAAAACAATAATAAAATAAAAAAACACCATCAAAGTAAAACTATAATCAAAGTATAAAATAATGATATTAATACCCTTTATAGAATATTATTACCCAAAAACATCCAATAAGGGTGTTATTTTATTATAAACCATTATTTCTGGTGGTTTGATAGCCTGAATTAATGTATCAAAGTCTGCCTGCAACTTATTTAAATATAAACTAGTTAGAAGATAATAGGATGAAAACCAAAAGTTTTCTGAAGTTATTCTATCCATGATATCTTCCTAGATGAAATTAATCTATATAATTTTCAATACAACAAACTTATCCCTCTATACTCATATCAGAAGATATAGATTCCTCTCCATAGAAGCTCATCAAACTCAATGATTGTAAAAAACTCATGTTTCTTGAAATTAAACCTAATAAATCACAAAGGATCTTAAAATTAACAATTATAATGGAATATATGACCTTTTAAAAGATACCTCACAAAGTGGTATCTCTTTTAAAAAAAAATTCAGTGATGTCTAATTTATAATTTAGTGAGATCAAGGAATAAAGATGACTCAAACCTCATCCAAACAACATTCAAACTTATTGATGTGAAATAAATTCCATTCCTCCAAGTTAACTCTCCAATATATATATAATTTCGTAATAATTTTCAATTATTATAATCTAAGAAACTATAGTTTAGTTGAAACAACAACCAACCCAAAACCCCATCATTTGATCAGTATAGTTTTACCACTTTCTACCAATGAGAAATTTTAACACCATCAAAAAATTTATAAATAATACTCTATAACACTTCACAACATTTTGGTAGACAGATAATTCAGATTATCTCATTGAAACATATTTTCATAAAATATTCTTTCATGCAATATAACACGAATAGAAAAAAATAATTAAAATATTAATATGTATATAATGTTTTTTATCTTTCCAAAATAAAGATAAAAAAGAATTAAATTTAAATAAAAATATACCCAATAATATCAAACATTTTAAGAATCACAAGGCAGAAATGAAAAATCATTAATGCTTTAATTGAATTAAATTCTAAATAAAAATACTCTCATGTTTATGATGAATCACAAATCCAGTTTTAATCGGAGAAAATTAAAATTGTTCATTTAAGAATGAAAATGGGTTAGAAATATAAAATATCTAGAAATTATTTAGTATTCCCTCCTTGAAATTTCCCCATAAATAATAATTCCCCCCATTACAAAATGAAAAACATGAGCAAAAATTTATACAACCCAATTAATCTAACATAATACATTATTTTAAATTTTCAATAGAACTAAATAAAAATATTTCATTGAGAAACAATTTTTGAAAAAGTGTGGTAGATAAGATAAATAAGGATAATTAAGATAGATAATTCATGAAACATCTTTGAGGTCAATTCCATATTTAGTTATGAAATTAATTCAATAGAGTTAATTTATATTCATTCCATAAGTTTCATAAAATGATGTTCTCCACATTATTGATACAAAATATGAAAAATAAAACCATATTATCTCTTTGGTATTAGTTCAAATAAAATGTTACTATATGATGATTGTGAAGAAAATAATAATATTAAAAGTATTAAACCATCCTAAATTAATCATTTTCTTCCCATTTATGATCTTCCTCCGATAAATATGATTATTTAGAATGTTCAAAACTGTTCTCTTATCATCCATTTAAATATCTAATAGGATTCTATGTAAATATAAAAAAATAAACTTATCCATTCTTAGAGATTAATCAGATATATATCAAATTTAAACAATCTTATAAATATTATTACTTAAAAAAAATATTAAAACAAATAAATAAAAACTATATATCATTAGATAATTTAAAATATTTAATTTCAAAAAATATAACACATCAGTTCATATAGAATATGTGAGATAATCTTTATGGGATTTCAATTTATAAGTTGGTATTATAAGAATAATAGAGGGTTCATTAAATTAAAAAAATATTTAAGTATATGATATGTTGAAAATGTTATGTTACGTTAAAATAATCTATAATGGAATATTTTTTTAGTTACAACTCCAGTAAAAGTTTAAAAGACAATTGATATGTTAAATTAAATGATATTCTAGATAATTAATACTTGATTAATTTTAATTCATTACTATTTTAAATAGGGAATTTCTTATCTATTTCAAGATTTTTTTAATATTGACTAGATAGGGATATGGAAATGCTAAATTATGATCAATTAGTAATGATAATTACAAATTTATATTTAATATATTAACATATATTGGATGTTTAGGGTTTATTGGAAATGTCTTCTAGCTAATTATTAGTTTCTATGAACATGAAAATAATATCACTGTTTTTTATATTCCTGAAGGAATATTTTTTTATGTCTATGTGTCTTGAATATGAGGGATACCTTTGGATTTTAGAAATTGATATGGTGTTATCATATCACAAATAATATAAATCAGATTAAAAATCAATCTAAAATCCTTTAATGTGTTCTTCAACATCAAAAACTATGTGCAACAATAGCCATCTATGACATTTTCTGATTCACTAGAGGAAAGTGCATTCAGGGGTTTCTTATTTCTCAACCATGAAACTGATTACTCTATATTAAAATTAAAGGTTCCTAATGTGATATTAAGATATATTATATAATAGAAAATTTTAGCATCAATGTATCTATTCGATGTTAATTCCATTCTAGAGGAATAAAATAAACTATATTCTATAGTTCCATCAATGCCATTATTACTAAAGGAACCTCTGAGAGCACAACTACTAGAAGATTTATCACAACCAACATGATTATGTCAATCAGTTATAATATATATTGGGTTGAGATTTTTTTCTTCTCTTTGGTTATATTTTAGATTCCATAAAATTGGTTTTGTTCACCCATAATTCACATCTTGAACTCACTCATATTAGTTCTTATTAACTATTTGAAATAGTAATGTGATAAGAGTCAAAGATAATCTAATTGATAAAAAATTAATCAATGATGGTGTGCATAGAAAATCTCATTTTCAAAATATTTATAACTTTCATTCCTTTTTAAGGATAAACCTTATCAATCGATCTTACCATGATTTTGGTACTTGTTTAAGTTCATAGGCTTCCTTGGTATGTCTAAATAAATGTTCTAAAAAAAATTCTTCAATACAATGGTTTGATTTATTTAAAAATTATCTTGGTCATATAAATTAACTAAATCAATATTTATATCCAATTAATATACAGTAATGTAATATAGAGATTAAAAATATAGTAGTATATGAAAGGTTTTGAGTACAACTATCAAATCAAAAGGAACCTCATAATCTCTGTCATATTCCATGTTATAAACCATACTAACCAGTGTTTAATTATTCATAAATATAACCCCATTTTATTCATATTTATTTCTCAATACCCATTTTACATTAATAATTATAACTTCCTTAGGATAATTTTCTAGTTTCAAATCCTTTTTCTGTATTAAATTATTGATCTATTTATCCATATATATTAACATTTTTATCACCTATGGATTAATTAAATTTTTTATGTTCCTGACGCGATAAGAATGAATGATTCTCAGATTTATTTTGTCAATGATATTTGGTTTTAACTAGTTGATTATGTAACTAATTATATACATTGTGATATTATTACTAAATATATAGTAACATCCAGGTAAAAGGGAATATTATTGTTCGTCTACAGAATGATTAACATTTGTTAATGTAACACTTGGTTGTCTATCTTTCCTTACTATAGTTTTAGAAATTTTTATTTCTGATTGATTTGATTCAACATATGGAAATGAAACATATGTTCAAAGAATTAAATTTGGATATGTATCATTATTATTTTTATTTCATTATAGGTATATCATTCTTCAATTTTTTCATTTACTATTTCCTTAAAAATACATTTTTTTGTTGAAAACATGATAATACTTACATAAGATGAAGTGGAAAATAATAATTCCCTCATCATTCATTGGATTATTTTTTTGATGAAGATCATTAATATTAAAAATTAATACATTTCACCTAAAGCATCTAATGTAATAATTTTAATATTTCCAAAAAATGAAAAATTCCTAATGGGTTTTAGTTAATACTAGATGAAGGATAAATCGATCTATAATGTAATATAATGTACTCATTAATTACATAAAACCACATTAACCAACTAAATAATCATATAACATTAACTGAGAAATCTCATTAAGGGTTAGATTCAACAATAAATAGTAATGTTTTACTATTGAGTTTTTTTGTGTAGAGAAATAATTAGTAATTCTATTTTTTTGAATGCCCAAACTAAATCCATTTGGGAGGGGGGTTAACCAGTGGTTAAATTC
Organism: Viscum album; assembly: GCA_963277665.1. Taxonomy (NCBI): domain Eukaryota; kingdom Viridiplantae; phylum Streptophyta; class Magnoliopsida; order Santalales; family Viscaceae; genus Viscum; species Viscum album. The sequence continues at coordinate 1,819,875,387 of OY728129.1, forward strand.
TTGAATTCCTTTTCAATTCAACCTATGTGGCTAGTTAAAGATGCAATATCTTGTTAAATAATTTCCCTTGTCTATTTTATGTATGAAAATAAATGTATTGTATATCATGTAAAGATTTTTACACATTTTGAAAAAAGCCTACTCCTTTTCGTGATCAACCTATAGTTGTTTCACTGATTCTCTTATCACTATAATTTTTTGGTGATTAAAAGTTATAATTTTTTTACATAATATTATATAGGTAAAATACATTCCTTATAGATTATATATGATTTATAATTTCCTCTATTTTCTTGATGATTAAAATATATCAAATGGTTATTTAAAAACAGGTGAATATAGACATGAATTATCTACTATTCACTTCTCCCTTCCTAGTGTAATTATTGTTTACACAATAGACAGTATTCCTTCTTTCATTGTGAACACACTATCCATACCTAAATTATCTATTTATTTCAGTTTAGTTAAAATATTATTAGAATACTATTTTTTCTACCCATTTATGCCACTATATCTATGTAAGGCCTTTGTGTTAGTAGTAGTTTCACAAGTCTCCTTTGTTGTTCATGTAAGAAAATCATTTGTGGTGGGTACTTCTTATAACCCTTTCACTATTCTTTTAAGTTTAAGTTAATAAGTTCACATAAACCAGCAGATATATGAGTATATTGTCTCACAGCCTGAATGGATTTAAGGAACTAGATTCTTTATGATTATCTTTGAGAGTGTTAGACACTTGTTGAAGGCCTATAGGAATCACCTTATTCCCCATGTAAGTTAGAGGCCTCTTGGAACATGATACCCTTTAGGAACTAGATTGTGGTATTTCTATTATTCAATATATCTCCCAAATTTTATGGTCAGAAAACACTCCCTTGGTTGATGGATATACTTTTTTAATGATCACCACATCATTACACCTCCTATAATCAACTTTTTAAGCCACAATGAAGACTCCTTCAATGTTCCACATTGTATGTCATTGATGGGCATCCTGAGTCTCTCAAGTATTTTCAAACTTATATTAAAAGACATTGTGTATTAAAATCTATCCTTTATGGATATTTTCTTCTAGAAATATGATGAGGATCACATCCATCATCTCTTTGGATAGCACATAGTTCATCCCCTTATCAAATGGCCTCCTACATCTGCATTTTGATTTTGAACCTATTGAATTTTTTGAACTCTATACATGAATGAAATGTGTTAGATTGCATTCATGTATTCCATTTGATCAAAAAAACCTCATGTTGTTGGAAAGGTATTCAATGATGTTCATTGATCAATCATGGTGGTCTGGTCAGTGGTACAACATACTGGATATCATCTAATGAAGCTGAAGATAAATGAAGATCAAATATATCGATCAGATGGATTATATTGAATTGATCGAGAAAAAATGGTGATTTATTCCATTTGAAAAAAATTGGAATAATATTTCATTCCTCATTTGTATCAAATCAATTTTACATATGGGGTGTGTCACGTTATAATAATCAATTGCTACAATTTGCGACAAAAAATCCAATTCACCCTCAGGTACCGCCTCATGCCGGTTTATGCGATTATGTAGCCTCTCATGGTGGCACCCATTAAAGGGATATATTAGGATATGCCCAAAATTGAGGGGGGTAATCCATGTTGGGGAAATTATATTCAAATTAAAACTTGTTATCCATGTACCTCTTAGACCTGTTAGGGTCTTGATTTTCTTATTCTGTTTTCCCTGTCACACGCATGTATATAAAAGTTGTAAATATAACACATGATTTTTTACATGGATCACTACATAAGAAGAGTATCTACAACCTTGATATGTTATGGAAACAGTCCAACACCACACAATCAACTAGAAAACAATCCTTTTGTGTAAAATACAATGAGTAGGATATAATGTTACACTTGTGTAGCACTTTGAAAACAATTAAATAGTGTTTTCATGTAAATATATGTATACAATAAATTAGTAAATGTTTTATATCACTTGACTAGATCTTTATTATACCTCTCAATACAGTCTTCCCCTTATTTATATGGGTTTATAACAACAAAAAATTCCTCCACCAATTGATTTCGGTCAGATGTCACAATTATTATTTGTTATTCACAACCTTCTTCTTCACATTGTTACTTGCACGTATGAATGAAATTAACTCTTCTTATCTATTCCCAATAGAAAACATGATAACTACACTATCTCCTTCTTCAATCAGTCACAATAATATGAATTTTGTAGGTATATGAACTGAATTCTCTCTTCCCAAGTAATGATCATTGATATCAATTGGGAAATCACTTCCTCTTATCCCTTTGATATGTGATACACAAACAAATACAATAGTGAATAACAGTGTCTTGATCACTCTTTCTTCTTCAGTGAAAAACAAACTACAATAGATCTCCTTAATCCAATGATTCTAAAATCACAAATCTCATATGTGAATATTAAAACAATAATGATCAACTCTACACATCACCATCACAATTAATATTCCCTAAATAATAATCGATCTTTATGTGGAAACACTATATTATTCTAGAACACACATTAATGTGAAATTGTGTATCAAGTGTCTTATTATCTTTATTAAATAGTCAATACCAACACATGTGTTTATCAACTCACTTCTCTTATTCCTAGAAAAAATACAAACATTGATGCCCATCAATTTTATCTTCACACAAACAAACTATGTTTGTTTTCTCTTCTCTGTATATTGTGTATCAACTGAGTACACACACAATTTTACATTACAAAAAATAGTGGTGGTATTATACCCAAGAAATGGTTCATAAAACTATTCTTTGAGAATCACTACAAGCTTGTGAGTTTTACATGTGTCAACTGTCTATAGATCATCTTCTTCACAAAGTGTGATGAGGGTGTAAACACATATCTCGTATATGTGGTATTTATCCTTATCGAGCTATATTTCATCCTCTGCAAACTACCATGAATCCTCCACATAATTTATTTCACCATATAGTGTGAGTCCTTCGTGGACATCATTCCCTTCCAAAGAGAAACTACCCTTTCATGGATGGTTTCATCTTCTATGGATAGTTTCCTCTTCTACTGACTGTTTCTTCTTCTGCGGACCGTCTCTTCTTCCACAGACCACATATTAATCCATGAACTACCTTTTATTTCATGAACCAACTTCTCTTCCACATATGGATGATGTCTCATAGACTGCATCTCTTGCATAGTCCCTTTTCTTTTGTGGGCTACAAAGCCCCGCAAACGTCTTTCGTGGAATTGTTCCTTGTGAATCTCTTCTCTTTTGCAGAATTGTTTTCCCACAAACCTCTTTGGACTTCGCAAGATTTTTCCCATAGTGATAATCATAGCTTTCAGTTTTTTATCTAATAAATAATCTGATTATTTTTCTCTATATATGAAAATAAATCCATAAAACATGCTAAACTAATTTACCCAAACATTTATTTAGTAAAGCCTTCACTACATATTGTGTTATGCGGTCTGTATAGCACCTTTCTTACCTTGAAATGACTACTATATTCCTAAAAATAATCCATTTATGTAGGCCTATACCATCGCCTTCTTCCTCAAATGAAACACCTCCGAATAAGTAAAACCTTTCCTGAACATCAAGCCTTCCACAAACTATTTTATCTATGCGGTCTGCATGAATCATGTCACAGTCCACATAGTGCTGATATATGAAAATATTCCTTTTTTTATTTTTCATTTTTTGTACCACATGCCTCCTATAAAGTCTGAAAACTATTCTTCATGGTCGAAAACATAATTCCATAAACTCCTATGTAGAAAACTATTGATTTCAAAAAACAACAAACTCCCGATTTTGATGCCCATAAATTTCTTAAATAGTGGGAAATTACATGACATTAAAAAATCGTTTCAGCAACACCAACCATACTGATTCATGGTATTTTGTCTTATCCAACCAATTAATACATCATTTGAAATAATTAACTATATTATACCAAATTTCAATTCTGATTTCATCATGAACCCCATATATCATGATATTTATCCTTTGATCGGTCACCTTTATCATTGTCAGATTTTTCAAGGAATGTATTGAACTTATATTTCTTCCATCAATATATTTATTTCCAATAAAACCTGAATATGATTGGAAAAACCTTTTCTCCCCCTCTTCATCATAAGGATTTCATCACAAGTTCTCTAAAAAACTTATGATATTTTTGAAATGAAAATTAGCAAAGCATTGTTAGATATAACTAGGAGAATTATTCATCCATGACACCCAATATCATCAAATGAATTCATAACAGTTATCCAATCATCCCCTTGAAACTAAAATTCTTCAAACCATTCACATGTTTCTATGAATAATGATACTTGGGGACTTCATCTAATCTTTATTAACATTATAAATTTTTCATCATATTGACATCAATGTAATCATCCAATTGTTTGGATCTTAATTTTCTGTAAATGATAATAATTTTATAAAAAATAAAATCCACTCAAAAAGTGGGATCTTCAACCCCCTCTACTCCCATGCACAGATGTTTCCATTCTCATTGGCCAAGAACCATTCTCGCTGATTTCTTGGCTCATGATGGCTCTTATAGAGTGTGGTTTCCTTCTGATCCCCGCATGTTTTCAAGGGTTGAGAAGGCCATGTATAAAACGTTGGTAGACTCTATGTTTTATCTATATGGCCAATTAAATACTTAAAAAATATCTGAGTATAGAAATAAAATTAAAATCTTCAGATAATATTCCATGAAAACCTTATCAATATATCTTCAACCATCCTTCATGCATAAATAATTATTTTTTTTCATTACCACCTTTTTATTATCATGAAATTTGAAATTCATATTACTCAGACATCATCAATCATCTATGAATTGTTGTAAACATTTTCCCTCCATTGAAACATTTTCTTTTCATTAATACCACATCAAAAAATAATAATATTTAATAAATAGAATTTTCCAATTGTGACATCTAATGGCATTAGATGAATCTATAACAATCCTTGGGCATCACCACTTCAACTTTCTACCCACCATACACAAATTGACACATTATAGGAAAAACATCAAAACCAAGACCAATAATCTCCCCCATTTTATTTTTATACCAATACATTTTTAACACATAATAAATGAATCAATATATGTGAATAATAATTTTCACCCCTTATTGGAAATCAAATAAAAAATATGTAGGGACTTCTCAAAAAACATTTTATCTTTCCTTTGAAGATTTTTTTTATGAATAATTTTTGAGAGAGGGATGATATCACATGGGGTTTTATATGAAATATCCTTTGATGAATAAACCCTATATCTACCTAGCTTAACCAAGTGTAAAAAAAGATATATATGACCAAGGTTTTCAATGTTATACATAAACAACCATTCATGTGAAATCATTCTTGTAATATATCCAACAATATTCAAAAGGTATTAACACAAAACTCCCCATATGTCTCATTCCATTACACCCCCTTTTTAGAAACATAAATGAATCCTTGTGGGTGACTAAAATAAGGATTTTTAATTTCTTGGTACAGTATGAACAACCATGTTCAGCCTTTGGGTATCAAATCTCTCCATAAGAACAACTTTAGTGAAGATATCTACTAATTGATCTCAAATTGGAAGAAATTCCAAACTAATGTCTCAATTGAAAACATTCTCCTTGATTAAATGAAACAAAATATAAATATTATTGGATCATTATTGTTTCATAGTATTTGTATAAAGATCGATTTAACATTGATTAACACAATGTATTTGGAGATGTTTTCCAATTTTAGCCATTAAATTATCCAATTATTTAATCATCAAAATTATTTGGGTGAAAGCACATTTAACAGTGACATATTTATCATCTATAGTACTCTATTTTACTAAGTTATTTTCATAAAGTGGTAGCTCACACAACTATCACTATATAATAAAATTCTACCTGTGGTGTACCTTCTATCATTACAGTCACCTGTCTGATTAGAAACTATATACCCACACAGATATATGATGTTTACTTTCTTTTAAAGACGCACATGATTTCTAGTTCCTTTGATATATATGAGAATTCTCTGAGTATGATTATGATGGGAATCTATTGAATCTCTCTGTTATTGATACAAAGACTCAAAACATGTATAATATCTAGTCTAGAAACTATGAGATAAGGTAGACTACTAATAAGAATTATAAATTCTCCTTGGTTAACACTATCCAATTTTTAATATTTAGATAGCTTCAGACCTACATGAACGGGTGTAGAAACAGGTGCTAATTCTTCAATTTCAAAATTTTACATCAATTCTGAAGAGTATATTTCTTAGGATAAGAAATTAAATGATTATTTTTTATATATTTGTAATTCCAAGAACTATCTCAGCTCACCCAGAATAAAAATCTCAAATTACTATTTTATTTGGATTTCAAAATCATGAAAAAAAAATTCATTATAATATAAATAAAATTTTATCATCGAAAATTAAAATAAATTAAGTGTAAATATCATAATTTCATTGATATATAAGTTTTTATCCACTTTTCTTTTAAAAAAATTATATCTTTCATGAAATTGTATAGATTTGACTACTAGGCCCTTGTGGCCTGTTTTAAGTCATTAAGAGCCTTCTCCAATTTTCATACTCTCATATCATTGTTTTTAATTAAAACCCCATCATGTGGATCAATATGTAAATCATATTTAGGCTCTACAATTTAGGAAAGTAAAAGGTTGGGTCCAAAGCCTCATTTATTATTAATGGAAAGAAAAGTCATCTTTAACTAGGTACAAGGAGACCAGACCGAACGCTCGTTGGGAATTTAGCCCATTACATGGCCCTTAGGCCCAATTGTTTTGGCCCAAATCCCATTCTTTGAATAGTAATGCTACAGTACTCATGCGGCTATTATACCGCACAGTACCCGCTGCTGCTACAGTCCCCTACCACCGCTATAGTTACCTGTCACCGCTATAGTGACCTATCGCCGCTACAGTACCCGTCATTGCTACAACTCCATTTAGGAAAATATATTTTACATCCATTTGATAAATGTTATGCTACATATAGTATACAATAACAATGAATATTATAATTACTTCCAGACATGAAACTGGAGAAACTGCTTCTTCAAAATTATAACCTTTTAATTATGAGTATTCTTTAAAAATAAATAAATATTTATTCTTGATGACCATACCCTAGACATTTAACATGTTTCTAAAGACCCACTAGGTTTCAATTATATTTTTATCTTTATGTCTTGGACCCTGATCCCATGTGAAATTGTTTTCAATTTGAATCAGCTCATAATTAATAGCCTCAATAATTTTTTATGTTAAAAGTAATATGTCACTGATTTAGGTTCAATTTTAGAAATAATAATTGTTTTAATTTTAATCCTCAAACATCTTTTAATTGGATCTAATGTGTTCTCATTTTATCTCATCCTTCTTCTGGTCTGTAGACATTCCAAATTTTTTCCAATGATATTTTTTATTTTCCTGTGATTCTTTAATCGTCTTTACTTTGGGTTTTTAGTTTTATAAATCTCCTATTAATTATATTTCTAATAGAAATCAACACTTATTTCATAGGGTTCAACATTATTATTTTTTCTAATTACTCATTAAAAAATCTTCTTATTATCAACATTATCTTCTTCAAAATTTGTTACATATAAATCATGCTTTGAGTATTTTTTTTACAATGTTTTTGAAATCATAATAGTCAACCATTTTGGGATGTCCCTTTTTCTAGCATTTATATCCTTTCCCATTAGAAGAATATCTAGGAAAAAAACCTTCAACAAATTTCTCATCAAATTTCCCAGATTTTTGTCACTGATATTTATGATATAAGGACTCCCAAATACTTGAATGTTCCCTATTGTATGTATTTTCCTATGCCACATTTCATATTAAGTCTAATTTTAATTTCTTATAAGAATAAATTAGTTTTAAATATGTATAGTAGTACATACTATGTCCCTCTAAAATAATTTTGATCCACCAAAATCATCAAGTATATTTCTCACCATTTCCTCAATTCTTCAGTTCATTATTTTAGCAAAACCATTTTGTTTTGGTATGTATGGAGTTCAATATTGATGTCTTATTCTATATTCATAAAGATAAGACTCTAAAATAATTCCATTATATTCCTTCCCCTTTCCAACTCTAAATTTCTTGATGTGAATATTGATATCTCTTTTAACATATATCATGTACATCTTTAACATATAAATTGCTTGTGACATGTGTTTTAAAAATAAAAATCCTAACATTTTTTTGAAATAACCAATGAATGTGATAGATTACACACAAAAATTTGAATATTGATGTCTGCTAGGTTTGAATAAATCATAACGAATAAACTATAAAGTCATTCTTCATTTTGTTAAAACTCTGTTATTGTTAGCTTGAACCATTTATCCTTCTGTCATATTATACAAACCTGATCACTATCTCAGGTTGAATGACGTAGATCTATGACAATATTTTGTTTAGATATCTTACTCAAATTATTTTGACTGATATAGATGTAAAGACCCGTAAATTTCAAGGGAATTTTTTTCTTAATTTTCTTATGGATTTTACGAATACGTAGTTTCTGACGGCACCTGATTCTGAGGCCCGGTGTGCCCGGAATCAATTTCTAAAGTTTAGATCGGGTATGTTCTGTGAACGAACGAGCGGGTTTTTCTAACTTTTGAACCGGTTCTCGGAATCAAAATCCGAGGGCACTGATGAAACCGTAGAGCCAGTTTTTTCTTAAGGAGACATTCATTGGAGTTTTTTTTGCTCATGAGGTGATGTTAAATAAATGAAGTGGTTTAATTAAAGAGTGAAATAAAATATGTGCTGAAATTTTATTTCTACTCTGTGTAATTATAACCTACGTGTGGAAGTTAAGGTGGGACCCACTAAATCCTAACTCCGCTTGATAGGATATTAGTGAGGTGGTACCCAAACGAGATCCACCTTTTCAATTTCCTCTAACCTCTCTTAAAGTTGGACAACCCCCCTTTATTTTGTAACTCACCCACTCTCCCTCCTTAATACATGTCAACCCCTCAAGTTTATGAGGAACCTTCCCTCCCTCTCTTTAATTAAATTCCAACGTGTTTAATTAATGAGGATCCTTCCTCCTTTTTAATGTTCCACCGCAGCGGATTAATTGGGTGGGGCCCTAGGTCATAAATCCCCCATTTATGACATGCGTGCCAACGGTGAACCCACCACTCCTATTTAAAGGAGGCTAGGGGAGGAGTTCTTGATGGGTTTTTCAAGCGGTGGAACGCTAGTAGCAAAGCATAGCGCCCAACACTTGGAGAGTTTTCCTTTTCCTCTAATGAAGAACAAAGAACGCCGACACCACCCTCAGCTTCATCCTTTCCGACGTTGACGGAGCGACGCCCGTCTACCACGACGTCGCCTATCGCGATACCGACGAACGCCTTCTTCGAGGTAGGGGTTTAAGTTAAAATTTAATAGATTAAATTTGTGCTTGCTTAGTCAAATTTGTTTTATTTTGGGCCGTCTATTATCATTTTAATGGGAGGAGGTCGGACCGCACGAACACAGTCGATCCTCCTCCCCCTTTGTTGATGTTCACCGTTGCGGTTTGGGACGGAGGCGGCACGGTGCAACGACACCGTGCGGGAATGAATAATATCACCGCGTTGTTGAGGCCGAAAGAGGTCGCGGACAGAGTGGGGCCACGGCAGAGGAGCGCGGCGCCATCGCGCTGTGCTGGAGAACCATGGAGTGCTGCGGCCGGGGCGGGCTGCGGTGGAGGGCCGTGGCGCCGTCGCGATGCGCCACTCAGACAAAGGCTGCGGCGGTGCAGGGAAGGGCGGCTGGAATCACCGGCCGCTGGCACTTGAGAGGGGCGAGACCACGGGGTCCCACGGCGGAGGCACTGGCCGGCCAACCGGGTCAGCCGTTCGGAGGAGGTCGGGGGTCATAACCCCCAGCGGCTGGAAGGCGCCCCCCCCCCCCCATGCGGGGGGGGGGGGGGGGGGGGTTTCTTCAATCAAGGGGGGCAGCCCCCCCCCCCCCCTTCTGCATCCACTCGGTCGGCACCGAGCTTCCCAGGCCGAACCAGCCGCACCGAGCCGCACCGCGCCGCACCCTAATGGGACGGACCTGGAGCCGGTTCAGTTCGACCCGGTTCGGGCTGACCCAGGGGGTTCTGGGTCGGGTCGGTCTGGGCCTAAACCCCCCTAAAATCGGGCAGGTTCGTTAAAATGCACATAACATGGGGGTCCGGACCTTTGATTGATGCACCGTCAGTTGCAATGAGATCCTTAGATTGAGAAGGTCGTTTTGGTATATTACACTTAGGGTTTTGGAGAAATTTGGGTATGACCGGGTTGGTTCGAACACGAAACCAACTGGGCACTCGGAGCATAAACGCTTATAACATGAGCTTCGGACGTCTGATTGACGTGCCGTCGACTTTTTTGGATTCCTCTTACTGAGATAGACCTTTTTGTTTACTCCAATCGAGGTTTGGATGCAGTTGGAGTACGGTCGGGTTGGTTTTGACTTAAAAACCAACCGGACCCCTGGAACGAAAAAGCCAATAACTCTCAGACCGGGCATCCGATTGACGCGCCCCCTGTCACGTTGAGTTCCTATTATCGAGATGAAACTTTGGGATACATCAACTCCGGACTATGTGTCAGTTGATGTATCGACTCCCTTGGCTCGTGGAGTGGACCCTCCCAGAATCGAGCATGCTGTGTGCGGGAACCCTAGAGCTAGCTGCGACTGCGACGATGATGACGACTGTACATGGATCCTCTGTGGGTTCGGCAGCGACGACGACTGTTCTGAAATCCAATGTGGGTTCGACAGTGATGACTACTATTCTTGTATCCTATGTGGGTCTGGCAGTACGTGACTACTGTTCTTGTATCCTACGTGGGTCCGGTAGTATTTGACTCTGTACTTGTATCCTACGTGGGTCCGACAGAGTGGTTGGTCTTGTATCCTTTATGGGTCTGACAGCTTATCTAGTCTTGTATCCTACATGGGTCCGACAGCTTAGATGAATCAGTGGCTACATCTGATCATCTCTATCACCTTACGAAGAAGTATACCTATGTGAGATGAGTCTTGACTTTCAATCATTATCTTCGATATGATTGACTTGCTTTCATATGTGGATTGGGTTGTGCTTTCCTGTGTGGATTGGGTTGTGCTATCCTGTGTGGACGTGATCTAACTTGAGCTCGGATGTTTAATTCGAACCGAAATTGGTGACTTAGGTATATGTATGGGCATATAACTATGTAAAGTTGGTTGTTACTTCGTGATTGTATCTTTCCTTTGTGGATTATACTTCATGGATTCTGACAGACTTTACTGGGTCTCAGGTTCCCTACTGAGTAGCGTATACTCAACCCTACATGGGCTATGCCCGCACTACGTTGTGTTGGATGCAGACGACAGACAGCGCTGATCGTGGTTGAGGATTGTGGAGCAAGTCGATACCTGGAGGTGGACCACTGGGCGGGACGTACACGGAGTAGACAGATAGACCCGAGGAGCTGAGGAGGCTATCTGTACCCACCCTTCTGGTGGGATTTCCAGTGGATGGCTCAGTATTGCTACATTACATTCTAGTTGTTGTACTTTCTTTATAGTTGTACTTTACTTTCAGTTGGGTTTGTATTCTGGCCCATTTACTTTCTATCGCTTACAGTTGTATCTAGTTTACATAGTATTTACTTTATCTTGCTTACTCTGTGGTGTTTGTTTACTTTATAAAGGCAATGCCTTCCCTTTTTTGGGGGTTTACGCCTTTGGTGATAGTCTCCAGCCCCTTGCCTATGGAAGGCGGGCTTGGGGTAGTCACGGCACGGGCCCCGAGGACGGGTCGTGACAAATTGGTATCAGAGGAGTTCGGTTCTACCGCAGAACTCAGGACTGATCTTTCTTCTATGAGAAGCAATATTGTTAAGGGTATTGAGCGTGGTTATCAGTACAGGGAGTCCAGTGTTTGTGCGGCGGCCGACGTATCCATACACCAGGACCCTGACTTCTGATTTCCGACTCATTGAATGAAAACATTGATTGCATGTATGTTTCAAAAGTTTTCGTTGTGATTACTTTATGTCAGCTCACCAGGTATACTGTTTTGATCTTGGTGCACCTGTTTCTTTTCAGGATGGCCCCACGACGGTAGCCAGTTAGGGTTTCGAGCTTTGTGCGAGATGACATCCCACCGAGAAATGAGGCATCGATACAGGGCCCTTCTACAGTGGAGGCAACGGCGGTACCCCTACCTGCAGAGCCACCGATGCCACCAGCCCCAGCCGCTGAGAGTGCACGTCGCCTTAGTGCACTGCACGAGTTTCACCATCAGAGACCCCCCAGGTTCCACGGGGAGACGGACCCTCAGGCAGCTGAGGATTGGCTTGAGGTTGTTTTATGAGTTTTCAGGTTAGTAGGGACACCAGCTGACCTCATGGTGATCCTTGCAGCGAGTCTCCTGCACACAAAAGCAGGCAGATGGTGGAGCCTGATGCTCCAAGTGCATGACGAGGCATCTCTCCTCTGGACAGACTTTGAGAGCCTCTTATACTTAGAGTTCGTCCCAGCCACCCTACGTGTGGTGCACATTCAGGAGCTACTACAGCTGCAACAGGGCAGCATGACGGTAGCCCAGTACTCGGCGAGATTTACCGATCTCTCGCGCTATTCGATGGACATGGTACTGGACCCATTCTTCTGGGCCCAGACCTTCGAGTAGGGACTGAGGCTTGAGATCAGGGCATCGATGATCTCCCTCATCATTCCGACACAGGCAGGATTACTGGAGCTAGCCCTTCTCGTAGAGAGATTTCTTGCTGATCCTACACCAGTAGAGAGACCTACCGCAGGGCGGCACGTAGTAGAGTCTTCTGCAGGTGGCAGCTGACGGATGTCATAGGGGTCTAGGTGGACCAGACCATTAGGCGGAAAACCTTAGGACACTGGCTCAAAGGTGCGGGGCACACGGCGCAGAGCTATTCTTATGAAGAGCAGACAGTGCTACGCATGCGTCAGGGAGGGCCATATGGCTCATGACTGCCCGAACCTCCATGCAGAGGAGCAACAGACGATTGAGGGACCACCCAAGCAGAGGCAAGGGGTCGACTGTGGCGGTCCGCAGGGAGTCGGTGGACGAGGCAGAGGAGCTGGCTGAGCATCAGGTGGTGGGCGATGCTTTGAGGCTCTACCACCACCACCACCAGGAGGTCCACCCCGACCACAGGGTGCTGGCGGACAGAGGCAGGCTCAGCTTCAGGCAGTGGAGGCCTGTGACCATGGCGCACCAGAGATGATTAGAGGTACAATCTTTGTCTACTCCACCCTTAATGCAGTTCTTATAGACACAGGAGCAAGTAATTCTTTCATTTTCGATGCCCTTGTTCGGAGCTCAGAGATTCCGATGGAGCCATTGGCTCGATCCGTACGGCTAGAGACTCCTATGGGAGCAGACTCGATGATTACGCACTAGTGTAGGTAGTTTGATCTTACTCTAGGAGGTGAGATCTTCGTCTGGGATCTTCTTGTAGAGGCATCGAGGCCTTACGATGTCATCTTGGGCATGGATTGGTTATCTACAGTCCATGCTCAGAACGACTGTATTAGGTGCATGGTGTGGTGTGTTCACACCGATGGGAGCAGGTTCACCTTCACAGATGAGAAGGGAGACTTTGCAGTGCAGGATGGACTCACGTAGAGGAGAGGACAGCCGATCACTCATGAGTTGGCTAGCCTCATCCTAGGAGAAGTTGACGTGTGGAGTACGAGTTTTCCTATAGTGGTGGATCAGTATGCGGATGTTTTCCCTGACGAAGTTCCAGGAATACCTCCACGCAGATTGGTAGACTTTTATATTGACATGTACCCCAGGATAGCCCCGATATCCACCCCAGCATATCGGATGGCTCCTGCTAAGCTTCGAGTGCTACGGGTACAGCTGGAGGACTTGCAGGGTAAGGGATTCATCTGACCCAGTGTTTCACCCTAGGCTTCCCCGATTTTGTTCACCAAGAAGGCGGGTGAGAGCATGCGACTGTGTGTCAACTATTGTCACCTGAACCAGTTGACTTTGTGGAATAAGTATCTTCTACCGAGGATTTTCGACCTCTTCTATCAGCTCAAGGGAGCATGGTGTTTCTCAAAGATAGACCTCAGGTCAGGCTATCATCATCTCAGAGTTCGGGACGAGGACGTGAAGAAGACGGCCTTCAGATGCCGGTATAGCCACTGTGAGTTCTTTGTTATGCCTTTCAGTGTAACCAACGCTCCAGCATTGTTCATGAGTCTCAGGAACATGATCTTCTAGCCTTACCTCGATCGATTTTTCGTGGTCTTCATCGATGACATATTGATATACTCGACCACTGAGGAGGAGCACGCCTACCACTTGCAGGTTGTACTGGACACACTCTGAGAGCACCAACTTCATGGTAAGATCTCGAAGTGTCATTTTTGGATAAGTGAGGTCCACTTCCTAGGACACGTCATCTCTAAGGTGGGAGTTGCGGTGGATCCGGTGAAAATCGAGCCAGTTCTAGATTGGGAGCCACTCAGGTGCGTGACAGAGGTACGGAGTTTCCTAGGACTTGCTGGATACTACCGGAGGTTTGTGCCAGACTTCTCCATAGTTGCAACTCCACTTTCAGCTTTGATGAAGAAGGGGAAACCCTTCGTGTGGTTAGATAGATGTCATCAGAGATTCCAGGAGCTGAGACAAATATTGACCAGCAAACCCATCTTGAGGCTACCGGAGGAGGGAGTAGGATATATAGTCTACTGCGATGCATCAGGGACTGGACTCGGATGTGTCCTGATGTAGGAGTGGGCAGTGATCACCTATGGATCATGACAGTTGAAGCAGCATGAGCAGAACTACGCTACCCATGACCTGGAGTTAACAGCGGTGGTCTTCGCTCTGAAGATGTGGAGACACTATCTAATGGGAGAGCGCTTTACTGTCTATTCTGACCACCAGAGTCTCGCGTACATCTTCTCATAGAAGGACCTGAACCTGAGATAGTGGATATGGATCGAGTTCCTCCAGGACTCTGACTTTGAGATAGTCTATACTCCTGGAAAGGGGAACGTAGTAGTCGAAGCTCTCAGCAGGAGGATGGGCATTCAGATACATGGGGAGACGACAGAGCAGCTAGCCTCTTTGTAGATATCCTTCATGGATAGAGATGAAGCAACCTTTCTATAGTCACTCAGAGTCACTCCTCCACTACTATAGCGGGTCAGAGAGGCACAGCGTGGGGATGTTGACTGTGAGACGCAGCGTGCACAGATATCCTCAGGACAGGAACCTGATAGATTCTCTATAGGAGGAGAGCACGACGTCCTTTTCAGAGGATGTACCATGGTACCAGCTGCTTTACAAGAGAAGGCGATGAGGGAGTTTCACACTTCCCTTTTATTGGTACATCCAGGAGTGGTGAAGATGTACCAGGATCTCAGACGACAACACTGGTGGTCGGGTATAAAGAAGGTTGTAGCAGAGTTCGTTTCTCATTGCCTCACCTGCCAGTAGGTGAAGGCGGAGCACCAGGTACCAGAAGGCTTGGTACAGCCCTTGGAGGTCCCGGAGTGAAAGTGGGATGGGATATCTATGCATTTCGTGACTGGACTACCACGTAATTCCAGAGGTCATGACTCCATTTGGGTGATTGTCGACCGACTCACCAAGTCAGCCCACTTATTAACCATCAGAGAGCAGGGATCAGTGGAGAGCATGGGACGCCTCTACATTCAGAAGATTGTATGGCTTCATGGTGTGCCATCATCTATCGTCTCCGGTCGAGATGCTCGCTTTACTTCCCGGCTTTGGAAGGGGTTGCAGGAGGCATTCGGGACCCAGCTACGTCTGAGCACCGCCTTTCACCCTCAGACAGATGGTCAGACGGAGAGGACCATTCAGACTCTCAAGGACATGCTCCGTGCATGTGTCCTCGACTTTGGTAATAGCTGGGAGGATCACCTACCCTTGGTGGAGTTTTTGTACAATAACAGCTACCACTCCACCATCGGGATGGCACCATACGAGGAATTGTTCGGACGACCTTGCAGGTCACCTCTGTGCTGGACAAACCCTGGGGAGTCAGCACTTGTGGGACCAGAGATGGTCCAGGTCATGACAGATAAGGTCCAGGTAATCCAGGAGTGGATGAGGACAGCTCATAGCTGACAGAAGTCTTATGCTGACAGGAGGCGGAGACCACTGGAGTTCGAGGATGGCGACCACGTTTTCTTGCGGGTCTCACCTCGGCGTGGATTACGGAGATTTGGTCAGGGTGGCAAGTTATCTCTACGCTTCATCGGACCATTCCAGGCTCTCAGTAGGATGGGTGAGGTGGCCTATCGCTTGGCTCTACCACCTCAGTTGCACCAGGTGCACAACTTCTTCCACGCATCTCACCTGAGGAGGTACATGCACGACCAGACACATCTCATCGACCATGGGGAGATGGACATTGATGACAGGGTGACTTTTGCGGAGGTCCTGGTGGAGATCGAGGATCGACAAGAGCAGGTCCTATGTGGGCATTCAATTACTCTAGTTCACATCAGGTGGTATAACGGGAACCTCCAGGAGAGCACTTGGGAGCGGGAGGCTCAGATGCATACTCAGTACCCTCATTCGTTCCCCTAGTTTGTGATGTATCTTTACGGGGACGTAAAGCCCTGAGGTGGGGGTAATGTAAAGACCCGTAAATTTCAAGGGAATTTTTTTGCTAATTTTACTTGGGATTTTAAGAGTACGAATTTTCTGACGGCACCTGATTCCGAGGCCCAGTGTTCCCGGAATAAATTTCTGAAGTTTAGCTCGGGTACGTTTAGTGAACAAACGAGCGGGTTTTTTTAACTTTTGAACTGATGCTCGGAATCAAAATCTGAGGGCACCAATGAAACCGTAGTGCCGGTTTTTTCTTAAGGAGACTTTCACTGGAGTTACGTTTTCTCGGGAGGTGATGTTAAATAAATGAAGTGGTTTAATTAATGAGTAAAATAAAATATGTTCTGAAATTTTATTTCTAATCTGGGTAATTATAACCTATGTGTGGAAGTTGAGGTGGGACCCACTAAATCCTAACTCTTCATGATAGGATATTAGTGAGGTGGGCCCCACACGAGCCCCACCTTTTTAATTTCCTCTAACCTCTCTTAAAGTAGGAAAACCGCCCTTTATTTTGTAACTCACCCACTCTCCCTCTTTAATACATGTCAACCCCTCGAGTTTATGAGGAACCTTCCTACCCTCTCTTTAATTAAATGCCAATGTGTTTAATTAATGAGGATCCTTCCTCCTTTTTAATGTTCCACCACAGTGGATAAATTGGGTGGGGCCCTATGTCGTAAATCCCCTATTTATGACTTGTGTGCCAATGATGAACCCACCACTCCAATTTAAAGGAGGCTAGGGGGAGGAGTTCTGGAAGGCTTCTTCAAGTGGAGGAATGCTAACAGCGAAGCACGGCGCCCATCACTTGGAGAGATTTCCTTTTCCTCTAACGAAAAACTAAGAACACTGACGCCACCCTCGGCTTCATCATTTCCAACGTTGACGGAACGACGCTCGTCTACCGTGACGTTATCTACCGTGACACCAAAAAATTCCTTCTTCGATGTAGGGTTTTAAGTTCAAATTTAAAGGATTAAATTTGTTCTTGCTTCGTCAATGTTGATTTATTTTGGGCCGCCTGTTATCATTTTAACGGGAGGAGGTTGGACCGCATGAATACGACCGATCCCCCTCCCCCTTTGTTGATGTTCACCATTGCAGTTTGGGATGGAGGTGGCGCAGGGAAACGACACCACGTGGAAATGAATAATATCACTGTGCCATTAAGGCCGGAAGAGGCAGCGGCCGGAGCGGGGCCACTGCGGAGGAGCGCGGCGCCGTCGCGCCATGTCGGAGAACCATGGAGGGCTGCGGCCGCCGACGCTTCGGAGGGGCGGGACCGTGGGGTCTCGTAGTGGCGGCACGGGCCGGCCAACCGGGATGTCCATTCGGAGGAAGTCGGGGCTCGTAACCCCCGGCGGCTGGCAGGCGCACCCCCCCCCCCCCCCCGCTCCGCATCTGCTCGGCCAACACCGAGCCGCCCAGGCTGGACCGGCCGCCTGCGCCGGCTGGTCCGGGCCGCACCAGCCAGGCCGAGCCGTTCCCTAATAGGCCGGACCCGGACCCAGGTCAGGTCGACCCAGTTCGGGCCGACCTAGGGGGTTCTGGGTCGGGTCGGTCCGGGCCCAAACCCCCCTAAAATCGGGCAGGTTCGTTCAAATTCCCATAACTTGGGCTACAGATCTCTGATTGATGCACCGTCAGTTGCGATGCGATCCTTGGATTGAGATTGTAGTTTTGGTATATTACACTCCAGGTTTTGAAGAACTTTTCATATGTCCGGGTTGGTTCGAACATGAAACCAACTGGGCCCTCGGAGCGGAAACGCTTATAACTTGAGCTCCGGACATCCGATTGACGGGTCGTCGACTTTGTTGGAATCCTCTTAGTGAGACGGACCTTTTGGCTTACTCCACTCGAGTTTTGGATGTATTTGTAGTATGGTAGGGTTGGTTTAGGCTTAAAAATCAACCAGGCCCCTGGAACAAAAAATTCAATAACTCTCAGACCGGGCATTCGATTGACGCGCCGTCTGTCACGTTGAGTTCCTATTTTTGAGACGGAACTTTGGGATACATCAACTCTAGACTACGTGTCAGTTGATGTATCGACCCCCTTGGATCATGGATCAGACCCTCCCAGAATCGATCATGCTGTGTGCGGGAACCCTGGAGCTGGCTGCGACTGCGACGACGATGACGACTGTACTGGGATCCTCCGTGGGTTCGGCAGCGACGACGACCGTACTGAAATACTATGTGGGTTCAACGGATATGACTACTATTCGTGTATCCTATGTAGGTCCGGCAGTATGTGACTATTGTTCTTGTATCCTACGTGGGTCCAGCAGTATTTGAATCTGTACTTGTATCCTACGTGGGTCCGACAGAGTGGCTAGCCATGTATCCTTTGTGGGTCCGACCGCTTAGTTGGTCTTGTATCCTATGTGGGTCTAACATATTAGATGAATTAGTGGCTATATCTGATCATCTCTATCACCTTACAAAGAAGTATACCTGTGTGAGCTGAGTCTTGACTTTCAATCATTATCTTCGATATGATTGACTTGTTTTCCTATGTGGATTGGGTTGTGCTTTCTTGTGTGGATTGGGTTGTACTATCCTGTGTGGGCGTGATCGAACTTGAGCTCGGATGTTGGATCTGAACCGGAATTGATGACTTAGGTATATGTATGGGCATATACCTAAGTAAATTTGGTTGTTACTTTGTGATTGTATTTTTCCTTTGTGAATTATCCATCGTGGATTCTGGGAGACCTTCGGGGGTCTCGGGGTCTCTACTGAGTAGCGTATACTCACCCATGCACGGGCTATGACCACACTACGTTGTGCTGGATGCAGACAACGGACAACGCTGATCGTGGTTGAGACTTGTGGAGTAAGTCGGTACCTGGAGGTGGTCCACTGGGTGGGACGTACATGGATCATATGGCTGGACCCGAGGAGTTGAGGAGGCTATCTGTACCCACTCTTCAGGTGGGATTTCCAGTGGACGGCTCAGCATTACTACTTTACTTTCCAGTTGTTGTACTTTCTTTTTAGTTGTACTTTACTTTCAGTTGGGTTTGTATTCTGGCCCATTTACTTTCCAGCACTTACAGTTGTATCCAATTTACTTAGTATTTACATCAGCTTTCTTACTCTGTGGTGTTTGTTTACATTATAAAGGTAATGTCTTCCCTATTTTGGGGGGGGGGGGTTACGCCTTTGGTGCTAGTCACCAGCCCCTGGCCTATGGAAGGTGGGTTTGGGGTACTCACGGCACGGGCCCCGAGGACGGGTCGTGACAATGGACATTCCTTAAATTTCATATAATTGTTTCTTATTTTTCAATGAGAAAATAGGAATTACTGGGGTTTATAATTAGAAATAAATTTCCACGGGTTCTTTTTCCTCTTACATCAATTTTTCCATCAAAATTTTTCTTGATTAGACAACTATTATTATTGAAGAGGATCTCATTTCCTTAATCATGTTACTGAATTACACTTAATAAGTTATTTTTGAGTCCATTAATAAATAAAAACACATGTGAATTATGTCAGGATGGTTTAATTTTAGTTAAACTAACTCCATTAATTTTTATCAATCTCTCATTTTAAAATGCCTGAACACATCAAACAATTTCCTCAACATTATTTGGTATCATGGTATCACCTATCATATATAAAGATTAACCACTATTAGGAATCCAGGGTCTCCCATTTTGTAGGACTTTAAATATACTTCAATAACCAAATATTTTTCATTCATTCTTTTATGTTGAATCTTATAATTTTTTGGAATTTTTTATTATTGTTCATAATGAATAGTCAGAAAACGTTCATCATAATGATCTTCCTGGTCAAACCTCCCACATAGTTCCAAAAGATATTAAAACCTATTTTTATTGGAAATAACACAAGATGTTTCCTTATTTTTTTGTATTCTAGAAATTTTATTTCTTATGCTATCTCATTGACTCCCCCTAAATTGATTCCATCTTTGATTAACTAAGGGATAAATGTTGTTCAAGAATACAAAAGCATTGTGTCAATATGTTCCATAACACCAAAATTTGCCTCTAAATTTTGAGCTTTCAAAAAACTATTGAGTTTTTTATTTCAGAATAGAAACTCCCCTATTTTCAGAGGTTTGATGGAACCCTGCTTCTTATAAGCATTCTCTGTTACTCTAATTGAATAACATATCCTGAGAGATCTTTTCTCTACCAATTCTTTCCCATAATTTATTATTAGTCCGACACTATTAGGTTATATGAATTTATTATTTTCATATTTAATAGGTTGAGATATTACATGATAATTATTAAAACATTTATGGTATGATTCAGATGATTCATATTTTCTTTAAACATCATTAGAATAATAAATCATGAAATTTACATACCTCTTCTTAGACATGGGGGATATTTTCTCATATTTTTTATGATGTTATTCCCGTGTAGACATCTATGTTTTATGCTTCTCTTGTAATTCATTCTTGTTCAGTCACATTTATCTTGAGAAGATTAATCTCCTCAATGTATTCATATTCATTGTTGAGAATCCCATATTCAACCTTCTTTAGTCTATCAAAATCCATAATAGATAATATTATTTCATTATTGAGACTAGAGATTTTTTCTAGATAGACATATAGTTCTCCTTTCATCGTTTGAATCATATAAACCTCATCTCCCCCTTCTTCTTGATTACTAGGACTTTCAACATTATGTTTAAAATGTTCCAAAATGTTATTTTCATTCCTATAATTTTCTTTATTTGATTCTTCACTTATAGAATAACTACATTCATTCCATTTTCTCATCATTCTTACATATTTCATTTTAAAAGATTTATTTTTTTTCTTTTATTAATTATTATAGAATTTTCAATATTTTCTTTTTGACTTCCACTTTGATTTTTTTCATATTCTTCATCATATTCCATATATTTTTTCTTCATTGGATAATTTATATAAAAATGTCCAATACATCTACAAATAAATAATTTAATTGAAATATTTTCTATGTACCTCCCCTTTCCCTTTTCATGATTTCTAGATATGAGATATATGATTTTATTGTGACTCTCATCACTGTCATCATCTTAATATGAATGACTTTGGGGATGGATCATTTATTCTTCATTTATATTAATTTTTTCAATCCATTGAAATCCATTTCATTATTTTCCTTTTCCTTGAACACTAGGTATTTTCTTATCTCATAATTTTTGAGAGTATGTTTCTGTTCATTCAGGGATAGGTATAATGATAAAATATTTATATCAAACATATATATAAATTTTATCATTAAAATTTTCACCACAGTTGAATCATCTAGTTTTTCACCCAAAACTATGATATGGATAAACATTTGATTTACCCTTCTAAAATAGCTATCTGCATTTTAATCTTCATCTATTCATACATTTTAAAATTTGGCCCTCTAAATTTGTAATTATATTTCTTTGTTTTTTATTTTACTTCATATATATTCTCAAGTTTGTCCCACATTTCCTTAACAGTCTATAATTCCATCAAATTTTTGTATACTATTTCTGATAAAGATGATAGAATATTATTCCATGAATTATGATCAATCTCATGATTTATCTTGTCATAAAAAGTCATGGCCTCATCTCTTATCATTAATGGATATCCAATAGTGAAAATGTCACTCACTTATATACCCAATGATCACATTTATGGTATTATTTGATTCATCTACCCATAAAAATTCTACCCATGAAAACACAGAACCCTTCTTCAAGTTAATGAAATTTGTATCTCCGTAGTATAATTCCAAAGTGAGAAACTTGAGTAACATAGTTTTCTCAAATATTACTTGTGAAGCACCAGTACAGATCCAGTGAGATGGGGTGGTGAATCTATGGTTACATTTTTTAATTCCTTTTCAATTGAACCTCTATGGCCGGTCAAAGCCTCAATATCTCATTCAATGATGTACCACTTCTCTTGTATGAAATAAAATAAAATAAATGAAAAGAACACAAGGAGTTTTACAAGGGTTGAAAAAATCCTACTCAATATCATGATCAATATGTAGTTGTTTCATAGATTCTCTTATAAAAATATGTTTTTAGAAAGTAAAAGTTCTCAAAGATTTTCACACAAGATTATATAGTTAAAATCCACAACTTGTAAAGGATATATGATGAAGAATATCCTCTTTTTTATTGATGATGGATAATATCTCAAATGGTTATGTAATCACATTTGTTTAAAAACATACACTATATACTATTCATTTATCCCTTCCTTGAGTAATTATACATTCAAAAATTTAATTTCCTCCTCCTCTTTTTATGCACACACTATCCACATTTATATTTTATTTTTCTTTTATTTTATTTTTAACATTATTAGATGATATTATTTTCTCTATGGAAGTACGCCACAACCTTCATTCATGGCCTTTGTTTAAGTAGTAGTTTCATGGGGATCCTTTTTCCTTCGTGAATGTTTAATCTTTATGGTGGATACTTATTATAACCCCTTGTTCACATAGTGAATATTCTACTAATCTTTTACAAGCATGTTATTCGGTTGGTGACAACTAGTAGATAAACTAGTAGGTTATCGGGCAATATGAATGTATTCAAAGAACCAAGTTCTTAAAAAAGAACTTTTTTAGAGTTATAACTTTTTTTATTTCTATTGGGATACACCTTCTTTCATGTTTAAGCCATAGGCTTCACGGAACACACATCACTTCATAAAAGAGATCATGGTTTCTCTGTTCTTCAAGACCTGTCACAAAATGATGATACGTTGCCACTCCCTCAGTTAATGGCTCTACAATTTTTATATGAAATGATCACCACCTCATTACACCTTGTTAGAGATTCTTTTTAAACCTCATTGAAGACTCTATCTACATTCCACATTTAATTTTGTAAATGGAAATCTCATGTCAATAGGGGAATTTCAAATGTTTTCCAAAACATTTGGATTCTTCAAAAATTTCCTTTGTTGTGAGTTCTACTCATGAATATGATCAGGATCAGAAGATTCATATCTTATGAGAGAATGAAGGAAATCCCATTCTCAAATAGACTCCTAAAACTGCATTTTCATTTCAACCATATCACATTCTTCAAACTCTATGCATGAATATAAGAAGCGATATGTCATTCATGTATTCAATTCGATCAAACGACCATCATATTGATGTAATGGTATTTGAGGATGGCTTATGATTGATCATGGTTCTTCGATCAGTGCTCAAGCATACTATATATCCTCAAATAAATCTAACTATGGAAGATGATCTAAGAGATCGATCAAATGACTTAGATCATGTTTCACCTCGCACTGTGGCACCACCTCTACACCCATGGGTTGATGAGGGCATGGTCCAATTTTGTCAACTATGTCCTCTAATGGCTTGGCCATGGATGAATCCTCTAGAGCATGGTATATCTCTGAGTCCCACATGTGCTCAAGGGTTTATTTTTCCTTGTATTCCATGTTGTTTGGCTCTAGTTTTTTGTATTCATATCGTTTATGTTATATATTTTATTAGGAATATGATTTTGGTAATTCCTAGTTTTCCAATCATAAAGATGTTGAAAAATTTGTGGTACCAATGGAGAAATTATTTTTTACTTTCACAATGTTAAAATGAAAATATTAATTTTTTCATTGGAAGTTAGTTACATTATTCTCTTTATTACCAAATATAAAACATCCAGTAGTTCCCATAAGATAGTCCCACATGTGTCTCTCCCCACATTTTTTATAGAAAAGAAATTGAATATTCTTTAATTTATCACCTTCATCACCTAAACATCAATGAGAATAAATATATCTCTTCATTCATGTGTTCAAAAACATAACTATGTCCACTATTTAAATCAAAATTCTTGTTAAACAATTTTGAATAATCGCATGATTTTTAACTCCATCTCATATTCTAAAATATTTCTCATTGGGAGAATACCCAGATTGTCCATGGAATTCATTATTTCTATCTTTGTTACTTCAGTCATTTACCATTAAAAAAAATTAAATGGTTTAATTTGAGTGATGAAAATTTAACATCTTAAGATAATTATCATAAATTATCTCATATAAATATCACCCTAAAAATTAATTACTCTTTAAAACCATCACACTAGATTTGAGATTAACCAAAATCTCTCTTGGAATAATCTTAGGTTTTTTAGGATCAGTTCTCTCATACTTCTTATCATAATTAATTAATATAAAAATAATTGATAGTGTTTTAGAAAAATAATGTTATTGAAAATAATATATCCCATGAAGTGTCAAGGCAGGTGTGTAGTGGGGCCTATTTTTTATAAACCATGTGACGATTGAGAAAATATTGAATTTTCCCAATTTATAGTTACTACCCATAGGTATATTTTTTCATCATAATTAACCAACATGTAGTATCTTGTTATGGATAACATTTCATTTAGAAATAGAAAATAGTTACTATACCAAAATTCTTTGATGATATAAAATACATAGAATGATCTTGTAGACATATCTGATGGGTTTTCTCTAATGATCTCTTATCTTAAGTCTCAAAAAATAAATAAATAACCAAAAAATAACTACACAAATATGATAAAAATATATTCACCCGAGGTAAAAATATTTCTACTTGATGTTACTGTTAATTTTTAAACATTAAATCTCATAAAATCTCAGATAACACAGAGAAAGATTTTGTATATTGTCTCTAAGGACCAGTTACATAGGAAACATAATTTACAAAATATGTGAACAATGATTTATAATAAAACTCATCTATACCACCTTTTAGACTTCCCATATTTTATACTTATATTAATAATGTAGATAAGGGAGACATATAAATGTGGTGAGGTCAAATAGTTAGTATCAAAAACATTTCAACATGTTATCAAGGGTTTCATTATAAACATATCAGAAAACATGAAAATATAGAAATTTATTTTTTAAAAACATTGGACAATAAGAATTGTTTCTAAATTAGGAATCAAGGACATATGATCATAAAATATATAAAATGTACCATGACAGAAGTTTTTGATATAATCATGGAAACTTGGAATAACTAAATGATATCACGTGATCATGGAATCATAAATACGAAGCGATAAAATATATTATTTCATCATAAACATAAGTCAAGGAACATAACCAATAAAACATAACATAGTGTTCTTAGGATAACCTCTCGTTCACCACAAGTATAATTAATGGTTAAATAATAATATATTATATCATTGTCTACTTAGGCTAACTACCCAAGAACCGTAAGTATAAGTCAATGATCCCCACTAAGGCAACATAACGTAATGTGCTTAGGCTAAACACTCTTTCACCATACATAGTATCTCAAAGCATGTAAACATTACCAAATTATATAGATGATATCTGATAACACCCTTAATTCTCATAAAATATACATGAATATGTTTTCCACATGATAAAAATAAACCATACAAAAATAAAGTGTATGATAAACACCTAATTAAGAAGTTGGTTTCATAATCATATATCAACACAAAATAAATGGAAATATAATAATATTTATCTAGATATAAAGAATATAAATCATATTGGATGTTAATATATCTATTATTTGACACTTATATTGATCATAATGTTCAAATATATGAAAATTCATGAGAAGAATCAAGGAGATGTATGAATAAAAATTAACCGTATAGGTGATGGTTTTAAAAATATGTAATAAATCCATTAAGGTAATATACTAAATATTATTTTACTTTAAACCATAGTATAACCTATATAATTATCCATAAAATAGTTTTGTTCTTGATGTTATTCATGGTTAAAAATATTTTATAGAGGTGACACTTAACATGAAATAAGAAATTAGAAAGTTCCCTTAAGTATGATGTCCATAAAAGAGGGAATTATAAAAGGTATATAAACATGTATTATCCATAAAAAAAGGTAAAGTAAAATGTACATTTATTTAAAGAACATATATATATAAATTTTAGGAAATACCTGAGATTAATAATTTTTATAATTGAGAATAAGAAATAGAACATGTAACTAAAAAGTAATAAGGATGGCTCTGAAGATTCCCTTTTAGGTTTTAACATTCCTTAGTTTAAATCCCCTTAAATAAAAAAGGTAACAAATATCATTTTAAAATAAGATAAAATATATAATAAGGTCACCAAAGATAACATATAAATAGGTTTCCAAAAATAATGGATTATAGTAGTTGGAATATAAAAATATATACAAGGAGAGGGAAATCATTAATAAAGATAATCAAAATTATTCTACACTGTTCCACACATTTATTTTGAAAATTTTCAAGAAGTTGGAATATTTGAATCATTAGGTTTAATTTCCCAAGGAATAAAGATATAGTTTAATATATAATCATAGTGAGGGTGAAGCCAATAATTAATGAGTGAAATAAAATATAATGAATTATATGTAAAAGAAATTGGGTTTGAGTTAACAAAACCCTTAAAACATCATAATCATTCAAATTAAAAAACCATGGTTGGTATAAATATATATTAATTTTTAAATTAAATATATTTTATAGTTTTTTTTTGACTTTAAAAATTCATTTTAAAATACATGCACCATAATATTAAACAAATAGTGAATACAGATCATATCTCAATGAAACAATAATGAGATAAAAAACCCTTACATAGTGTCCTAATTCATTTAGCATGTGAAGTTGTCATCATGAATAATCAAAAAAATTTATTTTAAAAAATACTTATGATATTTATTAAAATCTATTTCATATCCTATGGTATATCAATTACCATATGTTTCTTATTTTCTATATATTTGTTTTTCTCATTTTGGTTACTTAAGTTGGTCTCCTCAATTACTCCACAACTCTCATGGAACATTGAGATTTTTAAAATATTTTGTAAAATAGATTTATAATATATATAATTTTATATGATCATATCCTATATTATTCAAATATCAAAAAATACATATTGTTCTATATTCTTTGAAAATGGACTAAAAATTAGAAAGGATCTGTGCAATGTTCATGTAATACTGTCAAATTTATTGTAATGATTAATTATTAATATTATCTATAAATTGTGAAATACTATAATTAATTATTAATAATAGTTTTATAAATATAAATTTTATTCATTATGTTAATTATTATAGTCATCAATGTTTGGCGGTAGTGGAAAAATGAGAAATAACTATCTTTGGAGATGATAGTTTTCACTTACACAAACGATACTCTCGTTTTTTTATAAATATGAAAGGGGTATAAAATAAAAAAAATAATTTCATTATAATAAAAATTTTATGGAAATTATAATTTTTTTATTAGATAAATCTTTTGAATCATCAATGAAAATAATATTTGAAAAAAACCCACCATTCATGGAGGCATTAATCAGCATAATACATTACAACATCTTGATTTCTTAAATGATTTTATAGGGTGGAAACAAATTGAAATTATATTAGAATAAAAAAATTAATAATAAAATTGTAAATATTTTACAATATCTTCATGAATATAGTATTTATGATGCGGTATAGTAATATTAAGAAGAATAGACTTTATAGTAAGAAATACTCATGTACAGTGATTAAACTATCTCTTGAATGTCTTATTTTAAATATAACTCTTATAAAAAATTCGTGAGTCTAGGGGAAAATGGATGATATATATATATATATATATATATATATATATATATATAATAGGTTAATTGGGTATAGTCTCAAGATAAATAGAAACAAATAGTAGTATGTAATTTGTGGTGAGAGGAGACTTTTTATAAGTGTTGTATAAATAAATTTTTGTAAGTACTGAGTAAATAACAATGACTCCATGAAACTATTAAAGAGATAATGGATCTTAATGTGTTACATAATTTATTCGATATGGGTTTGGTTCAATAAATATTCAACCATGTATTTAAAAGCTTATTCTAATAATCTTTTGAGACATTTACCATTATATTTTTATTCATTACCAATTTGGATTTTATAATGGTAACTGGTTTTTAACTATGTAGTTTAAGATTTAATAAAAATTTAAGATAAATATTCATTCCAATTATTTTTGAAAACAAAAATTTTACCACTATATAATCCATATCATTTTTTATATATGATAACATTATTTTTAAATTAAAATATTAAATATATAGATAAACTATCTATGTAGGAAAATTATATTTTGGCCATAAGTGATCTTCTTATTATATAACACTAATAACAAATTAAAAGAGTCATAAATTATTTTAATAAGATTTTAATCATAAAAAATAAGTCATTATATAATATTTATAAATTTAATTTATTATATAAATGTTACAAAGTATTAATAACAAATTCCTTAAGAAAATCCCTTTCACCTTTATAATGGTCATTAACATCAATCTTATTAATCATAATTCTAGTAACAAAAATGAATTTAGCCTTATAATATTAACATATTGATCTAAAATTTTAAATTCATTTTTTAGTATTTAATTTATACAAATTTTTAAAACCAATTTTTTCATATAGTCAAATAAAAAAATATTTTAGATAAAAATATTATTTTTGTTTCCCAAATAGTACATAATGGTTTTAAAAAGACAACATAGTATTCATTAAATTATTTATTTTACATTTAAATATATATATATATATATATTATACAAAAAATTTCAAAAATATTAATGTCATTATTATTTTTGATATTTTTATACAAGTGATGGTATTTATCAAATAAATATTTTTTCACTATTAAAATAAAAATAAATTAGTTTAGAAAAATATCAAACATTAAAACTATGTCAATATTTTTATTACAAGAACTAAATTGTGTTAATTTTATAAAATTAAAACCCTAAAATTTATTGATTTATCTTTTTAAAAGAAAATACTTTTTATAATGGAAAAATAATTTTATTGAAAAATGTCCTCTTAAAGTATTAAGTGTTCTTAATCCAATTTTGTATTTATTTGTAATTAATTAAAATATTTTTATCTAATAGAGTTTTTGTTATTAATAAATATTATTAATAATATAAATTTAATATTTTACTTATAATTTTAGTTTTTTGTTTTGTGTGAAGCAAGCAACTAAACATGATATAAATTTAGAAAAGAATATATTCCAAAATTTCATGGATTTATTAGTTATGTATAAAAATTTAATGTTAAAATTATCAAATCAAGTTTAAAACATTTTTTAAAATACATTATGGAATAATTATCTATCTATAACACTCTCTACTAAATTATTTCACACCTTTGGAACCATTAACCTTTGAATAGTGTTATCCTAATATTGAAAAATAATGTGTGTTCTCTAAAGTGAATTTTTCACCACATATAAATGGAGATAACATACCACATTTAAATTCTATAATTACACTTCAAAATTTTCAAAAAAATCATACTAATAAACTTCTATTAAACATCCATTATAATTACATAATACCCTAATCTCTATATGTTTTAAATATACCTTCATTCCGTAGGATACATTCATGGGAATGCTCAATCTCTCCATATGAGTAAAACTTATGCCATATTTTATTCTCTATCAGAATATTACAAATAATTTATATCCATGGTGATATTATTATATTAATATGGTTAATATGCTAATTTTTTATTATACTGATGGATTCTAATGTTTTTACCTTCGCCAAAATCCTTTAACAAAAATAAGATGTTGTCTTGCCTTTTTTTGAACTACCACCTCCATGAATAGGTGGTTAATGGTATCTTAAACTCATTGAATAGTCAGTTTAAAAGTGTTATTAAATTAAAAAATATATAATATCAATTTCAAGATTAATATTGTAAAAATATAATTATTTTATTTTTATACTCCTTCCCATTCTATGAAGAATGAGTTAATCATCTATGTACATGTGGACTACAAAATCCATGGAATGACATATAAGGATACTAACTTTAAAAATAAACAAATTAAATATTTATAAAATAATTAACATTCTATAATTTTGATGAAATTTTTATTTTAGAGTTTAGGATTAATTGAAAAAATTCATACATGAAAAACGTATATATTATAAATTGGATACTTCCACTCAGAATCTATTTTTTCAACAATACAAATTTTTTTGGATATAACCATTTTTATATTCATGAAAAATCTTTATTTATCACAACTTGGTTTATTATTTGTTCTTAATCGTCCATAAACCTTCTGAAAAAAATCTAATTACAAAGAATAGAAAATTCATGTATGTAAAATGGGCCATGATTGTTATATCACTATTACAATAACCATTGAAAATGAAATAACCAACATGTTAAATTCTAATAATGTCTTAGAAGGAACATATAACAAGATAGTTCTGTCCCGTTACCCAATGAAATGAAGAGATTTATCAAGATCAGCAATTATCATGAGATATATCATGATCATCCATTATTATAAATATTATACATGAACCATAACATAATAATAATACATGAGATTATTCATTTCTATCAACATTAATATAAAAACATTCCTTCCACTAATAAGAAAACATTTCTTGGGATCGAATACCCATTTAATATAATATTTTTTAAAAAAACACTTGAACAAAGGGAAGGAGGGTTTTATTTTAAATAAAACATGAATTATTTTAATGAAATAAGAAATTTAATTAATATTTATAATGGTGGGAATAAATTTAAATGTTTTATACATTAAAATAAAACATTAATTTTTTCATTTTTTGAAAACATTCTGTACAAAATACCTTAAAATATTTCTTTTATAAACCATTAAATAGAGGTAAAAAGATATATAAAATGTACATTAAAAATAATTTATGTCTATATAAATAAATAAAAATTATTATTAATAATATGGATTTGGAATAAAATGATTTAGGTAATAAATATCAAAATATGTTCAACATGATTTTTAAGTAAAGTGAATGTTACATCGAGACTAACTCATCACGTATGTTAATTATCAATATGAATTATAAAAATAGTTTCATTATCTAATTTCATAATAAGAATTTTCAATAAAATTATTCAATTTAATTTATTTTTTACCATGTTATATATAATTACTTAATCTATTAAGTTCACTTCGGATGATTTGACAATATTCAGCCTATTTGTCCAAAATGACTTCTATAAGTCAACTATAGTGAAGGAAGAAAATATTCCAAAATATAAAATATAATAATAATGACCTAATTATCATTTTATATGTTAATTATACTCTAAAAATACAAAATGATAGTTATTAAAAATGAATTATGTTGATATAATGTAGATGGTAGGCCATACATATACATTAGTAATCATATAAATTTCTCAAAGATACTAAGGGAATAATTATGTATTATTATTACTTTTTTAAAAGGGATTATATCATAAAAAATATTAATTCATTAAATACAATTATATAAATCATTCATATAATATGTTCATGAAAAATGAATCACATAAATTCGTGGAGGTGGTAATCCACACGTATGCACAAACTATGTTATCATTCTTGAATGGATGGAATTGTAAGAAATTTTTTGATATATTATAATCATATAAAGATAAATATTTCATGAATATCATATAAAAACCATAAATTAGTCATTATAACTATCTTTGGAATTTAGTTATGAAAAATTAATTACATCAGTTCATGATGTGGTAGTCCTCTCTACGCATGAACGATGGTTTGATTTCCCATTTGATAGAATAAGAGATGTGTATAGGTTATAATATTTACATAAATACATATATTTATATTTCATATACTGGTGTTATTATTTCATAATTTTTAAATAATATTTTATTGTGGTAGAAGGATAAATAAAACTAAAACATTCTGTTAAAATCGATATATATTATTTAGAAAATATCATTTTTATTAATTACTAATCAATCTAATGTTGGTATTTTGTAACACCCAAAGCTTCCATGGTACACTTCCCTTTGAATAATACAATAGCTTGCGCAGTACGCAACTTTGAGTTTTAGTACACCACAACCAATCAAACAAGCCATTATGAATCGTAATAACCACTTTTTTAAATTTTATTAATTTTATTTTGTAAAATGGACTTCATTTTTGTATTTGGAATATAAAAATTAGCTTAGGGTGAATTTCTGATATTATTCTGAAAACATTTAATTTTTTATTAATATTGACAAAACACTGCATTATTGTTTAAAACTGACTTTTTATTTAAATAATTAGTTATTTTAATTAAATTTATTTTAAGTCAAAATAGATATATAATACATATATTATTTCAATTTAATTCATTGGAGTCATTTTATAACAAGTTTAGATGTATAAAATTTCATTGAACTTTTTAACGTATTTTAGCCATCTTCTAGGCACATTTACAAATTTTCATAAAATGTAATATTACCATTTCTGTGAATTGAATTTCAAAAATCTGAGACACACGATTGATATCATTAAGTAGAATGTGGTTCAATTGGATAAAAATAATTTTTGGTGAATAGTAACTTTTGAATTTTGTTTACCACTGTTAAAAGTAAATTGGGTAATTAAAGGTAAATATGATATTATAATTACCCTAACATGTGTCCTAATTATGTTGGATAAGTGTATTTCAACCAAAATCAAACATAGGAATAAAATATTATCATCTTTTACCACTTGGATTAGATTAGTACATTTATTATTATTTTATTTAAAGAAGAGTTAAAAGTGTTAAATTCAAATTTTAATAACTAAAAAAAATTAATATAGGGTTATACATAAGATAAATCCTACAATAAAAATTCCTTATAAATATAAAAATATTTCCTACATAATGGTATTTTATTTATAATTTTTAGACATTAAATAATTAATTTTATTAGTGACACAATGATTATGTAATAATTACTTTATTAATGAAAGATTAAAATAATTGATATTATAAATATAACAATAAATGTAAATTTAGACTTCTGATGCATTAAAAGAATTTTTTAAGTTACTATGACATGTTTGTATTAATTTAATGTATTTTTTCAAAGTAATCATGTTTTTTTACTATAACAAAAACTAAATACTAAATAGTGTCAAAATTGACATAAATGAATTAAAAAAAATACTATATTATTAATTGATATAATATTCCTAAAAATCTAAGTATTAGAAAAAGGATTTATATAAGGTTATATATGTCAATAATTAACCAACTGGGGTTCTCTTGGATTTTTATAGTATGTTTATTAACCATTAATTATAATAGTCCAAGAATACATGGTAAAAGATAAGCTATTTAACTAAAAGTTAAATCTAAAATATACGGTTAATATGATGACCTAAAACTATATAAAACCTATTGGTTGAGATTTTTTCAACCCATAACCACGTTATCCTTGAAATAAATCCATTTGGAGCCATTATAAACTGAAAATAATTTTATAATAAAATAATATTTCAAACTTTTCAAAAAGTGACCCTCACCTCTCATATAAAAGGGAACTTCCCCTTCTCTCAAAATCACACCTCAAAATACCTTTGGATTGGCCAAACCCTACTCAAATATCCTCCCAACTACCATCAAATAAACCTAGAGGCATTACTTTGATCATAAATCCAACATATGGTTCCCTTTTGATCAAATCAAATGAAAACATCTGAAGAAGAGGTAATAATTTCATCACCTATTTCAAAGTTGTTTTCTTCTTCCACTTACTATTTTTTTCCATAACAAATTAACAAATACAATAATTTCTATGTATTTGGATGTTATTATAAGTATTCTACAACCATATTCATTATTCTATCCATCCTATTAATGACAATGTCACCATACGTGTGTACGTACTGCTTACCGTCTCCACAACGTGGGGTAGTTTGTTATTCAAAACTTCATTATTTGGATGGGTCTAATAATTAGTATAATTGATGTAAATAATAAATATAAAATGTTAATTATTCAGTATATATGATATAGCGTCCAATTACATACGGTTTTACCATCAATAGAATGATATTGTCTCTCGTGCGTGCGTACGGATTACCGTCTCCACAAACCTGATAAGCTTCAAACCCATCGTGACCATTCAAGAATAATTTTAATTTTATGATTTTAAATAATGTTTAAGTTCTTGATATCATTTTGGATATGAATCAAATACATCCTATCCATAAAAAACATGGCTTATGTAGAAAAACATATAAAGGAAAAGAAATCAGTTAACACCCGAAGCAACGATACTACTAAAATATCATTAATAATGAAACATTAGAAGATCATATATGATATCATATTTCTATATGTGGTTATTGTCTAATTTAATAACAATTATTTCACAATTATACAATAGTTTAACATACCCTCGACTAAGGAAAATTACAAGTTAATGGTTAATTTTACAATCTCTTTATTTATTCAAGGTTGTTATACGTAAGTATCTACTAGGACTTCTTTATCATACACATCTGTGTTTCTTAAAAATGTATTTAAAAACATTTTTATTATTTACTGGACTATGGTTTAATGTCATTTATACCATTTTTTTACTTTTATAAAATGGTATGAATGGAATCATTCTGTCATTTTCTAAACAAGGTACTTTATGACCTTTTCGACAAATTATGGTAAGAATGTTTTTTTAAAACTTATACGGCAGGTGCGACTATTTTTCACTATTATAACACTTTTTCAGATTGCATTAAAATATTATAAGAATATTTTCAACAGAAATGTTTTATTTTATAATTATGTGACTTTTAAATTATTTCAAAATAGAAAGAGATATTTCTTTCAAATAGTATTGATTTCATCTATATCAACATCCTTTGATGGATTTTACACACGTTTGAAGTTGAATTATTATGATACAATCTTCAATATTGTATTGATTCTTTTTTGATATGTTTCACTATGGTTGTGATATTTTTATACCATTAATGGTTTATGGTAAAATTATTAACATTTTGTATGCTAGTTTTAAAACGAATGTTTATGTTATACTTCATCCTTTTCATGTGAGGAATGCATTGGACTTAGTAAGTGATGGGTGGAGACCTATATTGCTCCTCGATGCATCAGTAGGTCTCATGATACAAACTACTGTCTTGGTACAAGGCCTTGAAAAAATATTATTTGTAGTCTTAGAACATGGCATTGACTATGTGGTTATGATGTCT
Source organism: Viscum album (assembly GCA_963277665.1). NCBI lineage: Eukaryota > Viridiplantae > Streptophyta > Magnoliopsida > Santalales > Viscaceae > Viscum > Viscum album. The sequence goes on from OY728129.1 coordinate 1,819,911,158, forward strand.
GACATTATGCATTCCATCATTATGATATTGGTTATAACTACCTAATTTGATTATTCAACTAGAAGAATATCCATGTGAATAAGTAAATTGAATTATTTGATTTATATTTTACATGTTATGCTGAAGTTTAATTTTAAAATGCTTGTGTTTTTGTCTTATGAATTTCCTTAAATGTATATGCTTATTTATGATAGTTTCTGCTATATTTTTATCCTTAATGAGCATCTGAGCTCACCCATTTTTTATGTTTTATTTTTCCGAGGATGTGGATAAGTATATTATGATTAACTTTCAGGGATAGGCCAAGGATATGACTGTGTTAAAAGGGGAAAAAATTTTGTTTTTTTATTTCATGATGTAATGTAAAACCTATATATGTATCTAGTACATCTAAGGCTACTAAACTAATAAGTATTTTGAGACTTTATCTCCTGTGATCATTCCAATGCTATGTAATATTGCACTAACCATGGTTAACTAGTGTCATGAAATTAAAGCTTATATCAGAGGAAGTTTAATACAAACCTTCGAAACTAGATTTAGAAAAAAATCTGATTAGAGAACATTACCCTAAGATAAACTTTGAGGATTAGTTTAGAATAACGTACTAGAATTTTGGTAATGTAGATATTTTTTGAGATTTCCAAGAAATACATCCCTGTCTAGATACGAGAAGGTAGAGGCATCTCTGGAAAAAATGTACCGAGGATTGAAAACATCGACAAGGATTTTCGGGCTTGACCTAGGGTATCATGGTACATGACAATGGGCCTTGATGCACTCTTGGTTACGACACTCCCAATGTATATGACTATGATAATTCAATTTTTATTACAAACCATTATTAAGGATTTATTAGTAAATACCTCCTCAAAGAAAACATTTTTTATGATTATGGATTATATGCATAAACTATTCAATTTATGTTAGGTTTTTTACTAGTTTGGAATTATGTATTGTGATTCATAAACTAATATAGTGTATTACATTGTTTAGAAATAGAGCCTATTGTAAGGAATGGAAACTATATCAAAGCACATAATACCTATAGGGATTTCCCTCCTACTCAAGATAATTATAGTGGAGTTGGTGATGCAACCAGTGCTGGACAACTATTAACCATACTGGAACAACTCACTCAGGTTATGAATAATAACCATACATGTATGGAGCACCCTAATCTACAACGTGGAGGATCAATTTTAGACCACTTAATGAGGAAAAAACCACCAACATTCAATGGGAATAGAAAACCATTTGTAGTTGAGTAACTGAAAAGTTCCATAGAGAAAATATTTCATGCTTTGGGGAGTAGTGAAAGTGAAAAAATTGTCATGGAAGTTTATCACCTCATGGGAGATACAGATTAATGGTGGTCATTGATTCAAAACACAAAGGAAGATGATGAAGTATCAAATATGTAATGGAGGGAGTTTAAAGATCTTTTCGTAGAAAAATAATTTCCTTGTGAACTTAGAGCGGATATGGAAAGGAACTTTCTGAGTCTGAGGTGAAAGGATGATAAGAATGTCACAAAGTACGAGGCTAACTTTACAAGGTTAACAAGTCATTCTGCAGATTATATATGTAACCCAAGGAGTAATATTGATCGATTATTTTATGGGTTAAAACCATTTATCTGTCGAAAAATATTGTCACAGTACTTCTCGTCGTACAGAGATATAGTCTCTTGTGCTATCAAGACAGAAAAATAAATCTCTAATTCTTACGAATTTAAAAAAAAGAGAATAAGATATCTGCTAAACACTATAGAAATTGAAATATGGGGAAGAAGGTAAAAGTTCAATTTCCATCCCATAGTAAAGGTGGGAAGAAACACCCTGGTACGTTCTTGAATGGATTGGGAGTTTGTTACAAGTGTGGTGAAAAAGGGAACCATTCTCATGGTTGCAAGGGAAAGAAAGATCATGTTAATGTTGAATGCTAAAATTTTAGAGAAATGGGTCATTATGCAAATTAATTTCTTAAGAGCCAAGGAAAACTACCTCAGAAAAGGACATGGGAGAAAGGATAAGCTTATGGGATCACTACTGTTGAGGTTGAAGCACTGAATGACATGGTGGAAGGTAATTTAATGGTTTTCTCAAACTTAGCCAATGATTTATTTGATTATGTACGATTGCATTGTTTCATATCTTCCCAATTTAATAATAAAATTAGATATTTCTAATTTGATTCAAGAAGGGTGTTTTCAGTCAAAACATCTAAGGGATGTATCATTCCAACAAATTTTTGTGAATCAGTTCCCATTAGGTCATATAAACGTTCATTATTTGCTGATCTTATCATCATGAGCAAGATTAAATTTAATATAATCATTAGTATTGATTGGATTTCAGACAATGATGCAAAAATTTATTGTAAGAAGAAGGGGGTTACAAATTTTTATGATGATATGAAGTACCTTATCTTTAGAGAAGAAACGTCAGCATCTTATTCTTATCTAGATCCACCCTTAGAAGATCTACTAAATTAAATTGTTGGGGAGGAAGAGATGAAAATAAATATGGGTAAATAAAGGAATTTTCAAATAGAGGACTTACCTACTTTTGAAGAATATGATGATGTGTTTCTGGAGGATTTACCTGGACATCCTCTAGAACAAGAAATTTGGTTTTCCATTGATTTAATTCCTAGTTCAAGGCCTATATCGAAGACCCATTATAGAATGTCCACTATAGAATTAGTGGAAATAAATAAAAAACAATAGGAATTGAATAATAAAGTATTTATTCACCCTAATATTTCTCCATGGGGATCCCCTGTTATTTTTGTTAAGAATAAAGATGGATCTATGAGGTTTTACATTGATTATAGGGAGGTCAATGCTATAAAAATAAAGAACAAGTATCCCCTACCTCGCATTGATGATTTATTTGATCAACTTCATGGAGCTCAATATTTTTCAAAGATTGAACTTCGATCTGTATATAATCAATTGTTTGTGAAGAATGAAGACATTTCATAGACAACATTTTGTACCAGATATGGGCATTACAAGTGTATAGTAATGCCTTTTGGACTGACTAATGAACCCTCTTTCTTCATGGATATAATGTATAGAGTTTTAAAGGAATGTCTTGAGGACATTGTAGTGGTATATATTTATTATATTTTGGTGTACACAAAAATATAAGAAGATCAATAAAATAACATGCGCACTATTCTAGAGACTCTTAGAAGAAATGAATTATATGGGAAGTTTAGAAAGTGTGAATTCTAGCTTCATGAGATTTCATTTCTTTTCCATATTATCTCTAAGGATGGAATCTATTTTGATCCTTCTATGACAAGTGAAATACATGAATGGCCAGAACCAGCATGTATAACTGATGTATGCAGTTTTATTGGTTAAGTAGGTTATTATCGTTGTTTCGTCCAAAAGTTTGCCTAATTGGATAACCCTTTAGCCAAGATCACACATAAAGGGATTAAATTTGTTTATACAAAATAGAATGAAGAATGTTTTGAAAAATGGAATAGAATATTGGGAAATGCCCTTATCTTGAATCAACCATTGGGGAACGATGGGTTTGTTATTTATATTGATGCTTCAAAGAAAGGATTTGGTTGTGTACTTATGCAGAATGATAGAGTTATTTACTATGCACCACGATAGCTAAAAATTAATAATCAAAACTATCCAACTCATGATCTTGAGTTATCGGTTGTAATATATTCTTCAAAGATACGAAGAAACTATATCTATGGTAAAAAATGGGATATATATACCAATAACAAGAGTTTGAAGTATATTTTCTCATAGAAATAACTCAACATGAGGAAATGACAATGGCTTAAACTACTCAAAGATTTTGATTTCACTATACACTACCACCTGGGGAAGGAAAATAAGGTGGAAGATTTTTCTAGTAGAAAGTATCATGGAGTTTTGAATAAGTGGGGAGTTGAAAGAGATCCTATGTTCATGGATCTAGTAAAGATGGATATGGGAATAATCATGGAAAGTGAAACATCAATAATTTTTCAAATGGATTCCAAACCATCTTTACTAGAAATGATAAAATGTTCTTAGAATGATGATGAGAAGTTTCAAAAAGAAATTAAAGCTGTGAATGATGGGAGATTGATTGACTTGGTATATGAAGATGGAAATTTGAAATTTGGGAAGATACTTTGTGTTCCTAACATACCTGATCTAAAAATGGAATTTTTGAATGATGCACATGGATCCAATTTTTCTATACACCATAGTAGCAATAATATGTATAGATATTTTAAGAAACATTTTTGGTGGGAAAACATGAAAATGGATATTATTGATTATGTTTCAAGGTGTATGGTTTGTCAACTGGTGAAGGCTAGAAGACAACATCCAAGAGGAGTCATGCAACCTCTTCCCATACATAAGTGGAAGTGAAATGATATTACGATGAACATTATTAGGGGGATACCAAAGACTCCTAGAAGAAATGATGTAATATGGGTCATTATTGATTGTCTTACTAAGTCTTCACATTTTCGTGCTATAAGAGAAGATTTACCACTTCAACATTTAGCAATACTATATATTAAAGAAGTTTTAAGACTTCATGGTGTACCCTTATCGATTATTTCTAATCATGATCCCAATTTTACATCAAGATTCTGGAAAAGTCTTCAGAAATCCCTTGATACTAAACTTCATTTATAAACTTCCTACCACCCTCAAACTGATGGACAATCAGAACGGAATATTCAAAACTTAGAAGAAATGTTGAAATATTTCTCACTTGACTTTCAAGGTTTGTGGGATTAGTATTTACCTCTGGTATAATATTCCTATAACAATAGATTCCATTCAATTATTCATATGGAAGCATATGAAGTGTTACATGGAAAGAGATGTTTCACACCAACTTTTTGGGATGATGTTGGTGAAAGAAAACTCATATTACCAGAACATGTTGTGTAAAAAATAGAAAATGTGAAGATTATCATAATTCACATCAAAGAAGCTCTAATTAGGCAAAAGATCTATGCCGATAACCAAAGGAAGGAATTGGAATTTCATGTAGGAGATCATGTTTTTTAAGGTATCTTCATGGAATGGTGTTATAGGATTTGGTAATAAGAGTAAATTAAGTCCCAGGTACATCGGACCTTTCAAAATTCTAGAACGAATTAGAGTTGTAGCTTATCGTTTGTAAATGCCGCCAAGTATCTCTAAAGTTCATGATGTGTTACACATATCACTGTTAACAAAATACATGTCTGGTCTAATGCATGTACACACCTATGATGAAATAGAAACGGAACCCAATTTGTCTTATTGTGAAGAGCCTATCAGGATTCTAGATACCAGAGAACAGGTTTTGAGAAACTGGATAAATTGTCTGATAAAAATTCATTGGAGAAACCATAAAATGGAAGAGGCAACAAGGGAACCCGAGAAACTTATGATGAAGAACCATCTGAATATTTTAATGCAGTAGTATTATAGAAAATTCGAGAAAAATTTTATTTTAAAGAGGGAATAATGTAAAACCCCTAGCTTCCACAGTACGCTTCTCTCTGAATAATACAATAGCTTGCGTTGTACGCAACTTCGAGTTATAGCACACTATGACCAATCAAACTAACCGTTATGAATAGTAATACCCACTTTTTGAAATTTTATTAATTTTATTTTTCAAAATTGACTTCATTTTTGGATTTTTAATATCAAAATTAATATATGGTGAATTATTGGTATTTTCTGAAAACATTCAATTTTTGATGAATAGTGAAAACCACTTTGTTATTGTTTAAAATTGACATTTATTTAAATAATTATTTATTTTATTTAAATTTATTTTAATTCAAAATAGATAAATAATACTTTTATTAGTTCAATGTAATTCATTGGAGTCATTTCAAAATAATATTATTATGTATAAAATTTTATTGACCTTTTTAACATCTTTTACCCATATTCTAGGCACATTTTCAAATTTGCATAAAACATAATTTTACCACTTCTATGAATTAAATTTCAAAAATCTGAGAGACAAGTTTGAAATCAGTATGTAAAATGTGGTTCAATAGGATGAAAATAATTTTTGGTGAATAGTAACTTTTTCATTTTATTTAACAATGATAAAAGTAAATAGGGTAATTAAAGGTAAAAATGATATTATAATTACCCTAAAACATGTAATACTTCTATTAGATATGTGTATTTCATCCAAGAACAACCTTATGAATAAAATATGATCTTATTTGATCCACTTGGATTAGATTAGGACATTTATTATTATTTTATTTAAAGAAGAGTTAAAAGTGTTAAATTCAAATTTTAATGACTAAAACATTTTTAATATAGGGTTATACATATGATAAATTTGACTATAAAATTAAATAGAAAGATAAAAAAATTTCCTATATAATTGTATTTTATTTATAATTTTTAGAAATTAAATAATTAAATTTATTAATGACATAATGATGATATAGTAATTACCCTATTAATGAATGATTAAAATAATTGATATTTTAAATATAACAATAAATGTAAATTGAGACTTCAAATGCATTAAAATAATTTTATTGGTTAATATGACATGTTAGGAATTTTTTTTGAATTAATATATTTTTTGAATTTCACAAAAAACAAATACTAAATAGTGTCAAAATTGACATAAATGAGTTTTTAAAACAAATATTATATTATTAATTGATATAATATTACTAAAAATATAAGGTTCAAAAAAGGACATATAAGATTAGATATGTCAACAATGAACCACTGGGGGTTTTCATGGATTTTTATAATAATTTTATTAACAATTTATTATAATAATACAAGAATACATGGTAAAAGTTAAACTATTTAACTAAGAGTTTAATCTAAAAGATAAGGTTAATATGTTGACCTAAACCTATCTAAAACCTATTGGTTGAGAGTTTTTTGACCCATACCTACCTTATCCTCAAACTAAATCCAATTGGATCCATTATAAACTAAAAATGATTTTATAATAAAATAATATTTCAAACTTTTTCTAAAGTGACCTTCACCTCTCTTATAAAAGGGTACTTTCCCTTCTCTCAAAACCACACCTCCAAAGCCAATTGGCTCATCCAAGACCTAATAAAATATAATTAAAAATAACTTCAATTCAACCTAGATTAATTAATTTGATTATAAAGCCATCTTAAGGATCCCTTTTGATCAAATCAAAAGGAAGCACCCAAAGAAGAGGTAATAATTTCATCACCTCTTTCAAAGTTATTTTCTTCTTCCACTTCAACATTTTTCGTTGTTTCAATACCAAAATAATAACTCCAGTACCTTATACATAATTTGATGTTATTATATGTATGTTACAACCATATTCATTATTCTATCCATCCTATGAATAACAAAGTCAACACATGCGTACGTATGGATTACCATCTCCACATCATGGTGTAGTTTGTTATTCAACACTCCATTATTTTTATGGGTATAATAATGAGTATAATTGATTTAAATAATAAATATAACATGTTATATATTATTTATTTATGATATCACATCCAATTATAAATTATTTTACCATCAATAGAATGATTATGTCACTCATGTGTACGTACGGATTACCACCTCCATGAACGTGATGAGATTCATTCCCATCATAAACATTCAAGAATAATTTTCATTTTATGATTTAAAATATTTTTTAAGAACTTAATATTATTCTAGATATTAATCAAATAAATCCTATCCATAAAAAACATGACTTATGTAAAAAACATATAAAGGAAAACAAATTAGTTAACACCTGAAACGATGATACTACTAAAATATCATTAAAAATGCACTATTAGAAGATAATATATCATATTATATTTATGTATATGGTTAATATAAAATATAATAACAATTATTTCACCATTATAAATGAGTGTAACCTACCATCGATTAAGTAAAAGTACAAATTAAGAGTTAATTTTAAAATCCCATTATTTATCTGTGGTTGTTTATACGTAAGTATCTACTAGGACTTATTTATCATCCACATACGTGTTTCCTAAAAATTTATTTCAAAACATTTTGACTATATACTGGACTATGGATTAAATTCATTTATACCCTTTTTTTATTTTTATAAAATTGTATGAAAGGAATCATTCTTCCATTTTCCAAATAGGGTGCTTTATGACCTTTTCAAAAAATTAAGATAAGAATTTTTTTTACTTATACAGCAGGTGTGACTATTTTATGACATTATATCACCTTCAAATATTCCCTTAAAAGATTATAATAATATTTTCAAAATAAATTTTTTCTTTTATAATTATTTGACTTTTAAAATATTTCAAAATAGAAAGAGATATTTCTCTCAAATAGTTTTGATTTCATCTATGTCAACATCATTTGATGGATTTTACACTTATTTGAAGTTGAATTCATATGTTACAAACATCAGTAATTTATTGAAGCTTTTGTGATATGTTTGATTGTGGATGTGTTATTTTTATACCATTCATGGTTTATGGTTAAAGTATTAAAATTTTGTATGTTATTTTTAATATGAATGTTTATGTTATATTTCAACCTTTTCATATGATGAATCCATTGGACTTAGTAATTGAAAGGTGGATCCCGCTATAGCTCCTTGATGAATCGGTAGGACTCATGAGATAAACTAGTGTCTTGGAACAAGGCCTTGAGAAAATCTTATATGTAGTCTTGGAATGAGGCATTAACTATGTGGTTATGAAGTTTGGCATTATGAATTCCATTATTATAAAATTGGCTATTGATATCTCATGTGATTATTTGAATAGTAGAATATCCATGTGAATAAATAAATGGAATTATTTGATTTATCTTCTCCTTTTAATGTTGAAGTTTAATTTTAAAAGGATTGTGTTTTAGTCTTATACATTTCCATAAATTTTTATGCTTATTTATGATAGTTTTTTCTATATTTTTATCCTTACTGAGCATCTACAGTCACCCTTTTCTTATGTTTTCTTTATCTCAGGATGTGAAGAAGTATATTATGGTTAACTTGTAGGGATAAGACAAGGATATTAGTGTGTTCAAAATGGAACAAATGTTGTATTTTTTATTTCATGATTTAATGTAAAACTAATGTATGCATCTAGTACTTCCAATGATACTAAACTAATCATTCTTTAGAGACTTGATCTCTTGTGATCATGCCAATGTTATGTAATAATGTACTGACTCTGGGTAACTAGGTTCAGGGCGTTGCATATTATTCCCATAATTATAGATCGATAATGTTGTAAGAAAATTTGTTAAGGGATTTAGTTATGTCCTTTCCACGATAGAGTATTTAAATAGTGCAAGGAAGAGTGGGGAAGTTATGCCTTTTTCTAAGTGAAGGAAAGGACAAAAAATAAATTACTTAAATGATTAGATTATATATATATACACCATAATCACATAAAGTGGAAGCATGGTACCTAAAGATAAATTAAAATATCATATACCATCTAAATAAACTCAAAAAATAATTGTTAGACATGTTTTGGATACATTCAAGTCTTATATCTTAATTAAATCACATTAATATAATTTTAACCATAACTTTGATAACATAAACTTTTGACATGATATAATATTAAAAACAAGAATAATAAAAGTGTAATTCTGGAAAACAATTACATGATTAGTCCAAATTTTTAATCAAATTTATCTGGTTTAATTTATTAAATATGTATATATTATATTTAGTATAAGTACACAAAACTCATAAAATTATTCATTAGAAGAATAACTAATATAATTATAAAAATAATTTTACCAAGAAATATAGTAAAAAACCGGTTTCCATGCATTATTTTTGTTAAATAATAAGAAACTGTTTCTTTTATCTTTTTTAGGAATCGAGAGGCTAATTTGATCTTCTTACCATGTCATTATATATAAATACCCAAACTACTATTTAATTTGAGTAAAATATAACTTATCTTCTCAAAATCCATGATCGGATTCCCAAATTCAATGTAATATTTTAAAATAAATTATTTAATTCTATAAAAATATTTTTTTTAAACACTCATACAATAGTAAAATGTAATGTTTATAGGTGATTTTAACTTTTTAGTTTAACCCCATGGTGAATCTTTTTAATCCTTCAATCTAGTAATAGATATTTAATGTTTTCACCATTCATAATAGAAAATTTCAAATTAATATTTTTAACTAATATTAATTATTTTGATTCAAAATATGGAATCTATTTTATTAAATTCAATAAACAAAGTAGAATAATATAATTTAAAATTAAACTCAAAAACGTGATAAAAACTGTTTTCCAAAAAAAATCCTTTTAAGTAAAAGATATTTTTATTCCAAATTCTAGTTTAATGATTATTAATATTACATATATTGGATTATTTTTATTCAAAATGAACTAATTAAATTGTAAAACTAATAAAAAATAAAAAGTGACAAGGTAAATAATTGAATATAAAAAGGCTTTTATCAACAAAAATAATTTTTTTATTATTAATTGTAAAATAAAATATTTCATAAAATTATAAAATATTCATCCTAATATAATTTAAACATGATTAGTTAAAAAATTCCATAATTTTCATCAAATATATTTGATTAAAGTGAAAATTTTAAATTATAATGTTTTCTCATAAAAACAAATCATAATCATTTTTTAAGTAACATTATTTTTGAAGCATAAAATGACTTTACTAAAAAATGATTTCTTATTTCAAAAGCATTAATAATTATATTTTTTTTAATTTGGTACCATTATATTTTTTTATTTTTTTATTTATTCTTATTCATACCATCTTATTCAATAGATAACATATAATAATTATATTTTGATAATAATTTTTCATTTTTCATTTAAACTTGGTTTTTTGTGTCATATACACTATCGAATACAATGTTTTAAAATATATTGGTGTGAAATAATACACCAAATTAGTATATTTTGTCTTCCAAATTTTACCATGAGCTCGATAATCAAGGGATTAACATTTAAAAATAACTTTGTGTAAAACCCACAACATAAAAAATGATTAATAAAACTTCCTCCTTAAAAAAGGAAAATGGTAATATGAATTTAATCAGAAATAAAACATATCAAGGTATCCTAATAGGATACCGTGATTGGGGAGTGAAATATTGACATGGAGGAAAAAGTAATTTTGATAATTTGGATTTATAGTGATAGAGAACATTGATCACAAGAATGTGAATTATTATTAGATTTATAGAGGTCTCAGAAACATAAACCAGTAATGTATAAAAAAATACCATCAATTCATTATAAATGATGTTAAGAATATAATATATTTATTTCAAGATCCATTTGTAGGAGTTGAAAAATTCCATTAACATATATACAAATAAAAAAAGGTTATATACTTACTTAACAAGTACAATTTAATCTATAAATAATTTTCAACACAATCCATTGTTTTTCAAATAATTTATGGGAATTGCAAATAAAGTTTTCTTGCATGAATCACTAAAACCAAATTAAAATTGTTCAAATAATTCAAAAATGTATAAAAATTTATTTCAAGTAACATTATTTATTAACCAAAACCAAAATTATTAGTATATGTTAAGGTAATATTCAATATGAATAAAACTCTATATGAAGAAATAATAAATTTATCATCAAAACTTTCAAAACTCCCAAAAGTTAACTAAAATCATTTGATAAATAACTAAACTTAATACTATTCAAAATATTAGTAACTAATATTAAAACCTATTTATTAAAAATAATTTGTTCTCATATTCATTGCTAATCAAACAAACAATTACCTCTTAATAATAACAAAAACTTATAACATCATATACCAGAAATGTATATAATGTAATTGTGCAATATCCTTATATGATAATAGTTTCAATAAATATCATGAAAACCCATAATTCCACAATATAAACATAAATAATTCAAAAATATAATTTAACCATTATAAAATAAATAAATTATTATATTACCAATAATATTATTTTTATCTTAATTACATAATGTTCCAAAAACTATAGTAATATTTTCCCAAGTAAAATTAATAACTTAATCACTAATTCAATTTTCTATCTCATGATTATTTTAAATATAAAATATATAAATCCAAATTGTAATAACCCCTGATTTACTCAACATCAAAGATCATATAAACCCCAATATTTATAAAATACTTTAAAACATTTCCAAAAATATAAATTAATTTTTCCTCATATAACATTTCAACATGTTAAACATAAGGATCGCATATATATTAACAATATATAAAAACACAAAAACATACTCCCAAATTATTCCCACCATGGATAACATCAAAAGTTTTGTCTATGAAATTAAACTTATAATCATCCATTATCATATAACCAATGGTTTAATAAAAAATCTTAAGTATCCTATATTGAAAACATAATAATATCTAATGTTAACTTAATTATTCCTCTCATTCCAATAATACCTCCCCAGCCTTAAAAAATATGTAAATATAATCTTTATAAAATAATTCACATTATTTTTTTTAGAACATTATTAGTTTAGAGTTTTAGTGAATTATGAAAAAACATTATATAAAAACCACATATATTATTAACTGGGCAATTCCACTGAGTATCAAAAATTTATAAAATTTAATACATTTAAGACATAACTAATTCTAAATTCGTGAAAAATATTCATGACTTTCAACTTGAATTATTGTTTTTTCTTAATCATCCTTAGACCCTATGAACACAAATTTCGGATAAGCACAAAAATAACAAAAAAAAAGATATAAAAAAGTAACCTATTAGTCCATTTTGAAACCATGAAATTAAAAAATATGTTTATCATTTGATATAATAATCATAGATCTCAATAAATAATTTCTATACACATGAAATCAACATTAATACACTATTATTTTTATAAAAAATATATATATGAAAAAATATTAATCTTGAGGGTTTCATCAGAAAACATGATAGTCTATGAAAAGATATTTTTTAAAGACATACCTTTTTAACCAAAATGGAATAATCATTCCTTTAAAATAAAATATCATCATTATACCGTGTGAATAATAATATTTCCATGAAAACTAATTAGAATTTATATAAAATTAAACCATGAACTTGGCACCTCATCTTTATATCACTATTTTAATCACCCTTAAAATGGAATAACCTGCCCAGCACATTCCATTCATCTCATTGTAGAAACCTATAACCATTTAAATCTTTCCCTTTACTCAATTCATTGGAGTTTCATATCGGGGTCACCTAGTATCATGATCTATTTTAGGTTCATCCATTATCATTAAAAATTCTAGATAACCATAACATAATAATAATACATGAGAATATGGATTTCTAGAAACAGACTTATAAAAACATTCCCTTCACCCATATGAAAACATTTCCAGATATCTAAATATCCATTTTATTTAAAAATAATATTTTTAAAAGACCAATAATATCAAGAAAGATGGTTTTCCTTAAAAAATACATGATATCTTATTATTGAATCCCAAAATTACATATTGTTTATGGAATTGGGAAAACCTTTTTGTTTTGTACCCATTAAAAATAAACATTAATTTTTCCATTTTTCAGAATGTCCTATATAAAATAAGTAAAAATACTCCTTTTGAAAATAATTATGAAGAATTTAAAAGGGAAATAATATTTCCTTTAAAATTAATTTGTGCCCATATATATAAAAATATATATTTTTAAGAATATGAACAAGGAATTATAATATTTAGAAAATAAATCCTTAAAATATTTAAAATGATGTTTTTAATGTAAGTGTCTCTTAGATCAATTCATAATTTTCATGTACATTTTATCTTGTATAATAAACTAATGTTAATTATTTACTTTCACAGGAACAATTTTCATGTTTAATATTTTACACCCAAAACAAAAAAATGGTTCTTAGCCCAAACTCCACACGACCTCATGTGTGCCTCCCCTAAGATAAGAGGATGTTGTGGAATTTGGGCTCACACACAATGGTTCAAGTCGGGTTGTTACCAAATTGTATGAGAGAACCCCAACTCACTAACATGTTTCTTCTATTTTCAATGATTTTGTATATGGTAGGAATGATATATGATGGTTGGGACTCATGTAGTGGAACTATGATATTTCTTGGCCAAAACTATATAGTGGACCTTTGAGTTTCAATAAATTGGGGAATTTTTTTTTTCTATCACCATTGATTAAATCCACATGAGGTAATGTACATTATCTTGGTATGTGATTTATAATATTTTAGTCCTATTCACACATCAAAAATAAACATGTAGGTTCCCATTCCATAAATATACTTGTTGTTGTTATATATATTAGTTCTTAAATTAAAATCCTTGATCTGTGTTATCTGTTTGACATAATTTATCCATGTTGTAACGACCCGAAATTTTGAATAAATAGTTTTTTCCTAATTTTTTGTGTTATTTTATTTTACACTCAACAAAACTGTTTCATTTTATAACATGAGTATAATTAAAATGAGACAGTTAGGTTTTGACTATTATATGATTATTAGTCAGTATGACCTTTGGAAACTAAATGATGTGATTATTGTCTCTAAATACAAGTGATCTTGTTTAATAATATAGAAAGAAGATTTGATGACCTCATCCAGTAGTCTCGGGCAAATCGAAGCCCATCTAACAGAACTTTGGAATGAGGTAGCACCACTGGGCTTTTCTTTGGACCAAACCCAATCCAAACTTCATCGCGTAAAGCTAGAACGAAATCACGTTCGTGAGAAGTTCAAAATGATAGAAATTACTACCCGTGCAATGTTGGTCGAGCCGCCCTCAGATTCTCTCACCTTAGCACACCTTACACTTAGGTCCTATGCTGGGGTTATAAGGGGCTATATAAGGAGACCGTAACTGATTTGTGTAATCCTTTTAGATAAATAAAATTGTGTTTTCCTCTCATGGTGATTTTTGTAAATTTTCAAATGTTAGGATAAATTTAGGATGTATATTATTTATGAATTTGAAAAAACGGATATTTTAAAATATTTTTGTAAACCTTAAATAATTAATGATGTGTAATTATTTCCAAAAAACTGGTCTTCTGTAAATGTGTTCAGTAAGAGATTTAGAGTCTAATAAGATCAACTTGATTTTTGATGAATAGTAAATTATGAATAGTGTTTTTATGCATAGGATTAGTAATGTGGCCAAATTGATTAGTAATATCACTTAAAGAAAGTTTTAATATAATATTGGCACCTTAATTAAGTAATGTGATTCAATAAAATAAGTAAATAACTGTTTCAGAAATTATTACTCAAGTATTAGGTTTTTCATGCGAATAGTGTTTTTTAATTAAAAATTAAATTAAAAATATTTAGAAAATTATTTTTATAAAATGGACTTTATTTTGAACTCAGAGCATCGATATTATGTTAAGGTAATTTTTGGGGATTTTTTCTGAAAAAAATGAATTTTCGGTGAATAGTGTACTTATTTAAAAATTAAATTAAAAATATTTAGAAAATTATTTTTATAAAATTGAGTCAATTTTTGAAATCAGAGCATTGATATTTGGTTATGGTTAAATTTTGGGATTTTTCTGAGAAAGTTGAATTTTCAGTAAATAGTGAAAATACAGTTTTTAAGTTACGGGTGTTTAATGACATCATTAAATGATGTATTAAGTATGTGATCAATATTATAGACTTTTTAATAGTATGATAAGGTATTACGTGTCCCAAGTGGCCAATACCATGGGAAAATACCATGGGAAAGCCCATGGTTTTGACAATACCACCAATGAGGTGTCCCTTGGCCATTAATGCATTGTCTCCTCACTTTCCCTATAAATACAAAGCCATTATCTCGTCATTTCGACTCCAAAACCATACTCAACGAATTTCCAATCTCCTTACTTCCCAAGGATTCCTCCCAAGTTTCCCCCAAGCCCTCAAGGTCCAAACCTTTGAGTTTTAAGAGTTACGTTTTAAGGTAAGGGATCCTACCTCCCTCTTTCTTTCCAAGTACTCTATTTTATGTCATTTATTTTATGATCCATGTTCTTATGTTGGAGGATGTTCTTTTATATTCATCCTATTGTACTTTACATGTTAATATGATGAGAGACCCCCTCTTTCTCTCATCATTTCATTTTAATAATGTTAAAGTGGCGTCGTTAGGCTGCCGAATGTTTAAGGGATTCTTTCACCCTTCTCGTTTTCAAGATCTATTTTCATGTCAAGTATTTCATGTTCCTTTTTATTGTTTTAGGGTATGATATATAAATCTATAATACTGATATTTTATGTTCATATGATGAGATACCCTATTTTATCTCCTCAATTAAGTATTTTTATGTTTTAAGTGGCGCTGTTAGGCTGCCGAATTTTTAAGAGATTTTTTCACCCTTCTCGTTTTCAAGTTCTATTTTCATGTCAAGTATTTCAAATTCATTTTTATTTTTTTGGGGTATTATCTATATATCTATAATACTGTTCTTTTATGTTCATATGATGAGATACCCTATTTTATCTCTTGAATTCATTTTTTTGATGTTTTAAGTGACGTCGTTAGGCTGCCGACTTTTCATAAGAGTAATATTATTTTTATCTTCCTTTAAAGTTATTCATTTCGTATGGTATATCATTCAAATTTCATTACCATGTTCTTAAATCCTTTATATTTTTTTACCCTACTGTTTTATTTATCATTTATGATTGGGTGACCCATGTCCCCTCTCTTTTCAATGTTTTCTAAAACCCTATATCATACTTGTTATGCTGCAGAATTTTCGTCTCAAAATGTGTTTCTCTTTTTCTCAAATTATTTTATTTTATTAAGTGAATACTCAAAGATATTTATTATTCATGGGTATTCACATATATATCAAAATGTTCTATTTTAATTCTGGGACTTACATACATAAAACCCTCTTTCCTTTTTCCGTGGGTTTAAAGTGACATAAAGATCACGTCTTTAAAGCAGTTTTTTAAAATGTGATGACTATGAAAGGAAACCAATTTCTTTTATTCTATATGGGTTGTTTATGAAATTATTGATAATGATATATGTGGATCACTTTATAATAAAAGAAAATTTACGGTTGTGCCCTGATAGCGCTCCAATGCATTGGGTAAAGACTTAATCTCTAGAGATGACCATTTTTAACGACGCCTTGGTGAATAAACTTGGTAATTTTTAATGACACCTTGGGGATGGACCATGGTGAACCAAAAATGATTATCTATGTTAAATGTTGTAGCTTTTGGATTTGTTGGTCTAGAACCAACTACTTTGTACTTTATTCATTAAATAAAAGCCTTATCACATATTGATTGTTCTTCTGCGTGACATGTAATGTGATAATGTCCTAAGGACAGCTATTGCATTAAAGTGTCGTAGCGGATCCTTGCTATGATGAGAACCCGGAAGTTCTATAACACTTTTCATGAATGTATTTTCTATGGTCGGATGATATTATTTAAGGGACATAAATAATACAGGTCATTAGGGGTGAGGACTCATAAAACTTTGAGGCACCTTCTCATGGTGTGCGCCCTTGGTAATATCCAAGAGGATATTATGAGAACGAGACCCACCAGTAAGAAATCCACATTTCATAGTGTCATTGGATGTTCCTATCTGCGGATGTGTGTATTGGTCCTTAGACTTTAAGATTATTATTAATGGTTATTATATTTATTGACGAAATCTATGACGACACACTGTTCGTAGCGAGGTAGGATACGTTGGGTGTGTCACGAGTAATATCGCATTAATAGATAATGTGAGAAAGGATTTGTCCCTTCTGTTCCATAACGGAAGTAGATATCTCAGACCCTTTGATGGAATTGATACTGCCTAAATAAATCCATGGTCATGGTAAGGTATAGTCAAGTTCAATTTCGGGAAGTCAAAGAAAGAATAATCAAGCACATGGGTTGATGGCACTAGCATGCAACCCGCTTGATTGGAGATATCGAGACAAAGGGATTATATTACACGGTAAGCGTTCATAGGAGGTGACACGTCATTGCGGCCTTAAATTCTTTCTCTATGGGTGCCTTGGCATGTTGCTAGATGGTAACCTTGGACTTTAGGCAGGATCAGCCTAATTCCACTGAGAAACAAGCCTAGAGGGTCACACACTAAGTGTGTCCATGTATCTCAGTTAAATATTAATTTAAAAAATTAAATAAATATTATTCCCAACTGTGGTTTAATAATTATTTAAGGATGTGTGATCTCATTTATTTTGACACTAGTTATTCGAGAGAATATATTGTGGATGAAATAATATATTTATTAGCGAGTAATGCAGTTACATTTATTTAAGAAATAAATAGTCATTACTCAAGGTTTAATAAATGTGGTGGAGAAAACTGGAAAATAAAAGTACACGCCGTGTAGTTTTATGGAAAACAAGTACACGCCGTGTATTAATTATTACACGCCGTGTAGTTTTTCCAATTGGGATTTTGATGATTTAATATTGTTTTAATAAATGATATTTATTATAATCAGCATGGGCGCATGTCAAGGAATTAATAATTCGACATGGGGGTTTTCAATAAGAGTTAATGAAATAAATAAAACGTGTAACGTGTTTATTTATTGTCATAACTCTATTAACCTCAAACTCGATTATAAATATCCTCGCAACCCCAACATTTTGGAGAGCCATTGTTGTGCACAATGGATTTGGAAATAATCTCAAGACAAAGAGAAAATTCCCTTTCCACCAAGAATGCCATCATGTTACGAGAGCAATATCCTCCACCGGATCAAGGCGGTCGAAGGCGGACATCGCAAGCGAAGGTTCTTCCGCGCTAGCACCCAGAGATCCCTTTGGCGACGTCCGGAGATACGTGACACACATGTGGATCACTTCTAGAGGAATCTTACACTTGGATTCTACGATGCAACGACGGTTCACCGAATCGTGACCGGACACATCAACGAAGAATGAATTCCAACGAGGTAATTCTTATGCATTAATTAAATTAATTATAATCAACATATGATGATCCTCCTCAAGGGTTCCGGGACTCTTCTTTTCTTTTCGTTCTTCGTTCGATTCTGAAGATTCGGCGTTTTATATCGTGACAGATCTCAGATTGAACGTTGTTTACCGTTAAAATTAAAGTTGGGAAAACCCACCAATGCGCTTCCACTGCGCCCAGAACCTACAGTAGCCACCTCATCAAGTTATGAAACACGTTATTTTTATTATTATATGCCTCATGAACTCTTTCTCATGCCTAAAGGTTATTTTTCATGACTTTTGATGTATCTTAAGTTCTCATGAAAATTGTTTACCATGTTTCCCTTAATGGGCCTTCTGCTCACCCTTTCTTTTGATGTATGCTCCCAAGTTACGAGACACTATAATTAACTTATGATAAACAAATGAAGAAGCCTTTAAAGTGTTTAAGAATAATTTTTTATGTTGTTTTCATGTAATAAGTTCCTGGTTTCCAAGACACTAAACCATAAAGATCCTCAGTTTTTGTAAAATGTAATGAAATTTTATGTGATAAAAAGGTGGGATGCTATAGTTGGTATCAAAGGATGGTTTAGTTATTTGAGGAAATTATGATATGAAAACATTAGGAAGAACCCTATATAAATGTTTAAATATAGGAAATCTTCTTGGTATTTTGGTGAGTATTGAGTAAGGGGTTGCCAAGAAAATATGTCCCTATCTGGATACGAGCTGGTAGAGGTGTCTCTGGCACAGATGTACATAGGGGTAAAACCCAAAAACACCACTTTGAGCTAGACTCGAACGGGAATTGGTACACAAAAATAGGCCTTACTGCACTCTTGGATACGACACTCCTAGGGGATATGCTTTGGAAAATTAATAAGCTTAGTATGAACCATTATTAAAGGTACAAAGATAAAATAAAATAAAGATTCACATAACAATATATGATCATGGATAACCTATATTAGATCCTAGGGGATCACAAGTTAGGGTATACTTTCCTTTTACAAGTTTATCCTTCTATTCTTAAAGTTTCCTTTTAATTATTATTGGCTAAGTATTTAAGCCCCTAATTATACTTTATTTTCTTAGTTAATGGTGAGAAATGGAAGAACATGTCCCAACAACCAATGTGATAGGAAATGTGATGATTTCCCTATTAATGTGACATAGATGATGAGAGATCAAGTTGAACATATTGTGATTATGCCAAACTAGCTATCAAAAATCAAAATTAAGAATTGGTACCTAGTTGAATGCACATATTCATCAAGGAAGAAGAAGACAAAGTCTCAAGGATATTCATCTGATAAAGTTGATAAGGGAAATAAGACCGAATTTCTTTTTGAAAAAAGTGTGGGAAGAGGCACCAAGTAGAATGTCACAAAGGAACCGGGAGATGTTTTAAGTGTAGGAAGATAGGGCATAAAGTAGCCAATTACTTTAAAAAAATGGATAATGTGATGAATGGAGATAAGGTTCAATATAATGTACCTTATACTATTCAATGTGGTAAATTTTTTAGAATTTGGACATTATCCAAGGCAATGCTCTGTTGGAAGGGATGAGAAGTATGATGATCATCAAAAATCTTAAATGACAAGGGAACAATGCAAGTCCTATGTTTAGATGGATCATGATGACTAAAGTACATACAAATTCTTCACAATAATTTTATATGTCATGTTGTATTTTAGTTCGTGCTCCATGAACATATCTTTAATGTTTTATAAGAA
This sequence comes from Viscum album, assembly GCA_963277665.1. Lineage (NCBI taxonomy): Eukaryota > Viridiplantae > Streptophyta > Magnoliopsida > Santalales > Viscaceae > Viscum > Viscum album. The sequence goes on from OY728129.1 coordinate 1,819,931,831, forward strand.
CATTGAGTCACTACCTAATATGGTTTTATATCATTAAGGAAAACATCTATTGTTATGTACCACATGTTGATGTAGTGAAGCTGTTCTTCTTAAAAAAAAGGTGATTAGGGGATTAAAGGATGATTATTATTTTGTAAGAGGTTCACTATTTTGGGAACCCTATATGATTGAGGTAAATATATTACTACAGTACTTTATTTGAGGATTAAAGGTTGACATATATTTGGAAGAATCGATGAATTTAAGGCGAACTTATGGTAATTTAGGTTACTTATGGAAATGATTAACCTATCTTGAGGAAAATGTTATTAGGTTAGTTACTTTTGTTATAAGATGATAAGAGTGGTTGATGTTGTTTGGGGATGAATGATAAAGTCTATCTTGGAATAATATGTTATGAGATCATTCTTATAATTGGGATTCAATATTAGTTTGGTTTATTTTGAGGAACTTTAAGGATAGTTATTTATGGAATGGTCTTTGATAAACTTTGGGTTGTACCGTGGAATTTGGAATATTTAAAGAAGTTTCCCTTCCTATGGGATTATTTCTTTTTGAAGAGTTTTGTTATCTTACCCTTTCTGTTTTTGGGATAATGTTTAAAGATAGAAGAAATAGATAGTTAATATTTTGTGGATTATGTGATTCTCTAGAAGATGATTCTTGTGATTCTGATGAGACCAAGTGTTTTTGAATGCTCATCTTTTGGAGAAAAGATTAGTTTTGGTAGAAACTTATTAAAGGATGAAACTCTACTTGAAGGTATGTATATTTCCTTATGTTTTTATTCTATGTAGTAAATGAATTCCTAAAAATTATGTAAAGGAATGTAAAACAAAAACGTTGTTGGTTTACGTTTCCTACTGGGTAATCAAATAACGTTTACACACATCATAAGTTTGTTATTTTCTTGTGGTTAATTTCTCCTAATCATGTTTTCCATCACTCTCCCTCAGAACTTGATCCTTTGTTTTCTACTCCACATCCATGTTTTCCTACATAGAATCCTAGTATGGGTTAACTCGAGTGACCTTTGTAATTCCCTTTCCTTCTTTTAAAGTAATAGTTTTACTGACTCCTTTTCTGATGTGGTACTTTCAATGGAATTTTCAAACCCAATTTTAAAAATTGTGAGGACGCAATTTCTTAAGGGGGGAGGAATGTAATGACCTTAAATTTTGAATAAATCTTTTTTTCCTAATTTTGTGTGTTATTTTATTTTATACTCAACAAAACTATTTCATTTGATAACATGAGTATAATTGAAATGAGACTATTAGGTTTTGACAATTATATGACCGTTAGTCAGTATGACCTTTGGAAACTAAATGTTGCGATTATTGTCTCTAAATACAAGTGATCTTGGTTAATTAATATAGAAATAAGATTCGATGGCCTCATCAAGTAGTCTCGGGCCAATCGAAGTCCATCTAACTGAACTTGGGAAGGAGGTAGAACCACTGGGCTATGCTCTGGACCAAACCCAAGCCGAACATCATCGTGTGAATCTAGAACGAAATCACCTTTGCGAGAACTTCAAACTGATAGAAATTACTACTCGTGCAATATTTGCCAAGCTGCCCTCGAATTCTCTCACCTTATCACACCTTACAGTTAGGTCCTATGTCGGGGTTATAAGGTGCTATGTAAGGAGACCATAACTGCTTTCTGTAATCCTTTTAGATAAATAAAATTTTGTTTTCTTCTTATGGTAATTTTTGTAAATTTTCAAATGTTCGGATAAATTTTGGATGTATATTATTTATGAATATGAAAAAAGGATATTTTAAAATATTTTTGTAAACCTCAAATAATTAATGATGTGTAATTATTTTAAAAAAATGGTGTTCTACAAATGTGTTCAGTAAGATATTTAGAGTCTAATAAGATCTACTTGATTTTTGATGAATCGTAAATTATGAATAGTATTTTTACGCTTAGGATTAGTAATGTGACTAAATGGATTAGTAATATCACTTACAATAAGTTTTAATATAATATAGGAACCTTGATTAAGTAATGTGATTCAATAAAATAGGTAAATAACTGTTTCAGAAATTATTAGTCAAGTATTAGGTTTTTCAGGTGAATAGTGTTTTTTAATTAAAAATTAAATTCAAAATATTTAGAAAATTATTTTTATAAAATGGACTTTATTTTTGAACTCAGAGCATCGATATTATGTTAAGGTAATTTTTGGGGATTTTTTCTGAAAAAAATGAATTTTCCGTGAATAGTGTATTTATTTAAAAATTAAATTAAAAATATTTAGAAAATTATTTTTATAAAATGGAGTTCATTTTTGAAATCAAAGCATCGATATCTGGTTAAGGTGAAATTTTTGGATTTTTCTGAGAAAGTTGAATTTTCAGTGAATAGTCCAAATACAGTTTTGAAGTTACGGGTGTTTAATGACATCATTAAATGATGTATTAAGTATGTAATCAATATGGTCAACTTGTGAATATTAAGATAAGATATGAGGTGTCCCAAGTGGCCAATACCATGGGAAAATACCATGGTCAAGCCCATGGTTTTTCCAATACCACTAATGAGGTGTCCCTTGGCCATAATGCCTTGTCCCCTCACTTTCCCTATAAATACAAAGCCATTCTCTCACCATTTCGACTCCAAAATAATCCTCAACGAATTTCTGGTCTCCTTAACTCCCAAGGATTCCTCCCAAGGTTCCCCTAATCCCTCAAGGTCCCAAAAATTGATTTTTAAGAGTTACGTTTTAAGGTAAGGGATCCTACCTCCCTCTTTCTTTCCAAGTACTCTCTTTTATGTCATTTCTTTTATGCTCCATGTTCTTGTGTTGGAGGATGTTATTTTATATTCATACTAATTTCATTTTAATTTTCATATGATGAGAGACCCTCTCTTTCTCTCATCATTTCATTTTAATAATGTTAAAGTGGCATTGTTAGGCCGCCGAATTTTTAAGGGATTCTTTCACCCTTCTCATTTTCAAGATCTATTTTCATGTCAAGTATTTCATATTCCTTTTTATTATGTTGTGGTATGATCTCTAAATATATCATACTGATATTTTATGTTCATAAAATGAGAGACCCTATTTTATCTCTTCAATTTAGTATTTTGAAGTTTGAAGTGGCGTCGTTAGGCTGCCGAATTTTTAAGGGATTCTTTCACCCTTCTCGTTTTCAAGTTCTATTTTCATGTCAAGTATTTCAAGTTCCTTTTTATTTTGTTGAGGTATGATATCTATATCTATCAAACTGATCTTTTATTTTCGTATGATGAGAGACCCTATTTGATCTCTTCAATTCGTTTTTTTTTTGAAGTTTTAAGTGACGTTGTTAGTCTGCCGAATTTTCATAAGAGAAATATTATTTTTGTCTTCCTTACAAGTTCTTCGTTTCATATGGTATATCATTAAAATTTCAATAAAATGTTCTTAAATCCTTTATATTATGTTCCCCTACTATTTTATGTATCATTTATGAGTGTTTTACCCATTTCCCCTCTCTTTTCAATGTTTTCTAAAACCCTGTATCATAGCCGTTATGTTGCAGAATTTTCGTCTCAAAATGTGTTTATCTTTTTCTCAAATTATTTTATTTTATTAAGTGAATACTCAAAGATATTTCTTCTACATGGTTATTCACATATATATCAAAATTTTCTATTTTAATTATGGGACTTACATACATAAAACCCTTTTTCCTTTTTCTGTGGGTTTAAAGTGACATAAAGATCACGTCTTTAAAGAGGTTTTTTAAAATGTGATGAATATGAAATGAAACCCATTTATTTTATGCTATATTTGTTGTTTATGAAATGATTGATGATGATATATGTGGCTCACATGATAATAAAGGAAAATTTAAGGGTGCGCCCTCATAGCGCTCCAACGCATTGGGTATAGACTTAATCCTTAGAGATGACCATTTTTAACTACGCCTTGGTGAATAACCTTGGTAATTTTTAATGACACCTTGGGGATGGACCTTGGTGAAACGGAAATGATTGTCTATGTTAAATGTTTTAGCCACATCTTCTAGTTATTAAAAACGTTATTTTTATTATTATATGCCTCATGAACTCATTCTCATGCCTTAAAGTTATTTTTCATGACTTTTGATGTATCTCAAGTTCTCATGTAAAATGTTTCCCTTGTTGCCCTTACTGGGCCTTCTGCTCACCCTTTCCTTTGATGTATTCTCCCAAGTTATGAGACGCTATAATGAACTTAGGATGAACAAATGAAGAAGCCTTTCATGTGTTTAAGAAGAATGCTTTATGTTGTTTTCATGTATTAAGTTCCTGGTTTCCAAGACAATAAACCTTAAAGATCCTCGGTTTTTATAAAATGTAATGAATGTTTATGTGATAAAAAGGCGGGATTATATACATGTGCGATATATCTAAATTTATATTATGTTATGAAATATATTTTATCAGTACTTATTATTTTAACTAAGGATTTTGTGTTGTTTATATATATATTAGGATTGTGAATAACATGTTGGGATAGAAACTGGGGTTAATGATAGGAGGATAATACCATGGGTTATGGGTTGAATCCCTGGATAACCCTGTGTAATCTCATAGAATGGTTAGAGTCTTTTTGTAATAAATTTATTTCATTTTTGAAAAAAATTTCCTTTATTTGTTTTAGATTTCACCTTGATGTAGTCTTATAAGACTACTAGGTAATCATGTTAGAATACTTCTATAAGTGATGATATTTCTACCTTACCTCTAAACGAGTAGGAGAATGCAGTTGAACCTACTCATATGTTCTATCTCTGGGTTAGAATGCAGGTCCACTTCAACCAAATATATTTATCTTCACACATATCCTATGAATATGAGTACATAAATATATAATAATATTCCATAACTCCATATCTATAATTATTTATCCTTTCCAGTGGCTAGAGGCCCTAAAGATACTTATGAATGGATTGAAATATTTCAGAGAATATTTTCCCTAGTTGAGACTCTCAAGGATTATAAAGTGATGCTGAGGTAGATCATATGATAGTTGCATAACCCATTTTTATAACCATGTGTTTTATGGTGAATAATATGCTATGGGATTTTAAGGTACAACTACTTGACTTGGAGGATAAGGGATTTATTTGGACGATTACACCATCAAGGGGTTTACTTTGGTTGTTCTTTATGAAGGATGATGGTATAATTGGGTAATGCATGAATTATCATAATCAGAACCAGACGATGGTAAATAAAATATATCTATTTGCTTGAATCTATGAACATTTTGATCAGTTATGTGGATCACAGTGGATCTAAAAGAGTAATCCTAGATCAGGATACCACCATACTTGAGTTAGATAGTAGGACATTCCAAAGATGAAATTTTTGAGAAATTATGGTTTTTCTGAGTACTGTGTGATACCATAGAGAAAGAAAAATTAAATTTTGGTGCATCTCAGGAAAAATATATTCCACTCATAATTGGGCTCTTTCATATTGGTCTTCATTGACGGAATCGTCATCTACTTGCCTAAATCAAATAAAATTATAGGAATCCTGAGATAGTCCTAAGAAAACATCAATCACATCATCTTTAATCCAAGCTATTAAATTTTATCTTTTGTTTTGAGAAGTATTTTTTTTATAGTTAATTTTTTTTATAAGTGGTTATACCATTTAACCATTGAATGTGGAGGCTATAGGTTCCGGGCGCAGCGGAAGCGCGTTGGTGGGTTTTCCCAACTTTAATTTTAATGTTAAACAATGTTTAATCCGAGATCCATCACGATGTAAAATGACAAATATTTGGAATAGAACAAGGAATGTAAAACTTAAGATGGAATCCCGGAACCATAGAAATAGGATCATCATATATTGGTTATAATTAATTTAATTAATTCACAATAATTACCTTGGTGGAATTTTTTCTTCGTTGATGTCTCCGGTCATGATCCTGTGATCTGTTGTTGCATCATATAATCCAAGTGTTGGATTCCTCTAGTGGTGATCCATACGTTTTCCACATATCTCCGGATGTCGCTAAAGGGATCTCTGGTGCTAGAACAGAAGAACCTTCACTTGTGATGTCCACCTTCGTTCACCTTGGTCTCTCGGTGTTGAGAGCGTTCTTGGAGGAAGGAGTTCTTTCGGCCTTGAAAGAATTATCCAAAATTTTTGTGCACAACCATTCTCTTGTGTAAAATTATTGGTGTTGTGAGGATATTTATAATCGGGGTTGAGGTTATAGAGTTATGATAATAAATAAATGCATTATGCGTTTTATTTATTTCATTAACTCTTATTAAAAACCCCCCATGTCGAATGATTGATTCTTTGACATGCGCCAAAAGTGATTATAATAAATATCACAATAATGATATTATTTCCTCAAAATCTCGACTTGAAAAACTACACGCCGTGTAATAATTAATACACGGTGTGTACTTTTCTTCCATAAAACTACACGATGTGTATATTATATATACACGGAGTGTACATTTATTTCCCACTTTTCTTTATTTCCTCCACCACATTTATTAGACCTTGAGTAATGGCTATTTATTTCTTAAATAAATATTACTGCATCACTTGCTAATAAATATTATTTCTTCCACAATATATTCTATTGAATAACTAGTGTTGAAATAAATATGATCAGGCATCCTTAAATAATTATTAAACCACAGTCGGGAATAATAATTATTTAACTTGTTAAATTAATATTTAACTGAGATACATGGACACACTTAGTGTGTGACCCTCTAGGCCTCTTTCTCAGTGGCATTAGGTGGAGCCTACCTAAAGTCCAAGGTTAGAATATCGCAACATGCCAAGGAACCCATAGAGAAATATGTTAACGTCTCAATGACGTGCCACCTCATATGAATGCTTACCGTGTAATATAATCCATTTTTCATGATATCTAGAATCAAGCGGGTTGCATGCTAGTTTCATCAACCCACGTGCTTGATTATTCTTTATTTGACTTTCCAGAATCGAACTCGCCCATACCTTACCATGGCCATGGATTTATTTAGGCTATATCAATTCCATCAAAGGGCCTGAGATATCTACTTCCGTTATGGAACATAATGGACAAATCCTTTCTCGCATTATCTATTAATGTAGTATTACTCGTGACACACCCAATGTATCTTACCTCATTTCGAATAGTGTATCATCATAGTTTTTGTCAATACATCTAAGTGTGCGAGTTATAATACCCATTAATAATAATCTTAAAGTCTAAGGATCAATACACACATCCGTAGATAGGAACATCCAATGACACTATGAAATGTGGATTTCCTACTGGAAGGTCTCGTTCTCATAATATCCTCCTGGATATTACCAAGGGTGCACACCATGAGACGGTGCCTCAAAGTTTCATGAGTCAACACCCCTAATGGCCTGTATTATTTGTGTCCCTCAAATAATATCATCCGACCATAGAATATATATTCAAGAAAAGTGTTATGGCACTTCTGGGTTCTCATCATAGTAGGGATCCTCTATGACCCTTTAATGAAACAACTATCCTTGGGACATTATCACATGCATTGTCATGCATAACAACAACCAAGATGTGATAATGCTTTTATTAATTAATAAAGTACAAAGTAGTTGGTTCTAGGCCACTATCTCCAATAGAGGCAACCATGTCCTAGACACATCCCCAGAACATGTTTATAACCATGATACTTTAAGGATTAGTAGTTTACTACTGATAGTTTATCAAAGAATATTCCTTACTATCAACACCCATGAAACTAAAGACATAGAAAAGAGTAAAGTTCCAATGGATGGACCAGTGTGAATAGTAATTCCGTGATAAAAAGAATAGGATATATACAATTCCAGTACTTATACAACCCGGTCTAGGGATAAGATACCTCATATGTTGTGTTGTATTAAGAATTGATTTGGGATCAGTACTAATGGAGTTTGATAAAGTAGTACCTTACCAGAAAATTTAGATATATCCCCATTAAATTAACCATCCAACACATGGCATGGAGCTAGCAGTAGTGGTATACACATTAGAGTAGTGGTTACTCTATCTCTCTCTTCTATGACATATTTTTTCTATTCTGGTCATAAGAACCTTTTTTATAACTTCCCATTATTGGACCTAAATGTTAGAAAAATTCCCTCGGTTGAGTATCTATAGTTATTTAAATTCGATATTGGATTTTATACCAGGGAAGGGTAGAGTCATTCTACATTCTATTAGCTATAAGATGCATTGAAACATGAGCCTGGTTATATTCCATCAAGGGATAAGTGGAGATTGATGTGTTTGTTGGCTGATAGAAAGAAGAATTATTTTTATGATTAGGGGTTGATAAAATTTTCCCATTTAGTGATAACATTAACACTTGCATATTGAGTGATTTCTGGATAGGATTAAGACCTAGATTTTTCTATGATATAGGAATAACTATCCACATGTGACCTAATAACTGGATGGACTTTGAGCGATGATGATGTGATCGTGATACATGGGCGAACGGTAGTAATTTATCCCATTTTAAATGTTTCCATGAGAGTCATAAATACATTGAGAATGTTGGTGAATCCTACTATGACAAATATGTTCCATAACTTTAGGAGATAGTTTTTGTGTCCAGGGATAAATAGGGACATATTGGATTTTGAATCCCTATACCTTACCTAGAAGAGTTTAATTCCCTAGTACTATTGTCCTAGTGAATATGACCTTCGAATTTCAATGCCCATGTGTAAGAGAGATGAAATCATGATGGAATTTTTTATGGGGTTACCCTATATGATTTATTATTGACTAGATAACAAGGGTTTCTTAGTCATCACCAATGAGAGAGAATCACTCAGTAGAATAGCTTAGAAGCCTATACATAAGTGAGATCATACACTTACATGTAGTACCCTAGATTTTTTATCACACATTGATGTACTTTTAATGTTATTTTTTTGGTACGTCTTTCAAAAATACCTTGGAATTATGTTGAGATTGATCATATAGTACCATGTTGGGAAAGATGAATAGTCTGGGATGAAGATACAAAAAAATTTGGGATATGATTAGGGATACCATTCTATACATAAGTGGAGAATGGGATGATCATATATAATATTTTTAGTTCAAATAAAATAACTATTCCATTTCTTTAGTTCAGATGGAACCTTATGAGGAACTATTAGAGAGACCATGTTGACCACTGCTTTGTTGGCATAAGGGAAGCAAGACTGTGATAGTAAGGGCTAGATTGGTTCAGGATAACGTTGAGAGGGTGGAACTAATTAATAAGGGTTTGAAAAAAACTCTTTGAAGTAAAACATCATATTCCTACCTTAGGAATAACACTTTAGGGTTCACTATGGGTGATCATGTTTTTATGAGTGTGACACCTCGATTTGGACACCAATATATATTCAATAAATTATTTCTAGAACCACCTTTTTTGGGACCTTAATGATTATAGAATGGGTTGGGATAGTGGGATATAGTCATGATCTTCCTTCCCACTATAGAGGTATGCATGACATGGTTCATTTGTCACAGATCCAGAGGTACATGGATGATCTTACACATTACATCAACTTTGAGGACATGGAGTTGGAGCCTGATTTATCTCATGAGGAACATCCACTGTTGCTTGTTGAATAGAATGAGAAAGTCCTTAGAGAGATGATGGTACCACTTATATGGATTTAGGGGTATCATTGAAGGATTCATTAGAATATTTGGGATCTTGAGTCTAATGTTTTCACTTAATTTCTATATTTATTCAAACAATACTACTAATTATACTTCATAGGTATGTGAAGTCATTAAAAGGGGTGGAAATTGTAATATCCACAATTTAAGATGACAATAAATCCATATTCATCTTATAATTAATGAGTATATTTATGTGAAAATGTAATTTTTTAATAAAAATCACCTTCTAAATGACATATTTTGATGTGAGTTCACAAAATATTAAAACCCATATTAATAATTTGAAATATTATATTCAATTTTTATCAATTTAGGTATGGAATTTATATTGGATTTTAATATAGTGACCCAATAATTTCTAAAATTTAAATTTTATTTTATTAGATGAATATTCAGTATATTTCACCAATACACACATATGAACCATAAATATTTTCTTATTTAGATAGTAGATACATAATATACTTTTTATAATGAATGATCTTCATTATCTCTTATAGATACCTCCCCATTTGATACTCCTCATAGACATACCCTACATAAAACCATAAATCATTACTTGGGGGTATAAAAGATAAGAAAGGGTGATATTTTATTCATAGTATGGGTGAACATGGGATAAACAAATCAATGATCATATGAAATCAGAAGACAAGAATAAGGGATTGAGATGATGTCCAAAAATCAAAGAATTCCTACAAAACATGTCAAAAATCATAAATATGATTCATGGAGTAAATATTTATCATTTCCAAAGACATTAATCATAGGAGTAAGAATTCATCACAAATCAATCATGATCCATAATTTATTTTCATAAATAGAAGTTCCATCATAAGTATAGAAACCATTTCATATTCCATGGTTAAATACGGATACTACTAACTCATAGTTTATTATGAAACCCAACCATATTCCTAGATAATAAAGTATCAAGGATCATCGCATGAATCCTATAACATATCAAACCCATTAGTTTATTTCCCATAGTGGATAAGAATATTTATTTTCATCCCATATTTATCACATGAGATATAGATCTTTATAAAATTTATATGTAATGAACTAGAATTATATCAATGTAAATTCCCTAAATATAATTATTTAATACAGTATAAATCATAGAAAATCACATAGATAACACAATAAAAAATTTATAAATGAGTACTGAATGAAATAATAGGTATTTCTAGAAATTAAAGACCATATTCCAATGAAATAGTAACATGACCATTGAAATAGTAATGTTACCATTATGAATAGTAATTCAACCAATAGAATAGTAACCTCACATATGAAAGTATAAATAAAATTTAGGTATCATATAAGTGAAAATATGATACATTTAAATCATGTTATATGTATGTAAATGTTTTGAAAATGATAAATTAAGTGTTTTTATTTGTGTAAAAGACTAATGTTTTTTTTCAAATTTATAATTAATTTAATAATTTAAATTAAAATAAAATTTTATAAAATATATTAATTAATTAATATTTTTTATTTTTTGATTATATGATAATTTTATGAGACGTTAATTAATTTTTAAAGTGTTATAAAATATGTCATAATTTTAAAATAGTTATTTTTTCAAATAAATGTTGATATTAATTAAAAATTAAATTTATCATATTTATATAATTATTTTCATAATATTGCGTCCATTTTTAAATTATACATGTTGTGAAATGGTTAGGGTGAATTTTGGGTATTTTTCTTAAATAGGAGAATTTTTTGTGAATAATAAAATATGATAATTTATAAAATAAGCTAAATATATAAATTTTTCAGTCATGGTTGTGTGGGGGATGATTCAAGTGGCCATTATCTAGAACTAATATTCTCTTGCTACTGTATTTAGTCACAATAATCTACAATATTTCTTTTCTTGAGAAAAAAAATGATTGAAGCAATAAAAAAATCTCTTATCCTCCACTATAAATACAACCCATAATCACCTCTTATACTAACACTGTAAAAAAACAAGAATATTATATAGATTATTCTTAATCCTCTTACCAATTCTTGACCCTACATTCATGAGCCTCGGTTTTTAACAAAATAATAAACCCAATTTCCCTAAGGAGGTTCTCATAGTGAAGAAGTTCATGATGTAAAATCCTCTTTCATTTTATTTTAATTTATTTTAAATTTCATTAATTTTATTATCCTCTACTAAACTAACATTAAATATGTGACATGATATCTCCAGTATCATATAAATACTATAATATTATAGTTTTAATGGAATAACTATCATCAAAACTCTTCTCCACTCCCTTTTATTCCAAAAATAAAAACATTGTTCGTGATTCATCGACATAACATTTTATCAAATGAATCATCCTAATACCATATAAAAAATTGATATATAAGATCATTTAAACATATTTAATTTCATTAATATCATATAATCTCAATTCTTTAGAATTATTTCCACTTTACATGAACTTCAACTCTTGTATAAAATCTAACCGATCCTGAAAACTAAGAAAACAAACGCTCCCGAAACGACAAAATTGAATATTATAACTCATGAAGAAAAACCTAAATGAACTTAATAAAATTTTAATAAATGTGTATGAGTTTTTTAATTAATTAATTAATATATTTAATTTGATTATCCATGACATTATTTATAAGTACATAATTATTTCAGACATAAGGTAAGTGATTCCAACTAAACCCCATTTTTCTTCAGGTTATGATTTCTATCACTTTACCCGAGTGAAATTATTAATTATTATCATATAATCCTCATAAATTATGTTAGTATCTTCCAAAAAAATATACATATATCAATTATTATTTCTATGATGGATAAATACATGTTTTATAAGGTTCCATTTTCAATTCCTCCAGATAAGCAAGCCCGACTAAAGAGAAATTCACAATTTCTTACCCATTATCAAGTAAACATAATGATATGTTTTAAGAAACCAATATTTTTGTAAAAAATATTTTTATCATGAGAAACTATCTATTTTCAATTCTCGTTTTATAAAAAAATTATTCCATTGTCCCCTTTAATGTATCGTTAATGTTTTTCCTTAAACTGTACTAAAGTAGATCCCTTCTAAAGCTTCTTAATACTATATTTTAATGATTTATATACATTTGGACATAATTTATCATTATAAATGTCTATTTTACCTTATTAATGTCTATTTATTATTTTAATCCATTATTTCATGGATACAATTATGATATGTCCATTGCTTATGCCCCATGACATGATTATGATACTGATTTCTTTCCATGGGTAACCCTTATCTTTATTTATTTTGATGGATTATTCATATGGAATACATACTCTAGAACAAGTTATGATGAGTGTACCAATATAGTGCTCTAATACGTTGGGTATTTTTTAGACTCATGATACATCATGTTGGGATAAGGAGTGAACCTATTTCCTTTATGGGATACTGTTTACTATGTGTAGTAGTCTTGGAAGTTAGCCTGGACTCATGCTTATGTCATGTTGTATGTTGTAGCCACATTTATATGATACCATTATTACATGATCCCATGTTATATAATTTATGAGTAGATATGTTTATTTATGATCCATTCATTTTTATGTAATCATTTTATTCTTTCTAACCCATTTGTTATGCTTTATTTATTTGTTTATTTCCTTACTGGGCTTTTTAGCACATATCTTTTGTCTGTGCATTACCTAGATTGTTATGTGTTGATGTATAAACTCAAATTAGGTTATAAGATAATTATGGATGATTAATATTAATATTTCTTATTCTATTTCCATGTTCTCAATTTTATGTACCTAATCTTCCAAATACACTAGACTTCGCTATCCTTAGACTGTATTTGATGGCTAATTATGGTTAAATCATTTAATAATTTGTGTAAAATTATAGGAACATTAAAGTTGGTATTAGAGTATATTTTTATAATTTTTAGGTATTATGAATATAAAACTTTAGTGATAACCCATGTTATAATTATACTACCATTGATAACAATGATTTAAAATTAAGGAAACATAAAATTGGTTATACTTTTCATTTAAATGTTTATCCTTATATGATCAAATTTATTATTATTATTATTTGAGTATAAAATCCCCCTAATTGTAATTTAATTTTTTAGTTAATGGTTGGTAATAAGAGAACCTATTCTAACAATAAATGTGATAGGCAATGTGATGATTTCCCTAATAATATATAACATTAATGGAAATAGGTGATCAAAACTTTATGATAGTACTTACAAAACTAGATCATGTTATTAATAATTACATTAACCATGTGGAACTCCCTCATTCTCCTAAGAAAGTAAAAATTATTGTTCAATCCTTTATAAGAAAAATACCTCTTATAATTAGTGGATCTTATGATCTCGTCATCATAGAACAATAGATTTACTCTATTGAAAAGATATTCCATGTCCTCCAGTGACCATAATAAGAGAAATTCATGATGTTGGTCAATCAATTTGATGTGGAATCTGATTAGTGGTTGACACAGATCAAAAAAAAATTCCAAGGAAGAAATTTCTTCCATGGAATGGGATGATTTTGAGAAAATATTTTTCAATAACTATTTTTCTGAACCCTCCATCTTAATATGGAAAGGGAGTGCCTTAAAATGAGACATAAATAATAAAAGTCTATCAAAGAGTATGAATAAAACATAATAAGACATTCACAATATGACTATGAAATTATCATAAACATGGAAATCAAGGTGAATCCCTTTTTCAGAGTACTATTGCAGAGTCTCTAAAATTGTTGGTGATTAGAGACATTGACTTACATGAATATATTTTCCACTATTCCCTTATGATTGGAATGGAGATTAGGGACTCTCAGTGGTCATGTGGGACCAGAGATAAAAAAGTGGAATGTGATGTTTAATATGGGTGGATCAATAAATAAATCCAATGATGGAATGAAAACCAAAAATCCCACATATCAAAAGTGTAGGAAGAATCATTCTAGAAAATGCCTAAGGGGAACCAGGAGATGATTCAAATATGAAAGATATGGTAATAATGCTAATAATGGCCATAGGGATTTGAAGAATCCCACAAATGTGGAGGAATAAAGGAAGTTTCAGATCAAATTAAATCATGTAGTGCAACATTTCAACTGAAAGTAACTTCTGTATTATGAGATCCATTTATCTAAGATAATACCTTTTGGTTGAAATAAAAAAATAACCTCAAAAGAAACAAGGAAATTAATATGTTATCCATACTACTTAGGTGGAACCCAACTATTATGTTGTGATAGGTATATTGATTATTCTATCAAGAATATTGAACATAATATATGATTCTTTTTCTAAATATTCTTTCATATCTCCAAAGATTAGTATAACTATTCTAACACCACCTTAAAATACGGAGAATTAGTTATTTTTTAGAATATAAAATGGAGAAATTATTTCATCCAAAGTATATATCACCTTCCTGGTTAATTTTTGTGGACTACACCTCCCAGAAAATCTTTTCTAACATCATTTAGTGGAGTTTCATGTTATATTGTGAATGGATTGGATATATTTATATAAATCCAACATCAACAATATGTAAAGGTAGATCACTCTTTACATCTCGAGGAATTATCCAATTCCATAAAAGTGTAAATATGAGGGTATATCTCTTTTAGAATCATCATATCAAGTGTGAATATTGATTCCTTATGGAAAAAAATATCTAGATAAAATGATTGAAACAAAGGATATAATCTTTATTAAATACATGGCCATAATGAGGGACTACAATTATGTGTTTCATGGAGAATTTATTTGTATTCCTCATGACTGATAGGTTGAGTTATCTATTTAACTTACTCTTAGATCTCATACTATATCAAAGACAACTTATAGACTGGCCACCCAAGTGTTGTAAGAACTGAAGGATTGGTTATAAGAGAAACTGGACAAGGGTTTCATATGCCTGAGAGCTTCACCATGGGTTACTCTGATCCTATTCAAAAATGAGAAGGATGGATCAATGAGTATATTAATTGATGATTAGGAGTTCAAAAAAATATTGATAAAGAACAAGTACCCCTTACATTGATAAATGAATTGTTTGATCTACTACAAGGGTCCATGTATTTCATTATAGTGGTCCTTCTATTGGGATATAAACATTTAAAGGTGAAAATGAATGATATTCCCAAGATTAAATATCAAATAGGTTATGGACACTATGAGTTTATAGTGATTCCATTCGGACTCACTAATTCAATAGAAATTATAATGGAGATAATGAATAGAAATATTATAGATTACCTTGAAATTTTGTTGTTTGTCTTTATTAATGATATTATAATATACTTCATGATAAAGGAGGAGTATGAGGATAACATGAAATATGTTCTAAATAAATCATGAAGGGACAAAATTTATGCAAAGTAAACAAAATTTGAGTTCTGTATTGAGGAAGTATCATTTATGGGGAATATTATCACAAAAAAGGAATATATGTGCACCATTCCAAGATAACAAAAATCAAAGAGTGGCCTATGAAAACATCAATAATAGAGATACATAGTTTCCATGGTCTATTTTAGTATTAAAAATTATTTGTGAAGAACTAATCATGATTATAAAACCCTATAACCATGATAACATGGAAGGGAGTATAGTTTTTTTAGATTAGTGAATGTGAATATAGCTTCAAAGATTGGGAAAATAGGCTTATCACTACACTAATACTCACACTACCAACATGAGGGGAAATATTTTTGGTATACAAAAATACTTCAAATAAGGGTGTCATATGTGTACTGATGCATAGTGATAAAGTTATAGACTATGCCTTAAGGTAGATAAAAATTAATGAGAAAAACTATCCCACACAAGATTTAGAGTTTGTGGTTGTGTTCTTCGCACTAAGAATCAGGGGGAATTATCTCTATGGGTATAAGTGTGAAATATGTACTGATCATAAGAGCCTAAAATATACATTCACATAGAAGGATATTAATATGGGCTTGAAATATTGTTTGAGGTCATGAAGGATTTTTACTTCTTAATCCACTACCATCCTAGAAAAAAAAATAATGTGGCAGATTCTATGAGTAAAATGGATCCTGCAACATTATCAATGGTGAAAACTAAGAAGTGTCAAATCATTATAGGTTTAATAAGGATAGTCATTTGAATTATTATGGAAAGAATATCATTAATCCTTTCCCAAATTTTTTCTCAACCATCCATTATAGAGAAAATAAAGGATTCTCAATGAAATGATTTCAAATTTTAGAAAAATTAGGATGCTATCAAAAATAGGAAATCCTAAAATATAAAAATGATGATGATATATTCTTAAGATTTGGGTCATGATTATGTGTTCCATCCAATTCGGATATAAAATAAAGACCTTCTGAATGATACACATATCTTGACCTTATCTATTGACCCAAGGAGTATAAATATACATTGAGATCTCTAAGGACACTATTGGCGGGACAATATGATAAAAGATATCACATAATATACATAAAAGTTAATTTTATATAAAAAATGTTGGATGAAATTAAAAAGTATAAGGTTATGATGGAACCATTACCCATACCAACATGGAAATAGTAAAACATATCCATGGAAAATGTCACTGGACATCCAAATATATAGAGAGGAAACAATGCAATATGGGTTGTTGTGGATCATCTTCCAAAGTCAACTATCTTTATCATAATTTGAGAGGACTTATTATTGGATAAACATGGAGAGATATACATTAATAAAGTGTAATGCATGAATAAAGTACAACTATCAATTATATTCGATCAAGATCTAATATGTACCTCTATGTTTTGGAAAAGTCACCAACATTATGAAAAAATAGATCTAAACATCAATATTGACTATCATCCTCAAACTGATATAAAATCTGATTAGACTATTCCGATAGTGGAATACATGTTTAGAACATGTTATGTGGACTTCAAAGGATTATGGGACCAATATCTTCCTCTTTTCAAGTTCTTATAAAATAATAGTTCCAACTCAAGCATCCAAATCAATCCATATAAATCCATTTATTAGAAAAGGTATAGAAAACTGACATGTGGGGATGAATTCCATTAACATAATCTTTTAGGACCTAAAATAGTCAATGAAATGGTAGAAAATGTGAAAACTGTTCAGTAGAATATCTGAGCTTCCTAATGTCAACAGATGATCTATGCAAATAATCATCAACGAGACCTAGAGTTTAGGTATGGTAACATGGTATTCCTATGCATATATCCATGGAAGTGGATATCATAGACCATTGAGATTAAGTTTTACACAACATGACTATATAGCTGGTCAATTTACTATAGATAAACCATAAGTACGAAGAGGAAACATGGGAACTATAGTAAGAAATGAAAGAGAAGTACGCTAACTCGTTTTCAACTTAGTATGTAATATGGAATTTTGAGGGGGAAAATTCATTGGGGGAGAATTTAATTACCCATAATTTTATCAATGTAAATTCCATTCTTATAATTATTCCATATAATATAAATCTCATAACATCACATAGATAACATAATAAAAAAATTATAAATGTGTAATGAATGAAATAAGTGGTATTTCTAGAAATTAACAAACCTATTCCACTGTAACTGTAACTTGATTGTTAGAATACTAATGTGACCATTAATTAATTTTTTTTAATTAATATAATGATTTTAAAGAAAATTTATTTTTATAAAATAGATTCATAAATTATTATTTTTTATTTGGATTATAAGGTAGTTTTATGAGACCATAAATAATTTTAAAAAGTTTCCTAAAATTTGCCATAATTTTAAAATCATTATTATTTTTGAATGAATGATGATTTTAATTAAAAATTAAACATATAATTTATAGAAAATTAATTTGAGAAACATGTGTCTATTTTTGAATTCTAAATATTAAAAAACATGTTAGGGAGAGTTTTTGGGATTTTTCTAAAATAGTTGAAATTTTGGGGAATAATGAAATACAATAATTTATGAAATAAGCTAAATGCATGAATGTTTTAGTAATTTTTGAGTCATGGATGATTTATGTGGCCCTTATCTAGAATTAACATGATCTAGTTACTTTAATTAGTCTTAATAATCCACACTATTTCTTTTATTGAGCCAAAATAATAAACAAATGAATAAAATAATTAAAAAACACCACTCTTCTCCCCTATAAATACCTCCCCTAACTTACTCATCTCCTCACACCTTAAAATACATGAAGATTGTACAACTTATACCAAAAACTCTTACAAAGTCACTCCCCCAAATCCAAGATCATTTATTGTTAATAAAATATTAAACCCAATTTCCCTAAGGAGGTTCTCAATGAGAATAAGTTCAAGAGGTAAAACCCTCTTTCATTTAATTTAATTTATTTTCAATTTATTTTATTTTTTTATCCTTTACAAACCTCCCCTTATATAAGTGACATGATAAATCAAGTGTATTATATATAATTTAATGTTATTGTGTTAATGGAATATCTATCATCAAACCCCTTCTCTTATCCCTTTTATTCTAAAAATGAAAATAGTATCCTTGATGTGTTGACTTACCGCCATCGTGGATGAAAAATTTTAATTATCCATTACCAGATTAGTTAAATAATATTTTATTATATATATTATAAGTTACATAATGTTCTGTAACCAATATAAAAATAAGATATTAAATAAACTGATATAAGTTCAAGATGGTCTTAAAAACCACCAAAATAAATTACATCATTTTTATTAATGTGTTTCCTAATGAATCATAATCATACCATATGAAAAATGATATGTAGGATCATTTAAAACTATTTAATATCATTAATAAAAATTAATTTTAATTTTATATAATTATTTCAATTTTACATGAATTTCCATACTTATTTTAAAGCGAACTTATCATGAAAATCCAAAAAATTAACTCTCCCAGAATAATAAAATTGAATCTTATAAATCAACCAAAATACCATAAATGAAAATAATAAAATTACACTAAACAAAATACATGTATAATAGTTTATTATATAATTAATTAATTAATTTTATTTTATTATACATGAAATTAAGTACAAGTGCAGAACACTTACGAACACAAGGTAAGTGATTCTCCCCAAACCGCATTTTTTCCTTCGGGTTACACATTATATCTCTTTACTTTAATGTAATTATTAATTCTTATTATTTAATCCATATATATTATTTTTTTTATGTTCTAAACATATTTACCTAGCTTGATTATTCTTTATTTGATGGGGAAATACATATCTTATAAGGTTTCTTTTTTCAATTCCTCTGGATTAGTAAGTCCAGTTAATGGGAACATTCCAATTTCTTAACCATTTTCATGTAAAATCCATAATCTATTTTAAGAAACAAATATTTTAGTAGAAAAAAAATTATCATTAAAGAATATTTATTTTCATTGTTGGTTTTATACAAAAAAATTTCCTTTGTTCTCTTTAAAGTTTTTTTAATGTTTTCCTTTAAATCGCACAAAAGTGGCTTATTTTATAAAGTTTTTAAATACAATTTTTTAATATTTCACTTATATTGGGAAAATATTTATCATTATCTATTCCTATTTTCCCTTATTAATTTCTATTTATTATTTAAATAGATTCTTTCATTGAAACCATTATGATATACCCTTTGGTTATACCCTATGGCATGATTTTGATACACATTTCCTTCTATGGGTAACTATTATATTTTTTTATTTTATTTTATTCTTCACCAGGAACACATATTAATGAACATGTTATGATGGGGTTGATCATATATCTTTCTAATAAATTGGGTAATGTTTAGTCTCTTTAGGCATTAGGTTGAGACATGGAGTGAACTTAATTCCTTTATGGTACTTTGTCTGCCATGTGCAATAGTATGGGTAGTTAACCTTAACTCATGCTTATTCATGTTGTATGTTGTTGCCACATATCTATTATTACATTATTACATGAACCCATATTATATATTTTATTCTTTTATATGTTTATTTATGATCCATGACTTTTTATTTCATCATGTAATGCCTTCTAACCCATGTGATATGCTTTATTACTATATTTATTCCCTTACTAGATTTTTATCTCATTCCCTTTGTCGATGTATTTTATAGGTTATCATATGAAAATATATGAACTCAATGGATGTTAGGATCTCATTATGGATGATAAATATAAATATGTTTATTCTATTTATTGTTTTCAGTTTTATGTACCTAATATTCCAATGACACCAGACTTCATGATCCTTATTTTTTTAGTGTATAATTATGGTAAAATCATGTAAAAATATGTTTAAAATTATATGGACCATATATAATTATGGGAAATATAATTTTAGTCCAACCCATAACACAATGAAAACTATAGATTTATATTTTATAATATCAATAACAAAAACATTGTATCATAACCTATGAAAATAATACGGAATACAAAAATATTTTATCATTCTATATTAGAATAAACCATGGAATATATACGAGATTCCTGAACATCTTAAAATAATAATGATAAACTGTGGAGAGAAAGAACAAGGATGTTACCATTGATGAATAGAAATAAGACCACTAAAAAACATTCTTGATAAAATAATCATCAACATTTTGATGAAAATTAATTAAAATATAAAAATTTCCAAATCACTATGGGAAAAGATTTATACTAGAAGAAATACAAAATATTTTATGGTAAAATTCAAAAAAATCAAGTGGTCATGAAAATGGTAAATTCTTTTCGTTCCATAATATTTAAAAGGAAATATTTCATTCATATTATTGTAAAAATATCTAAAAACACCTCTTAATGAATACAAAGAGTAAATTAATTTTAACCTGGTTTTTGAAATTTAAAAAATTTAAAAATCAAATTAAACAATAATTTGAGAAAAGGAAACATGTTTGTGAATAAATTTTTATAAAACATTGATAAAGAAGAGAAAGAGTGCTGACCGAATAGAAAAACACAATTCGTTATCCATAAAAACACTCATTTGGTCTCTTGTGTACATAAATCGAGAAAAATGAATTGAAAACACATATTATCATGAAATAACCCAAGTATAAAAAATAATTAAAGGGATTTATCATATAATTATCATATTATATAATGACCATAAATTTAGGAACAAACACCCCCCTTAAAATAGGACTGATACATAAATCCTTGAACTCTTTGGAAACATTTTAAACTAAAAAACCATGAATAATTATATTAAATGAAAAATTAAATGTCTATAATACAATTACATTCATAATATAACATGTAAATTTTAATTTGTTTTACCTTGTAAAATAAAATATGTTCATAACAAAACAAATGTCCTAAATAATAAAATTTTAGATGATAAACACATACAAAGATCAAAAATTTGTGTGAGAATTTATTAATGATGTTATTATGTGTAAAAACATTTAACCCAAATAAAAAAATGGGGATATAAGAAAAAATAATAAGATTCATTCTACATGTAATCTTGGAATAATTTAGTAAATAAATATGTAATATATACCAATAAAAAGAACTTGAGTTTTGAAACCTCTTACCTATGGTCTTAGTCGTCATGTACATTATTTATATTCCTAAATAATAAAAAATCATTATTATTTATGTGATTATTAATGTTTTTAATATTTAATATTTATTTTATTTCATTTCATATCATTTTATATTTAATTACTTAATTTTCTGAGTTCATATCAAATGTTATGATGATGTTATGTTCATTTGTCTAAAATGACATCAATAGTTTGACAATGGTAAAAGAGACAATTATCCCATAATATCCCAAAAATAATTGTGATGTAATTATTATTTTTATACATAAATTATACCTTTTATACAATCCAAAAAATATACTTATGAAAAAAGAAATACGATATAATCATGGAGATGATAAGTCGTACATATGCATGAGAAATCTTTATATATTTCAAAAATCATAATGAAGATAAAATAATTTTTATTTTATCATTATATAATGATAATTAAAATATAATAAACATAGTATTTAAATAGATACACTTATATATAGATTTTGATGTGATGTGGTTATGAAAAAGGATTCAAATTACTTCGTGTAGGTGGAAATCCACACGTATACATGAAAGAAGTTATCATTTTTAATTCAATAGATATGTGATAAATTATATGATATATTATAATTTAATAATTACAATTATATCATGAAAATAATATATATGTAGTAAATCCTTCATTAAAACTATACATGAGTGGTTGTGATGGAAAATGAATTACAATGGTTGTTGAGGCGGCAGCCCCCCATACACATGAATGATTATTTTTTTATTTGATGGATGATGAAATGGATATCAGTTATTGCATTAAAATAAAAAAAAGTATATAGGAGATAATAATATTGTTATATTAATTTATTTAATAATATTTTAAGGATATGGATGATGAAAAAAACAAAAATACTCATTTAAGAGTGATACGTCTTCTTCATAAACCGTCATTATTTTTGCAGCAAAATCATTTCTTGGAAAATTTCATAATAAATAAAAGGTATATATGATTTAGTAAAGGAATTAATTAAGTTTTTTATTCATATCTTGGTAGATAATAATAGATTCTTAAGTGTGATTATGGTATAATAGGAGGTTCCCTTTTATAATAGAGGAGAGGGGTACTATTATAATTTAATATATCTATATATATAATTAATTTAAATTAATTTTTAAGGAAAACAGATCTAAAACTGTATAATAATATTATTTTATAATAATTTTTCCAACGTCATATTATCCAAGAATATTTTTTTGATATTGTATTTGGATTTCATGGTTATAATTTTGTTTTAACCCATTTAAACCCTTCATGAAAACTACTTTGATAAGAAAGGTTTTACTATTTAGTGGTCAATATAGTTACTATAAAAAGAAAATTGGTAAATAAATGAAACATTTTTTTATTTCATAAAATTTTCAATCACTTGGATGATGGCAGGATTTGTATGTATTTAAAATCATTTGAATTTTTTCTTTATAGTAAAATATAATTAATCTCATTTTTTGAACTATTCATTAAATTTTACCCTAAAAACAACATGAACACATTTTCATCGAATGGCCTGAAGGCATTATTTTTATTTTATTACAGATAATCCCCCTTTTAAGGGTTGAAGGGGAACCCGTACATGACCCGTAGGCCCAAGGCACAAGGCCCGACATGACCCGCAATACATGACCAGAAGGCCCAGAGGCATAGCATTCCAATTAAATGACCTGTATGCCCATCCCACTAGACCTTCCCCTCCCCAGTGTCTTGCATAATTGATCTCTTTAACTCCCCACTTTGCATTGCTGATTTTCTAGCATTGCCCCGTACAAAGTTGCACGGTGCCTGGTCCCGATGGCGGCTGCCATACCCTCCCATTCTTCCAATCTGGTTAGCTCTGCATCTGGTGGCTGCTACTACTGTTGCTCTGATCCTCTTCTGGGGCCTGTTCTGTGTGAACTGGGCTACTCCATGGCCTACGTGACCCGAAGGCCCTGTGGCCTGAAGGCCTTTGATGACCCGAAGGCCCTGGAGGCCCCTAGGTCCAACCCGGTGGCCCGAAGACCCAAATTGGGTGAAGAGTCCGGCTGCTACAGTACTGAATAGTACCAAACAGTAACTGCTACAGTACCCAAAAATTCACCTCCACCCGGTTTTGAACCCGGGTCTCTTGGATTCCATGCAAGAGCCCTTAACACTCGGGTACGGGCTCATTGGCAACATGAACACATTTCAATTCCAATATAAGTATTCAATAAATAAATAAATGTTATATATGTCTAAAAATTTTATGGAAAATAATATTTAATCTAATTCTTATTAATTTTAATATTTTTTAAATGATTTATTTTATTTTTATATTAATGTAATAAAAATACTGGTAGGGTTGTATAATAATTTAAGGTAGATTTTAAATACTAAAAATATTAAAGGAATTGCTAACATTAATTTAAGTTAATTATCCTTAAAATTACCACTATGTGATATAAAAAACAATCTTTATTCCATATGTAAATACATATTTGTTTTTTAAATTTAAGATAGTGATATTTTTAATTTTATTTTCCTAAATTACTATATATGTTATTTTCAAGGAAGAGTGTAATATACAAAATAAATATTGAGACTAAGGTTATAAGGGTATAATTAGTTTCATACAATAAGATATAATTTGAAAAATGGTGGCCATATCAATTAGTTTTAATATTGGTTAACCAAATATAACCTTTTACCATGGTGAAACGTTTTTACTCATTTGGAAATTCATTTTGACAAAAACAAAAATTTAACCCTACTAACAAATAATTTTTACGATTGAGGAATATATGAGATCTATTTCACCATACTAAATAAATATAAATGTAAGATATTTATATTATAAGTATCCCTCAAAGAGCAATGAAAAATTATTTTGAAAAAAAAATTCTTTTCTAAGACCAAATGTATTTTTAAACCCTGATCATTTATAATGTTGATTCACATGTAATTAGTTATCTACATTATTTTTAAATTTTTATTACATTAAATTATGATAAAATTAAATATATTATTGTTATTTAAAATGAAATAAAATTATAGTTCTACATAAATTGGTATTTTTTACAATTCACTAAAAAACAATATATATATATATAATCTAAAATTTTAACTCAATGTTTATTTTTACATGATAATATAAAAGTTGAAGTTATTTTTAAAAAAATTATTATTTATGAATGTTTTTGGAAATTATTTATATTTTGGAAAAATACAGTATAATAAAAATCAATTACTATTTTTTAAGTATAAAATTACTTCAATAATATTTCAATACTTATTTATTAAGAATTAATTGAAAAATTTATATATATATATATTTATCATAATTCATTTATTCATATTCTTGATAAAAATTTAATTGAAAGTTTATAATAGTCATGTTTGAGTAATAAAAATTTTATAGTGTAATGTGGTTCATTAAAACTCTATCTTTCGTGTAACAAAAGATATATGTTAAATTAAATTTATTAAATGATAAATATATTATAAAATCTCTGGGTGATACATTCTCCCACAATTTAATAAATTTCATCCTTTAATTTTGAACATGAACCCAGTAATCAAGGGATTTATATTTTAAAATTCCTTTATGGATAAACAATATCATAAATAGGGTTAATAAAACTTACTCAAAATAAGAGGGAAAGGGAAGAACAACATCCATTTTTAGTAACACAAAACTAGGCTTTCAAATAGTATAAGAGTAGTGGGATGTGAATATATAGACATGGTGGAGAAAAATTATTCCAATAGACTCATTATGTGTGATATAGAACATGGTAAGGTGAATGATAATTACCAAAAATCCATAAATCTTTGATGGTTGAAACAACAATCAATTCATTATAAATGAAGGTAAATTCATACCATTATTATTTTAAGATACTTTTCCAAAATATGAGGGATTATTTAACTATAAAGTTATAGAAGATAATAAAATATACTTACTTGAAAAAAATTATTCCATTATCTTAATTTCATTCTTTAGTCATGCTTTAATCAATTTACACTTCATTTTTTTCTACATGAAGTGAATATCAAAGATGAATTTTCAAGTTTGATGCACTAAAATTAAATTATAAAGGATCATATGATCCAAAAAATAATGATGAGTAATTCTTTATAAATCTTATTATCATTAATACCAAAATGTTTAGAATAATTTATCCAATATAATATATTTATCTCTAAAACCTCATATATAAGAACCAAAATTCAACATGAACCATCCCATAAGTAGTTTCAATAAAAATCCCCAAAAATATATCTAACTAAATTCAATACCCAAAAATATGATATACTTTTCCCACAAAATTTTATTTCATAATATCAACATTGACTCTTATACCAAAACAACATAACATTACTCATAATACTGCATACCCACCATGTGAATACAATAGTCATATATTCTCTTAAAACAAGTTAATTACCCGAAACATCATAAAATATAAATGAAAAGATAACTACTTACCAAAGTAAATATATTTTTATTCCTTGTGTAAAATTTCATATTAATGGATATATTCCCTAAATCTAAAAACGAAGTAAACTCCATTATAAATTACATTATCACTAAATGAATACTCATTTTCAAGGTCACCAATATTATCAGATTTACTTAATCAATTTGAATCTTTTATTTAACCCTAATAAACATTATTACATCTACGTCAGGAACATATCAAGGGTTGTATTCTCCCTAATATCTTTCACATATAATATCTCATTACGATTAAATAAATTTTCTAGTTCATTAATACCAATCAACATATGCTTTAAAATCCATAAACTGAACTACTCTAAAAAAATACATACATGATTCGTGACTTTTATAACCATTACATCATTTATGTAAAAAAATTATAATATAAATAAAAAATACAAATATATAAACACATCAATCCTATCACTTAAATGATTTTAATGGAATATTTCGTTATCTGGTCTATGAGTTAAACATTGGGTTAAGAAATTAATGTGGATAATTTCCATGTTCCCAACATATAATACATTGAAATATTTGGAAAATAATTTTCCATATCATTCATTTCCACATATACAACATCTTATCCTTTATTTGATACATTTCTTGATGTGTCTCTTTGCACATTTATGAAAAGAATGAAATTTAGTCTCCTTTCATTTGAGGTCTCCACTCTCATATCTCATAGAAAAGTATATCTTTATCTTCATTGGTGAGTCTTAGTATTTATTATGGTTGAATTTTTTAATCATATATCATGATTAAAAACTAGGAATAATCCCAATATATCTCTCTACATTCATCATCCGGTTTGGTTCCTCATAATCACTGTACTTCCCATCATATTCAATGTTAATATGCTACCTCCTTATTTCAACCACTGACTAAAGGATAAATATTATTTTTATAAATAATAATGATAGTGAAAACCACGTAATATTTTATAGTACTTATAAATTAGGAAACATTCTAATAAATCTAATACACATTAGGTTTAGCCTAGGCTATTTATTATCATCATTGATTCAAATCCTTTATAATGGTTCATAAATTTTTTAATAAATCCAAGTATAACCCTCATGAGTGTTAAAACAATTTTTTAGTAAGGGAACAGTCACCGTGAGATAGAATGATGAATGAGATATACTTTAAGAACTACTTTTTGAGTCATAACCCCAAGATTCATATGTTCCAAAGACTCAACAATTTTTCTGACCATAATCTCTAAATATTGACTAATCCTTTCTCTAATACCAACTATAGATACCCATGATTTTCATATATAAATATTACATCATAGTATATGAATATTAAATACATTTCAAAAATATACTTTTAGGGTCATAATGGTTTGGTTCCCATGGAGGATAGATACCCAATGATCTTATATCATTAATTATCTTCACCATCTCCCAAAAATGATTTCCCC
This sequence comes from Viscum album, assembly GCA_963277665.1. NCBI lineage: Eukaryota > Viridiplantae > Streptophyta > Magnoliopsida > Santalales > Viscaceae > Viscum > Viscum album. The sequence continues at coordinate 1,819,959,961 of OY728129.1, forward strand.
ATTTGATACTCTTCATAGTTATACCCTACTTATAGCCGTTATTAAAAACAAGGAGAAATAAAATAAAATAATGGATGATATTAAATACATAAAGAGGGTTAACAGGGAAGATATCAATCAATTAATATAACTAATAATAAAATAAGAACTAGGTATGGAATCATGACCATAACCTACAATATTCATACCAAATATTTCGATGATAATAAGAATGAGTCGTGGAATAAAACTAAATTATTTCAAAATACATGAATCATTAGATCAATAAATCATCATAAATGAATCATGAAATATAATTTAATATCAAAAAAGTTTGTTTCCATCATTAGAGTAGAAGATTTTTCATATGTCATGGTTAGCTACCGAGATCAACAAATTATAGTTGATTTGGCATCCCTTCCAGTTTCATATTTCATAACCTATTTGAAATCACCACCTACATCCTATGATGGATTAATAACATAAAATCTCATCCCATAATTATCACATGACATATAAAGCATTACACATTTCATTTATGTTTTATACAATTTATGGCCCATCCAACACATAATTAAAACCTAAAATATGTGTTTCATATGAACATTAATCATATCATTATATCGTAACATGTTCAATGAAAATAGCTTTTAAAATCCTTTCATCAATCCATCACTGAATAACTTATGTAAAATAATTTTTTTTGATAAAAATATCAATATCATAATCATAAAACATATAGTGAATGGATAAGGATGGTAACATTGGATCATATCGCCTATTAAACATAAGAAACACCAAATGTTGTTGTCTTTAATGAATAGAGAAAATATTATTAATTTTTTTACGGAATATAACAATTCTATTTGGCAATAAATTAGTTAAATTACTATAATTATAAAATATTATGGAGTACAATTTATTAGAAAATAAAAATTTTAAATTTTAAATCGTGATTTGAATAATTTATTATTCATGATGACTGGAAATTATATTAATCTTTTACAAGTAACAAAAGAAAATATTTCTTTCACATTATTATCTAATGGTCAAAAAGTACCTATTTTGAAAAATTAAGAGAATGCTTATTTTAATTTTTTAAAAAACAAACCTAATAGTACAAATAAAATTAATATAAAATTGGAAAATATTAAAAAAAAATAATGAAAATATTTTTTGAAAACATACACATGGAAGAGAAGTATTCCTGACTGAATAAAAAAAGATTGTCGGATAAGTATAAAAACATTATCTCTTAATCATTAATTTATAAATTGAAGAAAATTAAAAGAAAAAATTTATTCTAAAGAAATAACCAAAGGAGATGAATACTTAATGTGATGGAAAATATAATCATCATATAGTTTCATCAATAGAAAATCAAGAATAAACAATCCCGATAAAAATAGGAATGAAACCTAAATCTATTTTCATATTATTAGACGTTGAATGAAAATTCATGTAAAATAAGAGCATAAAAATATTCAAATAACATAAATACAGATAAATACATGATATAACATGTCACATTGATTTACTTACACATCATAAAATTATATTGGTCCATAATAAAACCATATGTCATGAATAAGTAAATATGAGATGATAAACCCATGCAATGATCATAACATTGATGTGAGAATTGCTAAACAAAAATATTATGTGTATAAAATTTAATTCCACCTAAAATAATTTGAAACAATCATAAAATATTTTTATTAATTACATATTAATTTTTTGAATAACATATTCAATAAATAAGTAATATAACCACATGAAAAGAAATTTTTTTATGAAAACCCTTACCTGAGGATTGACTCATCACATAATATTTTTATCCTAAACAATAAAAAAATTATTATAATTTAAATTATTAATAAATTTTTACATTTTTATTATTTATTTTATTTTATTTAAATATTTAATTACTTTATTATTTAATTTATAGTTATACGATTTTATGATATTCAGTTCATATATCTAAAATGACATCATTAGTTTACCAATGGTAAAAGTGGAAATTGATCAATAATCTCTAGAATAATAATCAAGAATAAATTATCATTTTTATAAATTAATTATAATTTTAAAACTAACCATGATTTTTTTAGGAAAAATTAAGCACTTGACCATATAGGTGAAGGTAAGTCGTACATATTCTTGAGTAAAGTTCCCATTTTTAAGTATCATGATTGAAATAACATAAGTTTTATTTTATTACTCTATAATGATATTTATAACATAGATATAATATTATTTACCTAAATAAAATTATATATAGAAGATATGTGATATGGTCTGAAAAATTAATCATGTCACTTCATGAATGTTGGAGATCCACATATACAAACAATTGATGTTATTATTTTTAGATGAATAGAATTGTCATAAATTTTATGATAAATTATATTTAAATAAGGATAAATATTAATTAATTATATGTATATGTATATATATAAATATAATAAAACCATAATTAAAACCATCCATGAGCAGTGGTGATGGAAAACAATTTTATTGGTTTGCAAGTTCGTAGCCCACCATACACATGAACACCAGTTTCATTTCCCATTTGTTGTAATAGAAGATGGATATTGGTAATTCTATTAACAAAAAACATCTATATATATGATATATACTTATTGAATTATATTAATAGGGATAAATAATATTTGAAGGATGTGGAAGACTAAATAAATAAAAAACACTTGGTTAAGAACAATATCTATTCTTAAGACAACCACTTTTTGTTTCCCTTGAAAGCCCTCAATTGAGGGTTTCTATCCAAACAAGGCCTCTAGTTTATTCAACTGTAATTAATGGTGGAATTTTTTCAGGTATTGGTTAAACCAAAATTCTTCTGAAGAATAAATAAAATATACGAGAAGGTGCACTTTTTAAGTGAGGGGAGGGGAACAATTGGAATTTCATAATATATAAAAGATATATAAATTAATGATCATTCAAAAAAAGATCCAAACTATGATAATATGAATATTGGATTTAGATGGGTCAAAATACTAACATCAAATAAATTTTGTATAATTTTATATTAACTCTTTACCCATATATTTTTGTTTTAACCATCATTTACCATTTTTTAAAATTATAACAATTACAATGTTTTTACGATTTAGGGATAAATATTATTACTAATGTTCAATTTCCCAATAATTACACCATGTTTTATATTTTAAACCATATATCAATCGCATAGATGATGATATTTTTTTATGAATTTTAAATCATTTAATAAAATAATATTTATAATAAAATGTCATTATTATCATCTTTAAAACTATTCATTTAATCTAACATCTAAAACAACCTGAAAATGATGAAATTTAAATATAATGATTTTATAAATCAATAAAATGATATATTTATCCATATAATTCATTGAAATTTTTAATTAAATCAATTTATATTACATTTGATTTTTTTTAATATCAATTATTTTGTTTTTTTATTATTTGAATAAATATTGTGTTAGAAATGCATAATAATTTAAGGTAATTATTTCATTAAAAAAATTTATAAATGAATTATTAATATGAAAATAATTTAATTATTTTCAAAATAATCATCAATATTCACTAACAACTTTCTTTTTTCCCTACATGAACACAATATAGATTTTTTGATGTAAGAGATTGACATTTTTTCTTTTTCATTGCTTAAATTATTATATGGGTAACGTTCATTGAAAAGTCTCCCATAAAATTTAAATATAGAGCATTATATGATAAGGTTATAAAAACCTTCATCCAATAATATTTAATATGATAAATGGTGTCCTTATCACTTAATTTTACCTGAGGTTAACCAAATTTACAAAATTATTTGGGTGATACGTGTTCTTGGTTTTTTGTATTTACTATGGCCAAAAATTAATATGTTTTTATGGAATAATAAAAATGGAGATAATTAATAATATGAAATCTATTTTACCAAATTTAATATCTATTATTAGTGAAAATTTATTTTTATAAGTATCCCACAAAGAATGACAAAGAATGTTTTTAAAAAAAATCTTTATCAAGTGCATAATTATTTTAAACTATGATCACTTATAATATTGAATCAAATGTAATTAATTATGATATTACTAACTTAAGGATAATTATATTTATTAAGATTTAAATTCAATATATTATAAGTATTTACCAATGATATGAAATGAGATCTATAAAAAATTATTTTTCAATATTAATTGAAATATCATTATTTTCAGAAAAATAAAAAAACAATCACCCTAGGTTATTTTTTTACATGATTGTTTATAAAATGAATTTAATTTTTTTAAAATAAAAATTATCAAATTATTAGAAATTAGTATTATATTTGGAACACAAAATTAGATATGTAGGGAACTCAACTCCAATATCAAAGATCCGGTGTTTTCTTTTTATACATTGGCATAAGATACAAGGAATCGCATCCTAGAGAACAAAATAGTTTATTGGTTCTATTAAAGTAGATACATACATGAATGGATTAATTAATTAATGGATTTTATTTTATATTCCAGGATATTAAGATGAAGTTCAGAACACTTTCAAACATAAGGTAAGGGTTTTCTCATCTCACTTTTATTTTTGTGTGATATGGATTATTCACCACTATTTCTTGTGTGTGGTGTATTTATACAGCCCATTTATGTGTAATATAATGAATACATTTATCTTGATGGTATTAAATTTCTTATTTTATGATCATTGACTTTATGGGGCATATGCTTCGACTGTTTTCAAATAGGTACGAGATTCTCCCCAAACCTCCATTTTTTATTTGGGTTACTCTTTCTCTTTCTTTACCCCAATGTAATTTTTATTTGATTTTATATATTTATTATAAATTATATTTATATATTCCAAATCATGTATCTAAATTAATTCATCATTCTTTCATAGGGAAATATATGTTTTATAAGGTTCTCTTTTTAATTCCTTCTGATAACCAAGCCCGATTAAAGGGTACATCACAATTTCTTACCCATTTTCAAGTAAACTCCATAATATTTTTTAAGACACCAAAAGTTTTCTAAAATAACTCTTTTTATCATAAAATTTATCTTATCTATTTTCTGGTTTTATGTAAATAATTAATCATTTTTATACTTTAAATACTCATTTATATTTTCTCTTAAACCGCACTGAAGTGGATCATTTCTAAAGTTTCTTAAACACTCTTTTTACATGTTTTGACTTCATTTTCTAAAATTAAATTATGGATATTCTTTTAATATTAATAAAATATATTTTTATTTCCTTTTCTGGAATATACATGTTTACAATCTCATTTTATCACAAATCTAAATAATTTTCTAAAAGAATTATTCTTTCAAAAGTAAAGGGTATTTGTCTCGAGAATTTATCAGTGATTTTATTAGAGTATTTTCATCTATGATTATGATTCAAATATATCAAAGTGGTATGGGACACATTTATTTAAAGATACCATTTTAATTTGATTATTCGACATATGTGGAATGAATTGGACTTAGTAAGTGATGGGTGGGGCCCACTATAGCCCCTCGATGCATCAGTAGGTCTCATGAGACAAACTAGACTGGGTTTTGGTCGAGGCAATGCCCATTTATATAGACTTCTTGGAAGAGGGCTTGATGGTATGTTTATGATATCCATAATTATTTATTCCTTCATTATGATATTAATAATTTATAAATCATGTGATTATTCGATTAGTATAATATTCATGGTTAAATTTCATGTGATTATTTTTGTGGAATTATATATTCATATTTTATTCCTTATATATAATGATCAGGATAGTGTTTTATTAGAATGTGTTTCAGTTATTCATCATACCTTATTGATCATGTTTATGATAGTTGTCTTTGTATTTTTTACCCATATTGAGCATCTGAGATCACCCCTTTTTTATGTTTTATTTTTCCCTAGGATGAGAATATGTATATTATTAATGACTTATAGAGGTAATATATGAGTTATGGATGTTTCAAATGGAGTTTTTATGTTGTTTTTTATTTTTATTTTAAAACTTATGTTGGTATTCAGATTCCCAAAACTACTAAACTATTAGATCCTTTGGGATCTAAAAACATGTTCATAGTATTAGTGTAATGAATTAAGGCACCGGTTCCAAGCTACTAGGGTCATGTAACACCCGAGACTTTTATGGTATATAAATCATCAAAGGAATATTTCACTTTCTTGGCTTGCTTTACATGCAATCGCGACCTTCCTCGATAGCTTGCGTCGTACGCAATACAGAGTTTCACTAAACAAGGATATGCTATTAAAATATTATTAAAACTAGCCGTTATGAATAGTAATAACCATTTTTTGAAATATTTTAATTTTTTTTTAAATTGACTTCATTTTTGGATTCGGAATATCGAAATTAGCCTAGGGTGAAATTTTGGTATTTTTCTGAAAACTTTCAATTTTTGATGAATAGTGAAACCACTAAGTGGTAGTTAAAAAACTGAATTTTTCATAAAACTTAATTTTACCACTTCTGTGAGTGGAATCTCAAAAATCCGAGAGACACGGTTGATGTCAGTAAGTAAAATGTGGCTCAATGAGATGAAAATAATTTTTGGTGAATAGTAACTTTTTACTTTTATTTACCGTGGTTAAAAGTAAATAGGGTAATTAAGGGTAAAAATGATATTATTATTACCCTAAAACATGTCCTAATTCTATTGGAAAAGTGTAATTAGACCAATAACAACCTTAGGATGAAAATATGACCATTTAGGCCCACTTGGATTAGATTAGGACATTTATTATTAATTTATTTAAAGAAGGGTTAAAATAGTTAAAATCAAAGTTTAATAAGTAAATAATTTTTAATATAAGGTTATACATAAGATAAATTCGACTATTAATATTCATTAGAAAGCTAAAACGATATCCTAAATAATGGTATTTTATTTGTAATTTTTAGATATTAAATAATTTAATTTATTTATGACACAAAGATGATGCAGTAATTGTCTTATTAATGAAATATTGACATAATTGATAAGGTTATATATATTAATAATAAACAACTTGGGGTTCGTTTGGCTGATTATAGTAAGTTTATTAACCTTATAGTATAAGAACACAAGAAGACATGGTAAAAGTAAAATTATTTAACTTAATGTTAAATTTAAATGATGAGGTTAAAATAGGAACCTAAACTTGTCTAAATTCTATTGGATGAGAGGCTTTCGACCCATCCCCACCTTAGCTTCTAAATAAATCAATTTGGATCTATTTAAAACGGAATTTGACTTTATAATAAAATAATAGTTTTAGTTATTCCAAATGTGCCCCTCTCCTCCCTTATAAAAGGGAACCTCCTCCCCCTCTTCCTCACATCACTTTGAGCCTTCAAGCTCAGAAAAACCCTACCACATTCTCCTCTACACTTCCCTAGAGACATCCTAGAGGTCCTGATCTTCTTCAAAGAACAATTTCTGTGCCCTAAAATGAGATCTCAACGAGGTATTTCAAAGAATAGGTAATGTTTGTTACCAATTCTTTCAACTTTATTTCTTCTTCCACTTCTTCTTCATTAGTTGTCTCATTATGAAGTAATAACATAAGTATCACTCATATACTGATATGTTACTATAAGTATGAAACAACCCTATTTCACCATCTATCCATCCTACAGAAAATGAAATCACCGTACGCGCGTACATACGGAATACCGTCTCCACGCCGTGGTGTAATATATTTTCCACCACCACCGTACTTGGATGGGTATAATGGTGTATAGAATGAATATATATGATTATTGTGAAGTGATATCGATTCTGAAATAGTATAAATACACTCCAATACAATTCCATGATCATAGGAACGATATCATCACTCGTGCGTACGTATGGAATACCGTCTCCACGATGTGATGCGACTCGTTCTACATGATCTTCATTGCATAATGATTATATAAATTAATTAAATTAATGAATATGATATATATTACACTAATACCATTCTGTAAATTAGGTATCTATAACCTAAAAAGAAGGATAAGAATTTATTTGACAAAACTTGCATAAGAACAAAAAGTAATAAACACCCGAATAAACAAGTAGTAATGAAATATTACTAATAAGAAGCTAAGAATATGACCATATGTGATATCATAAAAATAAAAATAATTCTTTAATAAGTCAATAACATTATTTAAATCATTATATAGGAGGTTCGGACACTTACGAAGCAAATTGGACCTAAGGTAATGGAAAATATCACAATCGCATTTTTATCCGAGATTGTTTATACTTTGGTATTTACTGGGGTGTATTTTATCATCCACATCCATGTTTCATCAATATGTAATATTATTTCCATCCACCTAAAATTTTTTAAATCCAATTTTACCCTTCGGTGAGTTTTTAGTAAAGGATATGAATGGAATCTTTTGTCGTTTTTCGTACGAGGTAGTTTTTGACTTTTCCGACAAAAGTACGAGAAGAATGTTTTTTTTAACTTATACGGAATGAATGGATTTTTAAGACATTATTTCCAAGAAGCTTCCTTTACATGTTTTCAAGTTTATTTTTAATCAACTTCATCTAGTTTAGAATTTTATGACATGTTAAGAAATGAAAAGTGTTTTTGAAGTAGAAAGGATATTTTCTTCAAGAATGGAGTTCAAGTGTTTTATCAAAATTATTTTCTATCTAAGATAATATAAAGTTCTGTTTCTATCCCTATTATTATATTGATTTGATTATGTTGTGATGGAAATATATTTATGAATTCCTTTATCTTATATGAATTGTTTCATGATGTCATGATGTTTAAGATTCCCATTTTTATTACATGGGTTATGCTATGATGTATGGTTTATGATTTTGTGGAACACATAAGAATGGTATCATTATGAGATGGGTGGGAACTATATATCCCTCCAATTCATTGGGTAAATATTTTATATCTCATGAGATAGACATGGCTGGAACGGCAGGTTAAACTGGTTCAGTGAAACAGGACTGAAATGATGAGTGAACTCGGTTCCGAAATAGACTTTGTTCACTAAGATAGTCTTGGCAATGAGTCTTGACTAATAAGAAATGATTCTCTATGATTATGTGTGTATGACAGAAAGTTTCATGTTTTAAGTTATGATTATTGGGATTAAATTTCACTACTATGATTTATCCCATGTTATGATATTATGATCTCTTTTGCAGGTTAAGATTTCCAAAATGTTATGTTCTTATGAATATGATGTGACTGATTTTTTTTTTACCCTTACTGAGCATTTGAGCTGACCCTTTTGTTTGTTTTCTTTCCCCAGGTCAGGCAGAAGTTTATTAAGTAAGATATGCCAAAAGGGACTATAGATATGATGAAATAAATGGGAGACAGTGTAGACGCTTTATGAACCAGTTGTTTATGTTTCCCAGTTTCTAAAGACACTATACCTATACGGTCCTTTCCTGGTTTTGTTATATGTTGTAATAAGTGTGCTTCAATTCTGAAGTAATAACAATGTATGTAAAGTATGGGTCGTTATAGTTGGTATCAGAGGAAAGGTATAGTCAACCTTTGGAAACTAGGATGTGAAAGCCTTAGTAAGAACCCTAAGGATAAGTCTAAGCATAGAACACAATCTTAGTGTTTTAGAAATGGCCATGAATAACCTAGGATATAACCTTAAGGGTGAAATTTTATTCTTGATTATGTGGTTTTCCTATTATAATTAGTGTTTCTCACACTATTCTTCTTGGTTTTAGTCACTGGATGGAACCCGAAGGAACCGTGTTAATGCGGAATGCGACGAGCAGTGCAATGATTGCCCCCTGAGCAACCAAATGTTATAGGATCTTTAATGAAAAATATTGTAGCCATGCTCACACAACGTTCTCAAGCTATGAATCATGCAGGACTTCCAAACGAGCAAATAAAGGAGCAATATTCTGTTGAATCCTTCATGAGACAACGTCCACCTTCATTCAGTGGGTCTACTGATTCATTAGTTGCTGAAAAATGGATTAGTACTACTGAAAAGATATTTTTAGTTCTTCAATGTTCTGAACATGATAAAGTCATCTTAGCAGTGTATCGTTTGAAAGGTGATTCTGATCAATGGTGGAATCTTATTAAGAATACGTGGAAAATGGATGAAATTGAGTCTATGGAATGGGATGAGTTCAAGAACTTATTTTTCAATAAGTACTTCCCTCGTATTCTCTGAACAAAGATGGAGAATGAGTTTCTTGAACTAAAGCAAAAGGATGATGAATCTGTTGGTACCTATGAAGAAAATTTTACAAGACTTGCAAGGTACGCTTCTGGTATTATTATCCAACCTGAGAGTAAGATCGATCGATTCTTTAGTGGCCTAAAACCAAGTCTTCGAAGGGCGTTAGCCATAAGGGACTTCAATAGCTATGAGGAAATCGTTCGATGTGCTCTCAAAGTCAAGATGGGGATTTGAGTAACCCATCAGTCATATGGGTTTGATAAGAAGAGGAAAATGGAATTCAAAGTAAAATCTAAAGAGCACACTGAAAAGAAGATGAGCTTTCCCTTATGCTCAAAGTGTAGAAACAAACATATAGGGAGTTGTCTTAAAGGGACAAGTAAATGTTTCAAATGTGGAAAGGAAGTTCATCGGGCATTTGAATGCTACAATGATGAGAAGAAGATGTCTAATGATGCAAACAAAGGAAGGGACACACAGAATGAACCTACTACACTTCAATGTTTCAAGTGAAAGGACATGGGTAATTATGCCAATCAATGCCCAAATCCAAGGGTTGATGATGATGGTCGACGTCAACAAACTCATAAGGCTAAAGATAAAGTAATGTCACATGCAATTTCTATCAGCGATGTGGAGTACGATAACGATGTGGTGAAAGGTACACTTACCATCCACTCTAAAGTACCAAATGTTTTATTTGATTCTAGATCCACCCACTATTTTATTTCTGAAGAATTTTCTAAGGATATCACCGTATTACCTCAACAATTAGATGTTGAGTTAGCTGTGACAACCCTTAATGGCACAACAGTCGTATCAAATGTTTATAATTCTTCTCTGATCAAAGTTTGTGGGAAAGTGCTTCCTGCAAAACTTTTGATCCTTCCTATAGTGGAATTTGATGTGATTCTTGGCATGGATTGTATTTCTTTATATGGAACTCATATCAATTGACAAAGAAGGGAAGTCACATTTCATATTCCAGATCAATCTATGATCGTCTATCAGTGCAAGGATGAACATAACCTTCTAGTAGAAATTTCTTCCATCTTATGGGTCTTGATTCCACTAAATGAAGGTTATTTATCTCAAATGGTTGGTGAGAAACTCACGATTAAGAATATGCCCATTGTACGGGAGTTTTACGACGTCTTTCCAGAGGAATTGATGGGTCTTCCACAAAATCGTGAAGTTGAGTTTTCAATAGAACTCGTACCGGGTGCTTTGCCTATTTCAAAGACACCTTATAGAATGGCCCCAATTGAGTTGCAGGAATTAAAGAAGCAACTTCAAGAAAATATTGATAAGGGGTTCATACGCCCTAGTGTGTCACCTTGCGGAGCACATGTTCTGTTTGTTAAGAAGAAGGATGGATCAATGAGACTCTGTATTGATTATCGAGAACTTAACAAGATCACTATCAAGAACAAATATCCTCTCCCACGCATTGATGACTTATTTGACCAACTACGCAGAGATCAATACTTTTCCAAGATTGATCTTTGTTCAGGGTATCATCAATTAAGGTTCAAAAGGGAATATATACCAAAGATGGATTTCCATACAAGGTATGGACACTATGAATTTATAGTAATGCCATTTGGTCTTACTAATGCCCCTAATATCTTCATGGATCTGATGAATAGAGTCTTTAGAGACTATCTTGATCAGTTTGTGGTAGTCTTTATAAACAATATTCTTGTCTATTCAAAGATCAAGGAAGAACATGAAGATCACTTGAGAATTATATTGATGTCCCTAAGAAAGGATAATATTTATGCCAAATTTACCATGTGTGAATTTTGGCTTCAAAAAGTTGCATTTTTGGGTCACATAATCTCAAAAGAGGGGATATCTGTGGATCCAGCAAAAACAGAGGTTATCGAAAGATGGTCGAGACCAACAACAGTAACTGAGATCTGAAGTTGTCTTGGTTTGGCTGGATATTATCGATGTTTTGTGAAAGATTTTTCACGATTATCTAATCCACTCACCAAGTTGACTCAGAAAGGAGTTAAGTTTGTTTGGACGGAGGAATGTGAAGAGAATTTCAAGGAGTTGAAAAGAAGGTTATCCAGTGCACCTGTGCTCACACTGCCTTGTAGTGGAGAAAGGTTTGTGATCTACAGTGATGCATCCAAGAAGGGATTGGGGTGTGTTCTTATGAAAAATGATATGGTGATAGCTTATGCCTCACGACAATTGAAAATACATGACAAAAATTACCCAACTCATGATTTGGAGTTAGCTGCGGTAATCTTTGCATTCAAGATTTGGAGGCATTATCTTTATGGAGAAAGGTGTGACATTTATACTGATCATAAATGTTTAAAGTATATTTTCACACTCAAGGAGATGAATATGTGCCATACAAGATGGTTGGAGCTGATTAAGGATTACGACTGCTCAATCCATTACCACCCTGGGAAAGCAAACAAGGTGGCAGATGCATTATGTCGACAAGACCATGCCAGTTTATCCATGATGAGGATCACAAAAGATCCAATATTTATGGATTTACAAAGGATGGATCTTTGAATTATAATGAAAGGGGTAAAATCGTATCTTTCTCAAATAAATGTTCAACCTTCTATACATGTGAAGATTAAAGAGGCACAGAAAGAAGATGTTGAGTTACAAAAGAAGGTGATAAATGTTCCTTAATTCAACCTTGATTGTGATGGGATAATAAAGTTCAGGAATCGGGTTTGTGTTCCTCCCATCCCCGAATTAAAAAAGGAGCTTCTGGATGAGGCTCATAGTTCTTCATTCTCTATTCATCCTGGAAGCACGAAGATGTATAGGGACCTGAAAGAGTACTTCTGGTGGGATGGCATGAAAAGAGATATTGCTGAATATGTCTCTTGATGCTTGGTTTGTCAGCAAGTTAAAGATGAGAGACAGAAGTCTAAGGGAATGTAACAACCATTACCCATACCCGAATGGAATTGGGAAAACATCACTATGGACATTGTCACCGGACTTCCTAAAACATCCAAAGGCAATAATGCTATCTGGGTCATAGTTGATCGTCTTACAAAGTCTACACACTTCATCGCTATTAGAGAAGATTTCTCTCTGGATCAGCTTTCTAGGATATATGTGAAGGAAGTGGTAAGATTGCATGGAGTACCACTTTCTATTATATCTGATCGGGATCCGAGGTTTACCTCAATGTTCTGGAGAAGTCTTCATCATACTCTGGATATAGAGTTGAGTTTCAGCACTGCTTATCATCCTCAGACAGACGGTCAGTCTCAGAGAACAATTCAAACTCTAGAAGATATGTTGAGAGATTGCTATATGGATTTCAAAGGTGGTTGGGATCAACACCTACCTTTGGTGGAATTTTCTTATAATAATATCTTTCACTCCAGTATTCAGATGGCTTCTTATGAATCTCTCTATGGAAATAAATGCAGGACTCCAACTTGCTGGGATGAAGTTGGGGAAAGAAAGCTATTAGGACCTGATCTCATTGATGAAATGGCAGAAAAGGTCAGATCTATTCAACAACACATAAGAGCATCTCAGAGTTGACAAAAAAGTTATGCCGACAACCGAAGAAAAGACTTAGAGTTTGAAGTGGGTGATAAATTGTTCTTACAAATATCTCCTTGGAAGAGAGTAATGAGATTTGGAAAGAAGGGAAAGTTGAGCCCTAGGTATATCGTTCCTTTCGAAATATTGGATCGTGTTGGGAAGGTAGCTTACCGATTGGGGCTTCCACCGAATCTCTCTCAAGTTCACGATGTGTTCCATGTATCTCTCCTGAGAAAGTACATACCTGATCCTTCACATGTACTCAACTTAGAAGTTGTACCGCTGGAGCAAGATATTTCTTATGAAGAACAGTCGATAGAGATTCTGGATCGTAGCGAAAATGTCCTACAAAACAAGACCACTCGATTGGTGAATGTTTTATGGAAAAACCACCAATTAGAAGACGCTACATGGGAGCTTGAGGATATGATGAGGGAGAGGTATCCTCATCTGTTTGTTACAAAGTGACAAATTTCATGGGCGAAATTCATTTTAAGGGGGGTAGAATGCAACACCCGAGACTTTTATGTTATATAAATCATCAAAGGAATCTTTCACTTTCTTGGCTTTCTTTACATGCAATCGCGACCTTCCTCGATAACTTGCGTCGTACGCAATACCGAGTTTCACTAAACAACGATATGCTATTAAAATATTATTAAAAATACCCGTTATGAATAGTAATAACAACTTTTTGAAATTTTTTAATTTTTATTTTTCAAAATTGACTTCATTTTTAGATTCAGAATATCGAAATTAGTCTAGGGTGAAATTTTGGTATTTTTCTGAAAACATTCAATTTTTGATGAATAGTTAAACCACTATGTGGTAGTCAAAAAACTGAATTTTTCATAAAACATAATTTTACCGCTTTTGTGAGTGGAATGTCAAAAATCCTAGAGACACGGTTGATGTCAGCAAGTAAAATGTGGTTCAATGAGATGAAAATAATTTTTGGTGAATAGTAACTTTTTACTTTTATTTACCAGGGTTAAAAGTAAATAGGGTAATTAAGGGTAAAAATGATATTATTATTACCCTAACACATGTCCTAATTCTATTGGATAAGTTTAATTCGACCAAAAACAACCTTAGTAATAAAATATGACCATTTAGGCCCACTTGGATTAGATTAGGACATTTATTATTAATTTATTTAAAGAAGGGTTAAAATAGTTAAAAACAAAGTTTAATAAGTAAATAATTTTTAATATAAGGTTATACATAATATAAATTCGACTATAAATATTCATTAGAAAGATAAAAATATTTCATACATAATGGTATTTTATTTGTAATTTTTAGACATTATATAATTTAATTTTTTTATGAGTCAAATATGATGCAGTAATTATCTTATTAATGAAATATTGACATAATTGATGTTATAAATACCAAAATAAATGTAATTTGAAACTTTTTATGAATTCCACTAATTTGATAAGTTAATATTACATGTTAGAATTGATTAAATTAACTTTTTTTAACTAATCATTCTGTTATGATTTTCAAAAAAATCAATTACTAAATAATGTCAAAACTGACATAAAATAGTTTTTAAAACAAATATTATATTATTAATTGTTATTTTATTCCTAAAAATCTAATGTTCGTCCAAATGACTTATATAAGGATATATTTATTAATAATAAACAACTTGGGGTTCGTTCGGCTACTTATAGTAAGTTTATTAACCTTATAGTATAAGAACACAAGAAGACACGGTAAAAGTAAAATTATTTAACTTAATGTTAAATCTAAATGATAAGGTTAAAATAGGAACCTAAAATTGTCTAAATTCTATTGGATGAGATTATTTCGACCCATCACCACCTGATCTTAGAAATAAATCAATTTGGAGATATTTAAAACCTAATTTGACTTTGTAATAAAATAATAGTTTTAGTTATTCCAAAGGTGCCCCTCTCCTCGCTTATAAAAGGTCACCTCCTCCTCCTCTTCCTCACACCACTTTTAGCCTTCAAGCTCGGAAGAACCCTGCCACTTTCTCCTCTCCACTTCCCTAGAGACATCCTAGAGGTCTCGGTATTCTTCAAAGACCAATTTTAGTGCCCTAAAAGGAGATCTCAAAGAGGCGTTTCAAAGAAGAGGTAATGTCCGTTACCAATTCTTTCAACTTTATTTCTTCTTCCACTTATTCTTCTTTAGTTGTTTCATTATTAAGTAATAACATCAGTATCACTAATATACTGATATGTTATTATAAGTATGAAACAACCCTATTTCACCATCTATCCATCCTACGAAAAATGAAATCAGCGTGCGCACGTACGTACGGAATACCGTCTCCACGTCGTGGTGTAATCTATTTTCCACCACCACATTACTTGGATGGGTATAATGGTGTAAATAATGAAAATATATGATTATTTTGAAGTGATATTGATTATGAAATAGTATACATACACTCCAATAAAATTTCACGATCATAGGAGCAATATCATCACTCGTGCGTACGTACGGAATACCGTCTCCACGATGTGATGCGACTCGTTCTACATGATCTTCATTGCATAATGATTATATAAATTAATTAAATGAATGAATATGATATATATTACACTAATAAAATTCCGTAAATGAGGTATCTATAACCTAAAAATAAGGATAAGAATTTATTCGACAGAAAACGCATAAGAACAAAAAGTAATAAACACCCGAATAAACAAGTAGTATTGAAATATTACTAATAAGAAGCTAAGAATATGACCATATGTGATATCCTAAAAATAAGTATGATAATGGAATAAGTAAATAACATTATTTAAATCATTATACATGAGTTTCAGACATTTACGAAGCAAATCAGACCTAAGGTAAGGGAAAATATCACAATCTCATTTTTATCCGAGATTGTTTATACTTTGGTATTTACTAGGGTGTATTTTATCATCCACATCCATGTTTCATCAATATGTAATATTATTTCCATCCACATACAATTGTTTAAATCCAATTTTACCCTTCGGTGAGTTTCTAGTAAAGGATATGAATGGAATCCTTTGTCGTTTTTCGTAGGAGGTACTTTTTGACTTTTCCGACAAAAGTACGAGAAGAATGTTTTTTTTAACTTATACGGATTGAATGTATTTTTAAAAAATTATTTCCAAGAATCTTCCTTTACATGTTTTCAAGTTTATTTTTAATCAACTTGTTTTAGATTAGAATTTTATGACATTTTAAGAAAGGAGAAGTGTTTTTGAAGTAGAAAGGATATTTTCCTCAAGAATGGAGTTCAAGTGTTTTATCAAAATTATTTTCCATCTAAGATAATATAAAGTCTTGTTTCTATACCTATTATTATATTTATTTTATTATGTTGTGATGGAAATATATTTATGAATTCCTTTATCTAATATGAATTGTTTTATGATGTCATGATGTTTAAGATTCCCATTTTTATTACATGGGTTATGCTATGATGTATGGATTATGATTTTGTGGCACACATAAGAATGGTATCATTATGATATGGGTGGGACGTATATCTCCCTCCAATGCATTGGGTAAAGATTTTATATCTCTAGAGATAGACATGGCTGGAATGGCAGGTTAAACCGGTTCAGTGAAACAGGACTGAAACGAGGAGTGAACTCGGTTCAGAAATGGACTTTGTCCACTAAGATAGTCTTGGCAATGAGTCTTGACTAATAAGAAATGATTCTCTATGATTATGTGTGTATGACACAAAGTTTCATGTTTTAAGTTATGATTATTGGGATTACATTTCACTACTATGATTTATCCCATGTTATGATATTATGATCTCTTTTGCAGGTTAAGATATCCAAAATGTTATGTTCTTATGAATATGATGTGATTGATTTTTATTTTGTTTACCCTTACTGAGCATTTGAGCTCACCCTTTTGTATGTTTTCTTTCCCCAGGTCAGGAAGAAGGTTATTAAGTAAGATATTCCAAAAGGGACTGTAGATATGATGAAATAAATGGGAGACCGTGTAGACGCTTTATGAACCAGTTGTTTATGTTTCCCAGTTTCTAAAAACACTATACCTATACGGTCCTTTCATGGTTTTGTTATATGTTGTAATAAGTGTGTTTCAATTCTGATGTAATAACAATGTATGTAAATTATGGTTCGTTATAGGTCAGTATCTTTATATTTGGTATTAGAGAGAGTTTAGTAGAAACCTTGGAAACTAGGTTTAGGAAATCCTATATTAGGGAACATAACCCTAAGATATACTTTGAAGATATGCATATAATAACATCCTAGAATTTTTATAAGGTAGAGATTATGTGGGTATTCCTAAAAATACACCCTTGTCTGGATAATACAAGTGGATGTGGTTCTGGCACAGATGTACTTAATAGTAACAACTTTGACAAACTGTGTTGGGTATAACTCGGTGTAACCTGGTAGATAAAAATTATCCAAAGTGCACACCTGGTTTAACACTCTTGGGGGATATGCTTAGGATAATTCACATTTTCTTTACAAACCATTATAAAGGATTTAAAAGTAAATATGTCCCTAAAGAAACTATGTTTATTATTATGAGATTATCTACACATAAAATTTTCAATTTATGTTAAGTATTTCCCTATTTTTGGGATTATATATTATTTTTCATAATGATATAATCTAATATAATGCACGTTTTCATTTAGAAATGGTTCCTCATATAAGGAATGGATACCTTGCCAATGCACATGATCCAATGAGTAAGGATGATCAGATCTTTTAGGGACTTCTGACAATATTTTAATGGTAAAAAGTCTACTAAACATTATCATCATATAAGTAGATAATATCATGTTCTAATAGGAAAAAAGAAATAATTATCTAAGTATTATAGATTTAGAGGGAAGAAATAGAACAATAGTGTAGTTAAGAAAAATTTTGATAAAGCAAAGAACAAGAAGAAGTATTTTCCAACATTGGATACTTGTGGAAGAAAACACCTTGGTACATGATTAAAAGAAAAATGAGTTTTCTTCAAGTGTGGAGAAAAAGGCCACTATGCTCAGGATTGAAAGGGAAATAACGAATTTTCTAATGATCAATTATTCAACTGTAGGAAAATGGGGAACTGTCTAAATTAATTCCCTAAGAACCAATGGAATATACACAAGAAGAAGCTAAGGGATAAAATTCAAGCTTATTTCATTACTTTTGATGAAGTATAATGAGTAATTTTCATGAAATTGGATTCAATAATTATGATTATATTAATAAATGATATTATTGTTATAATAATTATGAAATATATATGGAGTGTACTATAGTAATTTTCATTAAGGATTTGAAATTGTGTGTTTAATGTACCAAGAAAAGTGATTCAGTGGAAAGTTGATCTTTTGGAAAACACATGATTGAGGGAAGATAACCCTTAATATGTGTTTGATGTTGAGACAATAATGAAAAGTAAGTGTTTATGGGATAGTATTATTGACCCTAAAGGTGGTTAGAAATTTGATGGTATGTATTATGTTTACTGGGATTATTAGATGTTTGGATTTAATGAATATATTCAGCAACCTGATATTATAATTTTGAAAGCATATATGTTTTAATTATGGTTAATGGTGATTAATTTATTCATATATTTTCAATGTGACCTTAAGAGTTACATTATATTGTTTGGGGAATCTAATGCTAAGTTTATTTTAGAAATTTAGTGACCTTTATTCTAAATCTTTGGTCTTTGAATTCATACAGACTTATTTTGGATGAGTCTTAATGTTAACTACTTATGGAATAGATGAAGGATATCATTGATTACGATTAATGTATGATTTATCATATTGGATAACTTGTTCTAAACTTTTTGGATTCAGAAAACATTTAAAGGCTAAAGGAATTACTTTTGGATCTATTGATTCATTCAAGTTCTTTAGGTATAAAATTTTTTCTTAAATATTCATCTCCTGATTTAAGTAATAAAGTGGAGATAGATCATAGAAAAACCAAAGGATTAAATTATGAAATGGAAATGAATCAAGTATGTTTATTTTTTTGAAGTGATTCTTTGGATTTTAAAAGAAACCCTCAACTCTAGTAAAAATACTTTAGAACAAAAACATCATTTGTTTACTTTTATTTCTGAGAAATCAATGGTCTTTTAACTGATCACGTATTTATGATTTTGTGATTATTAACTTTATAATAACCATATTCACTATAACTCTCTATCAGAACTTGATAGTTATATTTTTCTTTCATGTACAGGTTTTCACTTCATGCTAATATTATCCTTTTATAAAGACTAATTTAGTGGTGACCACATCATTTCTCTTTCCCTCTTATTAAAGGGATGTTTTATTAACCCTATTTCTGATGTGGATTTCCCATAAAAGAATTTGAAGTATCAAACTTTGATCATTTATAACAATTTAAAATTGTGTGGATGCAATTTATTAAAGGAGGGGAGAATGTAACACCCTAAGATTTTACAATATGCCTCTATTGGAATTTAACTTCTTCGATAGCTTACCAACTTAACAAATGATTTATATATCATTATTTAATTATTATAGTTATCTCATAAATGTTGGGAATGTTAGGAATAAATTAGTTTAAGTAACTTATTAAAATATAGGTTACACATGATTATAAAATTAATTCATTGGTTTCTAATTAATTAGAAACAAAAACCAATTGAACATAAAGGATGTATTTTTATAAAAAAAAATTTATACCAACAATGAAATTTTATATTAATAAATTAATCAATATTTTTGAAATATATTAATAAAATTTATATATTATATATTCAATAAAATATTTTTACATTCATCCAGAAAAGTTTTAGAGGCATAAGATAAGAATAATTCTAATTTCACACGTAAAATGGCTATATTTTTTTAAGCATAGTTTTACCAACTTTTAAAGGATAACTTGTTTTAAATATAATTTTTGAGAGTTTTATAAATTATATTTGAAAAAATAAACATTATGTTTTAAACCATAATATCCAAATTTACTTTTTTTAATATTTTGGTATTTTTCTAATAAGTTTCATTTTTGATGAATAGTAATGAGATCGTTGGAATAACAATGTGACCTTTAAAAATAGTAATATATACATTAGAACAATAACATCACCTATAAAATTATAAATAAAATTTATATATCTTATAAATGTTAATATGATATAATTATATTATAGTATAAGTAAATAAATGTTTTTGAAATTATTAATTAAATGTTGACATTTTTATAAAACTTAAATGTTTATTTTCAATTTTATATTTAATATAATAATTTTAAAAAAAATTTATTTATAAAAAGTATTAAAAAATTAATATATTTTTTTATTATGATTATAAGATAATTTTATGAGGCCATAGTTAATTTTTCAAAGTGTTATAAAATCAGTATTTTTCAAATAAATAATGATTTTAATTAAAAATTAATTTTCTCATATTTAGAAAATTATTTTCATAAAATTGATTTCTTTTTTTAATTATATACATTGAAAAATGGATAGGGTGAATTTCTGGGTTTTTCTAAAATACTTAAATTTTGTGAATAGTAAAATATGATAATTTATAGTATAAATACATTATAAGTTAAATACACTATTCCTTGATTAATTTCAGATGTAATCACCATAATCTAGAATTAACATTCATTATTTTAATATATTTGATGATAATTCTCAAACTATTCATAGTCTTGATCCAAAATAATAAAAAATGAATAAAATATTCAAAAAAATACCCCTCTCGTCCACTATAAATACCACCCATCACCACCTCCTCTCCTCGCACTTCAAAAACCTTAAATATTTCTTATATTATACCCATTTACTCTCCCAAACCTCTCACACACGTTCTGATCATTATGTTCTCACCAAAATACCATTTTAAAAGTTCCATAAGGAGGTTCTTAAGGAGAAGAATTCAAGAGGTAAATCATTTTTTACTCTCTTTCAATTTCTTTTAATTTATTTTCATCGTATTCTACCCTTACCTCTTCTATCCAAACTTTAATAATAACTCTAGTATCTTATATATAATTTAATTTTATTATTTCAATGGAAGATCCATAATCATACCCATTCATCTCCCCCTTTTATTCTAAAAATGAAAACATCATCTGTGATGTGCTAATTTACCACCATCATGGATAATGTGACTTAGTTTTCCATTATTGTCTTCAAGGATTATTATAAAATCATTATTATGTTTGATATCCCTGCGAGTCATCATTTATTTTCTACATTTATATACAAAAACAAATTTATGCTACCCAATTACTTAAAATATAGTAAAGAGGAAGTTCGAGATTGAACCCACAAAGACGAAGAAATTAGTTTGATTAGGTTTTCAAAAATATTCAATTTTATTCTATTGGAAAAAAGAGATGATAAAAGAGTTTATTGGATGGTTTTGATTGAAAACTGAAGGACAAAAAAGCACGGCTAATTGATTGGATTATGATCAGATGTGGAAAGTGTGTCGGGATTTTTTAATTTCTAGGTTCAGGTGCAATTGGATTTTAGAAAGTAGGTTTATTAATTCATGAGTGGTGTTAGAGTCTAGATGAGGTAGATCCAATGGTCATGCTATCACCTCCTTAATGGGACAATACTATATTTTCCTTGTTTTGGTAATATAGGATTTCACCGAATCGATTTTTTCTCAATACCATATTTAAATCTTCTTTCCCCCAAAGTTGAAAATGGTCATGCCTTTTGAGGGTAATCATTTGTATAATTTTAATGTTCTTTTTAATTAAATTATCATTGTTTATGATAAAATAAAAATAAATGGATTGTAAATTGAAGAATAAATTGCACAAACCAAATACATGAATAATTATAATAAAGAAATCCAACACAACTTTCCCCTTTGATTACATCACTTTAGAACATGGTGGGATTACCCCCTCATCCTAGGGATGAGAGGTTTAGAGGGAAGGAGAAAAGAAAATTAAAACATTAAAAAATAGGGAAAGAACTCAGGTAGGGAGCAATAGGTTTTCTCCGAGGGTTGTCCTTCAGCCAAATCTCAATGCCCCACATATGTAGGTCAACTATCTATTTATAGGCTCTATAAAGGTTTTTCCTAACCCATTTCATGACGTGTAATGTGATTACACATAGTGTAATCCCGATATGAAGTTTCCTCCATGATTTTTAAATCTGTGAAAATATCACATGAATCTCATATTAGATTTTTGATCATTGACTCCTTTCACAACATGTAATTAGGACTCATGATGTGTAACCTTTAAATCTTCAAATACAGTGAATTTGGACGTATTTAATCTCCAAAAACAAATCTTAAAAAGTGTCACATTGTGTAATGTAGATAAAAACCATGTAATGGTCTTTTATAACATTTTTTCATTTCATGACTTTTCCTGGTGGAGACCTTCCTTTTTGATGAAGTCACGTTGTGTAATCATGTTACCCGGCCTCTAATCATGTTTTTTCTAGTTTCCCAGCTTCAAATATCCTCAAAAATACGGTGTCATGCAGCATCCTTTTGCTCATAATTTCTCCTCTTTTATTCCTTTTTCTTAAATCTATTTTTCCTACCATAAAAACATAAAACAAATCAAAACATTCTATATTTGGAAACATTATTCATTTAAATAAAAAAATAAACACATTATAATACTCAGAAATGTATGGATGAAATATAGTTATCAATGGTTAATACATATTTTATTATACATATTATAATTTATTTAGTGTTATATAACCATTATATATACATGATATTAGCTAATAAGAAAAAACTAGTTTTTGATGATCAAAAAACTATCAAAAACAATTTATACTATTATCACTAATATCTTATTTAATGATTCATCATCACCCTGAATAAACAAATGACTTATATAACCATTTAATCTTCTATATGTTCATTAAAAACATATACCTTCAATTTTGTATATTTATTTCCATTTCACGTGATCTTTCATACATGTATACAAGTGAACCAATTGTGAAAACCAAGGAAACAAACACTTTCAAATGATGAAATTGAATCTTATAACTCATAAAAAATACCATAAATGAACTTAGTAAAATTATACCAAACCAAATAAATGTAGAATATATTCTTAATTAATTAATTAATATATTTAATTTGATTTTCCAGGATATTAAAATCAAGTGCAGAACACTTTCTGACATAAGGTAAGGGTTTTCTTGTCTCACTTTTATTTCTGTGAGATATGCCTTATTCACCACTATTTCTTAATTGTGGTGTATGTATACATCCCATTTATTTATCATAGAATTAATCTATTTATCTTCATGGTATTAAATGTCTTATTTTATAATCATTAATTTTATAATACATATGGTTCGACTGTTTGCAAAGTGGTGAGGGATTCTCTTTGAACCTCCATTTTCATTCATTTTACGCTTTCTCTCTCTTTACCCTAATGTAATTCCTCTTTAATTTTATATACTTCCTCTAAAATTTGTTTATATGTTCCAAACTCATGTATCCAGATTAATTAATTATTCTTTCATGGGGATATACATGTTTTATAAGGTTCAATTTTCAATTCATCTCGATAATTAAGCCCGATTAAATGGTACTTTCCAATTTTGTACCCATTTTCAATTAAACTCCATAATATATTTTAAGACACAAATATTTTCCTAAAATAAATCCTGTTATCATGAAAAAACTATCTTATATATTTTCTGGTATTATATAAACATTTAATCTTTTTCCTGCTTTAAATACTCATTTATATTTTCTCTTAAACAAAACTGAAGTGGCTCATATCTAAATTTTATTAAGCACTGTTTTTACATGTTTTCACTTCCGTTGAAAATTTTAAGTATGGATTTTCTTTTAATATTCCCAAAATTTATTTTTATTCCCTTTTATAGGATATAAATGTTTACAATCTGATTTTAGGATAAATACAAATGATTTTCCAAAATCACTCTTCTTTAAAAAATAAAGGTTATTTGTCTCAAGAATTTATCAATGACTTTATTAGATTATTTTCATATAATATTATGATTAAAATATATCATAGTGGTATGTGAAACCTTGATTTAAATATATCTTTTTCAATGTATATTTTGATATATGATGGATGCATTGGACTTAATAAGTGATAGGAGGGGGCTGTTATAGACCCTTGATGCATCGATATGTATCATGAGAAAAACTAGACTGGATTTTGGTTGAGGCCTTACCCATTTATGTAAACGTCTTGGTCAAAGACTTGATGTTATGTTTATAACATCCTGTATTATGTATTCCCTCATTATGATATTAGTAATTGATAAATAATGTGATTATTTGACTATTAAAATATCCATGGTTATGTTTCATGTGATTATTTATATAGACTTATTAATTCAGTTTTTGTTTCAAGAATATTATTCTCACTATTTTATTTTATTGGCATGTAATTCAGTTATTCACATTACCTTATTTTTAATGTTTATGATAGCTTATGTTGTATTGTTTACGCTTACTGAGCGTCTAAGCTCCCCCTTTATTATGTTTTATTTTTCATCGTGATGGGAAGGTGTATATTATGAATGACTTGAAGGGATAATCTTGAAGTTATGGATCTTTCCAATGAAGTTTATATATTTTTTCCTTTCAAGTTATAATTCAAAACTTATGTTTGTATCTGTTTTTCCAAAACTACTAAAATATTTAGCCCTTTGGGATGAGAACACTTGTTTATAATACCAATGTAATGAATTAAGGCACTAGCTTCAAGCTACTAGGGTTGGGTTATTTACACTTCTATTCCCCCATTTCAGCCCCCTTTAGCTATAAACTTTAACAACATCTTAATCATACATTTCATTAGTATTCTATTGAAAAATATTTGTTTTTTCAAAATCTTATCATTTTCAATAGTTGTTTCATCTTGGATTTATAAAATTATTCAAATTTTATTGTGTTAATTATATTCCTTACTATTTGATGAATATATGAGGAAAATATATCCATCCCTATAAGATTAATACTTTTAGTTATTTTCCTTATTGAGAATAAAACATTTAATTTAAAATATTTGAATGTATCTCAAAAACAAATTCTTCCCATAATATATTTTATATGGTGTTTTTTATTCATTTAGACATAAAGATTTCTTATTTGATATGTAAATTGATGTAACAACTTATTTTCTCCAATATATATCTGACATATTTTTCTCTAGAATAATTTTTAGATCCATATAATTTATAATTTGTTTTCTCCTCTCAATAGTTCTATTTTTTTGAGGAGTAATCACTTCCAATATTTGATGCCTTATCCCATACTTTTTCAAGGTTTTATTCTAACTAATTACTATTTAATTATATACCATTATTATTTTATAAATTCTTAATTTTTAATCTAGACATTTTATCTTCCAATATCCGATAATGGGTAATGAACCAGAACACTTTGAACTTGTGAGATATAACCATTATTCATGTCATCCTATTATAATCATTGTTAAACAAAATATAGTATCTCTTTCCATCCATGAATTTGGGTGATATTGTCCCACACAAATTAATGTGAACCAGCTCCAGCATTATTTTCATCTTTTTGACCTTTTCATTTAAGCCTTCAGAATGATCTTACCCTTTTGGAAAGTATCACACATGTGAGAGTGATATCTTGTGATCTTAGTGACATCACATTATTCTTCATTCTTAACTAAATATTCTAAGTATTTTTAGCTCAAGTGGCCAAGGTGTTTTTACTATATCTAGTTTTTCTCTTCCTTGGATAGAAAACTACTATATTTTTCTTCAAAAATGAGTTATAGGTTCCCCTTCATCTTCTTTCCATACATTAAAATTGTTCTATCTCTTCATTTTATGATGGAATTATTTTTATTTAAATTAACTACATTCCATGAGTCACCTAATTGACTAACACTTAGAAAGTTTTTACTATGACCTTCAACCACTAAAACTTCCATGTTCCTCAAGTCTCTTACTCTAATTTTGGATCTTTTGGAGTCAAATGCCTTAATAGACTCATTATTTCCAATGAAAATGACACATTATTTGTCATGTTTTATGCCAAGGAAAATATATTTATTTCCCATCATATGGGAAGTACAACCACTCTCTAGAATTAATATTCTATCTCTATATGTTTCCTTCAAATAAATTTCCATGAAATTATCCTTCTCATATTTTCCTTTCTTGATCCATGATCTCTACTTCACTTCCTTTGGTGGAGAATAATATTTTTCCAACTCTGGATTCATCGAATCATCTTCATCTTGAAAGGATGAAAATTTATTAAGAGTTTCTTGAACACTTTATAACACTTATATCTTTTATGATATCCTTCTTTGGGTTTTACCTAACACATTTAATTGTAACCTTATGAAAAAATAATATATTTGTGTCCATAACCCTCGCAAGAAAATCAATATCATTAAACACATAACAATTATAGGAAATTATGCTCACATTTCTCTCTTCAGATCTAAAATTGCTTCTTTATATGAAAAATATATATTGTTTCTCGCCCATACTTATATAAAAATAACACTACATATGTGGTTTATTATTATTTTTCTTAGATATTACAACTGTATATTTTTGTGACTGTTGTGATTCACTCAAAACAACCTTCTTCTAGGGAGTGGTTGCTTGCATTTTTGTATCAACCACCGTTGATTTTTTCTTATGATCAATAACCATAATTTATTTATCTTTATCTTTTAACTACTATACTTTTCAAAAAGAGACAAAAATTCCCATTGACTCACCTTGCACTTCATTAGTTTCTTTTTTATCGGTACCCTCAAACTTCATGGTGTCATA
This sequence comes from Viscum album, assembly GCA_963277665.1. Lineage (NCBI taxonomy): Eukaryota > Viridiplantae > Streptophyta > Magnoliopsida > Santalales > Viscaceae > Viscum > Viscum album. The sequence goes on from OY728129.1 coordinate 1,819,987,453, forward strand.
CAAGGAGTTTGATGTGTTTCTTGATCATAAAGATTTCATTACATCATCGAGACTTTACCTTCAAGTTCATTAATTATTTTAATGATATATTTAACTTACCCATTCAAACCATTAATAATATGGGCATTTTATTCAATTATGATCTTAAGTTCAACTTCCTTTTTTGAGTCCCTAGTAGTTTTAGATTTAATTCATTCAATTTTATCCTTTAAATCAAAACTTTATCCTTCTTTCTATTTCATATAATTATTAGGGTCACATACCACCCAAATTGAATTATTTATCTTGGATCTCCATAAATAAATTTCTTAAATAGAAGCTTTAATTTCAGACTCGATGTTATCTCTTCCCTCAACTTCAGAACCTTCATCACTATTTTCATCTAATTGTGGTTTGTCTTTGACATCCACCAAAACTTACTCACTGAGATCGTTTCAATTCAAAACTTCAACTTCTATTTCTTTATAGTTTAAATCTTTTAGGGAAATCAAGTTCTTATTTTTAAATAATTTCTATTGTATTATTCAATTTATTTTCTCACCCTTAAATTGTTTCTTCATGGTATCTTCCTATTAATCATCACCTTTGGATATATTTGGGTATATTTTAGTAAGATAACTATCTTTACCACATTGATATTAAGAAATTTTAAGCTTTCCTTTTAATTTTCATTTCCCCTTTTGAGATTTGAGGGGGAAATTATATCAACTCATCAACATCTTTATCCTCAAAATCATCCTCTAATGTGAGATTATTTATTAATTTGAATGAAACTTCCTAATATTGCTCCTTTGTTATAGACTCATTGTTATCATTACTCATATAATATTATATAAGAGTGTTGTTAATACTATCCAAAGTCACTTTCATTTGGTCTTTGACTTCAATTACTAAGACTTTTGGGCTGAAACATTGTGGTAGACTTTTCATGTTTTTTTTTTGATTTTTGATATCATATAGTTTCTATCAAAGTGTGCAGATTTCTTCTAATATGATGTTCATCCAATACGATAATGCCTTAATAGACACATTTGAGTGCATTCTTAAGTCCTCATACCAACTTCAAAGTAGCTAAAAATTAATTTAAAGTACCTTAGAGTCTTCTTTATAAATATTGAGATGTTTTTTCCACATGGCGTGTAAGGATTTACATTCACCTTCATGTAAATAGAAATGTATAGTGATCCTATCAATGAATCAACTTATTTTGTGTTGATATCAAGATACCTTATTTATTTCACTAATAAATCTCCGCTTTCTATATTAACTGAAATACCATGAATAGAAATTATGTAGAAATCCATTCTCAATGATCACAAATATTTTTTGTATCTGGTTTTTTCATAACTAGAAATTATTTCCATCAAAAATAAGAATTCCTTTGGGGTTGAAAACAATTTACATTACTTCATAGAGAGAGAAACCTCACCAAGAACCTATATTTGATTCCACCAGTTAGTCCTGAACAAGTTGAATAGCCTGATATGAGGAGTGAATTAGGGTACTATAAATATTTTAAGCAACTCTTTTCAATGATATTATCTCTATTTTAAAAGGAACTCATCTCTATTTATATCTATCTATATAGGTAATTAAATAATTAAAAGAGATACACCAAATATTTTTACATGGTTCAACCAAACAAAGCTAATCCAAATAGAATTCAAATGTGATGTGGTAATTCACCAGAAAACCTAATCTCACAACGTTTATTTTATAATATTGAGTGGTCGCACTATCCGTTCATGTTTATAACATTCACTAAAAAAATAAAGAATCCAATACTCTCCCTATAAGATAAAACACACTAATCCACTTGTAACAACCCTCTTTATATAAACATAAATTAGGAATTATAGTAGAGTTAGTGTATAAATCAGCACATATTCTATGAAATTCTAGTGAGATACCTCCTAGAACACCTTATTCCTCTTTTGTAACTTTATAACACTCCATAGGGAATTTTTTTTCTTTTCTTATCAAAAGACTAATCTTCAAAATATTTCTTATCTTTGCATTATCTTCTTTTGGGTTTTAAAGATATATCCCTTTTTCTATATCAAGAGTCCCCATGATCTCCTTGTTTATTTTATTCATATTTTTTAATATTCCAGTCACTGAATATTAATTTAAGAAATATTTCCATATTTGAATATAGAAACTCTAAATTAGACAGCGATATTCAATTTAATATTCAATACCAACAGAATAATATATTATTTTTGAATGAAATCAAATCCTTGAACCTCACTCAAATCCTATATTTGAATTTAATGTTAAAACTTATGTCGGTATCTACATCATGTGACTCCACTCTTTATAGTGCCTCACCTGGTCAAAACTAGATCAACCAAATATACACAACCCTTGGTTTTAAGTTACTAAAATATCGTAGCTTGATCCTTCCTTTAATCTTGACATCATTTTATCCTTCTACAGTTGACTTGGATGTTAATAATATTTAATGATTAACAAAAATTATGTGAATTTATAAAGGTTGGCCTTATCAAAAATGGTTTAGGGAAAAACCCTTATAGTTTCCCTTAAGGATTCTTACAATCTATGAAAATAACCCTTATGATTTCCCCAAATGACTCCTACAGTCTACCAGAATAATCATTATAGAAATTTAATTTGTCATAAAATCAAACTTATAGTTCTATAGAATGGTTTTTATGATTTTTTAAAATACATTTAAGAATTTTTCCTTCACCACAGAATGAATTTTACAAAATTATTGATTAATCTTATGATTCTCCATTTGCAGAAGAGTGACACTTATAGTTCTTTTAATGATCCTTACAGAATCTAAAAACTAATTTTATGGAATTTGTAATAACCATTATAATTCTATCATTTAGTCATTTTTTTATACCTCAAAGATAATGACTCTTATGAAATACAATGACCCTTAAAAAATATCCTTGGTGAGGGTTCTCTATTATCTATCTCGTTTTTTTTCATTTCACTATTTACACTTATGATTTAGACTTATCCATATTTTTACAAACCTTTTCAAAACAATAATATCCATAATTCAATTAGAATAATTCTAGTGTTCCTCCAACCTTCATATAATGTGTACCCCATGAATTTATGATCTGTTTTGAAAATTATTTCAACATACTTGTCAAAAAAATAACCTAAACCACTTTAAGTGGGTTTTTTCTAACAAAGAGAATTCTCATGGTCCTTAGTCTCATGAACTCACCTTGGATTACAATGATAGTATATATTCTACTATATTAGGCTCCCCTATATACTTTTTAGGGTATATGTTTAAAATAAATTGAATTGATTCATAATCATCATTGAATCAAGTGTTTTGGAGTAATGATTTTTCTGATCCATTATTAAACAATGTTCAAGTGGATTTAGGTATCATGATATTACTCTTCATGCGTTTTAAAAAATATCATATGATTAATGGTCGAGATAAAACAAGAGATAAAATGTGTATAGGCCACTAAAACAGGTTTTATATCAAATATTAAAGTTAGATTACTGATCTCTTTGAGTCATCAATATCCTAATAAAGTTCTTCCATCTTTTAAACATGTAACTCATCCTCTGATAGTGTCACATGGGCTCTGATAATGTCATATTCGCTTAATTTCTCATCTTCTTCAGCAATTATCTCATGCTCACTTATCATTTCATTGAGTGTGGGTAGATGATAAAAAATATAATTCACTATGGATATCACTTCTATGGAAAATAATTATTACTTAAACATCATTTAATTATTTTGAGGTAGCTTACAAAGTGCCATATCTCTAAGGATAGTAGGGTGAAAAGTTTCTTAATCCCTTGAGAACTCCTTTTGGGTCTTCTCAACTAGCTCCTTCCCATCAACAATTTTATTAACAGTTTTTTAGATTTCACTATAGTCAAATCCACCATACCCCATAACAGTGAATATATTCTCAAGATTGGGCAATTGATTGTGTATCTCCTCAATGGGAACCCCAATAATTAGAAATAAAATATAATTCAACACCATATGCCTCATCACTAGAGAGCAAGGAAATATAGGTTTGATCTGGATCTCATTAGGGTGACCAAAATATAAGGTTTCATCAAGTCAATTAATGTGAAAATGTGCTCAACGCTTTGAATACTCATAAACATCTCTGGTCAGGGAGATATTGTAATAACCACCTGATCTATTTAACATTCCATGACCTCTATTGGTGGTTTCTCTATGGAAGATCACAGGACCCAATCATATTATTCAATGGATATCCCATTTTAAGGTAAGAAGTTTCAGAGTTTTCCTTTATTTTTTGGAATGTATACTTCCCCTATTTACACTAATCCACTAGTTTAATCAATGGGATCATCCTACATTACTGATATATCCTCCCAAGTCATTGTATTGGTTAAAGGAAGGGAGATAATGACCATTTTCTCCACTATATCATCGTATGGTGAGGATAAAATATTTCTATAAGGTAAGATCCCCTAAAAAACACCATCTAATGCTTATAAGAGTTATTGGAAAGATGTAGAATGATCTAGGTAATCCACTTGTGTGGACTCCCTCGTTCCTTCTTTAATATCGACAAATCTCGTAACTTTTTTAGGATCTGTTATTGATAGAGGGTTAGTTTCATCATAGTGTTTCATTAATAACTCCATGTGAAGTATTGATATGACTCACTTACTGGTCATTGGGGAATCTTAGAGAAGCCTCCCTTGATGTATCTTCACTACAATCAGAGGCTCAAACAGAGCCCCAAGAACATCTACTACTAAAGCCTCCATCATGGTAGCTCAAACATCAGCCTGAGGGATTGGGACTTCATCGATAGTGGTGAGTAATTCAGCTTGATATGGATCCACCTTAGACATGAAAGGCACTGGGTTCATAAGAAACAATGTTATTATTCCATTAATAAATATGGTAGAGAACATAATCATATATGGGGATCCAACTTATTAAGGGTATGTTTATTAGTTTGGGATTTCCCCATAAGGTTATATCTCTAAGAAATGTGATCCATCTATTGAAAATATATGGGGTATTGAAATATGAATGAGGAATAAAATATAGGAATGGATATTAGAAACTAGCCTCTCATGTCATTATTAATATGTGTTTCTAATATTTCAGCATTCCAATAATGCCTAAGTAGTATAGGAGGGATATCTGGATTTACCTCAGAGAAAAAGGTCCAAGAGATAGGAATGTATACAATGGGTCATGTCCCTCTACCTCTAACATCTCCCTCTATTCGGGTGAAATGTCTCTTTCTTTTGGGGTTTCCAACCTCATAGCACTATATATTAGAGTCCCACCATCAGTATACTGAGGATATTTTATTGGTTCTTTTACTACTTTCATTATTTGAAAACGAATCAATATCTAACATGATGAAAATGATCTGATAATTGAGGAAAACCTTTTAAGAGGATATTTATCATACATCATCAGGTTCAAGGGTCTCATTCCACTCTTTGTCAATGGATTGGTTGATGATCGCATTGAAATTCCTATTATTCATTATCTCCTACACATGTATGGTTTTTGGAAACCATCATAAATGATGTACATCGGTGCTTCTGGTTTGCTAATATACAGGTTGAATTCCTTTAAATTATTTTTGAGTGTGATTGTAACATCCCGTGTTTTGAACCATATTAAAAAGTGAATGAAATTAAAAAAAATTGTTAACTGGGTAGGAAAATTTTAAAACCAATCATTGAAATTTTTATTTCTGATAGTTGACACTACGATGTGTATTTTAATGAAATTTAATTAAATTAATTAGACTAAAATTAAAAGGGAAATAAATTAAATGAAGTGTAAAATCATTATTTAGCACTTTGAAATATTATTTGAAATATTTTCAAAGTTAGACGCTGAGTCTTCTTGGTATTCTGAGACCCGTAGACCCTCGAAATTGATAGAATAAAAATATTAAATATATTTTATTCCTAAACATGTTCCTTTTTTCCAAAAAAATGAAATAACTCCCAAACAGTGTGTTATATGAGAAATATGAGACCACATTTCGGTCTGGAATGTCGGGTTTACCATAGGCTAAATATAACTTTTGCGAGTTTCAGAAAGTTTTTCAGATCGCACATGAAGATAATTTAAATAGTTTATAAATTTTTTATTAGATATTATAAATAATAATAATTTTATTATTATTATTTTGTTGAAAAAACAATGAAAATATACTTCCACAATTAATAAATTGTGTTACAGTGTAAATAATAAGTGGGAAATGTAATAATTGTGATATTATTAATTTTTATAATTAAACACAAATGTGCAATCAATATTAATTTAATAACCATTATCCCCTTTTTAATGGTTATTTTTTTTAAATTTTTAATTGTGTCGTTGATAGGTTGTATTAAATAACAATAATTTTAATTATTGGTATTATTATTAGATTGGGACAACAACATTGGTGTGTGTGTATATATGGAATATATATATATATATATATTTATGTGTCTGTCAGTGTTAATATATATATATATATATATATTAACTTGCATCCTGTTGCAAGTCCCAAGCAGTTATTAAAATATTTAAATAGCTGCATGGGATTTATGTAAAAAAATACATCATGCCCTAGCACAAGTTTTGAGTAATAAAAATTAAAAATGATTAAGAGGAATAAAAATAAATTTAAATAAATAAAAATAGATGAAAAAGGAATGATAATAAATAATAAAATAAAAATTAGATATGATAAGGGTAAAAATAATTAAAAATGGGTTTAGCCATTTTTATTTTTTCCTTATCTTCCCTTCTCTTCCATTTTATTTTATTTTTATTTTATTTTATTCTTTTACTTTTTATTTATTTTGTTTTTCCTTTTTTTTCTTCTTTACTTATTTATTTCTTTTATCTTTTATTTTCTTTTCTCTTCTCTCCCTCTCCCCTTATGTGTGTCACACCCCCCTCCTCTCCAAGTGGTGCGCCACCCCCCCCCCCCCCCATTGCTACTTCGAAATCCCATTACACTTCTGATTATTCTCTATTGTCAACGTCATTGGAATCACTATGAAACTCTTAGTGAGGATAATCTTCCTCACCAAGAATCTTTGAGTTTCATCTACTCTTCATCACGTGATCTATCGTGGATGGTTTTTACCTGAAATTATGGTCTTCCTTTAATCCTCTGATTTCTCCTGTTTTAGTTCAAAAAAAATGTTGTCACATAATGTGGGATATACTATGACTATGAGGTAGGGAATCTTTATTATTTCCCCTCATTTTTTTGATTCTTTCAATTTTTACTATTGTGCCGCTTGTTAGTGCCTACCGGCGAATCTAAAATAATAAGTATTAATTTAATTAAAATGTATAGACCTGTTCCTTGTGACCTTGTTTGTGGTGAACCAAATTTTTCAAACTGTTACAACATCATTGGATACCCCTTTGTGTGTGCTAATTTAATCAGTCTAAATTCTGATATCCCTAAATAATTAATTTATTAATTTCATGTGTTTACGCGACCTTCTTTGGTTGAGTTTTAAATCAAATAAATCATTTAGGATAAATGTGAACCATGAAATTTGGGGTTTTATTGGTTTTTTATGCCTAATTATTCCTTGTTAGAATTCTTACCGTGTTATGCAATTATAATAGAAAAATAATTTTTTATTCTTCTTTCACTGATAATGTGTTTTTTCTTGATAAACATTAGACTATGATATTAAATTAACTGCTTAATTTATTTTCTACATGATTAATTTCATGTTTTCAAATAAAACTCCTCTAATGGAGGTGTACTAATTTCAACCCAAAATGTGATGAGTAGTTTTATTTAGGTATGTTTGAGTTCTGATATATTGATTGTGCTACTTATATTTGGTTGTGACTATTGGGATTGAATAATCAAGAAATTTGTGGCTTTTAGTTGCTTAAAAATATTTTTTGCAATTATAAATGTGTACTCTATGATATCTACTTAATTGAAATCTAATTAAATTTATGGTGGGGAGAGAGAAAGTGGGTTCTATATTAAGGAATCAAACATGGACTCTCCATTCCCGATTGGTTGCCATAGTGTGCATCGAGGAGGTGATGTCTTGGGCTTTTCCATATGATGGTTTCCGTAGGTTTTCTATATACTCATGAGTGATATTGGTTCCCTAAGGGACAATTGAGGATGGACCCATCGGAAAACTGGCTACACAAAGCCTCAGGTGATACTCTACCCCTTATGTTTGTTACCCAGGATGGACTTAGGATAAAACCATACCTCAAGCGATACTTGGTCTTTTGAAAGATTTCCATGGACAGGCTCGGTGGTATTAGATAAATTGAAGGATGTAAATTAAAAATACATTCGATATGGTCTCTAAATACAACTCTAAACATTAATATAATAATAATGATAATACGAGGAAGGTTTTTTATGCCTCTTTGAGTTCCTTATAAATTGTGATACCACTCTGGTGCCGTGAAAAACACTTCATTTGACACAAATATTAGACCCCAAGCTATAAAACAAGATTGGGGGTATTCTCCTTTTTAGTTTATCTTCTATTTTCTAGGATTATATATATATATAAATCCTTCATTATATAGTTACTTCATTCATATTCCCAGCTTAGGCCGAAGCAGGTTGTAAGGGACAGGTGTCCGCTTGGGAACTCGGACCAAGTTACAATTATTTTTATTTCTTTAAATTTCATTCATTTTTATATATGGAACACTGTTATTTGTATACACCATGAAATGGAAAGGTCTTGACATCGTGGTTTCCAATCTACTAAGATTATATCTCACACCCTTCTCAGGCACTGTTTGGTACCCAAGTAGATTATATGTTAACAGGTATGGATAAAGGGATGTTTTTTTCTTCTAATACATGAGTGTTTCTTACTACTAAGGATGGATATTGGGGTAAGAGGACTGAGCCTTTTCTCAAGATTCATTTGTTACAATTTATTTCATTTTCATTACATCTTTGATAGCATGCTTTTATTTTTATTTTTCTATAGTTTTACTTTAGTAAAGTCATTATATCATGACATAATTTTGTATCTGGTTTTATTTATTAGCTTCCTTGTCATTTTTTAGTTTGGATTATTTATTTTCTTCTTCTATAGTTTGTTTTATTTATATTATTCCACTATTTGTTATAAATTTCTTTTCTTCCGCTGTGTATTACCTTTTTCCTATGAGGTAATAGTCTCCCCCATGGACACATTAAAAAGGCCCTCGCTACTAGTCGGCAGCCTCTTGTATTTTGGGGGATGTGTTTGAGGTCAGGTGCCGATCCGACCACTATCTTAGAGGTGAGTTGGGTCAGGAAATTTTAATGATGACTACAATGGTTTTCACGTTACAAATCCATGGGATTATCATACTACCTTGAATCACAACCAATAGATCCTTTTCCTTCTTAGTGGATAGCTAGCCACTCCAGAAATGGAAGGCCTTAATCTATACATAGCTCAGAGAGGCCTCATACCACTTTATATTTGACTTTTTCTTATACTATGACCTTATGACCTAAATATATTTTTATTCACATTTATCAACCACCTTGATAAAATTTTAGGGTGTGTCGTCTCCTCGATGATTAGTTGTCAAGGGGGAAAGGGTGTTGATGGCTCGAACAGTTAGAATCTTTTGTTGGAGCCTTTCCCTTTTTAGCATTCCTAATCTCACATTTTTTCTTTTTAGTAGAATTTGATGTGATGACCCTATAAATGTTTTGAGATAGAATGTTTCATGGTTAGGATAAAATCTACGCATCAACATAATTGGATATTATCCCAATACCAACGTCTGAAGAAGGAAGGTTGATCTTGACATAGGTGTCCTCCTAAATCATCACCGTCTAGATATTACTAGACATTATAGGATTTCACTCTATCCTATTATTCAAAAAAATTATTGGGACCCATTATTTCATTCACCTAAATTGGTGATCAAATCGGTGGTTATATAATTCTTACAAGTGACATCATGGTTTATTTGTGTTAATAACATATAGTCATGCAAGACCATGATGTATGATCATTTATCATATCCCGCATGATCATTTTAAATTACTGCATATGTTTGAGATTCAATGTATGGAAAAAATTTAACCCTGAGTATATTCCTAGAGTCTTAATGGCCATTACCTTATCTATCAGTAGCACCCATATTCCAAAAATAGCCTCAATATAAGGCCTAAAGTTTCTCATATTAATATCTACTATGTTATGAAGTGTGTATGTCTTGATGTGTGTTTTTATCTAGAAATATAAAACCAATAATGGTCCAAAGATATAGTATGGGGACTTCCAACTATAGACATATAGCAAGAACCAGTATATGTTGTCCAACATTAGTATTTCCAGACTAATAGACCTCGGGTTCTCATCCAAAAGCCTCACCAATATCACAAATGTGCATAGTATCACACCTATGTGTGAGTCACGGTTGGGTAGCATAGAATATACCCATCTATAATTACCTCACTCTAGTTTAATAGAGTATGTGCTTAGGGCTCCCCTCTTCTATATCATGGGGTATAATGTGGGGTTCTATGAGGTTATCCCTTAACCATGATCCACTAGGAAGACATTCATCCATATCTAAAAATTTCTATCAATATAGGGATTAGGTTCCTTCCCATAAGACTTCTCAGCTTTCTTCAGTGGTGATTAATCTAGTCATGTCACCTGTTCAGTATCCCCCTATACAGTTTTTTGTGGGCATAATTCATCATACATATCTCCAAGGATCACCTCTATGAAGAGTTTGTACACATTCTAAAGACTCATCCCCACCTCTCCATCTGAAAAATGGAAGGTGTTGGTCCAAGGGATCTATCAACTACGGAGATCTGAGAGGATTTAAACATTCTTATAAATCTAAGCCTATGATACCCATATGTACATGTGTATATCTACATCCCAAAACTACTCCTCAAACTCTTTACACGTCTACTAAACTCGGAAATCCCACAGCCACTCATGCTTGAAACCAATCCAGGAATAAAGGTCCCAACTCTCATTCCACCTCTGGAGTTGGTTAGTCTCTACATGACAATATATCAATGGTTATGTGAATTCTAAAATCTATTTGAAGTGTGTGATTATCGGGAGTGGCTTTCATGTGCCATGTGATATTATTTTGATCCACAGAATCTTCCTTGATGTATAGTAAATTCATTAAGATATTCACCTACTCTATAATTAAGTAGTAGTTAAACCAGGATGATGTTAGGTTGTGGTCTGGTTAGGGGATGGTGGCATCACTCAGTATCCCATGGTTATACAAGGGTAGGAAGTATGAAATTAGTACTTCTTACTGATTCGTTGGTAGAATATATGCAAGAGAGAACACAAATATTATTCACTATTTAATATTCCACAATTTGATGTCCTCATTCATTTATGTAGTGAAATAAATCACTACTTCAAAAAGTTTAGTGTTTGAGTATCCCACCATTCTCTATAGGGGAAGTCATAAAATTTCATATTCACAATGAAATGACAAAAATAAGAAAAAAACATGAAATATGGAGAGCATGAGCTATGGGAAAAAAGTAAGAAAGAAAAAATTTAACAAGGTGTGAATATTCACCTAGATCTTCATGATCATGTCATAAAACTCAAGTTGATGGCTCCAAGTTTCTCTCACCCAATTGTGGATAACCAAGTGACCATGCTCAGTCATATGTTCCTAGTTCACTGGAAAAGGTGATGCACACACAACTAACTACACCATTTCTCATCATGCCCTTCTATGCACTATTCCCCACACTTTGCACTGATAAAGATCTGGAAATCATGACTTAATAAAACCTTAACATTTGACTTGAGTGAAAAGATATAGATTCATTTGTAGATTTTGTTTGTGTCATATGTGTGAATTGACAGAGGGGGTCCCCTTATTTATAGATGATGACAGTGCACATTCTGAATAGAGCATGGGTCACATGAGCACCTGACCTCTCCTACCATAAGATTGCATCATCTGAACCTAGATCATTTCCAATTCATGTATATACCTCATAATTAGATCCTCTTCATTTCGATTGGATCTAATTATAAGGGGGTGATCAGATTTTGAAAAAGGAATAATTCCACCATACTTTGAGAAGAATGAAGGCAAATGGGAGGATGATGGGTGAGCACCTAGTTCTGCATTCCAAGACCCAGATAGCTCATCTCATTCCCAACACTTGAAGCAATATCACATACCCTATCTTCCTTGGCGATTTTCATCACATTACACAAAACCATGTTTCTAAACCACATCACTTTCCTTGCACAAAGGAGTTGGGTGCCTAAGGCAGCCACCAAATCTACCTAGGTACCAACCTCTCAATGCCTATTTAAGAACCCCAAATTTTTACACCAAGTTTGAGGGAGAGAAGCCGATGTGTGATGTATAATCCCTAACAACACCTGAGCACCCGAGATCTACACCCAACTCCTATAAACTCCCCTTTAGGTTAGTTTCGACTCTAAAATAAGGAGAAAATGAAGGAAGATAGGGGTAATTGTATCTTTTAATAAATTTTAATATTAAAATACAAATTTTATTAGGTCATCATCAAGTGTAAGGTGGAAGAACCACCCAAAGAGATGCATTCAAGGGATCAGGTCATGCTATCCAGGAACTATGTCCATCCCAAAAGGGTTAATCCTAGGTCTTCCCTGATATTCCATGCCCAAATCCTGTAGAAATATGAATTGAGATCCCATTTTCTTAGTTTCTTAGGGAATTTTTCATTTTATATTTTAACCCTCCTTTTCATGGTGCTCAAGTAAATATAAAGTGGTCATTCCTAGGTCACCTACCTAGGAGCACATTCGTTTGGGTCACCTGCCTGGGCACATATTTACCGAAGTCATTTACATGGGAACTCGATTCCCATAGGTCACCTATCTGGGTACCCATCTACCAATTCCTTATCCATGACCTACTGAAGTACATGATAGTGATATACATTCCAGAGTGTTCCCCTTCGATCATTTATTCCTTTGATAATGTGGATCAGGTCTCCCATAAAAGTCCTTCCCTAGGAAATAATCTCTCCCCAATAGGACCCTCAGGGTATTTACAATCATTTATTCTCAAAATAGTGAGGGTATTATCATTATTATTATGATGGAACCTACCCTGGCTCATGATTCTCATCACGGCTACCCCATATTAATCCTCATGTAGACCACAACATCCAATAGGCCCATTTTTCACCTAATGATCCAATAATCCATTAGATATTCCCATCAGGTGTAATCCACAACCCTTCCTCACTAGTCTATATCCCCAATGATTCCAATCTTCCTTCCTCATCTAGATAGAAACACATAGAATGTGGACATACACATATCAGCCACCCATGCATAAGCCCCAATTCGTTTTCATTGGGAAATATCCCCCATGTCTCCAGTATTCCATTATCATCTATTTACTAATAGTTGGGAAGTGTACATCCATATGTGGGCCTCTTATCTAGTGAAAACCCCAATTCATCCTCATGATGCCATATTTCTCATGTGACTAATTATCCTTCCCTATCTAGTTACCAACAGATAGGAGGTGTGCACCCACATATGGGCCTCCTACTATGAAGGTACCGAGGTATCAGTGGAAGTTGTTGGGTTGAGGATTTTAAAAAATTTCATCATCAGAGCAATGGAACTTGTCATATCTGATGATCCGAGTCCCAGTACGGTCTGAGGATCTCGCATAAACAAAATAGAAAAACTGGAAACATACCTTTTTCAGATCTGAAGTCGCAGTTGACATATTCTTTTTTCCAGCAATCTCTGCTTTAAGGATCTATAGTATCAACCCTCTAGATCTTCCACATATTCTTCAAAAATCCATAGGAGCATCGATTGCAGAATTTTGGGTGCTAGCGTGGAGATCTGGTGACCCCTTTGACGTCCCGAAAATCACCGCATTGACATGCCTTCGAGGAATGATGAAAAACTCAATATGAACACCTAGATCAAGATATTATCTATCTAGAATGTGGGAGATAAGAGAGAGGCTCTAGAAAAATCTCTATGAATAGTTCTCATTATACAAGAGCCTCTCTCTATTTATAGTGGATATTCAAAACACTCATTAGTGTTCCCATGCCCCTATAAATTTAACATCCACTAAATAATAATCATGAAGAACTAAACTATTCCACAAATATTATTTATAATTTTATTGCATACCTATAATGTATATAAAATATATAAAGTGATAAAACTAAGTCATTTAAATCGACTCATCATTACTGCTAATATTAAACGAACCTAGAATATTAAAATAATATTCATTTGATTAATATTATTTCTCATATTTATTTAAAATATAAATAATTTTAATAAATAAATTAAACGCAATTATTCCTAACTTAAATAATATGAATTTATTTATCTATCAATGATTGATAAATTGGACAACACTCAAACCATGTGGTGGGTCCCACTATGCCCAATATACATATTCAACAGGATATGGTGGATTCTTAAATATGATATTGTGTGTGACCCTCTGGGCCTATATCTTGATAGTAGTAAATAAAATACACAGACCAAGAGCAAAGTCTAGAAATCCATCACGACACTTAAATAGATAAGGATTATCATATCAACAACAACAAACCTACAAACACTTACTATGTAATATAATATCTTTATCATTAAATATATCATAAAGAAGAATGAACACTTGTGTCATCTCCTTTTTCATGCTTTATTATTTGTTGATCTAACTAGATGGATTTACCTTTTGACTACATTGTCCAAAGACTTATAAAGATAATACCATCCTAATCAACTGGGACTGAGATATATAACTTCCTTAACTTGGAAGCGAAAAATAATTTCTTGACCATTCAGCCAATTTCATACCACCAATGATGCACCCATCACAAGATACCTCTCCATAATTTCATTATCATGGTTTTTTTCCTTTCATCAAAGTACACAATCAAATTTCACACACTGGTAATGATCTTAACTCAAAATATTGATACACATATATATAGATAGGAACAACCAATGACACCTAAAACATGTGGTTTTCCTGTTGGTGGATATATCCTCATGATCTCACTACTAGAGATCACCAATTTTAAACTTCATGACAATAAGTCTCAATGATTATGAGCCCCCAGCACCTGATTGTGAAACATCTATTGTGTTTAGTAAGTATGATGTATCTAGACCTTAGGACCTTTGTTTAAGATTAATGTCATAGTATCTCAAGGTTCTCATTATATCCTAGGATCTTCAATAACTTTTTGATATGATGATTAATCTATGGATATTAACATTAAATAGTGGACACAAAAAATATCTACAATATAATAGTAAGAATACATCATGTATATCTAACTGTATACATGATATAGTAATAAAAATTATTTTTCAAGTTGGTTCTAGGGAACCCATTTTTACAACACTCCCACTTGCACTAGATCCAACATACTAACAAACCTTGTTAGCACTCACATGCTAAATATCATGTTTCTGTTGAGTAATGACATCAGCTGCTGGGTCTGTATCGTTTCTACCATGTGGCTATTTTTCTATATAGGACCTCATCTCTTAGAGTAAAACTTCTCATTATATGGAAACCCTGAGTATAAAGTATTTTTTCCACTATCCAAACATGACATCTTGGATAGTACCAATAATATAATTATCCTTATAATAAACTTTACATGGTAAAATTCCAATAATTGAACAAATTGTTGCATTTAATAACTACTTCTTAGCTTCTTTAGAAGCTGCAACTTACTCTGTATTTTTAGGTAGGGATACCACTGGATTTTATGAGCTTGTCTCTCTCAACACCTTAATCTAACTACGATACTGGATCAAATTTATCCAAAGTAAGACTAGTATGTGTCTCACAAAAAATAGTATACTTTCCTCTACACTTACCCGGTACATATCTTTTTTAATTTCCCGTAAAATCAGATAGTTCTAACTACTTGACTTACAGTTCTCCTAGAAATAATATATATTCTACTACCATAAAGTATATGTTGGAAATATCATTTCTTGTACATATAATGGCATACGTGATTGATCCATTAATGAAGCATATGAAACTCAACTCAGTAATTAATCTCCTTTTATTCCATTTCATGTCTACTTAGAGGGATTTATTCCATGTCACATTGGTAACAATTCTCTATTGAATTGTTCCATCTTGTATTTTTCAAAACCATGTCACTATATGTATGATTAACTAGGTCCAAGAAACCATTAGATTTTCCTCAGTAGATCCAATTCCCAATAATTTAGGTTTCTAATTTAATTTAATCATTGGATAATCACTTTCATCCTAGTCATAACCAACTATAAGACAAATATGTGTTTTCTATATCTGGTCGAATATATTTTACTTAAAAAATGGAACTCCCACTAACCTCTAGCAGACACATGGAAAATATTCTTTCCAAATGAATATTCTATGATCTTGTTGCTTACTTCAATCCTAAACAATATTTCAATAACTTACAACCTTTATTAGAATTCTATGATGTGATCATCCCTTTCTAGTTGCGCCATATAGACACCTTCCACATTAGGTGTTAATCACATTCAATGATCAATAAAGTGATCGTATATATTAGCTATGAAAAGTAAAATTATAATTAATTTAGGAATAATAACTTGCTATAGCCATTCAAGTATTATTGGAACCACACTTGTACCATCTATATATCATCCTACCTGAATATCCATCACAATATTCAAAATCCTAATCACCTTTTCACTTTAATACATGGAATCCATTATTGAATTTTAATTAACCTTGTAAATATTAGATGATTTCTATATACTACTTACTTGTAGGTATTATTATTTATAATGAATAATTTATCACTGATCATGGTGAATATAAAACAATAACTATGGTTTTAATCTTCTTATGCAGTATGTGTCTCTAGAACATTCATGTTCTATATGCACTTATGGAACTAGTTATTATGCCAACTATATGTGCATCTCTGGAATTTACTAAACCCAAGTAAATCTAGATCCCACTGTCTATAATAGATATGTGCACCCTTATATAGAAATTTAGTCTATCACTTGACTACCACTTTTCTATCTTTGAGATTTTTTTAATATCCTAAGAAACTTTTAGGATAATTATTTAGATGCATAATATGTTTATCTTGATGAAAGTTTGTTTATATCCTCAAAAAACTCTTGAAACCTAAGCACATCTTATGAAATAATGGATTTACAGCATACTATGACTTATATGATATCCATTTTTCATTATAGTTGGCATATGGTTGTGGACAAATCATGTCTTGAAATATAATGTAATTTTCTGCAAGTTTCATCATTTATACTACTTATATCATGACTCTAATGTATAAAATATGTGCTTAAGAATTTCTCTATGCTAATTTTTTTTGAAAAATGTAAACATGTAAGACTTATCATTGATCCTTATTATTACCATCAATTTCATTATGTATAAGGTAATGAGAATTTAGGAATTACTCCATGCTACATTATTTTGATCGATGTATTCTAGGTCAATATATTTTTCGGCTTGCCGGCCAAAATAATCTTATATCATATGACCATAAAGATTATATAATTCACTTTCACATTCCTTAATTACTTAAATTAACCATATAATTAATATTTACCACTATCTTATCCTTTTAATAGTTCACACTCTCTTTTTAAACTAATTCTGAAAGCTTTGTGGCATATCATTATTTCTAAAGGATTCTACGTCCAAACTAAATATGTCGATAATACCAAAGGTGTTTAGATATTCTGATTCTAAATAAAAAAAACGTTTATATCCATGATGTACACTTTTAGTTTTACTTTACAAAGAATTATCTTTCCACAACTGGGTAAAAGTCTTTCATTTTATATTTATCAAATATTGCATATGATTCAAGTATCACTAAACTATTAGTTGAGTATAAGACACCATAAAAAACATTAATTCATGAACATGGAATAATTTATCATAATGTAAAATGGATATAAAAGATAAATTTTTTGGTTATACACAATAATATTTTTACTTAAATCATCAACTTGGTAATTATAAGTTATGTGTTTCCCACCACTGACTTGGAAATCACCCTTTCTCAACCGCTTGGAGAAATCACCATACTTATTATAATGTTTCTATTAATTAATTTTTTATTGTAGTCGAATAAAAATATTTTAAAGTCATATTGTATTTAATACCCAAGTAGTATTTCAAAAACATTACATGTTATATTGACGAATATTCCTGAAGAAGAAGCGATAACTTTCTTCTTTAATTCAGTTTATTATGTATAAAATTCCATAGAATTTATTTCATGTTATGTGAGGAAAATAACCTCTTATTTAATAACAAACCTCAATTTATTGAAGGATTTTGTGAATATTCCATTGGAATTACACCTTCCATGGGTCTTTTCAATTTTACTTTAAATTTTTTCTCCATAAGAATTAAAGATTAATCTGCCTTTTATATTCTTATTTACTTAGTAAACCTTACCTAAATAGGTAATGAAGCATTTACTCTATCCTATAAATTTTTAACCTTAAAAAAAACTAAATTAATTGGTTGTAATAGTGGGATGTCTTGAAATATTGGGATCGTTCTTTTATATTTACACAAAGTCAGTGCAATTGATCACCCATTCAAATATTGCTTCACTTTCTCCTTGTAAACTTCTCAAAGATGAGACTACATGTTATATCATCCGTGTCTCAATTTAGTAACCAAAAAAACATAATATGTTGATGATATCATAATGATATAACCATCATATGATCTATACATCAGTGTCATGTAAGCAATTTTACACCCTCTCTTTGTAAGGTGGCTTAACGGGTATAGGGACACCAGACATGGAATTTTCGATATTGTAGTGGTGTGAAAAAGTGCTTGTAATAAAATTGGAAAAAAATATAGTTTGGAAATTTAATATTTCCAATATTTATCATAGTTTATCTTATGAAATTACTTTCCATTTTTATACAAAAAAAATTAAAACTAACAGATTTGTACTTTTATCTTGATTATCTATTTAGACATTATTGGTTATTTTAATCATTTAAATGTCTTCCACTATTTTATCAAATTCTAAGAACCCTCTATATTAGAATAAAAATACTATTTTACTTGAGTATTATATTGGAAATGATCCTTGAACCTCCCCTCATAGTCTACAAGTTTTGGCTAAACCACTACTCATAGGGTTTAATGAAAGTGTTCTACTAGCCTACCGCATTAACTTGTGGTTCCTTGATTTATTGAGTGAAGTCCCAACTTCTAAAATCATAACTTGATTTACTAAACACATGCCTATAAAATTATATAAAGTTATATTTGGATAATCCTTGTTACCATTTTAGTAAATTCAACCGACCACTCTCATAAGAACTCCCCAATAGTAGTAGGCACTCTCAACTATGGTTGACGAGTACCCCGAACACCATGTTTTTTTCAAATTTGAATGATGGAAGGAATTTATGACTTAATATCTCTTTGAGGGTTTTTTTATTTTTATCTCAACGAATGTAATCCATTTCTATTAATCTTGTTTATTTATGTTTTCATGCCCACAACTAAACATTAATAGAAAAAACATTCACCACTTCTTTATTCATTTTATTATTTATCATTTTATATATTTTCCCACTATTATAAAATAAATAAAATAATAAATAATTAATTCAAGGAAATATAATTTCTGGCTAGTCTTGATCATCTAATATTGGTAGATCCATTTAAATTCAATGGACCATCCATGACCTAAGGGAATCATATCTGAGTCATCACTTGACTCGTGATGCAGCTCTCCCCCATCTAGTATGTCTGCTTCTAATCCATAGTAATGCCTAGACTTGGTGTTTTCTACATCTTACACCATCAGCATCAGGACGTACTACCTCATCTTGGGAGGATATATTCCGTACATCATGTTCATCCAAAGTACAAAAATACTCACACGTAGGTGAGGGGGACTAGGGGTACAATGTACATCAAATGAATTTAGACGTGTAGGTCCTTATATAAATTAACCAAAAATAAAAGACAATACGCAGACCATATTAATTAATGAATTTCAATCATCACATGCATTTAAAATAATTAATTAAAAAAAGGAAAACATACACAGGTCACTTCATTGCTTAAGACCAGTCAGTATAATTATAAGCGCGATAAAATTAAATTGCATTAAATAAATTGTGATGGTATTTTAATTAAATTAAATTAATTAATTATATTCAAGTAATTTAGTTATATTCAGTCTTATAATTAATTTAATTTTAATACCAAAAATTAAATTAATTATTTAATTAATTTAATACCAAAATTAAAATAATTCAATTCATGGGTATTAAAATTATTATTTTAAACCAAAATTAATGTATTAATTAATTTAACTTAATTTTCAAATTAAATTAATTAATTATGATTAATTTAAATAAATAATCAGGCCCTGAAACACCGCTCGGGCCTATTACAGGTCACATCGAACCCGTGCTGACCCGTAACCGGTCGAGCAAAGCCCGTGTTGGGCTATTATAGGTTAGGTAGGTCGTCCCAGACCCATTCAAGGTTGGACGGACCATCCTGGGCCATTTTTAGGGTGATTCAGATCCAACAGAACCCATCTTGTGCATATCTGGATTGGGATAAGAGTTACCTCACTATAGCAAGGATGACATGGCACCTGATCTAGCTGGTGTGGCCTCAAATGATGGTGGGATTCTGTGGTGATCAGGAGGGTTGATTAATGGGAGACAGTGACTCTAGTTGGTGGGGAACCATGACACAGTAGATAGAGAGGAAGGGCAGGGAGGGTCGCAGCTGGTTGGTCAAAAAAGGAGGTGTCACCGTTGTTGGGGTTTCGGTTGGGCTTAGCTAGGCCCCTTGGTGTGATTGGCCAAAGGAGGAGGGACCCAGGCGGCCACTTTTTATTTTTTTTTCTCTGAATGTATTGTGTTGAAAATCCAGTAATTCCCATTTATTAATTTTTTAAAACTGATTGAGTGTGTGGATTTTTCCATATCTACCGCCCCTTTAGCCTCATATGCATTTTCCAACGTCTATTAAATATAATTTTGAATAATAATATTTATTATTATAATAATAAATTATTGTTGTTGTTATAAAAATTTAATAATATAATAATAATTATTATTATTATTAAATATCCACTTAACTAGTGGAATGAAAAAAATTAGTAAAAATTATTAAAAAATTAATACCCATGAACAAATCGCAAACAATCCATATATTTTTTTCAGATGACCATACTTGGTCAATTGACCTTGGATCGACTCGTGGTCAGAATTGTTGGAACTAAAATAAAATACTCCACTTAAATTTAAAGCAAGATAATTTTTTTAGTCTTGGAAAATTTACACGATTGTTCTATTACCAATTTGAGGTATTGGGATTGTAACGAAATCCGGTGGGCTGGGGATTTTAAAAAATTTCTTCGTCGGAGTGAAGGAACTTGTCATCTCCAAAAATCTAAGCTCTGTTACAGTCTGAGGATCTTTTGTAAACTAAAAAGTGTACAAAAACATAAATTGAAAACATACCTTTTCAGATCTGAAGTCATGCTCGATCATGCACAAGTGCTTTAAAAATCCACAGGATCATTGATTGTCAAATTTCATGTGCTAACGCCGAGATTCGATAACGCCTTTGATGTACCAACAATAACCTCATTGATGTGACTTCAATGCATGAGGGAGAGATTAATCTAAATGCTTGGATTGAGAACTTATCTCTCTAGGAATAAAGATAGGATAGATGGGCTCTGGTGAAATTTTAATGAATAATTCTCATTGTGCAAGATCCTCCCTCTATTTATAGTGGATATTCAAAACACCTGGTAGGGTTCCCTGCCCCCTAGAAATTTAACATCCACTAAATAATAATTATGATGATCTAAACTACACCATAAATATTATTTATAATTTATCACATTCATGTAATATAAATAAAATATATTATGTGATAAAACCGAGTCATTTAGCTTGATATTTCATTCCAATTAATATTAAAAGAACCTGGTATATTAAATAAAATTTGTTTGATTAATATTATTTCTCATATTTACATAAATAGTAAATAATTTTAATAAATAAATTCAACTCAATTATTCATAACATGAATTATGTTAATTTATTTATTTATTTGTGATCGATAACTTCTAAAACACTCAGACCCTGTGGTGCGGCCCACGATGTCCAATATACCTATTCAAAAAAATAGGGAAGATTCTTGAATATTCTATTGTGTGTGACCATATAGACCCTTATCTCAATAGAAAAAAATAAAATCCACAGACCAAGAGTGGATTCTATCAACCTATAAAGTCCCTAAAGAGATAAGGATTTTCATAGCAATGACAACCAACCTATGAACACTTAATGTGTGATATAATCTCTTTGTATTTAAATATATCATAATGAAGGATACACACTCATGTCGTCTCCCTTTTCTTGATTTATTATTTGTTGATCTAACTATATGAATTTACCTTTTGACAGCTTTGGCCAAAGATTTATGAAGGTAGTACCATCCTATTAAACTAGGCCTGAGATATATAACTTTATTAACTTGGAAGCAACAAATCATTTCTTAACCATTAAATAAATGTCATACCACCAATGATGAATCCAACACAAGCTACCTCTCCATGATTTAATTATCATGGTTTTTTCTTGCATCAAAGTATGCGATCAAATGGAGCACACTGGTAATGATCTCATGTTATGAGACCAATACACATGTCTGTAGATAAGAATAACTAATGACACTTAAAACATGTGGTGTTCCTATTGGTGGGTATGTCCTCATGATCTCACTACTAGATATCACCAAGTGAGAGATTCATGAGAAGAAGTATCAATGATTATGAGTCCCCATCACCTGATATTCTAACATCTATTGTGTCTAGTCAATATAATATATCTAGACCATAGGACCTTTGTTTAAGATTAATTTCATGGTATCTTGAGGTTCTCATTATATCCTGGGATCTAATATAACTTTTTATATGAAAATTAATCTATGGATATTACCATTTAATAGTGGATGCAGAAATATCTACACTATAATGGTAAGAATACATGATGCATATATAACCGTATACACAATATGGTAATCAGCAGTACTATTCAAGTTGGGTCTAGGGAACTCACTTTTACAACATACTAGGTGTAATCCATAACCATATATTTTCATCTTTCAATGACAATGTGAAGGATGAACCAAAAAGGTCTTCCCATGAATTACCTTTGTTTGATCTCTTATTATTTACCCTTTCATGATACAATCATGCTTACTGCATAATGTTAAACTGCATGGACCAAACCTGAAACAAGACCTTAAATTGTGTAAATCAAAATATGTGGGGTTTGATTCCTATTAAATGGGATAAATATAATATATCTTAGATATTTAATCACAGAACATCATAGGTCTTGTACATGCGGCCTTAAAAGTCCCTTCACTTGGCCATGGATGAACAAACATAAATTGTATTTCATTAGGTCATAGACATAGGTTTTAAAAGGATCTTCACATTTTCATGGTTGTATGACCTTAAAAGGAACAATAATGTCCTTATCACATAGACTTAAAAGCTATATCGTGTTCCATTAAGCTACAATGAACTATGTACCTTTTGATTCCCTTAATAGGGGTAAGTAGGAAGCCTATTTCATGGGCTTGATCCGAACTCCACATCACATATCACCTCCCTGGATATCGATAAATTCCATATTTCCCAGCTTTGCATATTTAAACCATTGTAAAATCACTAGTAAGAGGCATGAATTTCATCAATCACTTGCATGGAGGTAACTAGTAGTAATTTTATTACTATAAATGATTCACTAATACATATTAATTATTTATGAGAATCTTGGACTAGGTATCATAACCCTAAAATTCTAAGCTATCCTCCCATACCATCGACCAATGCACGCCCAAAGTGTCACTAGTATACCCTAGTGATTTAATACCATTGGAAAGAACTTTTTCACTGACATAAAACCTCAAGGGCATAGGGGCATGTTGGTAATAATCACTTTAAAATCATTGATTATGTGAGTACTTTTAATTCCCTTTGTATTTATCAATACTAAATTATCATTGATAAAAACATTCTTTATCAACCCTAAAACTAGTACAGATAAAGAGAATCTTATTAGTTATAAAACTAGCATTGATAAAAGCTATGTCAACTGCTACAAATGCTACTATATGAACAACACACTGTAGCAGCTGATATTAATATAAAAACAACATTTATATTGTAACAATTCAAATATTTTAATATATTAAAAATATATATACAATTGTTAATTTGAATACAAATAAACTTACATTAAAACATTCTAATACATTACAATTTTAGTAAATATGTACAATTCTTTACAAATAATTGCAATTTATAAACAACCCAAAAAGAATCCAACTCAAAAGAGACTGTCTCCATGGGATGACCAAACCTCGTAGAAAAGAAGAGTATACCTATGATAAAAAATAATGTTTATTCTAATAATATTAAATAAAAAATAAAAAAATATATATAGTAATTCATGAAAAAAAATCAATAAAATGGATAACATAATTGATAAAACAAAATACATAAATGAATGATCGATCATTTTCAAAAATTATCATGATAATTCAAGAGTGATTACTCAATTTTTGAGTATGTGATGTGCGTTTAGAAA
The DNA here is from genome assembly GCA_963277665.1 of Viscum album. Taxonomy (NCBI): domain Eukaryota; kingdom Viridiplantae; phylum Streptophyta; class Magnoliopsida; order Santalales; family Viscaceae; genus Viscum; species Viscum album. The sequence continues at coordinate 1,820,012,146 of OY728129.1, forward strand.
TAAAATGACACTTTTAAATGAAAATAAACACTTTCAATCATACTGGACACACCGTGTATTGGATAGATATGAGGTTAATTCCTACATGTCAAAAATTAGTCATGTATCATTTTCATAATGTAACATGATAATATGATCATGTTTAATCAAATTTTAGAATGTAAGACGTTTTTTTAAATGAAATGTCATTTTTAAACTAAAACATGCACTTTCTATCATACCAACCACATAGAGTGTCGAATTGGTATATGGTTAATTTTGATAGGTCACAAATAAACCATATTTTTTTATAGTGTCATGAAAATTTTAGTGTAGTTTCTTGGTTTTAGTTATGTGGCATGTGTTTTTTAACTAAAATGAATCTTTTTAACTGAAAAAGATTCACTTTTAGTCATACCAACCACATCATGTGTCAAAATGATGTGCGAGTAATTCACACATATAAAAAATGAATGATTGATATTTATACTAAATTATCATAACAATACAAGAATTGTTTATTGATTTTGAGTATGTGAAGTATGTTTTGAACAAAAAATTCACTTCTAAAATGAAAACACACATTTTTAGTCATATTGGCTAAACCATGTGTCTGTTGATGTGCGGTTAATTCCTACATGTCACAAATCAATGATAGATCGTTTTCCTAAAGTATCATTAAAATTTGAGTTTATTTTCTCAGTTTTGAGTATGTGATACAAGTTTTCAAATAAAATATCACCTTTAAATTAAAAAATGCACATTTTTTCAACTAGTCACATCATGTGTCAAATTGAATTTCATTTAATTCCTACAGGTCACAAATGAACCACAGATCATTTTCCTAAATTATTACAACAATATAAGTGTGTTTGATAGGTTTTGTGTACGTGTCATGTGTTCTGAACTAAAATATCACTTTTTAACTAAAAACACACACATTTAGTCATACTATTAACATCATGTATTTGATTAATGTTTAGTTAATTCCTATACATAACAAATGAATTATTTTTCATTATCCTAATGCATCATGATAATACAAGCATTTTTTCTTATTTTTGAGTATGTGATGAATTTTTTAAACTAAAATGTCACTTTTAACTAAAAACATGTCCTTTAAATCATATTGGACACACCACATATCAAATTGGTGTGTGGTTAATCCAATTATATTTTCCCATTTTTGACTATATGATGAACATTTTGAACTAAAATTTCTATTTAAAATTGAACACACACTCTTAGTCATGCTAGCTACACCTTATGACATATTTACATGAGGTTAATTTCTACATCTTAAAAATGAATAACAAATAATTTTCTTAAAGTATCATGATAATCAAAACTTTTTTTATTAATTTTGACAATGTGATGTGTGTTTTGAAGAAAAATATCACTTTTAAATTGGAAACATGGACTTTCGGTCATATCATCCACATAGTGCACCATATTGACATGAAATTAATTCATTCATGTCAAAAATTGAAGTTCCCAAGGATATATTAGGTGTCACTGAGGGGGTTGAATCAGTGGTACCCCTATTTTTTGAATTTTATCTCCTTTTAAATTTATAATCTCCAGTTATTTAATGTTCTTGATACTCTCAATGATTTTCCACATCCTCACCTTCATGTGCAGTAATAAAGAGTAGAGAGAAACATGTGGTATTTACAACATTCAACATAAAATCCTACTCCTTTCCATTTTGGTTAGATACCCCAACATGGATTCTCTTCACTATCTCCACTATTGAATAAAACTAATTATACACCTTAGTTATAATATCTCCATAATTGGTTTAACATCCCAATTGATCTTATTCTTTGATAGGATAGAAACCCCAACTTCAAGCCTCTAGTAGCTAGTTAGGCACCCCAGTTACAAGTTTTTTCTTCAATGTTGTTCCAGTTCTAGAAAGATATTATTTACAGATAGTCTTCCCCCATAAGAAATCTGGATGTTCCTTCCTTGTTTAATTTCCAAGAACTTTAGAAATGCTAGTCCTAAGACTCCTTTCAAATCAAGAATGATCTAAATTCTCTTCTTCAAATGATCAGGTACATGTAATCACCTTATTCAATAATTACTTGGCTTTTTCTCACTATCAAAAATTTATTTCACAATGGACACAAGGAGTATCAATATATTTTCCACACATTTATTCATTACCCGCATGCACAATTTATCTAATAAAAAAATAATTGTGCATGAGTAATATCTCATTAATTACATGCTTTAAATTCTCTTATTTAAATCCTTATTTAAATATGTTTAGAATAACACATTTAATTTTCCTCATTTAAAATGTGAATAACTGAAGAATCTAATGTATTATATTTATTATTTTGAATACACCATAATTTTTGGGTATTATATTTCCCATATTAAATACCCTATAATATTTTTTAGGTATTTTTCATATTTATGTTGTGAATCTCAAATTCTTGAGGGGTTTTGATATTCTTCATTTCTTCTCACGTGGATAAGTGATCACCCATGGCTCAACATATATATGCATGTGTAAGGAATATTTGAGGAATTTGGGTTTCCATTTCTTTTCATTATCACACGCAACCCACCTTGTTTACTAATGCTATAAATTCTTGAATACTCAGATTAATATTGTCTATTCACACGTCTTCTTCCTCTTGAATACCCATAGAATGCATCTCATTCATTATTCACATGGTATATTCAAATACTCCACAACTCATTATAACTATATAAAATCTTGGGTCTTCACCACTATTCATGCAAGATATTCATTTTTTAAATACTCGTGGCCTCTCATCATGAAACATATTCATTAAAATTATATTCGTGAAACATATGATAATTTCATGATGTCTCATTGATTGTTTCCATTTGGTCCCATGATCTTAAGATCATCATGTGACACCATCATGTGATTATCTCTTAAAATCGTCACATTTATTCATATAATCATCATTTATGCATGATATAGTTGCATGCATGAATTTTTGAATTTGGAGATTTCCTTATTCTATTTAACATGATCAGTTACATAGTCATTAACTATTATGAGTTCGTTTGGTGATCACTTCTGGATATGATCATCATCGAAGTAATGTGTTGAGGGTTTCAGGAGGATGAAGATGAAATGGGTTGTGTTTGAACAGTGGATATTAAATTGATTCGACGATGGCTGTTACATCCATATCTTTAAATGAATGAGGAATAGTGTTTCATGTTCCCAAGTCCCACATTTAATCTTACACCATAATTTTATCCTCTTTATTAGTGATCTCTTGTTAGCAACATCTCAAGCAAGCTACTAGGGATCAACACCCCTCACACCATTCACACACCACCGGCTTCTACCCAGCGGGCTTCTCACCTAACCTATGCACCTTTTAGGAACCCTCTCTATGGGACTTATACATGTTCCCTCCCAAAATATGTGTTAACTGTGCCTACCCATGATTCTATGCTTCCCATGGACTAGCCTGGGTTGGATCCCTTGAGTGTGGTTGACCTCTGAGTCCCACAGAGCCTTGGTCGAGCTTGGCCTAGGCTGGCTTGTGGGTTGGACTATATTTTTTAATAAGGTAACCATTATAAATAATACGTAGAAATATCTAAGTATAAATTTAAACATCAATCAATTCTCAAATATAACCCTCAAGTATTATTTATGCAATAAATATATGAATATATTGTTCAATGGAATTCTTCACATCTTTATCCTCAGGCAATAAGAGATATTTCATGGTCTTTTTATTCACCAACATAGTACTAAATAATGTGTCCTCATTAACACATGTATTTGAAATTAATATCATCAATGGCTCCCCATTATCCAGGTGATCTCTTCCCTCCACTCTAAGCTTCCCCCTAGGGTTTCAAGGCCATCGTCGGCAGTGATGGTCCTCCTCTTTGGCAACCCCCCGTTCTGTTTTTGTTCTTCTCCTCTATGCCCACTTTCTACCCGGCATTTCTTCCTTGGCCTTATTATTCTCTTCGATAGATGTGTGCTATGGAAGCTCTAGGTCACTGTATCCTTTCTCTGGCCTCAAGTGACTCTACGCATCTCCTGGTCGGAGATGGTGTGGTGGTTACAATGAGGCTTTGGGTTTGTGGTTCGGCGGATGATAGGTTTCCGGCGCTACCGGAGTCGACTCCTTTTTTTCTCTACTTCTGGGTTTCTGATTTCTCGATGATGGCAGTTCTCAGAGTCCTCCATCGCTCAAAGCCCTGGTCTGACCTCGTGTTCCTCGGCCACCTCTCCCATTCGGATCTAGTGCGGTGGATTCTTTGAAGTTTTGGGATCTATGGTGTGATGGCGTCGGTACTCCTGGTGCGCCCTTAGTCGGCTTTATCTTGTGATGTTCGCTACTGGTTTGAAAGATCTTCTTGGGTTTTCTTCTTCTCAGTTATCGGTGATGGTTTTTGTGTTTTTTGGCGAGTTATTGTTTATGCTCGCTCGTTAAAGTTGTCAATTTGGGTTTCTTGTTCGGTGATTTTCATTTTTGACGTGGTGATGGAGTCATAGTCGATGGTGATGACAATGGTGTTGCGAAGACGGTTCTTCTGGTTTGGTTGTGTTATGATTGAATTGTTTTTTGGTAAATGAGAATATGGTGTTTTTTTTGCGGGCATGGGGGAAGTGGTTCCGACAATGTGGAAGGTTTGTTCTCTGGCGAGCAGTTCTTGATGGTTCTATTTTTGTTATGATGCTTTCACGATGGAACATTTTGGGGTTCTATGATGGCGGTAGGAATCCCGCCAGCGATGTGGTGACTCCGGAAGTGATGGTTACAGCAAGGATGTTCGTATTGGATAGAGATGACATGATAATGACAACAAGTGATGATAATGGAGATAGTAAAATTTCGACGATCCATCCTCGATGCAGCAGCTGTGTGATTTTCGGGATCGTTTGCTGGAGCGACGGTTCCCATGGTGAGGACTCATTTAAATTTTAAATCTATGGACAGGTTTGGAATTTCGGATATGTGTCCATCTGTATGGTATTTTGGTCAAGTATGGTTTCCAAATTATCCTAAAAGTGTCTTTGATGAAAATAAAAAAAATGATTTGAAGGAATATCATCCCAAAAATCATCAGAATTAAATAACAAGGATAATTGTACAAGCATGACATCCAATGCCATAATATGGATACATAACAATTATTCAAGCATCATCACTTCATATTCACTCACATATTAACTCATTAACAAAAAATGAAACACTTGGGCACAAAAATATACCCTTTTTTCTTTTATTTTCAATATCCACCCACATCAAAAAATTAAATATGTGTAAAATTCAATTCATCTTCACATTTTTGACAATCAAATGAAAAGGATAATTGGGGTATCTTCTCATCTCATCTTTCTTCTCAAAAACCTCTCCACGTATTTTAAAAGAAATTAATGATATCAAATGATACTTAGAAAAGAGTATTTATCTAATGAACTATAAGTATATGTGGTCTAACCAAGTGTATAAAAAAAGAGTGAAATATCCATGGTTTTCTATGTTTTTTATAACATATACTTGCATGTGATATCAAGCTCATAGTTTCTCAATTCTCAATAATAGGGTCAAATTTATTAAAGAAATGAAAAATCTTGCACACACTTTAACAAATATATAAAAATGTCCAGTTTAACATGAATAAATCCCCATTTTTTTAATTTTATCATCAACCAAGAACTCCCCCTTAATGAATACAATTGAGGAAAAAAGGAATGGAGTGTGATTGGAATACCTTTTGTCTCATAGAAGATCTCATTCAAGGGATGAACTCATCTTTATCATCATGGAAATTAATAAAATCCATGATGAACAACACTTATCCTTCAATTACTTACATATTAGCTCATAACACATAAAATAATAGGGAATAAGGAGGAACCTATTATTTATTTAGTGGAAACATTCACGTTTATATATTTCTCTCATCCTTGTTTTCTTCTTATTTCCAAGATCATTATGGAGTGTTCATTCCTTTTGTGATATTATTTCTCTTTCATCACCACTACTTAATGATTCAAATCATTTCTCAACATAAGAAAAGATAGTTACTTAATCATTTGAATCACTAGATAAATCATCTTTCTCCCTTTTTCTCATTAAACTTATATTTTGAAAGAGGATTAATTCTTATTCTTATCGCATTTATTCCTCTAGGGTATCTCCTCATCCTTATCAAATTCATATTATTTTTCTTTTTCTATACACTCATAGGGAAAATGTCCAGGGCTATTATAATTCAAAAACATTGGTGGTTTTTGGATTTTACCCTTACATTTTCCAAACCTTTTTGAAATAAGTGGAACAATATTCTTGAAATCATCTTCACTTTCTGCATCTTAAAAATTATTGGATTAAATAGTTTTTTATTATTTAATTTTTCTTTTTCCCTTTACTTCAAAGGCCATATCATCTTTGGATTTCTTCATAAAAGTAGGAGCCATTATCATTTCATATGAAATTAGTATATTGTGTATCTCATCAACAGTAAAATATTCTCCATCTTCCAAGGTTGATATTTTTGGATCAATTTGATCTAAAAAATTCCTCAATAGTTTTTAAAAAACAATGGAATCATCACGCTTCTCACCACACCCTCTGTTATTTATCACAATATCATTAACTCTTCTGAAATAATCATTAATTTTTTCATTATCAGTTATTTTTATGTCTTTAAATTTGATTTTATATAAATATAACTTGGATTCCTTGACTTTGATATTTCCTTCATAACTAATTTTTATTTCCTCATAGATTTCATGTGCAGTTTGAATACCCATGGCCTTGGTATATACCTTTTCTGACAAGGACATTAGGATGGAAATTTTTTATCCCAATCAACCTCCAAATTCCCCTTGTAAGCATAAGTGATGGAAGCATCTTCAGTAATAGGTGGAAAACCTATTTTGGAAGAATCTCTTACTTCAAGGCTAAGTGAAAGAAGGTAGGGTTTCATCTTATTTATCTAATGGTGATACTTTGATCCATTGAAATTTTAAACTCATTAGCTATTTATGGAATTGGGATTATCCATTTATATAGTAACTTCTTGAATCTTTAGAGGTGATCGGTGCTCTAATACCAATTGAAGTGGCCAAGGACTAGTTAGGTGACATTGATAGGGGAGTATAAATCAGTGTTGCCATTGTTTTAGGAATTTTATCTCCTTTTAAATTCAAACTCTTGAATTTTTTAAATTTCTAAATCCTCTCAATGATTTTCCATAGCCTCACCTTCATGTGTAGTAATAAATAGTAGATATCAGTACTCAATATTTACAAGTTCAAACATAAAATCCTACTCTTGTAAAAGTTGTTTATACACCCTAATATATATTCTCTTAATTATCTCTATAAGTAAATACAAATGGTTATACACCCTAGTTAAAATCAATACAAAATTGGTTGGACATACCAATTTATCTTATTATCTAATTGGTTAGACACTCTAATAACATGCCTCTAGTAGTTAGTTAGACACCACAACCACAATATTCCTCTTCAGTGTTAGTCCAGTTCTAGAAAGATCTTCTTCATAGATAGTCCTCTACAAATGGAAAGTTGAATGTTCATTCCTTGTTTAATTACTCAAGAAATTTAGGTATGCTGGTCATGAGACTCTTTTATGATCAAGAATTATCTAAATTATCTTCTTTAAATTCTCTGGTACATGTAATCACCTTCTTCAAGGACTACCCATCTTTTTCTCACTCTAAAAATTCTTCTTGCATAATGGACGTAAGGAGTCTTAATATATTTTTCACACACTTATTTATTACCTAGATGGAGATTTTTTTCAACAACAAAACAATAATTATTAATGGATACTATCTCATTAATTACTTGGTTTAAATTATCTTATTTAAATCCTTATTTAAATTTTTTAATAATAAAACATTTAATTTTCCTCATTAAAAATATGAATACCTGAAGACTCTAAGGTATTATATTTATTATTTTTAATACCCCATAAGTTTTTGGTATTATATTTATCATATTAAATAACCCATATTATTATATGGGTATTTTTCTTCTTCTTTCAATGCATTTCAAATTCTCTTGGGGTTTGAATATTCTTCATTTATTATCACATGGTTAAGTGATCACTCAGTGATCAACCTCTCCATGCATGTATAAATAATACTTGAGGAATTTGGGTTTCCATTTCTTCTCATTATCACATGTGAATCACCCTATTTCTTCACACTTTAAATGCCTAAATACTTAGAAAAATATTTTTTATTCATGCGGATTCTTCATTTTCAATACCCTTAGCATGCATCTCATTAATTCGTTACACAGTATATTCAAATACATCACATCTCATCATAAATATTTTAAAGCTCAAGGTTTCTCCATTATTTTCATGAGAAATTCATTTTTTAATACCCATGTCCTCTCATCATAAAACCTCTTTATTAAAAGTATATTCATGCAACATCACATGTTCTCGCGATGGATCACTGATTATTTCCATTTGGTCACATGATCTTAATAACATCAAGCGACTCCATCATGTGATCATCTCTCGTCATCGTCATATTCCTTTTCATAATTAGAATGTATGTATGATATAGTTTCATGCATGAATTCAGAATGTTGATCTCACCTTCTTCCCTTTGAAATGATAAGTGATATGGTCATCAGCTATAAATATTTAATTCAGTTCTCGCTGCTGGAGATGATCATAATTTAAGGACTACATCGAGGGTTGTGTGGGGTTGAAGATGACTTGGGATGTGATCAAATTATAGATATTAAATCGATCCAATGGTGGGTGTTATATCCATATCTTTAAATGATGTAGGAACAGTGTGTCATGTTTCTGAGTACCACATCAAAATTTACACCATACTTTTATCTACTTTATTATTGATCCCATTTCAGCATCAGCTTTATCTAGCTATAGGGGATCATCACCCATCACAACATTCACACACCCCAAGCTTCAGTCCGGCAGGCTTCTAGCCCAACCTATGCACCTTTTGGGTTCTATCTCTATGGGCCTTATACAGAGTCCTTCCTGTACTATATGGGAACTATACCTACCCATTTTTATATTCCACCGATGGACTAGCCCAAGCTAGCTCCCTAGGACATGATTGACCTCTCGGTCCCATAGAGCCTTGGTCGAGCCTATCCTAGTCTGGCTTGTGGGTTGGCCTTTATTTTTTAATAAGGTCTCCATTATAAATAATACATAGAAATATCTAAATATAAATTTGAACTTCAAGGAATTCTCAAATATACCCCTAAATTATTCTTTATGTAATAAATGTATGAATATATTGGTGAATGGAATTCTTCATATCCTCATCCTCATAAAATAAGAGAGATTTCATGGTCTTCTTATTCACTAATGTAGTATGGAATAATGTTTCCTCCTTAAAAAATATCTTTGACATTAATATGAGTCCAACAATCATCAGAATTAAATACAATGGATAATTTTTTAAGCATGAAATCCAATGAATAATATTAATCCATAACAATTCTCCAATCATCACCACTTTATCTTCACTCACATATTGACTCACTGGAAATAAATTCAACACTTGGGAACAACATAAATGAATAGACTTTTATTTTTATAAAGTATAAAAAATATGATAATTTTTTCTTAATTATGAAAATTTGATGTATGTTTTGAACTAAAATTTTAGTTTCATATAGAAAATGTGCATTTTAATCACTTCAAACAAAAATAAAAAAATGGAGATAAATATATTTCTAATAATGGTTTTGGGAACGTAAAAATATAAATAAGAATATAGAATTTTCCAATGGTTGTAATAGTCAAAGATTTTAGAATATATTTCTATTTAGATAAGATTTTCGTTGATGGTTTTTAATACACGTGACACTAAGTTTAAATGACCCACAATATACTACTAAAACATTATTATTTAATATGATAGTTTTCGTCTAGCCATTGGATTGGTGGGAATGAATAGTAATAACTAAATTATAAAACATATATGGTTTAAAAATGTATAAAATGAATTCATTAGTTATAAATTAATTAAAAATGAAAATAAAAAAAAAGATTTTAAAATAAAGGAGCTATTTTTCTAAAAAATCATTTTTATACGCGCAATGTGTTTTTATCTTAAAATTTTAAATTAATCAATATTGGTGAATAATTTTGATTATATTTATATAATATATATTCAATTACATGATTTAAACTTCATCTAATGTTTTTATAGTCATGGGATAGAAATAAATCTAGTTTTATGCTTAAAAATGTATTTTTATAAAAACGGTTTTCATTGCAATTTTCACTCTTATTTTAAAATGAATTTATACAACTTAAAGAAAATTTAATTGTGAAAAATGGATTCTATATTTAGAATTAGGATGTTAAAATTTGTTAAATATTTCCCTTTTATTTTTGATAAATATTAATAGTAACTATAATAAATTTTTATCACCTCGGTAAGGGTAAAATGGGTAAAAATGGTTAAAACTTAGGGATAAGGCTTTAAAATTTACATAAAACTTGAATTTATTCTATTTTATGAGTTTATTTTTGGTATTTTATATCAAAATATCCAATATATGGTCACATAGTTCCATATTAATTTTAATATGACCTTTATTAATTTAAAAAAAGAGAAATAAAAAATGTCACTCTCTGACTTTTAAATTTTTTCTATGTGTTCACATAGGTACAAAATAAAGTTATGATTCATGGTTATTTTTAGAATATTTAAATCATTTTAATGATGTTAATTTATTTTTAATTTTTATTCATTATATAATTATCTTAAATGATTACAAAACACTGACACAATATTTCATTAATTAATAGAAATATTTAATAATTGATTTTAAAAAAAATAAAAGTAATATAATTTTAGTGATTTATAGTGTATCATGAATTTTTTAAATATATAAAATATTATGTCTATTTAAAAATATTATATTTTAATTAAATATTTGTCTTGGTGTCTTTAAATTCAAATTAAATGAATAGTTTCAAAATTGACATCAATGATATTTTATAATAAATAATATTTTATTAAATGATTTAAAATTCATAAAAACATATATTTAAAAATGTTAATGTAATAATATTTTAAATATCAATCATGTTCCATTTATGAGTCATATTTCCATTTATGTTTATATTCTTAAAACTTTATGATTAAAATAGATATTATCGTGGTGAATATCAAAATGATTATCGAAGGGGTTAATCAAAAAGATAAGGTTTAAAATGACAGCAAAACATATATAAATTTCATTATTTAATTTTATTTTAATCCTATAATATTTTTATTTTTATTAATTTCTATTTTGAATCATTTGTATTTAGAATGACTTTATTATATTTTAATATTTTATGAAAATCTAAGTGTGTCCTCTCCCTCCCTTATAAAAGGACACCCATACTTTCGCCTATTTACAAAAATTTGAGCCTTATATCTCGTAAAATACCTATATTATTATCTTATAAAATTACCTATAAATTATTTCTAGGTTTGGGTATCTCAAAAATTCCAACCATAGGGTCCTTAAAATAATATCTAAAAGATTTATTCTAAAGAAGAGGTAATTTCCTTAACCAATCACTTTATTTTTACTTATTCTTTTACCTACTATAAAACAATTATATTTATCATAAAATAATAAATTAATTATCCTAAATATACTAAAGTTTTATTATTATTATTATGAAACCACCATTATCCACCATCTTTTCTATCAAATGGGAAGTGAAAGTATCACTCATGCGTATGTACAGCTTACCATCTCCACGTAGCGATGCAATTCATTTTTCATAACCATGTTTTATAGATGGGTATTATGATGGTTATAATTTTCATATATTATATTTATAAAATAATTATTCTTCTATAATAATAATATCATACCTAACTTCTTATCTTCCAATCTTTTAGAAAATGATATCATCGCCCATCGTACGTGTGGACTACAACCTCCACAAATCGATGTGATTCATTTTTCATTTCCATTTAACTTGGATAATAATAAGGATATATTTCATGAATTTATATGATATATACGATACAATAATGATTCATTAATTTGAAATATTATTTAACATTGTTTTATTCTATCCATTGGAAAATGAAAATAGCATCTATACATACGTATAACCTACCATCACTATGAACAGTGTCATTCATTTTTATATCTCTAAGTTTTATAGATAACTATAAATAAATATAAAATGATTATATATGATATTCATATCATGATTAATATTATTAATTTTATGTAACCATGATCAATGTACAAGGAATAAAAATAACAAACATGAAAAACAAAAATAGTTATCACCTGGAATAGTGATTTTAATAAGGAATTGTTGATAAATAGGTGATAAAAGGTTATAAGTAAATAATATGTGGTATCGTATATATTAATATGGTTTTGGAGTAGAATTATAATAAATATATATTTATTATACTTGAGTTTTTTAAAAGTATGAAGGAAGTTGGGTCTAAGGTAAGGGTTTTATATTACAGTTACATTGTTTATCAAGATTTTTTATGATTATGTTTCTGATGATGAAATTTAATAATCTACCCCTCAATAATATCATGAATTTTCCTAAAATATGGTTATTTCTATAGAATATATGTTTTTATTTAATTTTCCTCTCTTTAAGTACTCAAAGAGACTAAAAGAATGTTTTTTGGAAAAACCGACTTCATTTATCTCTTTGGTCGAAAATCTTTTCTCCTTCATGTTCATGTTTTATATTTAAGAATAATATTACTATTCTATAATTACTATTTAAAGTAATTTTTAAACATTTTTACTTTTTAAAAAATGTTTCAAAAAGTATCTTCTTATCATTTTCCGAACAAGTTGTTTTTTACTTTTTACAAAAAAAGTATGAAAGGAATGTGTTATTTTAACTTTTATGTCCTGATAAAAATTTCCCACTATCATAAAAACTCAATGATTTTAAGATTAATTTATAGGTTTTAAATTTTATTCTCAAAGAAAATGTTTTCATTGATATTTGGGAAATTATTTATTTTAAATAATTTATTTCAAATAGAAAAGGGTATTTTCCTATGGAAATGTTCTAACTGATATTTTAAAGACATTTTTCATATAAGAAGTAATAATTTTATGTTACTTAATTTATATTTGGGATATGATCCAATTATACCACCCTTATTTTTTATATAGATGTTTTATTATTATTATAAAAATATTTTTATAAAACTTGTACCTCATCCATGGGTTATTCTATGATGAATTGATGAAATTTTTATAAAAACCTTTTCTTTTCCATGGGCTATGCTGTAATAAAATATTTATGAAACCTATTTCTTTATCATAGGTTATGATATGATGAGTGATTTATGAGATTATAAAAAAACATATGTACGATTTTAATAATGTGATGGGTGGGACCAAAATTATATATCCCTATAATGAATTGGGTAAATATGGATATCTCATGAGATAAACAGAACTAGAATAGGGAGTAACCTGGTTTAGTAAGGGAATTTGTCCACTATGATAGTCTTGGGAGTAAACATTGAATATTTTGATGGTTTTTTCAGTGAACCCAATGAACTATGATATTCTTTGAAATGATCCTTAACTATTAATAAAATGATTTTCTATGCTTATGTGTATTCCACAAACTTATTCCTTATGCCAATGTTATGCTCTCATGGATCATGTTATTTGATTTATTTATTATTCATGTCATATAAAATTACATTCTTTATTCCATGATTCAATATTATGATCTAGATATACATGTTATGGTTTTAAAATGTTATGCTCATGTACTCATACCCATATGATCATTTTATGTTTATGTAATCATTGATATCTCCCTTATTCACCCTTACTTAGCATCAAATCTCACCCTTTCTTATGTTTTGTTTCCTCGTGTTAGGAAAAAAAAAATATGATTTGTTTAATAATGGATCTAGTTATGAAGAACTAAGTGGGAGATGATGTAGTTTACTTATGAACTAGTTGTTTATATATCCAAGTTTCTAAAGGCACTGGAACTATATTATTATATCATGGATAATTATGTTATATAATAGATATTCATCTATTAAGATGTAATATCTATGTATGAAAATTATGGGTTTTTTATAGTTGGTATTATATCAAGGTTCAGTTAACCTTTGGAAACTAGGATGAGAAAACTTTAGTGATAATTCTAAGGATAATCCATAGTATAGGAGAATTTCCTAAGTTATTGTAAATAAAGGAGTGTTCTTTTCCTATTAAAACATCTCTCTATGGATACTACAAGGGGATATGGTTTTGGAACATATGCATCTAGAGGTAATAACCCCAAAAATAGTTTTTCAAGTGTATATCGTCCATCATTCTAGTTCATGGTGAGTATTCCCTTACTATGAACCTAGTTTGACACTCTTGGGGGATATTCTTAGTTTAATTCACATTTTCTATATAAACCATTATGAAGGACTTAAATAGATAATGATCACGAATGAATGATTTAAGATGTAAGTTTTCATATATTAAAAAGAAGGTTTCATGATTAAGACATCATATAAATGATTTTTCATGATTATATAGTTTACCACTATGATTATTGTTTCTCACAGTATGATTTTTTGGTTTTAGTCAATGGATGGAACCCGAAGAAACCATGTTAATGTTGAATGTCATATATAATTCAATTATTGTCCTCCTAGGAAACAAAATGTTATGGGATATGGAATTAAAAATATTGTTATTGTGCTTATGCAACTGTTCAAACTATGAATCATGATGAACTTCAAAAAAAGAAAAATAGGGGAAAACCTTTTTTTAGTCCTTCATGACGAAACGTCTACCTTCTTTTAGTGGTCCTACTAATCCACTATTTATTGAGTAATAAATTAGTACCATTGAAAATATATTTTCTATTCTCCAGTTTTTGTAACATAAAAAATTTATTTTTTTCTATTTATCATTTGGAAGTTGAAGTAGATCAATGGTGGAATCTTATCAATAATACAAGGCAATGAGAATAAATTTAATCTATGGAGTGGGATGAGTTTAAGAGATTATTTTTCAATAAGTATTTTCCTTGTAGTATTCATATGAAAATAGAGAAGTAATTCCTTAAGCTAACGAATAAGGATGGTGAATCTGGTGGCACATATGAGACAAATTTTACAAGACTTTCAAGGTACGCTTCTGGTATTATCATCCAACTTGAAAGTAAGGCTGATTGATTCTTAAGTGGCTTAAAACCAAGTCTATCACTAAAAAAAATGACCACTATTGAAGGGGTTATTTTTTACTTTATAAGAGGTTATAACCCCTTCTAAATACATTAGCGGCGATTATGAGGAACTTCCGCTAGTGTGCTCGCCTACTGTTAGTAGAGGCAGTTTTGAGTAAGCGCTGGTACATGCGTGATGAATTTAGCAGCGGTTACATTAGAGGGGGTTTAAAACCCTTCTAATGTTGTCCAAAATTCTCTATTTTAGAGGTGGTTATAACCTCAACTGCCACTAATAGAGGCATTGGGGGTGGTTTAAACCACCCCTAATTGTTGATTGCATTCGGGGTGGTTTTACAAAACCACCCCTAATGCTCCCTTTTTTTAACCTGCGTTGTAATGGACCCCTCTTGTCCCCAGTCTCTCTGGTTCCACCCCCAGTGCCCCTGTGTCCCCCAGTGTGTGTCCCTGGTGTGTCCCTCGGTGTCTGTCTGGTGTCTCGGTGTGTCCCCGGTGTGTCTTTTTGGTGTCCCGATGTGTCCCTGGTGTGTCTGTCTGGTGTGTCCCCCAGTGTCTGTCTAGTGTCTCGGTGTGTCCCTGGTGTCTGTCTGGTGTCTGGTGTGTCTCAGTGTGTCCCCAATGTCTGCCCCAAGTTTGGTGCCACCCCTGGTGTCTCGGTGTCCCCATGTGGGTGCGTGTTGTACCCCGGTCGCCCTGTGTGTGTGCGTGTGTCCCGATCCATCCCCCGGTGTGTCTGTCCGGTGTGTCCCTAGTGTCGGTCTGGTGTCCGGTGTGTCTCGGTGTGTCCCTGGTGTCTGCCCCAAGTCTGGTTCCACCCCTGGTGTCTCAGTGTCACCCTGTGGGTGTGTGTTGTCCCTCGGTCACCCCATCCATGTGCATGTGTCCCGGTCCATCCCCACCCTGGTCGCCCCGTGCGTGTGTCGTGGTCCATCCACAGTCTCTCGGTCCGCATATTTTCCAAAACCATGTAGCAGGTGAGATTCGAACCTCCGATCTCCACTATGAACCGCCTGTACAAATACCACTGCACCAAGTCCACTTTGCTGATATATAACATATATTATTCTATTTATATATATTGATAATTTATATTAAAATATAAATTATTTTCATAATATATTTGAATACATATAATAATTTTATTCAAATATGCATATATATATTAATAAAAATATATATATTAACAAATTTATATATAATTTATATATTATTGAATTTATATATATTAATAAGTTTATTAAAATATACATATATATTAATAAACATATATATATTAACAAATTTACACATAATTTATATATTATTGTATTTATATATATTAATATGTTTATTAAGATAAGCATTATTTGCATAAATTATTTAAACAAATTAATTATATAACATGTATCTATATTTAAATGAATATAAATATATATGTATATATATATTTTCTGCACACCACTATGAATTATATATTTACATATATTTAAATAAAATTATGTATGCATGAATTTATAAATAAATTTATATCAAACACACACAAACGCAAATGTTTATTTATATATTTATTTGTAATTTTTTATATTTATTTGAATACACATATATTATATATATGTATATATATATATATATTACCCAAATATATTATGCATATATATATACATATTATATTTATACATACACAATTAAAATATATATATATGTTACATATTTATGTGAATATAATATATTATACATTTTATAAATACATTCATATATGTATTCAATATATACTATATATATATTATGAATTTTTTTAAGAAAATAGTAGGGGTTCACAACCCCTCTGATCTTAAATTACAGGTGGTTGTGAACCTCCTCTAATGTTACACATTAGTGGGGGTTCAAGAGGGGCTTTTAAACACCCACTAATGTCTTACATTTGAGGGGGTTTGGAACCCCCACTAATGTCTTACATTAGAGGGGGTTGTGAACCCCCACTATTTTATTAAAAAAACAAATTCTATATAACACACACAACACACAACACCTCTAAAATATAAGTGAATATATTTGTGTGTGTGTGTGTGTTTGTTTGTTTGTGTGTGTAGCGCCTCTAACCGGATATATATAGTGCCTGCAACTAAATATATAGCACTACTAATTATTAAAGTAGTGATGGTTTTAACATAACCGTCTCTAAAATACAACTACATATTAAAAAAAGGCAAAACAAATTATAGGGGTTTGTGAACCCCCTCTAAATTCGATGATTATAGGGGGTTGTGCAGAACCCCCTCTAATGTTACAGAAAATGAATTTAAAGGGGATTGTGTAGAACCCCCTCTAAATAACCTCTTCTAATGTACTATTTTTTTGTAGGGTATGAAGGGTATTGGTCGTAAGTTACTTTAGTATCTATGAAGAAATATTTTTATGTTCTATCAAGGTTGAAATGGAGATTGGAGTTATACATCAATCTCATGGTTTTGATAAGAAAAGAAATATGGAATTCAAAGAAAACCCTATAAAATTTGAAGAGAAGAAGATGAGCCTTATTTTATGATTTAAGTGTGGAATGGAGTATATAGGAAATTATATTAAGGGATCAATAAATGGTTTAAGTGTGAATAGGAAGGTCATTAGGAAATAAAATTCCAAAGTGATGGGAATAAGTTAGCTAATGATGTGAATAGAGAAATATCCACAAAATTCACCACCCACACTCCAATGTTTTAAATACAAGGAATATGTACATTATGCTAATTGGTGAAAAAATATAAAGGGTAATGACGTTGATAGATGTTATCAACCTCTTAATCCCATAGAAAAAGGAAAATATCATAAAATTGTTATTTCTGATAAGGGGTATGATATCGATGTGGTGAAAGGTATGATTACCATCCACTCTAGAACTGCTAATGTATTGTTTGATTTTGGATATACCCAATCTTTTATATCTTAAGAATTTTCTAAGGGTATCATAGTACCTCCACAATGATTAGATATTGAATTAACAATGAAAACCCCTAATGGTATGGTGATCAAATTTGAATCCTATTATTCTTCTCTGGTCGAAGTTTATGGGAATATGTTTCCTATAAATCATGTTATTCTCACTCTGGTAAAATTTGATATTATCTTAGTCATGGATTTTCTTTATTTACATAAATCCCACATCAATTTTAAAGGAAGGGAAGTCGTGTTTGATATTACAAACTAACCTATGATCATTAATCATATCGATGATACATATAAACCTCCGATAGAAATCACATCCATTTTATGGGTCTTCATTTCTATTCAAAAGGGGTGTTTATCTCAGATGGTTAGGGAGAAACTCAACATCGATGATATTCTTATTGTGTGGGAGTTTTTTGATTTCTTTCTATAATAGTTTCTTAGTATTCCACCAAATCATGAATTTTAGTTCTCAATAGAACTCATACATGGTATTTCGCATATTTAAAAGAATTTATATTGAATAGCCTCAATTGAGCTGTAGGAATTGAATAAGAAACTCCTATAGAATCTTGAAAATGGATTTATTTGGCTATGTGTGTCAACTTGGGGTGTACATGTTTTTTTTTAGAATAAATTTGGATCAATGAGACTCTTCATTTATCATCGGTAACTGAACAAGATCAAAATCAAGAACAAGTATCCTTTACCATATATTGATGAATTGTTTTATCAACTTCATGGAGCTTAATACTTTTCTAAGATTGATATTCATTCTAGATATCATTAATTGAGGGTCAAGAAGGAGGATATATCCAAGATATCATTATGAACAAGTTATGTGCACTATGAATACATAGTGTTAATTCTTAGTCTTATTAATTCCCAGGATATCTTCATGGATTTAATGAATAATGTATTTAGAGATTACCTTGATCATTTTATGGTAGTCTTTATAGATGATTTTATTATATATATTCAAAGAGTAAGGAAGATTATGGAGACAAAATGAGGATTTTAATAAATACCCTAAGGAAGTAAAATATGTATGAAAATTTTACAAAGTGTGAATTTTCTCTAAAAATCATTTTTGGGTCATATAATATCAAGAGAGGGTATATCGGTGGATCCATCAAAGAAAAATGTTATTGAAAATTGGCCCATACTAACCATTGTGATTAAGATCCAAGGTTTTGTTGTTTTGGTTGGATATTATCATTTATTTGTAGATAATTTATCATAACTATCTAGTCCACTTTCCAAGTTAACTCAAAATATATCCAAACTCCTTTGAAAAGATAAATGTGAGGAAAATTTCAAGGACTAAAGAGAAAATTAGTTGGTGATATAGTGGATGAGATTTTGTGATGTATAGTGATGCATCTAAGAATGGGATGGATTTTTTTCTCATGAAGAATTATATGGGGATAGCTTATGTCTCATGAAAATTGAATTTTCATGAGAAAATTTATCCAAATCATTATTTAGATTAAGCTATGGTAATTGTTTTATTAAAGATATAAAGAATTTATCTTTATAGAGAAAGTTGTGATATATATACTGATCATAATAGATTAAAGTATATATTTACATAGAAATAGTTGAATATGAACTAGAGAAGATGTTTGGAGATGATTAAAGAGTATGGATGCTTAATAAATTACCACCCAAGGAAAGCGAACAAGGTGTCCAATGCTTTGAGTCAAAAGGATCATGCTAGCTCATCCAAGATGAGGATAAAAAATGATGAAATATTTTTTAATTTTTAAAGTATGGATCTAGAAATTTTGATGTAAGGGGATAAATCTTATCTTTCTCAAATAAGTGTTCAACCATCTATCCATGTGAGAATTAAATAGGTACAAAATGAATATAAGGAATTGCATAATAAGGTTAGAAATGTTATTGAGTTCAACATTTTTTATGTTATAATGATTAGGTTTAGAAACCATATATTTGTTTTTTCCATAAAATATTTGAATATCGAGATGTTGGATGAGGCTCATAGTTTATCATTCTCTATTCATCCTATAAGTATAAAGATGTATAGATATCTAAAAGATTATTTCTAATATGATAGCATAAAGAGAGATATTACAGATTATATATATCGGTGCTTGATATTTCAACAAGTTAAGCCTGAGAGATAGAATTATAAGGGTATTTTAAAACCATTACCCATACCAGAATGGAAATAGAAAAATATTACTATAGATTTTTTCATCAGACTCCCTAAAACATTTAATAGCCATGATATTATTTAGGTTGTAGTCAATCACCATAAAAAGTTATCACACTTCATTTCTTTGATCATATTGAAAAAATATACATCAATTAAGTGGTAAGGTTTCATGGAGTACCACATTATATTTTATCTGATTGGGATATAAGGTTCACCTTAATGTTCTGGTGAATTCTTCGATAGGCTCTGGATATAGAGTTGAGTTTCAGTATGACTTATCATCCATATATAGATGGTAAATATAATATAACCATTAAGGGACTAGATTATATGATGTGTTATTATTCTATGGATTTAAAATTTGGTTGGGATCAACACTTTCCTTTAGTCGAGTTTTATTGTAACAATATCTTTCAAACAAACATTGAGATGGATCCTTATAAATACCTATATAGAAATAAGTGTATAAATACATCTTAATGGGATAAAGTTAAATAAAGAAATATATTGCGACCTAATCTATCTTAGTAAATGGTATAGAAATTAAAATTCATTCAACAGAACATCAAGGGAAATTGGAGTTGATAGAAAAGTTATTTTGATAATCGTCAGCAAGATCTGGAGTTCAAAGTTGGTGAGAAGGTAATTCTATGAATTTCTCCATGGAAAAATGTTATGATATTTGGGAAGATATGAAATTTTATCCCTTAGTATATTGTTCTATTCTATATTCTTGATCAAGTAGGGATGGTATCTTATCACTTGTCACTTCCACTAAACCTCTCTCAAGTTCACGATGTGTTCCATGTATCTCTCCTGGTGAAGTACATACATGATATCTCACATGTACTAAAATAAGAAGTCATGTTGTAGAAGCATGATCATTAATATGAATAAAAATTAGTAGAAAACTAGGATCAAGAGATAAAGTATTATATGAAAAGGCTATTCATCTAGTTAAATTTCTCTAGTGGAATTTGGAATTCCAAGAAGCTACTTGGGAACTCAAGGATGTAATGAAACAGATATATAATAATTTGATTCTATCATAGTGATGGAATTTAGAGGTAGAAATTAATATTAAGGGGTTTAGGATGTAACACACTAATATTTTAGAATATATTTCACTTTAAATAAATTTTATTTCTTTGATATCTTTCATTACATACAACACCGAGTTTAAACGAACCATGATATAATATTAAAATATTATTATTTAATGTGATAGTTATCACCTATACATTGGATTGAGGGGTATGAATAAGACTGAATAAATTATGAAAAACATATTTATTACACATGTATAATATTAATTAATTGGTTATTAATTAATTATAAATGAAAATAAAATCATTTGAAAATAAAGGAGATGTTTTTCTGAAAAACTGTTTTTATACACACAATGTGTTTTTATTTTAATAAATTAAATTAATCACCATTAGTGAATTATTTTAATTAAATTTATATATTATATATTCAATTAAATGTTTTAACATTCATTTAATGTTTTTTCTGACCATGTTATTGGAATAAATTTAGTTTTATGCTTAAAAATGTATTTTTATAAAAACTTCTTTTCATTGTGTTTTGTGCACTTATTTTAAAATAAATTTATGCCACTTATAGAAATTGAATTGTGAAAAATAGATTCCATATTTATAATTAGGAATCCAAAATTTGGTAAATAAGTCCCTTTTTTTAAAATAAATAGTAACCATAGTAAATTTTTATCACCTCATTAAGGGTAAAACTGGTAAAATAGGGTTAAAACATTGGGATAAGGCTTTAAATTTTATATAACACTTGACTTTATCCTATTGCATGATTGGTGTTTGTACATTTCCATAAAAGTCTCAAATATATGACCAATTGGTTCCATATTTCTTTGAATATTCCCTTTATATTAATTTAAGAAAAGAAAAATATAAAATGTCACTCTCTTACTTTTAAATATCTCTTATGTGTTCATATAGGAAGGGGTCACTCAGGCTATGATCAACCTCTTACTTTCATTCCCCTTTCTAATTTTCCTGCTCTTCCTCCCTTCCCTAGCATTCAACTGGACTCCAAGGTTCCCACTTTCATCCAGGGAATCCCCAAACTTCTGATCTCCATGCTAGAGTTTACTAAGGCATTGAACCTACACAAGATCTCCCTGGTGGCACACATTAGTTGAAATTATCACGAACTGACCCAACAGGGCTCGAGCTGCAACTCCCCAGGCCCACTTCCATAGGCCAGGGGTTGGCGTCCAGTGATGAGTAGGTTATCACACACACATGGGAGTCCTTATACTATGGTACCTGTACACACGCATCCACATACACCTCCATGAAACAGTGAAAAGATATATAAAAATAAAAATAAATGAATGCATACATCTATACCAAACTAGAGTACATTTTAAGTACAAAAATAAAAAAAATCACGCGCACCAAAATAAAACTATAAAATCATCCAATCTACTTAGTATAAGGGGATCACTATCAAATTCACCCACTAAAAATCACCTCAGCCAGGCTCCGGTAAACACCCCAATCTGTTTAGCTCACCAAGCTCTGCCTACTCTGGGTCCTCCTGGGACTCCGTAAAATGTTATGTGGTTTACACACGACACAACACATTTTACAAAATCTCGTTTAGTGGTGAGTATAAAAAACTCATTAGGCGCCCCAAATACCCAAAATAAAAAGGGAGAAACTGAAAGGCAACAGTCTACTCGACCCAGCCAGAGGAAACCCAAATGAGAGAGAAACTCCATCTCAAAACTATCCTCGACTAAACATGACTAGTCAGCACATGCCACATGGTGTGTCATCCAAGATGTGAATTCACCACAATGAAACCCATAAATACACACTTGGATATACTTATCTCAGACTCCAAGTCTCATGATGTTCAGACCTCATATCCAGCAATAGGTTCCTACTTGGGGATATAAATAAACACTCAACCAGGGGCATACACTCCATGAGCCCTATCATCCCAGATGACACTCTTATGAGAGATATCACTCCATCAAGTAAAAATCATCCATCCCTGATGGAACATCTATGAGATACCACTCAATTGGGTCTCAAAAAGTCGACGGAACAACACCACCATCCCGAAGGGCATACATCCTAGAGAACAAACTCATCAAATATTTCCACTAAGAATATCATGATAGAACTTAGCGGATCACAATACTCAGATATGGGATCTCACCCATCCCTGATGGGGGATACTACAAAACCTAATGTAACCATGAAAGGTATCATCACCTAAAAATGGGATCCCTCCTAGGATCTATTGGGGGACACTACGAACCCAATCTATAAAACCATAAAACAGATATCCTTGGATAGGGGATCACTCCTAGGATTCACTAGGGGGGCCTACAAACCTAATTTGGTAACCCAAAGATCTTACTCAGAAAGGGGATCACTCCGAAGATCTGTTGGGGGACACTACAACCCAATCTGATATCCTAGTGATTGCATCACATAGATAGAGGATCTCTTCCCATTTAGTTTTGGTCATGAAAATTCCACAAACCCCATCTGGTATAACCCGCGTAGTAGGGGATCATACTCCCAATGATGCCACAAACTCTACATAAATTGTTTTCTGAGTAGGGAATCATATATCTGACAATGTAGTAACCCTACTGAAATTTCCTTCTATATAATGGATCATATAACTTATGATACCATAAAACCTACAGTTATATCCTACTAGATAACGGATCACCACCCATGTAGTGTTTTTCACAGTGATTATGAGAACCTGATCTAGGGAAATTATATGCTAGAGGATCCCTCCCTGACCTCTATTGAGGAATGAAAGAACTTAAATAATATGATAGAGGATCCCACTTTGGCCTCTCTAAATGGATACTACAACTCTATCCAATCCCATCCTATTGAAGGGTCACACTCCTATACCAAGGATGTAATTCCATAGGGACCCTTATAAGGATAAACCAAGGGAACTCGCACAACCACTATTGGACTGAACATAACTAACCGAAGAGACCCACTAACGTGCCTCAACCTATATATCCTAGTCCCAAATTGTGGCCACCATAATGTTCTATATAGAAAAATACTCAATATTGGATACTCACAATCCTGAATCTGAGCTCTGAAGGAGGAGATACGTTTGGTGGAAACTTCTCCAAGATGAGACTACACGGTGTGGAAGGGGGTCTACACGACATGTGATCCTACCTGAAAAAAAAATGGTCATGTTATCTGACCACATGACTCGGTTGGTCATGAGGGACTAAATGGAATGTACCAATCGTACATTTCATGTCTCACCTCACCTGATCCTTGGTCATGTATTCCCTTCACACGGCTCATCCATTCATGTCAATGACATGGTGTGTACCCCCTAGTACATGGTGTGTCCCTGCTACATGACCCCTTAGTCATGTCTCTTTCTCATGTATGTTTTTGACACCCTGTACCCATGAAATTTTACATGGTTGTGTACATTTACATGGCTTCCCTATCCATGCCCTCAAGCTACACAACATGGGGTCATTACATAGTGTATAACCCCAATACACGGCGTGTAGTCCCTAAAACTCATCATCCCCAAATGGGAACAACACACTACATGTTCCTCTAGTATACACACTGTATAAATAGTAAAATCCATTGGAAATTTCCTATGAGTAACCCAAATCACCCTTGTTTTCCTTAAATCACATAGATCAACCCACAAGGGGTCCCTAGCATGTGTGTAAGGGATCTAAAACATTAAAAATGAATAAAAAATGGTATTAGGACTTAAAACTCAGACTCCCTATCTCACGGAGAAACACCTAATCTTTGAGGTCATATCCACACTCATAATCCTCTGTACCATGATCTGGGAGCGATCTCCATCAAGATAAGAGATCAGTGGTGCCTTTTTTCCTTGATTTGGTCCTCAAGTCATTCGTTACACGAAGAGGAAGAGGTGTAGGGGCTCCTGTCAGCATGAGAACCAAAGTGGAGCAAGGTAAGGTATATTTTTTAAATATTATTAAAAAAAAATCCACACTTAACACCCTGCTTCCAACTCACCTCTGACCCGACACTTGGTGCTGAAAACTTTTATGTCATGCTTAGTGTAAACACGACATTATAAACTCAAATGTAGTCTTATAATTTTGATCTGAGACTCCACTCATGAGTTATTACAAATTTCAAAAGAAACTTTTAATGCATGATAAAATATTTTTAAAATTTTTAAAATCACCACACTGAGAAACTTCGGGCCTTAGATTTCCATGCCAACTCAGATCCTGGCTTCAGAACTATTCTTAGAAATATTCTGAAGTCTTATAGGGAAAAACCCAAGTCGCTACATCCTCCCTAACTTAAGTATTTTCATCCTCAAAAAGAGAAATCCTAGGTACATGGGAAATAAACTTAACTCCCAATTGGTACTCTCATGCTAACGATCTCACCAAGACCACCACAAAAGCCACCAAGGTTTTCCATGCTTCTTATGACCACGCACTTAGGGGAAACTCAAGGCATAACATACTTGGGTCTTTCTCAACTAGGTTGACATCATGCAATAACAAGGGCACATGTCACCTCAGTTGTGATAGGGGGAAAACACCATACACCTAGTTAGTCTAAAATCATAAGGTCTAGCAGAACACTACCTCACTAACTTGACATAGAGAACAATGAAACCCTAATCATAACACACAAATCAAATGAACTCATCCACTAAACCTCGATAATATTCACTTTGGAGGAACTAACTCACTCACATAGTTTTTCATCTTGTCTCAAGAACGCATCTTAGTGGGGAAACTGTCCCTAATTCTTGTGGTTCTGAAGACACATAAACCAACCACGCCCTCCTCAAGCATCTTGTATAAAAATTTGACACTGAAAATGTGAGGGTACCAATGAATAAATAGAGCTTCCCAAGTGTACACACTATGTATTACTGGTCCCTCCACACAAACCTCTAACACACAACCTTAACCCAAACACACAAGTATGAAGGACTCATCCACTACACCTTAACTCTATCCATTTTGGGAAGAACTGAATTTCCCTTATAGTTTTACTCGCATCACAAAAACGAATCTCTGTAGGGGAAGGATCACTATTCTTCATGCATTCGAAGCTATGTTAAACAACACCGACACCAGGTATTACCAACACCTCATGTCACCATGAAAAAACATTGAGTAAGAAGTGAAGAGAAAAGAGTAACTCAAAATAGTGTCTAGAAATACTACTGTAGAAAGTAGAAAGGACATAGAGAATACCTCTATCTATTCTTGTAAATTCTGATTCAAAAGCCTATGTAGCCTGATACTGACCTCACCCTCATCCTCTAGCTCGCTGATCCTAGTGTGGACCACCTGAGGGTGGTGGTGGAAACTAATATCGTCTACCAACTCCTACTTCTCTACCCTATCCTCAACCACATCTATTGCCTTGTGGGCCTCCAATATCGAAATACTACCTATGCCAAGGAATTCTGTTGAACAACTCCCTCTAAGTAGCACGACGGGTCATAAAATATCTAGAAATACTTCCCTGGCCTTTGAAAGAGTAGTACCGCCTCTCCTACAGCTATCCAAAATCATCCTAGAATCCCTAAGCCTAAGACCCTCTAACCTTGGATTGTCTCCTAAAGTACCTTGGATGCCCAGATCCCTAATCCTTTCATTAGCTACCAACTAATGAGGTATCATATCGCATGTTCCTAGCACTAACAGTAAGAGTCTTCTAATCTAGAAAGCTCTCCACTGTCAAGGCTTGTTCAAGAACTCCAACATAGGTTGGAATGCAAAGCGGCACCACTAACACCCTGATCTACCAATGAAATCCCTACTCAAAGGTTTTTCTCTAAAAAACAGATCTTGAACCATATTTAGGGAGTAATTTTATAGGTTTGTGAACCTCACTGAGTACTCTGCCACAATCATGCTATCATGTCGAACCTACAGAAGATCCTAGATATGCATTGACCATAACATGGTCAAATAGAACTACTCCCTAAAGAGCCACTCAAACTCAGCCCAAGTGAGCATTGCCGCCTCATGGTTGTACGTCACAAGACTCCATTATTTCCCATATAAACCATTCATAAGGTTCACTGTTAAGAACAAAATTTGATCATGATATTTACTTATAAGACAGAAAAAACATGTGACTACCTCGGTCTAGTCATCAGCTGCCTAGGGGCCTAGATCACCCCACAACCTCAGAGGTTTATACCTCTAGAAATTTTATAGCAAACTCAACCTATGCACATCCTCATCATGTACTTCTGGCACAACCTTCTGCATGACGGGTGATGGATAAACTAGTAGAACACCTAGATGTATATCCTTAGAACTAGTCCCCTACACTGAAGCCTCAACTCAGGATGGATCATCACTACAATTCAACTATAGAACCATATCTGGCTGTCGTCGTGGAGGTATCCTAAAACAAAATCAAGACACACCACAGATCAAATAGTATATATATGGAACTAACTTAATAAGGATATGAAAAACCAAAACCCAATACTATAAGATTCATGTGCCATTATTTCCCTGTGACTAGTGTCCTAATGTACTTAGTTAAAAATCAGGTTAACAGAGTCTTGGTGAATGGATAAACCGGACACCGCACCAACATTGGAGTTCTTAGCCTAAAATTTGAACTCAAAACACTCTAACACAATCTCTATCTAACCCAAACCAAACTCATGACACTGCGGTCCCAAAGTGGAACCCACTATGATACCACTCTTTCATGACCTGACCCATTGGGGCTCAAGACGCAACTCCCCAAGCCCACTTCCATATTCCAAGGGTTGTATTACATCACTATGTAGAGTATCACAAACACATAGGAGTCCTTAAACTAACATACATATACACATGCGCCCACATAAACCTCCATGTAACAGTGCAGAAATATATATAAAACCGAAAACAAATGCATTCATGCATCTATCCCAAACCAGATTACAGCAGAAGTAAAAAAAGGGATAAACACATGCCCACCAAAAGAAAACTATATAATCATCCAACCTTCTCAATAGAAGGGGATCTTTGTCAAATAAACTAGCTGGAAATATCCTCATACAAGATCTGGTAAACACCTCGGTCAGTCTATGTCACCAAGTTATGCCTACTCTAGTTCCTCCTGGGACTATCAAAAGGCTTGTGTTCTACACAAGAAACAACATGTGTGGGAAAATACCATGAAGAGGTGAGTATAAAAATACTCATTTGGTGGCCCAAATACCCAAAAGAAACAGGAAAAACTAAAACGAAATAGTCCACTAGACCCATCCAGAGGGAACCCAAACAAGATAGAAACTCCATCTCAAAATCATCCTTATCTAAACACGACTAGTCAGGTCATACCACATATAATGTCATCCAATATGTGATATCACCACAAAGAAACCAAAAATAAACACCTAGATATACTCATATTAGACTCCAATTCTCATGATGTACCGACCTCATAGCCAGTAATAGGTTCCTACTCAGATCTATAAAGTAACTCTCAGCTAGGATCATATATTCCACAATCCCTATAATTCCATATGAAACCCTTCTAAGAGATATCACTCCATCATGTAAAAATAATACATCCCTGATGGCACATCTAAGAGATACCACTCAATCAAGTATCACAAATCCAATGGAAAAACACATCCATCCCGAAGGTCATATATATGAGAGAACATGCTCATCAGATATCGCCACTAAGAATGCCATGCTGGAACTCAGCGGGTCATGATACTTAGATAGTGGATCTCACCCATCCCTGATGAAGGATGATACAAACCCTACTCGGACCATTAAAGGTCTAATAGCTCTGAATGTGGATCCCTCCCAGGATTCATTGGGGGACACTATGAACCTAGTCTATCAAATAATAAACCACATATCCTCGAATATGGGATCACTCATTGGATCCTCTAGGGGACACCAAAAACCCTATCTGGTGACCCAAAGATCTCAATTAGAAATGGGATCACTCCCAGGATCTTATGGGGGACACCACAACCCAATCATACATCCTTATGATTGCATCACTTAGATAGAGGATCGTTATCCATGTAGTGTTGGTCATGAAAATTCCAAAAACCCCATCTGGTATAAATCGCATAATAGGGGATCGTACTCCCAACAATACCACAAACCGTACATGAATTTTCTGCTGATTAAGGGATCATATATCGAATGATGCCTCCAACCTACTAAAAATACCCACTACATAGGGGATTATATAACTGATGATACCACAAACCTTTTAGTGTTATCCTATAAGATAGGGGATTTTTATCCGTGTAGTGTTGGTCACAAAAATTCTGAGAACTCAGTCTAAGAATATTATATGCTAGAGGATCCTTTCCCAGCCTCTATGGAGGGATTCAACAAATCCAACAATATGATAGAGTATCCCACCCTAAAATATCTGGAGGGATGCTAACCATCTATCCAATATCATCATATCAAGGGGATCACAATCATGTACCGAGGATATAATGCCACATGTACCCTCATAGGGATAAACTAAGGGAACTCACTCAACCATTGTTGGTCCGAACTTCAATAACCCAAGAGTCCCACATCATTACCTCACCCCACATATCTTAGTCCCAAATTGTGGCTAACATCTCATTCTATACAGAAAACTACTTTGGATAGGCTACTCGCAAGCCTGAATCCGAGCTCTAAAGGAGGAGATATGTTGGGTGGAAACTCCTCCAATGGGAGACTACACGATGTGTAAGGGGGTCGACACGGTGTGTGGCCCCACTTGAAAACTCAGATGTGTCCTCTGACTAAATGTCTTGGATAGGCATGAGGAACTACACGGTGTGTACCAATGGTACACAACGTGTCTCACCTCACACATGCCTTGGCCATGTATTCCCTTCACACAGCTTAGCTAGCCATGTCAACCACACAGCGTGTACCCCCTGGTACACAGCGTGTCCCGAATACACGACCCCTCAGCCATGTATCTTTCCCGTGTTCATGTTTGGTGAACCATGACCATGTACTCTAGATGTGTACTTTTACATAGTCATGTACATTCACACGGCTTCCCTGAACGTTCCCTCAGGCTATATGGTAATGGGTCACTAAAAGGCGTATAACCCTGGTACACTATGTGTAGTCCCCAAAACTCATCTTCCCCAAGTAGGAAGAACACACAATGTGTTCCTCGGGTCAAAATTTCATGTAGATAGGAAAATTATTTATAAATTCCCTATAAGAAGCCCAGATCACCCTTGTTTTCCCTGAAACACACAGATCGATCCACAAGGGGTCCCTAACAAGCGTCTAAGGGACCTAAAACCTTAAAATAATGCCTGAACAATGGTATCAGAACTTAAAACTCAAACTTCCTACCTTATAGAGAAACTTCAAATCTTTGAGGTCAGATCTTCACTCTGAAGCCACTACACCATGATCCGGGGATAGACTATCGTTAAGATCATAGTTCGGCGGCACCTCATTTCCTCAATTAGGTCCTCGGGTTGTTCATCGCTTGAAGAGGAATAGGGTAAGGGTCTTCTACCATTGTTCACACTAAGGAGGATGAAGGTAAGGGATATTTTTTAATTTTATTAAAAGAATATCCTCCACTTAACACCCAACTACCAAATCACCTCCAACCTGACACCCGGAGCTGAAAATTTTATATCACGCCTAGGGTAAACACAAAATTAAAAACTCAACCATGATCTCAAGATTTTGATTTGATACTCCACTTGGGAGCTATTTCACATTTCAAAAAAATTGCACACATGTGATGAAATATATTTTTTTTTTAAATCACCGTGTTGAGGTTGTCCGAGACTCTGATTCTTATGTTAAACCAATGCCTAGATTTGGATATATTCGTAGTAATATTCCAAAATCTAATAGGTAAATATATGAGTCACTACAAGAATATAACTTCAATTGACAGCTTCAGCTGATTCATCTCTAATTATTGGGATTCGTAACATCACATAATCATAGGGGTCCTAGACCCCTAATATCTTCTCATTAGAATTGAGATATAGGCTGATCTTATCTCTACATGAAAAAACATTAGGAGATCCTTCAATAGTTTTTGGTTCTCCCTTTTCCAATGGTCTTTTATCTTTTATTTGAGATGAGATCCTCTAACATTTCCAATCTGGTTAATTTTTCCCGGGATCCCGCTACCATTTCAAAATCCTTCAATCCTCTCTATTTTAGGCAACTTAGTTAGTAGATTTTTTTGATTTGATAGTAGATATCACTCATTATGTCATCCAATTTATCTACATATTTGTGTTAAGGTTGATGTGTCCAAGTCTCTATATGATTTTGTGTGGATTGAGAACAAAACTGAATATCAAATCAAAAAGGTGGTTTGTTTTGAATACTAGTCAGATTTCTACCACTCTTTTCATCATCTAGGTTACCTCTAATAGGTCTTTGATCATGGTTTGGTCAGTCAAGGATCTGATCCTTTAGTCTTGTTTCATGATGATGACTATGCAGGTCGTAAACCAATGAGATCTTATGTGGATATGGTTTCTTTACCCACATGATGCAATCTTGGTTCGTATGAAGAGTATAAAGGTGAAAATAATATGGATCATTCTCTACGCTCAATAGGTGTGAAGAGATCATTGAATTATTCTTCAGGTCTTCTTCCTAATTCATCCTCTCAGATGAATTAATCCTTCCAAGGGCCTGGTATAGCGTCTAAAGCATAGTTCAAATCCCCTCCAGTAATGGATAACTCCCATATCCTCCTAAAAAACTAATTTTCAAATTTAGAAAATGGATTTTATGATGAAAGGTACTTAGGGTTTAGAAAAAATATAAACATATAAAGGTTAATAAGGTGGCTACATCCCTAGTGGAGAAAATTTTAGAAAATGAGGCAACAACAGATAATGCTCCTCAGTCATCATTAGAGTATGAAGTGTATGAGAGACCTACAAATTTTTTCCAAAATTGTTTGGATAAAGGGTGAAAATGTTCTATTTATGTTCGTGACTATCCAATTAATGAAAGGAGGAATACTAAGGCTCATAAATATTATTTTTATATTCTGAAACCGATGACTACTCAATCAAAAGGAAAAGGTACTGAGGATAGTAATTATTCCCAGTCCTCCTTTAAAGGACATGAAAGTGGAATTTTCCCTATTGAGGTTACCACAAACCAAGAGATACCACCTTTAGAGGAGGATCCTTATGAAAACAAAAAATTTATTAACACCCCCATCCAAGAGGAGGTTCTATAACAACCTTGGTTTTTATTTCACATTAATACATGATTTATTACATAATATTACACATAATACAACCCATAAGATCGATAAGACTAGTGTAATTTGGAATTTTTATATAACCTAATAGTTTAAAACATTAAAACAATATCTTTTGTTGAAAACTTCCTTAACAAGCTCACACATAAAAATATGTGGGATAACCTAGGGACATAAATAATAAAGGGGTGATATATAAAGCCCAGTAAGGGAATAAACATAACGTACCATGAAGAGAGTAATACATGTTAGAAAATTCATATCAATGGGACATAAAATTAGTAGTAATCATAAACATGAAAAATTATATAGCATTATAGTCATAAAGGCAACATGGGAAATGTGGTAATAAATTAAAACACTACATCATAAACATAGGTCAAGGATAACTGCCAAGACATCAGCATGGAAAAAGTTACATAAAGGAATCAGGTTCACTCCATGTACCAAAAAGATGTATCATGATACTAAATATTACCCAATGTAGAGTAACTCTATATAATTTTGGGCACACCCATCACTTTCATTTCATTTTGATGCTTAAGTGTGCCACATAGATCATATAACATGGATACATTCATCATCAAGATTTATTTCATGATTAAGGAGTGTTTAATAATTACATGTAATTCCCTAATCAAATAAGTATATGTTTATAAAGTTTAATACCCTTGATATAAAATGGGTGTGCTATTCACTACACAGTTATTTTGGCATGGAAAATCATGGTGAAATTTCAACAACATAGTGGCGTCACATAAAAATAATAAAATTGGTTAATGAGAGAGAAATGGGTCCTTAATAATTTATAAATAAAATTTATAGTAATAGGGACATGTAAATTCATGTAAAAACATAAATAATCAGAAATAAAAGGCATACGATATTAAAGAAACTTTAATAAAGAAGAGAAAGGAAAGAACTCTTACTTGAGTGTGTGACTCCAAGTGATTTTTAAGGGATTATTGAGAGATTAGGGGTGCCTTATGAGGACACTGGGGAGGTGATTAAAGATTATGGACGTTCTCCAAGTAATATTAGTGAATATAAATGGGATCTTGGTTGATTTTATATAGGAAATGAGGGAGATTTATTTATTGTTTAGGTTTTGGACTCTACAAAATAAAATAACCAAAACAAGAAACATTCCCATGGTTATTGACCATGGTTTCTACCAAATGGATTTTTTCCTCTATTTTATAAGGCTAAGGTCTTTAATTAATAAAATAATTCCCTTGCTTATGCGGAGGTGATTCATACTCTTAAGTAAATGATTTTAAAACATTAAAATATATTAATGGTTTTGGAGGATTCATAATGGATTTATAAAATAAATCAAATAAAATTAAAAACAAATTATTTAAAAGTAAAAACATATATTTGGTTTCGGATCCCATTTATAGTATTTATTACATCACTTTTGGGTCATTGTGATGTTATAATACACAAAGTATATTTATTCAATATTTAATTTTTACCTGAAAAATTTGACCATCTCAGAAAATTATGAAAAAATAACTATTATATAATTTTAATGATATAATTACAAAATAATATTCATTTTATCTAAGTAATTTTCTAAATATGTTAATTTTAACTTTTAAAATAAAATTTACATTTATTAAAAAATGATGGTTTTTTGATAATAACAGTTTTCGAACCCTTATAAAAATTCTATTTGACTTCGTAAAAATTATAAGATAATTTATATTTAATAAAACTTATTTAATATTAATATTTTATTAAAATATTATTTATTTGAAAAATCCATTGATTCATTAAAATAAATTCCTTAATTGAATTTAAATATTACACAAAAAATACTATTTGTGTTTTATTGTATCAAATTAAAAAATAATTTATAATGTAACAATAATAGGATTAAAATATATTCAATATTCTATAAAAAAATGTACATAATAATATTTCTAGGGTCTTGATACATATCCCTTTGATACACATTACAATTCCCTAATAGTTAGGTGTGTGATGGTGATACTTTCATGGGGTGGTTTGGCGTACATGGTTTGGGTCGTGATCTCAATGAGTTTGAACTTCTCCCGTAAATAGTTTCTCTCATGCTTAAGTTTTTAGATCTCATCTTGGGATTGGCCAAGGGAAAATCCTTGTGATGATATCTCCCTTGTAATCTCTTATAAATGGCTTCATAGGGTATGATCCTTCTGGTTAAGTCTATCACTTTCGTTGTTTGTGTCAATTGGATTTGTTATACCTATATTTATACTAATCATGTGATTACTATTCAATGGATATATTATCAATTGTAATGATACTTAATGGTATTTTAAATCCAATTAGATATAATAAAACTAAGTGCATGTTTTTTATAAACATATTACTTAATAAGACATTTAATTAAAACAGAAAGGGAAATTTTATTTATAATAGTTTGGGTCATTAAAATCTTCTCCCCTTAAGAAATTTCACCCTTGAAATTTTTTTCCCACATTAAATAAATGAGGGTAACTATGTTTCATCACTTACTCCAGTTCCCACATCACTTCTTCAAACTTTTGGTTTCTCCGCAGCATTTTGATCAGGTGCATTAACTTATTTCATAGAACTTTTCCTCTATTATCTAAGATCTTCATTGGTTTCTCTTCATAGGATAGATCATTCTCCAATAGTACCACTTATGGATTGAGTACATGTGAGGGTTATGGTATGTACTTTATCAATAGGTATTCATGGAATACATCATGTACTTGAGATAGGTTATGTGGGAGTGCTAGTCAGTAGGTCGTTGCTCCAATGCGATCAAGGATCTTAAAGGGTTTGATGTATCTTGGACTAATATTTCCCTTCTTCCAAAATCTCATAAAATTATTCCATGTATATATGTGGAGGAATACCATGTATCCAACATCAAACTCTTGGTATCATCAACGATTTTCAGCATATATCTTCTTTCAACTCTGAGCAGTGTTGATGTCCTACTAAATATTCATAATCGTTTCCACGATTTCCTCAACCATTTCAGAACCTAGTATTTTTTGTTCCCTAACTCCATCCAAACATACAGGCGTTATTCACCTCTTCCCATAAAGGGCTTCATAGGGATCCATTTGGATGCTTGAGTGGAAACTGTTATTGTATGATAACTCAACCAGAGAAATATGTTGGTCATATCCTCCTTTAAATTTCATAGAACATGCTCGCAACATGTCTTCTAGTGTCTAAATAGACTGCTCAGGTTGGCCATCAATTGGGAGATGATAGGTTGTTCTAAAGTTCATCTCAGTGTTTAGATCATTTTGGAGACTTTTCCATAACTTATATGTGAATCTCATATCTTGATCATATAAAATTGATAGTGATACTTCATACATCCTTACCACTTATCTGGTGTATATCTATGCAAGTTGATCCCATGATAAGTCCTCTCAGATTGTGATAAAGTGAGTTATATTTATAATAATATCCAAAACAACTCATATAACAGTGTTTCCCCTAGATTTATTTTAAAGTCTGGTGACAAAGTTCATGGTGATGTTTTCCTATTTCCATCTTGGTATGAGTAATGGTTGCATAATCCCCCTTGACTTCTTTCTTTTAGCCTTCATTTGCTGACATACCAGGCACTTTAATGTATATTCAGTGATATCCTTCTTCATATTGTCCAACCAATAGTGCTCATATAAATCTTGATACATCATTGTACTTCCTAGGTGAATGTAGAATGATGAACTATGTGCATCATCCCACAGTTCCTTCTTTAACTTGGGATTTTATGGAACACGTAGTTTTTATAAAAATCTCACAATTACTTCTTCATTAACATTGAAATTTGAGTATTTTCCTTTCCTTACAGTTTCCAATTTCTTCTAAATTCCTACGTCATTTCTTTGAGAATCCTTTAACCTCACCAAAAGATACGGTTGATCAATCATTTGTGAAAGAATTGATGATGTTCCTTCCTTTATGATTCTCATGTCCATCCTTTTAAAATCCAATAAGATTATATCCCTATCAATTCTTATTAATGATATAATTGTTGAATCATTTATACCTAGAGCATATTTCACTTTATTATCTTTCCCAATATGGTATTGGATTTAGTATTTATAGTATTTGATCATCTTTATGCATCTTTGTTGGTGCATATTCATCTCTTTCTATGTGAATATATACTTTAGGTTTTTTTGATCTGTATATATTTCACACTTCTCCCAAAAGAGATAATGCTTCCATATTTTAAAAGCGAAGATCATTGTATGTAAATTTAGAGCATGTGTTGGGTAGTTTTGTTTCTGAACATTCAACTACCTTGAAGCATAGGCTATGAATTTTTCATTCTTCATCAACATACAACTCAATCCCTTCTTCAATGCATCCATGAATACTATTAAAAGTTATCCACTTGTGTGAAGTGTGATCACAGGGGTAGTGATAAGCCTCTTTTTCATATCCATGAAGCTCTCTTTACATTTATAATTCCATGAAAACTTTACTACCATCTGATTTAGATTGTTAAAAGTATTTTCAAAATGTGAAAAATTTCTCACAAATCAGCGATAATACCCAGCTAACCCAAGGAAGTTACAAATATCTATCAGATATATTGGTCTCAATAATCCTTTAATTGCTTCTTTATTTTAAGGGTCCATAGATATCCCATTTATTATGATGATATTCCCTAATAATGATACTTCCTTCAACCATAACTCACATTTTTTTTACTTGGCATAGAGCTTCTCCTTTCGTAGGGTCTTTAGTATAGTACTCAGATGCTCCTCATACTCTTTCTTCACCCTAACTTGGTAATATCCCAACCATGGATCCATCCTGTAGAAGTATTGCACTCCACATGGATAATAGATCAAGTCATAAATCCATGTAAAAGGATAATTTTCCTTTATCATGATCTTGTTGAGATTATTATAATCAATGCAAAGGTTCATTGACCCATCCGTATTCTTGATGAAGAGGACTGGTGCACCCCATGGTGAAGCACTTGGGCATATAAAACCTTTATCCATATTCTCTTGTAGTTGTTTATTAATCTCCTTAAGTTCCACAACAACCATTCTATATGGAGTCTTGGATAATGAAAATTCCATAGGTATAAGATAGATTGAAAATTCAACCTCTCTACTAGGAGGAAGACTAAAAAATTCCTCGTGAAACACATCGGTGTATTCCCTCACAATATTCATGTCTTTGAGGTTTGGTTCCTTCCATAGACTCAATAATTTGAGCTAGATACACTTGATTATAGGGAAATAATATCCATGCTTGAGATGTTGGTGCTAAATAAGATTGATCCTCTTCATTTCACTTGTACATAATTGGGGGTTGATTCACAATATAGAGAGTTATCATCTTCTCGCATAAATTTAAGTTGTATCTATATAGGGAAATCCAATCCATACCCATAATTGAATCAAATTCTACTAAATATGGGATGAAAAAAGTTTTTTGTGAAGTTCATCTCACAAATTATAACTGGAGAGGAATTATATACTTGGGATTTAATAATTTACCCTTTTTCCATTTTCCCTGATATCTCTACTTCCAAGATTTGTGGTGGTGTTTGAATAGTTCTACTAAACATTCATCATATGAATGAATGTGTAGAACCATAATAAAAAAGTGAATTTTCTATTATTTAATTAATAACTAGAGTACTAGTCACCACTTCATGGTAGAGATCCACCTCGACAAGTGTGATGGAAAAATCTCTCACTTACTGACTTGGAGGTTTTTAGTTGTCTCTGAAAACCCTTAACATAGGGAATTGATTTGAAAAGTTCCCCAATTCCTTGCATTTGAAGCAACAAACAATGCATTGAGGGTTGAACGTAGAATCCCTTTCCTTCATTGTATTAGAGGGTTTCTCTTATAAGTAATAATTAGCTAGGTTCCCTTCCTTCCCACACCTAAATAATTTCTTTTTCCCCCTTATGTAATTTTTAGGGTGCTTCTTTCCACACCTTTGACAAGTAGGATGTTGACATTTCTTATCATTGTTATATATCTTCATCAGAACACTAGAAATAAACTACAATTTCTACTTCTTATCCCCATGATACCCTTAATATTCCCCAATCTCCATTTCGACTTTGGGGTCACATCAAAAAATTTCCTCATAGCTTTTAAAGTCACGGATCTTTAGGACTTTTCATAGACTAGGTTTTATACCACCAAAGAAGTGGTAAGCCTTGCATTCAGGGTAAACAAAAAAATTGGAATTGTATCATGAAAGTATTTTAAATCTTTCCTCTTGCTCTCTAATAGATTCATCATCTTTTTCTTGAGGGTGAGGAAATCCCTTTCCATTTTAAGTTGGAGAGTATGAGGAAAAATATTTATCAAAATCCATTTTTTAGAATTCCTTCCACTTCATAGCTTTGATATATTCATTGGGCTTTGTATTCTTGATCAATGTACACCACTGATAATATTCTACCTCTATATGATAAACATCCAGTAGAAACTTCTCTTTTTTAGAACATTTAAGGATGGATAAGATCTTATCAATGTATATGATCTATTGTTCCGTGATTAAGGGATCAGAATATCCATTAAAAGTATGAGTCTTTATTGAATGAAGATCTCTATTACGACTTGTTCTCTCTTATAGGGGTTTGTATGCTCCTCATGATATAGGTTTCTATTCAAAACATGATTCATATGAGATATTATTGTCATTAATTTTTTTATTCTTTCTCCCATCTGGTTGGGGATCTCGTTGGGGCAGTCATCACATTTCCCATTACGTTGATTATTTACCTGATTCCTCCTATTTTCGGCAATTGACTAGAATAAAAGGAAAATTAGGGATGAATATTTTTAAACTATTAAAAACAAAAATGGTAAACCAATGAAATTAAATGGATAACTTATAAATTAAATTTATTTCTTAACTTATGAATTTTTAGGCTTCAATCTATGTTATCTATGATGTATTTCCTAATATATATTCTTATGGGAATTTTTTTATTCCCTTAATAATGCTTCATAATGATCATATGAATTTACCAAATAATATCCCCTAGTAGTTTCAAACTATGTGTGGAGTGAGGCTCATTTTCATGTACCAGGTTACACCGAGTTAGGTCTAGTACACCTTGTCGGGATTGTTACCACTAGGTATGTATCTTCCAGAATCATGTCTACTTGTATTATTCATAAAAGTATGTATTTTATTGATAAACCACTTACTCTATACTTACAAAAAATTATGGATGTTTTCTTATACTTATTCTTATTCCTAAGGCTTTCGTTAGAGTTTTATAATCCTTATCCCAAAAATAACTAAACTTTTTCTTTGATACCAACTATAAAAAAAATGCCCTTTATTTCACAATAAGAAATGATTTATTACATAATATTACACTTCATAAAACATGGAATATTGATAATTATAGTTTATTTGTGAATTATTTATATTAATTAACAAATTAAATCATGAAAAATAATATCTTTATTGAAAAATTCCATGACATGCTCACACTTAAAACTACACAGGATAACATGGGTACACACATAAGAATGGGGTGAGATATAAATCCTAGTAAATAAATAAAAGACGAATAATGTGAAGAGATTAATAAATTTTAGAAAATTAATATCAATGGTACATAAAGGAGTAGGAATCATAAACATGAATAATGGTATATCATGATAATTTTAAAGGCAATATGGGAAATGTGGCAACAAATTAAAACACTGTATCAAAAACATAGGTCAAGGATAACTACCAAGAAATTGTGATAGAAAAATTCCCATAAAAGAATCTTGTTCACTCCCTATCCCAACATGATGTATCATGATACTAAACATTACCCAATGTATTGGAGTGCTATATAATTCTGAGCGCACCCATAACTTCCATTTCATTCTCATGCTTAAGTGTGCCACATGGATCATACAACATGGATACATTCATCATAATATTTTATTTCATGATCAAGGAGTATGTAATAATTACATGTAAGTTCCCAATAAAATAATTATATGTGTATAAATTTGAATACCCATGATATAAAATGGGTATGGTTTTCACTACACAATTATTTTGGCATGGAAAATCACAGTGAAATTTTAGCAGCATAATGGCGTCACATAAATATTCATAAAATGGGTTGATGATATAGAAATGGGTATATCATCATTTATACATGAAATGGATAGTAATATTTACATGTAAATATATTTCCCAACATAATTAATTGGAAATAGAAGGCATGTGATATTCAATAAACTTTAATAAATAAGAGAAAAGAAAGAACCCTTACTTGAGGTTGTGACTCCAAATGATTTGGAGAGGATTCCTGAGAGCTTGGGGCACCCTGGGAGTACAATAGAGATGTGAGGTAAGATTATGGAAATAATTAATGGAGTTTTAGTGAAGATAAATGGGGGCTTGGGTGGGCTTATATAGGAAATGAGGGGGATTTCCTTATTATTTAGGTATTGGACTCTACAAAATAAAATAACAAAAACCACAAACCTTACCATGGTTTTTACCCATGTTTTCTTCCAAATAGAAATTTTTTACATTATTTTATGAGTAAAAGGTACAAACTTAATAAAATAATTCCCTATATTATGTGGCGGTGAGTCATACTCTTAAATAAATGATTTTAAAACCTAAAAATATATTTATAGTTTTGGAAGATTCATAATGGCATTATAAAATAAATAAAATCATTTTAAAATCATTTTAATTTAAATGGAAAACATATATTTGGTAGTTTACCCTATATATAATATTTATTACATCACTTTTTGGTCATTATGATGTCATAATACACAAAGTATATTTATACGGTATTTAATTTTTTCCAGAAAATTTGACTGTCTCAGAAAATTATAAAAAATTCACCATTGGATAATTTCAATGTTATAATTACAAAAATAATATTAAATTTATCTAAATAATTTTCTAAATATTTTAATTTTCAATTTTAAAATAAAATCAAAATTTATTAAGAAATGCTGGGGTTTTTTACAAAAATTAGTTTTCGAACCCTTATAAAAATTACATTAAACTTCTTAAAAATTATATAATAATTGATATTTAATAAAATTTATTTGTAATAATATTTTATTAAAATATTATTTATTTTAAAAATCCATTAATTCGTCAAAATAAATTCCTTAATTGAATTTTAATATTACAAAAAAATATTATTTGTGTTTTATTGTATCAATATAAAAATCATTTATAAAGTAACAATAATAGGATAAAAATATATTAATTGTTCTATACAAAATAATTTAAATAATAATATTTCTACTGTATTGAAACATATACCTTTAATACACTCGTAATCTCCCTAATAGTAAGGTGTGTGACGGTGACACATTCATGGGGTGGTTCGGTGTACATGGTTTGGATCGTGATCTTGATGAGATTGAACTTCTCTCGTAAACATTTTTTATCACACTTAAGCTATTGGATATCATCTTGGCATTTTTAAAGGGAAAATCCTAAAGATTTTTTCTCCCTTGAAAGCTCTGATAAATGGGCTTCATATGATACGATCCTACTGGTAGAGGACATCACTTCCTTTGTCTATGTCAATTGGATTTGTTAGACATGTATTTATACTAATCATATGATCATTGTTCAACATATATATTCTCAATGCTAATGATACTTAATGGTATTTTAAATCCAATTGGATATAATAAAACAAAATAATTACATGTGTTTTCTATAACCATATTACTTAATATGACATTTAATTAAAAAAAAGGGAATTTTACTTATAACAATTTGGGTCATTACAGGGTCCTATTAAAGTAAATGGATGCATGGATTTATAAGTTTATATATAGGAAAAGGGAAAAAATTCTAACAATCATGATCGAGGATAGGAAAGTGAAGTAGTGGAGAAACCAGTGCCTACTAAGTATAAAGAAAAAATCATCCTCATGCATTATATAGAGAAGAGGGTGGAAGAGAATTTATTATCCAAAGCTTAAAATTAATCCCAAAGATGAATGAATGATATATTTTTTGAAATTAGAACCAAGTTATAGTAAGAATGGGAAAATTCTCAGATCCTCATTCTTCTTTGGGGATTCAATGACATGAAAATCAGTATGGATTAATTCATTAAGAGATGTGACATGATGACTTCTTTATTTGATGGGATGATTCATAAATATCATAAGTGGAATAATTTTCCTATTGAATTTTTAAGATACATGTGGAATATTAAGGCTATTTGAAATGATTATATATAAATTCCATCCCTTTCTTAGTGTCTATAAAATCAAATTAAAGGAATAGTTTCAAAATTAACATTAAAGATATTTTGTAACAAATAATATTTAATTAAATGATTTGAAATTCATATAAATATATTATTTAGAAAATTTAATGGAATATAGTGTAAAATATCAACCATGGTCCATTTATTAGTCATTTTTTCATTTATGGTAATATTATTAATCATTTATGATTGAAATAGTTGTTGTCGCGGTTAAGGTCAAAAATGATTAACGAAGGGGTTAATCAAAAAGATCAGGTTTAAAATGATACAAAAATTTATATAAATTTTATTGGATGGTTTTATTTCAAAACTATACTCTTTTTATTCAAATTAATTTCCATTTGGAATCATTTGGATTGATAATGACTTTATTATATTTTAATCTTTTAAGAA
This sequence comes from Viscum album, assembly GCA_963277665.1. Taxonomy (NCBI): domain Eukaryota; kingdom Viridiplantae; phylum Streptophyta; class Magnoliopsida; order Santalales; family Viscaceae; genus Viscum; species Viscum album. The sequence continues at coordinate 1,820,055,368 of OY728129.1, forward strand.
ATTCCACGTGTCATCTCCCTCTCTTATAAAACTACACCCCTCATTTATCTAATCTTCACCACCTTGAGCCTTCTATATCAACCAATACTTGAATAATTCTCTTCTAATCTTTCTAATACATGTTTTATAGGTTCTTTTCTCCCCAAAAAAACAACCATAGTGTCCTTAAGAGGATATTCAAAGGAGTTCTTTCAAAGAAGAGGTAATTGCCCTACTAGATCAATTTATTTGTACTTTTTTTAAAATCATATAGATCTATGGTATTTATCATAAAATAATAAATTTATTATCATAAATATACTAAAATTTTATTATGATTATTAAAACACCATTATCCACCCTCTTTCCAATCAAATGTGAAGTGAAAGTATCATTCGTGTGTACGTACAGCTTACCGTCTGAACATTGAGATACAATTGATTTTTCGTCACCATATTTTTTGGATGGATATTATGATGGTTATAATATTTATATATGATATTTATGACATAATTATTTTTCTGGAATTATAATATTATGTCAACCTTTTTTTATCCAATTCATTGGATACGTGTGGACTACCCCTCCACGAATCGTTGTGATTATTTTTTCATTTCCATTTTTATTGGATGGTAATAAGGATATATTTAATGAAATTATATGATATATATGATATAATAATTATTATGTAAATTTTAACTATTATTTACCTTTATTTCATTCCATCTGTTGAAAAATGAAAACAATGTTCATGCATACGTGCGACCTACCATCTCTATGAATGGTGTAATTCATTTTTATATATCTAACTTTTATGGATGAATATAAATATGTAAATAATTAATATATATGATATTTATATAATTATTAACATTATTTATATGATTTATATATGATAAAAGTATAAGTTCCAAAACTACCAAACAGAAAAATACATGAAATACGAGGTAGTTATCACCCAAAATAGTAATTTTAATAAAGCTTTATTAATAACCAGGTGATAAAATGTTATAAGAAAATCATATATGGTATGATATATATGTGTATTTTTCTAGAATATATGTATATTAAATCAATATTTATTATAAATGAGGCTCGAGTATGTACGAATGAGTTCAGACCATTGGTAAGGGTTTCATGTTAAAATCCCATTGTTTGTCGGGATTGTTTATGATTATGTTTCCAATGATGAAATGTAATGATCTACCCCTCAAGAATATAATGAATTTTATTTCCCTATATTTATTTATGTATAATATATGTTTTCATTTCATTTTCCTCTCTTTAAGTACTCAAGATACATAAATGATGTTTTTAAGGAAAAACGATTCTATTTCTCTCTTCGGTCAAAAATCACTTCACTTCTATGTCCATGTTTTCTAAAAAATATTTCAAGAATGTTTTTAATATTATATAATTATTGTTTAAATTAATTTTTAACCATTTTTTACTTTTCAAAAAATATTTTAAATTGAATATTATTTTCATTTTACAAATGAGGTACATTTTGACTTTTTACAAAAGTATAAAAGAAATGTTTTCTTTTAACTTATACGGTGTGAATAGAACTACCTAACATTGTAACCAATAAATTATTTGAATCTTACATTAAAAATTTTAAAGGTTATTTTTTAAAAAATCTTAATATTTGGGAAAATTTTAGATTTAAAATAATTTATTTTAAATAGAAAAGGGTATTTTCCTTAGAAAATATTCCAACTGATTTTAAAGAAATTTTTCATATAAGATGAAATAATTTTATCTTACTTAAGGTTTATTGAATAAATGATCCAATGAAACCATACTTATTATTTATTTGGATATTTTATAATTACATATATTTATGAAACTCATACCTTTTCTATGGGTTATGTTATAATGAATTGATGAAATGTTTATGAAACCTATATATTTTCCATGGGTTATGCGATGATGAAATATTTATGAAACCCATTTATTTCCCATGGGTTATGATATGATGAATTTTTTATGATATTATGAAACACATATGTATGATTTTAATTATGTGATTTTTGGTCCCAAAATTATATTTCCCTCTCATTCATTGGGTAAATATGGACATCTCATGAGATAAATAGGACTGGAATGTGGAGTGAATCAATTTCAATAAGGGACTCTTTCTACTCTGATGGTATTGGGAGAAAATATTGACCACTTCGATGGTTTGGGTAGTGAACCCAATCCACTTTGATATTCTTATAAATGATCATTTACTACTAAGTAAATCATTTTATATGCTTAAGTGTGTGCCATAAACATGTTCCTTATTCCAATGTTATACAATCATGGATCATGTTCTTTGATTGATTTATGATTCATGTATTATGAACTATCAAGATTTATGACATGATTCAAGATTATGATCTATATATATAGGGTATGGTTTTTGAAATGTTATTATCATGTTCATAAACCTCTATGATCATGTTATGTTTATGTGATCATTAATATCCACCTTATTTACCCTTACTGGGCATCAGAGCTCAAGCTTTCTTATGTTTCCTTTTGCTAGTTTAAGAAGATATATTTTAATTATGATATGTTTAATAAGGTTTATAGTTATTAAGAACTATGTGGGAGATTATTTATGTATCCATGTTTCCAAATTATCTATAATTATATGATTATAGCATGGATAGTTATGTTATATACTAAATATTCATATATTAATATGTAATATATATATATATATATGAAAAGTATGGGTCACTTTAGTGGATGCAGAATTATAATATAAAAAACATATTTAATATTTCTATAACAATTGTATATTAATAATTATAAAAAACTATTAACAAATATCATATATAAATTTTCAGTGGAGTATTCAAACCAATCATGCTAGTATAAGAATTTCAAAAACTAGCTGGTTCTTTTTATCAACCACGACCACTACACAAAGTCACTTGAATTCGTTTATGTGTGAACTTATCTCTTTATCATATTATTTATCATTAATGATGAAAATTAATATGAAAAATAGATATGATCATACAGAAATGAACTCAGTTTTCTTTATGTGGTGGTTTTAATTGATAAAAACTATTAACTAGTTATTTATAATCTCATACTCACACAATTAGTGTATCCATTTTTATTCAACACTATTATTTCATTTTTTTCAATGTATTAAGTATTTCAATTAATGTGACAAGATTTGAATCATATAAAACTAAACTAAATTTCACTAATAAAGAAAGTAATTGATAAAAAAATAACTAAATAAGAAATATATAAAATACCTCTTCATGATCTATGTTAAAGAAAAAAATTACAAAGGTGATAGGAAACCACCTCTTCATGATGTCTGCAAACATTTTGAAACCATTTAATTTTCTTACTCATTTCAAAAAAAATATAATTACTCATTTTAATATGTGGATTTTGAATTATCCAGGTAGTATTGGAAGAGATATATAAAAAAATAACTAATAAATATTTTAAATGAAACTGTAATTACCTTCAAAAATATCGCTTTAGGTATTCTAGTGTAAGTTAAAGATATAATGATAAGAGAAGGGTGAATTTCCTTTCAAAAATTAAAATTATTCTATAAAATTAAAGTTATTATCATGAAATAATATGTTTTAAGAATAAATCAATCAAATTAAAACAAGAATAGCAAAGATTAAAATTTTAAGCATTTTGGAAAATAAATTATGAAAATTAAAAAGGCGTAATTTGATAAAGGAGTTTGTAAATAGCTTAAGAATAAGCCCCTATATCTCCTACCCTCAATAAGTCTTGAGAGGGTTATAGTTATCCTTTTTTTAATAGAAACCAATAACCAAATAAAAATGGAAATAATCCCTTAGTTTTAATAGAAACCAATAACTAAATAATACCTTTGGTTTTAATTAAAACCAAGAACCAAAACCCTCACTTTAATTGTTCTAATCACTTAAATAATAATATGGAGAAGATATAGGTTTGTTTTCACAACCCCTTTAAAAATCATCAAACTCTCACTAGAATATTTAAAAGAAATAAAATATTGAGATAGAGAGAGGAGGTAGAACAGGGAGAGACTTTAATAAATGAAAATAAGGGAGTAAGAAGAACAATTAAAAAAATAGGTAATTAGAAATTAGATTTAATTAATTAAATCTTGGGTTTCATTTTGAGAATTTTAATCTTTCTTAAAGATATCTTGCAAAATCATGTCATAGATAGAACATGGAATTGTTCATTGGAAAGTGTTTTCATATATTTTTATAGATGTTGGATTTGAAATTCAATCCACTAAATATGTCTATTTGTATCCTTCATAGGCGTTGGGGTTTTCTTAGGTTGATATAAGTCATTAATTACAAGTTTAAATTCTTTTAAGATCATAATTAATTATATATATGGATTTTGATGCATCACCTTCCGACACACCCTTCACCATAGTGTAGTAATAAATTCTTGCCTATTTCGACCTCAACGCGCTAAGAACCAGCCCATATTCTTATTTTATATGTCTTTTTTCATATTCACTCGTATGATGTACCAATAATACTAGAATGGTTGTTTTTTTCCTTGTGTTTCACAAGTAGACAATCAATCCTCCACACATAGTGAAATGACATGGTGAATTTTGATTGGTCATTTGTCACAGGTGACTTCCTAGATCAAAATGCATAGTACTATGGGAATGGAAACTAACTCTAACCATTATCATCTTCAAAACAACCTGTTTGAATTCACTACATTATGGTTTAATCTATGGTGAAGACCTTCTTTTCCAATTTAAACAAAACTCTAAAATAATCCTTTATTCAAACAACTTCATCTTTATCTAATGATTGTACCATTGACTTTCATTGAAGATATTAAAATATTATTACTAAAATACACTAAAAAAAGTTTAGAAACTATTTAAGTGATTTTGATCATAAAAATACATGAGGTTCAACAATATCCCCCCTTTTTGATGATCAAAAACACTCATTTAAGATAAAAAAATAAAAAAAGGATAATAAGGTGTTAAAGAATAAAGATTAATGAATAATAGGAAAAGTTGAAAGATTTATATTTAACATTTTTTCATGTTTTCCATGAAATCAAAATTCCCCCCCTTGAAATAATATGCTTATCTTACTTTGAAAACATTCTGTTGGAAATGATATATTCCTCATTTTTTAAACTATTAGAATTTTTACCCCCTAAACATTATATCTTTATCCCCATATGAAATTAACCCTTTCTCCACTTTTCAATTAAAAAAAAGAATTATAAAGAAAAAAAATTATATGTATAAGAGATAAGATAATAAATAGTGGTCATAAAATCGTGATTTTGAAAATTTGAATAAGATGTTTTAAAAATAAGAAAAAAAATTTCAAAAATAATCAAGGTTTTAAAAGTGAAAACAAGAAAAGATAATAAAACAATAAAACAATGTCATTACTTAATTCCCTTTAATAAAATTAACACATTCTAAATAAAGAGGTTTTGTAAAGATATTAAAAAAATTGAAGATATGTGCTAATTTATTCTAACACAATATCAAAGTGGTATCTCAAAAAGTGTTGTTGAGTATCAATGTTCTTAGTATATGCAAGATAAATAGGATTTCTAGAGATGTTTATAGAACTATAACTATCACATTTAATTAAAAATGTGGAAATGTTAGCCCAAAATCTAATAGATTTTGTTTCATCTATATAATTTGGGTGTAATAACTCCCTGTGGTTATATATTTGGATTTGGGTGTAGAAAGAGAAATTGGAATTTTCTTTTTACTACTCCATGAGATTACGAAATTTCCAATAAGGTGAAAGGTTCCACTTTTACTTTTCCTATCCAGTTGACATTCTCTAAAATCAAAATCATAAAAACTTAAAATGTTAAAATTGGTTGCTTTAAAATAAAAAAACCATGATTTTTAGAACCTTTTAAAAAAATTGTGAGATTTTATATTTTATTCTTTAGTATTTTCGTGAAAATGAACATAAAGATAGACACTAAACATAATGTTCATCCATATCATAATAATATAAATAAGACTCCCAATCATACATCTATAAATCTTGTTATAAGCTGGTTTACCAGCTTTATCCAATATTAGCTTGCAATAAATACTAATGGGTGTGTCAATATTCTTAGTTTGATCCATTCCAAAATGCTTTAGAATCTCATTAGTGTATTTTATTTGGCTTATAAAAGTGTCATCCTCATTTTGAGAGATCTAAAAACTAATAAATAATTTTAACTCACCCATAAAACTCATTTCAAATTCTCTTATCATAATATTTGAAAATTTGTTACGAAGAGATTCATTTATTGATCCAAAAATTATGTCATAAATATATATTTGAATGATTAAAATATCATTTGAAATATTTTTTAAAAATAATTTTGAATCCACTTTCCCCATTTTGAAATCATTTGATAAAAGAAAAATGGTTAACCTTTCAAACCAAGATTAAGGGGTTTATTTTAAACCATATAAATATTTGGTTATCTTTACAATGGAATTTGGAAATTTTGGATTTTCAAAACTAGGTTATTGTTCAAAAAATTCATAATTAAAACCATTTAAAAAATAAAGTATAACATTCATTTGAAAATATTTGAAAATAATATGGGCGTGTTGTAGAAACATTGGGATTCATAGTGAAAGAGGTTTCCAGATGAAGAAAAGACAAAAACAAAAGAAGAATATGATGATGAACATGGATACAATGATTTACATGGTTTGGGAATAATCTCTATGTATATGAAGAGGTAGAATCACTTCATTAAAATTGGTAGCATAATTACAAGGAGGTTTCAGAGTTTCTCACTCAAAAAACCCTAGCTCAAATGAGATAATAATAAAGGCGAAGCATTATGCCACCAACATCACAGTAAGTCCATTGTGTTACAGTGAACAGTGGATGGAAGTTTTCATTGCTACAGTGTTGCAGCCACCCAAGTCTAAGATGTTTTAGTGTCAAATTTATTGATTTCCATGGAGCTACAGTAAAATTTCCTCCAAAGCCTAATATGTTATAGTAACTATTCCAAATTCATCTCTACTATAGTTCCATGCTGATATTTCCCATTCAGCTCTACTACAGTTAGTCATAGTTGCTACAATTACTCAAAAATTATCTCATCAGCCTTTGCCCCCTGGATGAGGGGTTTGTTACTCCCTGAAACCCCTAATGAGCTCATAGAAAATTTCAACTTGCAAGAGTTGTGGGCTATTGTATTATATGGTTCACTATCATTCAACCCAATATCATCCAAAAAGATCAGGCTACACTAATACAATGGGTTGGTGAAATATAATGATATTGTTATGGATTCTAGTTGATCAATGGGTGATAAGGTTTCATCATAACCAATGTATTATTCATGATTATAGATTTTCACTGTGAGTCTATCTTTTCTACGTGTTACGTTACCATTCTCATCTAACTTATCTCTGTAAACTTATTTTGTACCAATAATGATATGATTGTTGATTATTTCAAAAATATTCCAAATATTATTCCATTAGAATGTGTTTAACTCTTCTTTCATATCAAAAACCCAATTTTCATCATTAATAACATCATCAAGGTTTTTAGGTTCAAGAAAATAAATAAAAGAACAGTTATCAACTTCATTTAAGAAAGAAAACCTAGTAAAAGTACCATCTTGAAAATCTCTAATAATATTTTCCAAGGGATGGTATTTTGATTTTTTTTAAGATCCATGTAAATTATTGGGAGGAGATTCAACTTGGATGGGTATTTTAGGATAATTTGGATCATTCAAAGTCAAAGGTTCAAGGTTATCCACATATTCAAATTAGAATGAGGTTCTAAGAATATTTTCATCAAATTTGATATAAATAGATACTTCAATGGTTTTTTTACTTTTATTGAAGACTCGGTAGGATTTATTTCATTTCTAGTGTCCAAGAAATATTTATTCATCTGATGTTGGATCAAATTTCCCTATTTTTTCTTTATTGTAAAGAATATAAAATTTACATCCAGACTCTTTTAAAAAATCCAACTTTCAGAATTTTATTTTTTTAGAGTTCAAAGGGGGTATTTTTAAAGAAGGGTCTTGAGATAACATGATTTAATATATAACAAGGGATATTTACTACCTCAAAAAAATATTTAAAACATATGGCTATGAACTCCCCTGGTTGCAGCGCTGCTCACGACTAGGGTTTCCCCTTTCCCCTCACGGTGGAGCTCCCTTGCTTTCGTTGCCTGATCTTTCTTCTGACTTCTCTTCTGCGTGTCCATCCTATTCAACTCTCTGATACAGCATTCTCACCATGCTCACCATGCTCACCATGCTCACCATTCTCACCATGCTCACCATTCTCACCATGCTCGATTTCCTTTGCTTGGATATTTCTTTAGATCTAGGTTTCCCCAACATTTGGCGTTCGTGTTCTTCGAAGGCTCTGGAAATCGAATGGTGGCGGCCATGCTTCTCCCATTAGAAGCTCTAGAGGCTTGTGGGTGCGTGGATATTTGGTGCTTTATCTCGGGTTATGAGCCTAGTTTTTCTTTGATCGATATACGGGGGTCACTTGAGTTCTGTTGTGTTGGGTCCTCTGTTGAGGACGAAGAATTTGGTTGAGATTTTCTTTCATCGATCGATGTTGTGGTCCACCTGCGCCTCACAATGCTTCCCCCTCCGGTTTTGATCTGGTTTCAGATCTTTGACACTCTGATATGGTGTTCTCATTCACTATGTGGTGGAGATCTTTTTGGGTTGCCTCTTCTTGTTATCATCTAAACGAACATATTCGAGGATCAATGAAGGGAATTTCACTTGGAGGTGGGCCATTCTGAAGAAATATCGGTTCCAAATTGCGTGGATTTTTTGGGAGCTTTTCCCCTGGTTTCACTGTTGATGGTCTTAAAATGGTGTAGTTTAGTTCATGAGGTTCTGGGTGGAGGCTGAAGGGTGTGCCTTTTTTTCTACATTGTGATCTTGACATTGGTGGAGCTTTCTTCTGTTTTCTTGTTTTCGTTTTTCTCCTATTTGTTCATGAGAAGTAGCTTTCCTTATGGGATTTGGTTCTCCTTATTGCATTTGGAATGGTGCTACAATAGTTTTCAGGTGTCGTTGGGCGGGCGTCCTCGATAGAGGGAGGGATCTGATGAAATCATTCATCCTTCCATGCCTCATCTCCTTTATGGGCATATGGGTGCCTTGCCATGTCATTTGTTCAGTTATTTTTTAGTTTTTTTGCATTGCATTGGGTTGACATTGCTAATGTTTTCTTCATTATTTTTCAGGTGGGTGGCTCGCAAGAGAGAAAGGTGTGCTGGTATCTTTCATCCATCTCTCCTCCACATTGTTGGTTGGGGAGGTGCTCTGACACATTGCGCTGCCATAACAGCGAAACATCTTGGCAGAGGGGGCGATGCATTTTCTTTATAGGACTCACTTTGCAATTCTTGTAAAGGGGGGTGATGAGGTTTTCTGATGTCCAGTTGGATATTTGTTTCTTTTGAATTTTTAGTTTCATTTGGTTTTGTTAAGGCTTGTTCCCTGCTTGTAATGGTTTTCCTCTTTCACATTCTAAGAGGGTTTTTTCTTTCTTAATCAAATGGGGTTTTCCCCTCACCCTTCAAAAATGGGATATTTACTACCTCAAACCCAAATTTATGAGGGAGTTTGAAATCATTTATGATAATTCGTTAGATTTCATGAAGATTTTGATTCTTTATTTCAATAACCTAATTTTTTTGAGGTGTTCTAGGAGTATAAAAATTATGATTATAACCTAGTGAAGCAAAAATTACATCAAACTCTTTGTTATCAAATTTTCCCTCATGATCACTTCAAATGGAAATGATTTTGTTCCCTTTTTAATTTTCAAAATTCTTGTTCAATCTTACAAAGACTTTACATGCCTCATTTGTGTGTATCAAGAAAAATACCCAAGTGAATCTTATATAATCATCAATAATAAAAAAATAATATGATTTTCCTCTGATACTTTTAAATTGAGTTGGTCTAAAATGATCAAGGTGAATAAGATCAAGAGCTTCAGAGGTTGATACTTATCGTTTTGGTTTGAAAGAAGTTTTGTGTTTCTTAAAAATTTATAAGGTTCAAATGAAATATTATTATCAAAATATAATTTTGGTAAATCTCATATTAGTTGATGTCAGTTATGCTTAATGAGTGTGTTTATGTTATAGTTACCAAATCAAATAATATCTATCTTAAATGCACAAACATTTAACATTTTAAGAATAAATATATTTTAAATTAATCATATAAACATTTTGAAAATAAACCATGGTAAAAAAGATTTTCCTTAGAGATTAAAAACATTACAAAAATATTTTTCGAAGGAAATTTTAAACCATTATTGCACAATTATGTAATGATTAGAAAAATGTGTTTTAAGACATAAATTAATAAAACATATTTTATAATCATTGAATTGATAAAACTGGTTGTACCTATACTGATGATTTTACTTCTTGAATTGTCAATAAAATTCATGTATCCTCCATCAGGTTTTCAAGTTAATTAAATTTATATGGGTCACTACACATGTGTTGAGAGCATCCATTATCCATATACCATGTTTCTTCTTTGAATTTACTCTTTAGATACAATTCCTACAAAATTGTGAAATTACGTTTTTGGTACCCATATTTTGGGTCCACATATGTTAGCTAATTGAGATACGGGTACCCAAATATTTTTTGACAACAATTTTTGAGATAAGATATGGGATGAAAGATGTATACTTTTTGGTCTGCCATATCGAGAGTTTTTTCAATTATATTAATTAATTAAATTCCCAGTTTTATGAAATTAATTACAAAACTTGTTTTTCGAAATCCCCTTTACAAAAGTATTCTTATTAGAAGAACTAGTATTATTTGAAAACCAAAACCAAAATGAATATTTATAGTTCATTGAGAATCCAAAATTTTATTTATAGTTTGTTCACCTTTAGTGAATTTTGTGAGAGATTTTTTGAGATCGTCGATAGTCAACTGTGATTCATGCACATTTGATTGATCATTAAACTTTTTTTATAATTCATCCTTTTCAATTATGAGTTGATGCTTTTCTTTAAGTGCTTGATTATATTTATTTTTAAGTTTTTTGTATGTTAAATTTGGTTTTCAAAAACCTTATTAAAGTTGATCATGAGTATATTTTAGATCTTTTAGATTAATTTATTAGAAGAAGAAGAAAATGAAGAGGAATTTGAGGAAGAAGAAGAGGATGAGTTTGAGTTTGAGTTTAAAAGGTGGGTTACAACTACCAACATAATCACACATGCTACAAAAAACCAGAAAAAAAGTGGTATGGAGAATTGACCCCACGAACGACATCCCCCCCCCCCACCCCAACCACATGTGAGGGGCATCTCTTTCATCGCATGACTCTATTGATGAGAGAGAGTCATCTATTTCACTTCATGTTGACACGTTGAAGTATTTCTTGCTTTTATTATTGTTTTCCTGGTTCTTTATTTTGATCAACGGGCGTTCTAGTATTATATGTCCCTTCTTTTTACATTTGAATCATGTCACTTCTTGTTCACTTTCATCGTTATCTTTTTTGGAACATTAGTAGGATTTCTTTATTTTGAATGATATGTTCATATTCTTGGATAGATAAACCATTTCATCACTATTTTATTATTCATCATTAATTGATTTGAAGGGAATTGTGTTTTCTCCTTAACATATTTCACTTCCTTTTTAGCTTGTCTCTTCATTATGATCTCATAGGTTATGAGAGATTTGATTATCTCCTTGAATGAAATTTCTTTATGTCCTTTACTTTTTATATTTTCATCACCTTGGGTTTCTAAGAACTAGAAAAAACCCAAAGGATATTTTTTCCTAATGTTTCTATAGAAAAATCATTAGAAAGAGACTTTTGACTATTGAAAATGTCAGAAAAACGTGTAAACATTTTCACAATAGATTCATTTGAATATATACTAAATATTTTAGGATCTTGTCTAAACATGTCAAGCCTAGTGTCTTTAACTTTATTCATTACTTCATGAGTTACTTTTAAAAATTTCTAAATTTCATAAGCGGTTTCAGAAGAAGAAATGTGATTAAACTCATTAGGATCTAAACCATAATATAATGCATTAATATTTTTTTTATTAAGGTCAAAAGAAGTTATGTCACCGGGGGTCCATTTTTCCTCCAATTCTTAAGAAGTTAAAATCCATCCATAACAATTCTACAAACAGGATATCTTATACTACCAAGAAAAAAAACATTCGAGTTTTCCAATACCTATAGTATGAACTGTTGCAGTTGGTACCATAGAACCAACTTCTATATACTTTATCATAAATATGTATTCATTGTTTTGAATATTAATAAACTATTTATCACATCATGATTTTTCTTCTGTCTGACATAGCATGTGATAATTTCCTAAGAGTAGTTGTCGCACTAAAAGGTCATAGCAGTTCCCTGCGATGATGAGAACCCAAAAGTGCTATGACACTATTCTCGAATGTATGTTCTATAGCCAGATGATATAATTTGAGGGACACAAATTATATAGGCTATCAGGGGTGGAGACTCATAGGACTTTGGGGAACATTCTCATGGTGTACGTCCTTAGTAATATCTAGTAGGATATTATGAGAATGAAACTCATCAGTAGGAAATCCACATTTATAAGTATCATTGGATTTTCCTATCTAAAAATGTGTGTATTGGTCCTTAGACTTTAGGATTATTATTAATGAATATTATGAGTCACGTACTTTGATGTATTGATGAAAAATGTGATGAAAGATGTTCGCAGCAATGTAGGATATGATGGGTGTGTCACAAGTAATATTAAATTAATGAATAATGTGAGAAAGGATTTATTCCTTTTTTTCATTAATGGAAGTTAATATCTCATGACCTTTGATGGAAATGATATATACTAAATAAATCCATGGTCATGGTGTTCTATAGGTAAGTTCTATTTCCAAAAAGTCAAAGAAAAAGATATCGAGCATATAGGTTGATGGCGCTGGCATGCAACATGCTCGATTAAAGATATTTTGATAAAGGGGTTATATTACATGGTAAGAATCCATAGGAGGTGACATATCATTGTAGTATTAACTTCATTATCTATGGGTGCCTTGGCAAGTTTCTAGATGCCAACCTTGGGCTTTAGGTAGGATCATCTAATGCCACTAAGAAATATTTCTAGAGGGTCACACGCTAAGTGTATTGAGAATATTAGTTAAATAATATATTATTATTTATTATTTAACAGTTGGAATAAATATTATTCCCGCACATGGTTTAAAAATTATTCATGTATGCTTGATCACATTTATTCCATCACTGGTTATTTTAGAGAATTTATTGTGAGTGGGACGTTTAATAATTATTTGTTTTCTATTTAGTGAATATAATATTTATTTATTTATTAAAAAATAATGCAGTGATGCTTATTTAATAAATAAATATACATTATTCATGGCTCGATAAATATCATGGAGGAATGGAGGACTTAGTTTAATGGTCCACTGAGAAATAATAATATTGAATATTATTTAATTAAATAATATTTAATTATAATTCGCAAGTTAACCACATTTCAATAAATAATTATACTACTATAATTATTTGACATGGGGTTTTTTTGCGATTAAATAAATAATAAAGGCACTTGTGCAATTATTTTATTTTAACCCTATAAATATAAATACCCAATTATATTATTTCTATCATTAGCCAATTCAGTTGTGCACAAAACATCTTACAGAATTATCTCAAGCCTAAAGAGATCCCTTCTCTAAGAATGCTCCCAAGAACTGTGAGAAATCCTCCTCCACCAGATCAAGGAGAATGTTTTGGAATCAATTATCATGGCGATCAAGGCGGACAATTCAAGTACAATGATCTTCCATTCTATCACTCAAAGACTCCTTTAGCGATGTCCAGAGATTCTTGGAACACATGTGGATCATCTCTAGAGGAAATATACACTTGTTTTCTACAATGCAACGTTGGTGCACTGTAGATCTGACATCAAATTCATCAATGAAGAAACAATTCCTTAGAGGTAATTATTTATCTAATTAAATTGATTATAAACAATATTTGTTGATCACATCACTCTTGGTTCTGGAATTATATCCCTTGCTTGTTCTTTGATTCAATTCTATTGATCATGACATTCATCATCGTATAGATCTCAGATTGATCATTGATCATGGAAAAAAAAAGTTGGGCATCGCCCAATGTATGCTTCCATTGTACCCAGAACCTACATAAACCACTAAAAAAGGGTGCACGACCTATAGATATTACTTCATAACCACCAAGTGTGTTTAAAAAATATTCCATTTAAAAGTATCAAACTTTGAAATCAATTAAGAATTTTAAAATTAAAACTAATTTTAGAAAACAATTATTTTTTTAGAAAAACACAAAGATTTCACATTGATTCTAAATATTTTTTGGAGATAAAATGGATAGATAGAGGAGTTAATTTATTCTGAAAAAACAATTTTAAATTATGATTTAAAATTAAAGTTATTATAATGCAAGAATGTGATTTAATAATAAAACAATAAAATTAAAGTGAGAATAACCGAAATTAAAACATTAAGCACTGTGGAAAATAAATTATGGAAATTATAAAGTCACACTTTGATAAAGGAGTTTGATAATATTTCAACAATGATCTCCTACATCTCCTCCCATAAGGAAGGCTTTAGAGGGTTATATTACTCCCTTGGTTTGAATGGAAACCAAGAACTGAAGAATAAAGGAAATAATCTATTGGTTCTAATGAAAACTAATAAAAAAAATAAGACCCTTGGTTTTAATGGAAACCGAGAACCAAGAACTTTCACTTTAATGGTGGTGATCACCTGAAGAATAAGTTTAAGAATATATAGGTTTATTTTTACAAACCCTTTCTAAATCACTCAACTCTCTCTAAAATATTTTGAAGAAATGAAATATTAGAAGAGAGAGAGAGAAAAAATGTGGAAGAGGAAGTTCCTTTAATAAATTACAATAAGGAATACAGAAAAAGGATTAACAAGAAAAGAAATTAGAAATTTCATTGAAGTCATTGAATCTTGGATTTACTTTTGAGAATTTTAATCTTTCTTGAAGATGTCATTCAATATCACATCATGGATTTTTCAAAGAATCATTAATTTGAAAGAGTTTTCATAGAAGCATGTAAATATCATACTTGATATTCAAGCCTCAAAATACATCTATTTATAGGCTTCATATGCATTGGGGGTTCCTTGGGTTGATCTAAATCTTTAATGACAAGGGTCAAATCTTTTTAGATCCTCAATAATGATATCTCATGATTTTGATGTGTCGCCTATCGATAAGCCCTTTACCATGACATGGTGAGAATTTATTGCCTATTTTGACCTCAATACACTGAGAACCACAACCTTAGTCTTCTTTAGAATTAAATATTTCACATTAAATCATCTGATATACCATGACCACTATAATGGTCATTTTACTTTCCTTAGGTTTCACAGGTCGACAATCAATCCACCACACCCAGTGAAATGATGTGGTGTATTTTCACTATTCATTTCTCATAGGTTACTTCCCAAATCAAAACACCATGTGATATGGTGGGAATAGTCACCAAATTTAGTCATAATCATCTTCAACATGGACTAGATGAATTCACCATGATGTGTTATAAGTCATGGTGAGGACTTACTTCACCGATTTGAACAGAACTCTCAAAATCTACTTCATTCAAACAACTTCATCTTTAAAAAGTAATTTTTCCATTAATTTATTTTGAAGATATTCAAATACTATAACTAAAATAAACTTAAATACAATGGTTATAAACACATTAATTGATTGTAATCATAAAAATACATGAGGTTGAATAACTAGTTTGTGGGTAGAATATGATATATTTCCTATATCTTCAAATGAAATAACCATAATTGAGGTGATTACTTCATTTCAGATATTATAGAAACATTGATAAATATAAGCAATTATATATATATATATATATATTCAATAAAAGCTAATTACATAAACACTAATACTTATCCAATTATAGAAATCCATAGGTTTCTTGTGTTGATTGACCATCATCATACCATGGTTTTAATGATATAAACATCTTACTATCATAAAAAAATACTAGTTATAACATAATATAAAAAATATAATTTGAATTTTACTTGTAAAATGTTGAATATAGTGTTTTATAAATAAATAATGGACATCATGTGTGGTCATTTTATTAAATATTCAAGCATTTGATCTAAAAAAACATATCTTTGGAGTATCCAAATTGATCACAATGAGAATATAGCGAACTCTTAAAAATAAAATGGGCTAATTAATGAAAAAAAAAGTGAAAATATATTTTATATGATTAGAACATATAGTTTTACCCCTTCATTGTATGTATTAAGAAGAGCATGTTATTTATTATTTTTTTCAAATGTTGCAGCTATTTGGTGTAATCCTACTAAATTTTCATCTTCTTCCATTGATTTTTTTCTATAAAAGTGGAATGAGGATTAAAAAATCCAATTTTTTCATTGTAAGTTATTCACTTTAAATTGGTGTGATATAAATACCTATAGAAAATATAAATAGTGTTAAACTATAATAAACATAGCAAATCAATTATTGAAAAAAATATAAAAATGTACCTCATGTATACATTCTTAACTAAGGCTCACAACCATTCATTCTTGAGAATTTCATTTACATTATCAAGACCAATCATGTTAGTGATGACCTATCAATACATTTATTCTTCATATTCAGGGAAGAATAAATTACTATTTTAGAACATTGTATCTGCATGAACTTGTAATGTTAATAAATGAAGCAGTGCAATTGGTGGGGTAAATATACTCTCAGTGGGTCCTTTTGATCTATTAGTTGATCATTTATATTTTCTCAACTCGACCTTTTATTTCCCCTTCTATTTTTACTTTTTTAAATGAATACCTTAGTTCAGACCTTTTTCATTAAATATATAATATTTTTTATATAAATTAAATTAGAAAAGACATACCTTATTATCATCATGTATCATTATAAGATTAAACATCCATGCAATGCATGTTATAATAAAAATTTTGACCATGTGAATATCATGGTCTTCAATGGGAACTGGTAGCTCAATACTTAGCTAGTGAGCTGTGTGAATTTCTATACTCATGTGATATTTTGGATGTTTTTTATTTTGTTTAATATAACTTTTTATATTGTACATTTTACCTCTCAAAAAAAGGCAATGAGTGGGTATTAATAGATATAAGTCACAATCAATTTCATCTTGTAGAATGTTAGTTCAAGAAAGGTATTAGTGGTTGTTTGATTCACATTTAACAAAAACTATTATAACAAAATTGATTAACACAGGTAAGGTGAGCCTTTGAGGGTAATGGTTAGCCTCAAAACTAGTGGTGTGTGACTCTTTGTATTATAGTTTCTGCTATGTTGATTCTTCATGTATATCCCTTTGAAGAAACTAGTTTATTACATAAACCTACCAACTAACTTTTTCTATTAGAGGATTTATCTATGTCTTCATCTTTTTCATTTTATCATTTGTATCTTCATGTGCCTTTGATTTCTCAAATTATTCTTATGGTGACACTTCAAAACCTGTACCTATAATACATCCAAAATGTTTTGGATGCTCCAAATCCACTGAAAATATAAGTTAATATGATATAATAGATAATGATTATTATTACTAAAATGAATAAAAATGTAGAAAAATAAGTAGCTATTGTTATGTAATACTGTTTTCAAGAAGAACAAATTTCTACTATGTCATACTTTCACAATATTGTCATACTTTTTGCATGTTTTCATCTACTATTTGTCCCTTTTTATTTACACAAGGATCCTTTCATTGCATATGTCATGGGTTGGAAGTGGATTCAGATTTCAATTCATCAAGATTTATATAAAAAAAGGAAGATAATTATGTTTTTGTTTTATATGATATAAAGGTTTTACTATATATTTGAAATACATACCATTTTTTTCAAGTGAAACGTACCCCATCCTTTCTTTATAAAATGAGTATAGTGGTTTTGATGCATTTTATCTATTTTTTATACTCCTTTATTGTTTCATAAATTAAAAACTGTGAATAAAATTGACTAATACACATAATTTCAAATAAAATAATACCAGTTAAAATTTACCTTTGATGCTTCCTCCTCCCAAAGGACAATGAAATCATCCAAGGTTTCTTGGTTTATAATGTAAGTGTATATATTTAGTAGGTGGGGTTTTATTTTCCCCTTAGCATCCCTAAGATGATTTTTTATAGGAAGTGCCTGAAATGATCTATGAGCCTTTCCAGTGAACATTAGTATGAATTTCATCTAACAATATTCTAATATAAATATACAGTGAAAGGGGTAATGAAGAATATATCAACATTTCATTATTTTATTTTTTTGATAAAATAGACAGTATATCATAATGTTAAAATAATAAATTCCCAAATTTTTATCTTAAATGAATTAAAAACATTGTTTTACGTATCTATACCAATAGACACATGCATTTGAGTATTGGACCCAATGTATCTAATAAAAATAGACTTGTTGTGGTCAATACATTAACTATGTGCATTCCAGCCAACCTCAAATTTTAAAACTTTCCTTATCACCTTAATAATTTTTAATAGCACTATAATTCTACGTTGCTCCTCTATTTTTTTAGCCTGATCACTTTTTCCTACTTTCTCACCTTCAGGTTGTTTCTCACCTTAAAATGTTGTTCACCTTTAATGATTTTCCCAATTTCAACATCACTTATATTTTGTTCTTTAAAATTGGTAAGATAAATAGGATAAGAAGCCAATATTTTAAAAACTAGTTAAAAATTTAATTTAGATTATGTAAATATAGTAGTGAATATAAAATATTACAAGGAAACACATTGTATATAAAAAAACTAATCAAATAAATTTTAACTCTTCATTGAACACTTTTGTTCTTTAAAGGTTGAAGGGATTTGGACCCCCATCAAGTATCCAAATCCCCTCATTATAGTCCCCTCTAACATGAAAGGCACTATTTACATTAAACCACCATGAAACCATTGTGATGTCCCAATGAAAGGGTCATCCTCAGAGGAATTTTCATTTGACCCTGTAGTTGATTTTATCTATAAAAATAAATTGACCAGTTTGGGTTTGTAGGATCCAGTGCATAAAATAATTTCATTACTTTTGTTTTCATTATTAATGACTCATCCTTCTATCATTACTTACAGAAATTAACGTTCATGAATCTCAATTTATTGATTATAACTATACTCATATAATTAGCCAATTTGTATCAAAAAATCAGCACTTGGAATGTTGTATGATCCAACTCCCATATTTATTCAATGATTTAAAATTATTTCATATTTTCATAAATTGGATTTCTGTCCTTGGTACAAGATACATGCATTTATCCTACCACAAGAGTAACTCAACTATTTTTCATTATACTATGTTCATATTTTTCCTTTGTATAGAACTTATAACTATTAATTATATAATCATTATAAGATAATACATAAACATCTGGTCGTCTGGATAGCCATTAAATTCATTCTAAAATTGAATTTAGATTTTCAGATATCTCTATAATAATATGGCCTTGAAACCATCCTATAAATTGTTTATTATGTGTATATAATATCCCGATTTCATTCCTAGATGGATTCAAATACCTAAGAATTACTTTGTGAGTTTCAACATATGGCACAACCTCTATATTGTTATATAAAATGTACAGGTGGGCTTACTCCCAATTTGTAATGGTGATTGTGATAACATCTCTTATAAAAATTATACCACCCACAAAGCACCCACATGTGATGATATTTTAGTAGACCAATTTTATCCATATCAATTAGGTAGTTGGTACACAATTCAATGGCATATTCAATAGTATATCCCTCTATAATACATCCTTTTAACCAACTTTGACTTTGAAATTCCCTTTAAAAATATTCATAAATCATTCATTTGGGTACATTTATCTGTAATTTATGGGACCACATTATTGGATCCCTCTAACTAAGTGAACCATTATATAAAATAATGATAGTGGGAATAACTTCTCTAATTTATATAATATTATAGTAATTTTATTATCTATTTTTAAAAACATCCTCAGGTTTATAACTTTACTAAATATATCTTTGAAAAATAAGAAAATATAAGTTAATGTGTATCGAACATTATTAAGTAGAATGCAATGTAAATTCATGGGCATTAAATCTTACATTAAAACATAAAATTCACATGATTTCAATCCTTTTAACTTCAAATCATCCATTAACATAATGTTATGGATATTTTATTAATACCCCTCTAAAACCATTACATCATTAAGGATATAAAAAAATGAAATGTAACATTCCATGAAAGAGTGTAAGCCATTAGAGGAATAAAAGTATGTCTTTCACCCTTCACTAGTGCCAACTCTTCACTTATCTTCATACCAATCATGTCCAACCTATCCTTAATGTAATCTATTTTTTGTCATGTTCATTTAGTAACATTCCAATGACAATATCGCATAATTTTTTTTCTACAAGCATGTAATCAAGAAAATTTTTAACATATAAACAATTTCAATATGGTAATTTGATGAAAAAAACTAATCACTTTTTCCAACCCATTTTCATAAGGCTTTTCAAAAAAGTTATCTAAAAAATAGTGACTATATCCTTTAATTTATAAAACCTTTCATCACCTATTAAAGGATAAGGTTTTATACCTTCTTTTGAATATGCATCGAATGATGTTATCTAAGATTATTTTCTATGTTGTTGGGGTAAAAACTGACAATATGCTAGAAACACTATCTTTGAAGGATGTTTCGGCCTAATTGAGTGTGTACTTTATTCAAAAATTTAGGACCCTAACATTCCTTAAATGTTATATCGAGAAAACTTTGTATAAGTGGGAAAGTCATTTCTTATCCTGGACAACATAGATCTCAATGTGAACTCTTTACTTCTATGATCAATATACAGCGTAACACATGTATCTCACATAAATTTCAAATCATAGATCAATGGAACCAAATAAACATCAATATTTTTACCATGTTGTTTGGGTCGTGAAATATTAAAAGATGACATAATGTACTTATTCTCCATGCATAACCATAGTGGTAAGTTATAATTTACCAACATAAATGACCATGTAATATAAGTGATTCTTTGTAAACTAAAAGGATTCACACCATCTGTAGATAACTTAAGATTAAGGTTTCTCAACTCATTTAAAAATATAAATTACATATTTAACAATATAATATTTTTTAATCAATTACATGAAAAATATAAACATAAAGACACAGCCTTATTACATTACATAATCTTGAATTTTAGTCAAGAAATCGATTCCTTTAACATTGAGGAACTTTTAAATTTTAGAGTTTTAGAGAATTGGGATATAATACATACATAACATTCCACATTTATACATAGCTGATACCACAAAAATAGTATCTATTTCTTCACAAATATAAAATTTTTCAAATAAAACATGTTTTCTTACACAAATTTTCATAACATTTAACTTGGATTCCTTCTTTGTCTTAAACATCCTTATAACTTGTGAAAATCATTTAAAAACTTGGGATGATCAAAAAAATATCAGTAAGGGATATAAAAATAAGGAAATAAAACATTAGTCCATGAATACTTGTAAACGTATGAAATCATTTTCAAAAGACATACTTGTCACCCATATATACTAACTTTCTAAAACATGGTATTTCCACAAGATTTATACAAAACATAAAGAAAATAAATATAAACATAAAGGTATCTTGGTGTATTACTTATATAATCTTGTAACCCCCTCATATACCTTATAATTTGTAACTCTCTTGGACGACTTACAGTGCATATGTTAACCCTCACAGCTACCTTATTATGTAACCATCGCAGTTAAACTTGGAGTAACCATACGGACGACCTCTAACATACACATACCCAATGAATTAGAGGTATATATAGGTCCAACCCTTCATCATAAATAATTCCCAATAACCAAAACATAATCATACAACATGAATAATTTCATAAAACATTTCCTTTGAATTTTGTAAAACATAATTTTAAAAGAGGTTTTTAAAAGAAAAGCCCCCTAAAATATCATACAATTGAAGTGATACTTAATAGAGTGGATGTAATATGTATATACACTATAAATAAACACAATTAAACATAATATAAACAAAATTAATCACACAAAACATTTTAATACCACATAAATAATGAAGTAGAATGTTAAAGCAAATAATGGAAATTGGGTTAAGAATTTCCTTACCCCAGGTTCATATTACATAAAAACGTGTTTAAAACTCCTATATAATGGTTAAAATAGGGTTATTAATATCTTAAAGAAACATATTAATGTTTATAACACCTTATATGATCATTTCATAACATCATTTCACCCTTTAATTATTAGTCTTTTATTCCTTCCATTGTTTCGGGTGCGTTCTTTACATGATTTCCATGGCCAGTTTTTATTTGATTTTCTTATCATGTGGAAATGAAATTACAGAAGTGGAATGAAATGGTATTTATATTTTTACATAATATTAAATTATTTCATAAATAATTTTGGTTATATGGTATGAATATGAATCATTAGATAAATCTTTAGTGATATCTGTTTAGATCATTTTGGCAGTTCTTTGATAATCACGAACTGGTTTCATTATATAACATAATATTATGTGTATGTGTTAACTATATAAAATTAAAGTGTATATATAATATAATTTACAATATTTTTCAACCATTAAAATGGTTTTATAACCAGTTTTGAAGGAAGTAAAGGAAATTGAAAACACATCATCCATGATTTTGGTAAATCGGCACATCACGGACGGTGTTTTTATTTTTTATAATAAGAGGAAGAGGAGAGGGAAAATGATGATGAATTTTTCAATAATTATAATAAAAATACATAATATATATAATAATAGATCTTTTATTCCTCTTGTATAATGGGAGAATAATATAGTATAAGAAAATAATGAATTGAAAAGAAAACACAAGAAAATGTAAGAGGATCTTTACCTCTTAATCTCTTCTCCATGAGATCCTCCTTAAGGCCCTTTGTTTTGGTCTTTTGGTGAGACCATTAGGTATTGTATGTGGGGGAGGGGAATAGGAACAATATTTGGTAGAAATGTTTCAAGGATGAAGGCTTTATTGGTGTGAGAGGAAGAGGGGAGTGAGGGTGGTATTTATAGTGGTGGAGAGGAGGGGTTTTACATTATTTTAATCATTAGTTTAATATTTTTGCTAAAGACTATGAATAGTCTTGATTAATGTGACCCAAAATAGTAATAATTTCATGTGAGTTCAAACCAATGGGAATTTACTTCATCCATGACTCAAGCATGATGCATAAATTCATTTATTTAGCATATTTTGTTAGTTACCGTATTTCACTATTCACTAAAAAATCAAGTATTTCAGAAAAATCTCCAAAATCCCCCCTAGCTGTTTTTTGACATATAGAATTAAAAAATGAAATCCATTTTTTTAAAATAATTTTATAAATATGATTAATTTATTTTTTAAATAAAATCATATTTTATTTCAAAAATAACAATTTTAAAACTATAACTAGTTTTATATCACCTTGAAAAATTAATCAAGATCTCATTATATTATATCCTTAAGAAAATAAAATAATAATATGGTTTACTATTCATAAGGGTCATATTACTATTTATAAGGGTATATTACTATTCACCAAAAAACAAGTTGGTACAATCAGACTCTAAATAACTTATTGATCACAATTGTAGATGTTCATTTTTTGAAATTCAAAACATAGAAGAGGAAAAAATTGTGTTTATTGGATAGTTTATAAATATATCCTTAAAAAGATTCATTATGTATAGAATTAGTGTTTCATGCATTTCAATTTATTTTTAAAACCTTGGGGTGTTACATTATCCCTACCTTATGGAAATTGTGTCCTCACAATTTTATTTACTTATTAAACAAATGAGTGTACCTTTACTTCATAGAATTTTCTGATTCCCATGTTTCTTCTTTAACCATGTGGTTTTTTCACAAAACCTTTACCTAGTGGATTACCTTATTCCACAATACTTGTTCTCTTTGATAAAAAATATTAACAGGTTTCTCTTCATAAGAAAGGTTCTCTTCTAACTGAACTGCTTCAGGGATCAAGACATAAGATGCATCTGGCACATACTTTCTCAACATTGAAACATGAAAAATAAAATTGTACCTGAGATAAACATGGAGGAGGTGACTAGTCTATCTTTCTCCATGATTTTATAAGGTCCAATAAACTATGGACTTAGCTTCCCTTTCTTACCAAAATGCATAACACTCTTCTATGGTGAGATTCTAAGAAAAACATGATCACCTAAATCAAAAGAAAATTCTTTCCTCCTATTGTATACATGACTTTTATGCCTTATCTGAGCTATCCTCATGTGTTTTTGGATCATCTTAACTTTATCAGCCACTTCCTCTACTAATTCTGGTCTCATCAACTTCTTTTACCTGACCTCACCCCAAAAAAGTTGGAGTTCAACACCACTTCCCATACAATGCCTCAAAAGGTTTCATCTATATACTAGAATGAAAATTGTTATTATAAGAAAACTCACCTAAATAAATATGATGATCCCAATTTCCCTGGTAGTCTATTGAGAAAGCTTGAATCATATCCTCCAAAGTCTAAATCGTTTGTTATGACTGCCCATCTGATTGAGGATAAAAAACTATACTAAAATTTAATTTTGTGTCCAACGAATTCTGAAGGACCATCCAAAAATTAGAAGTGAATCTCAGATCTCGGTCAGATACAATGGAAAGAGGCGCTCTATGTAACCTGACAATATCTTTGAGGTATATTCCAGAAATATGATCCAAAGACATTTTATCTTGAATATTAAGTAAATGTGCAGATTTAATCGGTCGGTCAACAATAACCCAAATTTCATTGTTACCTCAATAAGTATTTGGTAGTCCCACAATGACGTTTGTGGATATATTTTTTCATTTCCACTCTGGCGCTGGTAAAGGCTAAATCATCACCTTCAGTAACTATCGCTCAGATTTAACCTGTTGACATGTCAAAAATTCCATGGTAAAATATGCAATATCTCTTTTCATTACATCCCACCATTAATACTCTTAAATGTCTCTGTACATCTTTTTGCTACTAGGATGAACTGAAAATGGAGAACTATGAGCTTCGCACAATAATTATTTCTTCAGATGAGAATCACAAGGCACACACAATTTTTTCCAAATCATAAAACACAATATTTATCAAGGTTAAATTCTGAAAACTTACCCATTTTAATCAATTATACCTTTTTTGTAGCTCATGGTCTTCCTTCTAAGCTTACTTAATTCTGTCTGATAACAATGACTGCACTAAAACTTGAAACAAAACATAGGTATTTTTTACACCAACAACTTCTAACCAAAATTCATCAAATCATTAATCAAGGGATCATGTTCTAAACATAACATGGTTAATGATGGTTGATGTTTTCAACTCAAGGAATCCACCACTTATTTTACTTTTCTAGGATGGTAATTGATCATGAAATAATAATCCTTTATTAGTTCAATCCACCTTATATTCCTCGTGTTTAATTCTTTCTGAGTTAATATATACTTCATACTTATATGGTCAGCATATATTTAACATTTGGATCCATATGAATGATGCCTCTAAATTTTCAAAGAAAAAAACCACAGCTGCTAATTCTAAATCATGTTTGGCATAATTTAACTCATGAGGTTTTAGTTTTCATGAATCATAATAAATTACCTAATAATTATGCATCAGAACATAACAAATTCCCTTCAATGAAGTATCACTATAGATGAAAAAATCACCATTTCTAGAAGGTAGATCCAAAATTGGATCATTCACCAATTTATTCTTCAGTTCTTAAAAACAAACATCCCATTATTATGTCCAAATAAATTTAACCCATTTTCATGTTAACTTAGTTAGTGGGCTAGATAACCATGCAAAGTTTTTAACAACCCGTCGGCAATAACCTGCTAATCCAAGAAAACTATGAATTTTTATAGAATTTATAGGTCTTGGCCATTCATCAACCACTTTTTTGGCAGGATAAACTATTATTACATCCTTATTTACAATGTTCCCAATAAAAGAAATCTCTTTCAACCAAAAATCACAATTTCTGAATTTTCCATAGAGTTTATTTTCTTTTAAGGTTATAAAAAACCCCTTAGATGATTTTCATGATACCTATTTACTTTTATAAAATACTAGAATATCATCAATAAACACAACTAAAAACATATCCAAGAACTCATGAAATATTCTATTCATAAGAACCATAAGTACAGAAGGTGCATTAGTTAACCCAAACAGCATAACAACAAATTCATAATGCCCTTATCTAGTACAGAATGTAGTCTTTAGGATATCTTTTGTCTTTATTTTCAACTAATGGTACCCTGACCTCAAGTGAACTTTTGAAAAATAATGTGCTCCCTTGAGCTAATCAAACAAGTCCTTAATATGAAGAAAATGATACTTGTTTTTAATAGTGATGTTATTAAAGGCTATATAATCAATGAAAAGTACCATTTAACCATATTTGTTTTTAACGAACAAAAAAAGATCACCCCATGGTGAAGTTCTATAATGAATGAAGCCTTTATCAAGAAACTCCTATAATAGATTTTTCAACTCAATAAGTTCCATTTGAGCCATTAGATAAGGGGGTTTTGAAATTGTATTAGCATCAGGAACTAAGTCAATTGTGAATTCAACTTCTCGATCAGGTATAACACCGAGTAACTCATTAGAAAAAACATCATGATATTCATTTACCATTGGCACATCATTAATCTGAACAGTTCCCTTGTTTTTTACAATATAAGCAAGATAAATTTCATTTCCATATTTCAATAGTTTCTTATCTTCCTGATATTTTATAAATTGTATGGGTTTATTCTTGTATAAAAACTAAAACACTGTCGGAAAAACAACTTAATTATATCTACAGTCAATCTTAGCATGATAAACAGAAAGTTAATCCATACCCAGAATGACATCAAACTATACTAAGGGAAAAACAATAAGGTTTTTAGGAAAATTATTTCCATAGACCATAATAGAAATATTATTATAATTCCTATTTGTTGTAATATTTCCTCCTTGTGTTTTAACAATAAGTTCTGGACTCATTTTTTGAGGTGATATTTCCAATTTACCAAAAAAAATCAGAAATAATGAAATTTGTGGACCCCATATCAAACAAAACTTTAGAAAAATCTGAGTAAACAAACAAGGTACCTGATACAACTTCATTGGATGGACCAATGTTTGTTGACGTAGTCTCAAAGGATATCACTACACATTTTGCATATATTCTGGATTCTTTGCATCATTTGGATCTCTCTTTGGGAAGGAATTTGAATAATGACCCATCTCACCACATTTAAAACACTTTATAGTTTTCTAATCAGGATTAGTCTTAGGATCATTTTCATTACAATATCACGCCATATTTCTAAACATACCACATTAAAAAAACTTCCTAGTTTTGGAAAGGCATTCCCCAGGGTTCTTTTTGCCACACTTTTCACAAACTAGAAACTGGAATTTCTTACCATCAGATTTATTTTATTGATTCTAACCCATCACTTTCCATATGGACCTCTTATTCTCCTTATTATCAAAGTGCACATAATCATCAGAAAAATCCATTTCTACCCTCTCAGCACATCGTACAAGTTTCTCATAACTTTTGAACTCACCAAAAGCCAATACCCTTCAATATCTTGGCTTTAATCCTGAGTAAAAACATTTGATTTTCTACCAAGATCCAGAATAAGATTTGGAAGATACCTCACCAGTCGGGTGAGGTTCACTTCAAACATGACCATTGAATATTCCTCTTTTTGCTTCAATTAAAGGAATTACTTCTCGATCCTAAGTATAACTACCTTTGGAAAATATTTTTCAAGGAAAATATTTTTAAATTTATCCCACTCTAAGGATTCAATCTCCTCTCTATCCATGATATTATTGACTATTGAGCACCACTAATCAGCTTTACCTTTAACACGATAAATGGAAAAACCTACCTTTTGATTAACTAAAAATTCCATAACATCAAATATCTTTTCAAGGTATTTAATCTATCATTATCCACTACTGGGTTAGAAGATCCACTGAAATGAGGAGGGTGTTTCCTCATAAAATGTTCCACTATTTTCATGTTCCTTTGTGGTAGCTTTTCTTGTTCTCTTTCATAGATGTCGCCGCTATTTATTTCCTATGTTATCTAATCCATTATTTTCACAAACTACTTGGTTACAATCCCTAGCATTATAGGCTTCAGATTCGGAAGGATATCATTATCTTGGTTCCTTTCCACTTTAACTTCCTTATTTCTTCTGCAGAAAACCATTCTGAACAAAAATATCTTAGTCAAAGAAACATGGTAATATACAAATGCTATAACATTTAAAATTAACCATAGAGTAAAAATCATTTATGGTATTCTTTTAATATCATTATAACCCCTAAAGTTATCTAAACCATCCTCTAATACCAACTATAAATACCATGCCTAATTATATTACATAATCTTGAATTTTAGTCAAGAAATCGCTTCCTTTCACATTGAGGATATTTTCAAGTTTAGAGTTTTATATATTTGGGATATAATACATATATAACATTCCACATTTATACATAGTATATACCAAAAAATAGTATCCATTTCTTCCAAAATATAAAACTTTTCAAATAACACATGTTTTCTTTGACAAATCTTCGTAACATTTAACTTGTATTCTTTATTTGTTTTAATCATCCTTATAAACTGCGAAAATAATTTAAAAACATTATATGAGCACAAAAACATCACTAAGGGATATAAAAATAAGGAAAGAAAACATTATTTCATGAATACTTGTAAACATATGAAATCATTTTCAAAAAGACATACTTGTCACCCATATATACTTACTTTGTGACACATGAGATTTTCACAAGATTTCCACAAAACATAAAGAATATAAATATAACCATAAATATTTCTTGGGGAATTACTTACATAATCTTGTAACCCTCTCATATATCTTATAACATATAACCCTCATAGATACCTTACAATGTAACCCTCAAAACTACCTTATTGTGTAGCCATCACAATTACACTTGGAGTAACCATACGACCAACCTCCAACTTACACATACCCATTGAAATAGGGGAAGATATAGGTCCCACCCTTCATAATAAACAATTCTCAATAACCAGAACATAATCATACAACATGAATAATTTCATAAAAACATAATTTTTTTAAATTTTTAAAACAGAATTTTAAAAGATGATTTTAAAAGAATAACCCCATACAAATATCACATAGTGGAAGTAAGACTTAATTTAGTGGATGGAATATGTATATTCACTGTAAATACACAGAATTAAACATAATATAAACAAAATTAATCACACAAAAAAAACTTAATACCACATAAATAATGAAGTAGAAGGTTAACCCAAAGAATAGAAATTGGGTTAAGAATTCTCTTACCTCGGGTTTGTGTTACTTAAAAATGTATTTAAACCTTCTGTATAATGATTAAAAGAGTGTTATTAATATATTACAGAAGAATATTCATATATGATCATTTAATAACATCATTTCACCCTTTAATTATTAGTATTTTTTTCTTCTATTATTTCAGGTGCGTTCTTTACAAGATTTCCATGGCCAGTTTATATTTGATTTTCTTATCGTATAGAAATAAGATTATAGAAGTGGAATGAAATGGTATTTATATTTTTTTAATAATATTAAATTATTCCATAAATTGTTTTGGTTATATGGTATGAGGATTAATAATTAGATAAATCTTTAGTGATATCCATTTAAATCATTTTGGTGGTTCTTTGATAATCACAGACTAGTTTCATTATATAACATAGTATTATGTATATATGTTAACTCCAGAACATGAAATAGTATATATCATACAATTTAAAATATTTTTAAACCATTAAAATAGTTTTATAACCATTTTTTAAGGAAGTAAAGGAAATTGAAAATACATCATCCACGATTTTGGTAAATCGGCACATCACGGACAGTGATTTTATTTTCTAGAATAAGAGGAAGAGTAGAGGGAAAATAATGATTAATTTTTCCATAAATATGATAACAATCCATAATAAATATAATACTATATCTTTAATTACTCTTGTATAAGGGGAGAAGAAGATATTATAAGAAAATAATGAATTGAAAAGAAAACACAAGAAAATGAAAGAGGATCTTTACCTCTTGATCTCTTCTCCTTGAGATCCTCCTTAAGGCCCTTGGTTTTTTCCTTTTGGTGAGAACAAAAGGTCTTGGACATGGGTGAGGTTCTTGGGAATAGTATTTGGTAAAACATAGACAAATCTTAATGCTTTAGTGGTGTGAGAGGAAGAGGGGGTGAGGGTGGCATTTATAATGGAGGTGAGGAGGGGTTTTACATTATTTTAATCATTAGTTTAATATTTTTACTAAAGACTATGAATAGTATTGATTCATGTGACCCACAAAAAGTAATAAGTGAATGTGAGTTTGAACCAACGGTCATTTACATCATCCATGACTCAATCATGATGTAGAAATTCATTTATTTAGCATATTTTATTAATTACTGTATTTCACTATTCACCAAAAATTCAAGTATTTCAGAAAAATCCCAAAAATTCCCCTTAACAATTTTTTAACATGTAGAATTCAAAAATGAACTCCATTTTTTGAAAATAATTTTTAAAATATGATTAATTTAATTTTTAAATAAAATCTTATTTTGTTCTAAAAATAACAATTTTAAAACTATAACTGATTTTATATCACC
The DNA here is from genome assembly GCA_963277665.1 of Viscum album. Classification (NCBI taxonomy): domain Eukaryota; kingdom Viridiplantae; phylum Streptophyta; class Magnoliopsida; order Santalales; family Viscaceae; genus Viscum; species Viscum album. Next base: position 1,820,086,253 of record OY728129.1, read on the forward strand.
TTGAAAAATTAATCAAGATCTCATTATCTTATAACCTTATGAAAATAAAATTATAATATGATTTACTATTCATAAGGTTCATATTACTATTTATAAGGGTATGTTACTATTCACCAAAAAACAAGTTGGTTCTATCAGACTCTAAATAACTTACTAATAACAATCGTAGATGTCTATATTTTGAAATTCAAAACATAGATGCAGCAAAATTATTTTTAATGGCTAGTTTATAAATATCTCCTTAAAAAATCATCATTATGAAAAGACTTAGTGTTTCATGCATTTCAATTTATTTTTAAAACCTTGGGGTGTTATAATAAATGAATAATTTTTTTCACAATGTATTATTAACTATAAAAATTATAAAATTAAAATTAAAAAATTAATTATTATTAAATTTAAATGGATTTATAGTTGCTCGATGTGTATATATATTATTATTAATATATTAAAAATATTAATAATAATTAATTTTTTTAAAACTAGTAATTATAATTATGTTTTAAAAATATTAATTATATTTAAAAAAATATTAAATATATAAATGAATAAATATTTTTTAGGATATATATATTTAGTTGTATAATTAAATATAATAATATTAATAATTATATACAAAACAAATCTTTACACTAATTACTAATTATGTAATTGTATATAATTATATATAAAAAATTCAACTAATTGTTATTCACATTTAAAAATTATAAATTATATTGAAAAACATTATTATTTATATAAATGAATTAATATTTTTTAAAAATATATCATTAATTATATAAATGTATAAGTATATTAAAAAATAATTATATTTATAGAAATATATATATATATATATATTACTAATTGATTAAATATAAATATTAATAAAATTTATTATCTCATGTATTAAATAAATTATATATACTATTTATTATTTATAAAATATTTTTAAAATCTGTCACTTTTTTTATTATTATTTATACTATTTATATTATTTATCACTTTATTATTATTATAATTATTATTATTTATACTATTTATATTATTTATCACTTGTTTATTATTTTTATTATTAAAATATTAATAAAATTATATATACTATTTATTATAAAATATTAATAAAATTTATTATCACATGTTTTTTAATTATATATACTATTTATTATTTATTATCACTTGTGTTAATGTTTTTTTAAATTGTATTTATATACTATTTACTACTTATTATCACTTTTATTAGTGTTTTTTATATTTTTTTAAATAATATTTAAATTCTATTTATTATGTAATATTACTTATTATCAATTTTTTAAGGAAGAAGACTTGTGTTGTAATTGATGTCTGAGTTGTAGCTAGTAGACATCAAGTTGGATCATGCTGCATAATATTGTCCATGTCGTGGAGATGTTGAATTTGGTAGTGGAATGAAAATTGCTCTATAGGACCTCATGCCTTATAGTGAGTGGCCACGTCATGGGGGAGGCTCAATCATAGGTCTCGACACCGTAGTGAAGGTTTGCGCCACAATACATGATAAGATGAAGATTGGGTGTTTGTGAAGAATTTGGGACCTCCAGGCCGAAAATCATATTCCACGCCACATGTGGGAGAAAATGTGAAGGACCATGTTGTAATACATGGATCATGTCATAGGGAAGTTTAATAGAGTTTTGGTGCCACTGGACTTCGGAATCCCACCATGTTGTGGTGACTTTCCCATATTCTAATTTGTTCAGGCTATTAAAAATAACTGATTTAAATTGTTATTCTAGACCGCAATGGAGGTGCTCATGCCGTGATTTCGGAATTATGGGAAAATTCAAAAAAAACATGGTGACTTGGCTTCACATTTTAATTTTGGTGGATATTTTACCCTGTTTAAACTACCAATTTGAATCTTATGGTTAATATTTAATTGAAGCTGATCCGAGGACTAAGTTTGAATAATAGGATTTGAATTTGAAATTCAAATTCAAATCTAAAGAAGTATAAGAAGAAGGTTTGTGTGTATATTAATTGTGTTAAGATCATGAAGAAAAGGTATGAAATGATATAGAAGAAGAAGACGTTTTAGATATGTGCAATATAGTGATTACTTTTTGATTTTCCAAAGTAGAAGAAAGGGAGACATATAAGAATATTTAAGTGTTTGTATGCATGTGTTGTGCATAAAAAGTTTTGAAGAAACTTATTCATGTGAAAGTTTGAAGGAGAATTTCTCTTGTTTCATACAGTGCAAACATAGTGGATGTGGAAGAATTCAATACACTCAACAACAGGGAAGAAGTTTATTTGGTTTAATACTCTTATATTTTTTTCAAATTATTATCATTGAAAAGTGTGAGATTCACTTGTGTACGGGATGCATCGAAGAAGATTTAGAAGAAATGAAAACTCGAGTTTCAAGGTTATACCCTACCTTTGTACTCACATAATGATTCTAGTGGGTAGTGTGATCCTAGATGAATCGATATTATAGTAAGTACCATCCTTCTCACATTGAGAGGTGAACCTTGTAAACATGTTGTGTTACCTAATATTGGTGTGTGTTTGGGTGACACATTTCAATCATCACTACATCCTAACAGTTATAGAAGTTTATTTTGAAAGATATATAAAAATGATATTGATCACTGATTCAGCACCCCCCCCCCTCAGTTATCGTTCATTTATTATGAAGTGGTTCAACAAGTGGTATTAATAGAAGGTTCCCTTCGTTAGTGATTGGTTATTTGAAGTTATTGGAATTTGATGTCTCTCTATTTCTCTCGATTTAAAGAAAAAATCAATAATTTTTATTATCATAATATATCATTTAAATTCAATGAATAAAAAGGGGATTCCTACATTTTATTGGAAAATATATCACATATGGAAATAGAGGATTATTTTATATCGGTTATCTATCAGTTGCGATGTTTTAAAAGTTAAATTTGATGGGTTTTTTCCTTAGAATTAATTTGTTGCTATGAAAGAAATATATTATAGGAGTTTAGAAAATAATGGTCATACAAAGAATGTTATTTTTTTATCTCTCTCAAAAATTGGTTTTTTGAAAGTTAAAGAGCTCAAAACTAAAAAATATATATGGGATAAACATATAAGAATATCTATGAAGGAAAGTTCAATGTGAATCAAGATAAATTATAGTTTTTGAGACGTAATTATGAATATATTCATATTCATGATTATGAGAGTATTAATAGTTTATTTACAAGGGTAAATAAAGCTATAAACATAATTATAGGCTATGGTGAGAAATTTTAAGATGTTGATGTTGTAGAAAAAAATCATATCTTACCAAATATGTTTGATTTTAAAGTCTCTTCTTTATAAGAAAAGAATAAAAATGATATTCCTTTTGATGATTTTTATGTTATTTTAATATATTATGAAATTATGGAATACATTTATATCAATAAGAAGTTGAAGGCTAAAAAATAAATCCCTTTTAAATCCACAAAGCAAGATAAGTTAATGAAGATGGTTGATGTTAAAGAAGAATCTTGTTATTCAGATTCAGGTAAAGATTTGGAGGATAATTTTTATGAAGTTATTTCTCTTATCTCAAGAAACATGAGAATAGGGAAATTAATGAATAAGGTAAATCTTCTCTTAAAATGTTTCAGGTTTGGATCTATTAGGCACTATGCTGCAAATTATCTAAAATCCAAAACCAATGAAGATAGTGAAAAGGAAGAAGTTATTTCTAGAAGATCCTCAAAGAAGAACACAATAAGCCAAATTTTTCTTACAATTAGTATGGTAAGAAGTTCTCTGAAATTAATAGGAGAAACTTCTTATATAAATAAGGTGTATACAATGATAATGGAGATGAAAATGATATTTCATCTAGTGGTGAAGATACTAAAAAACTAATCATTGTTTTAGTGAATGATGAAAATATTTCAAATGATGAAAGTATTTATTAAAGTGAATAATAAGAAGAATAAATCAAGATTAAATTCATTCTGAATAGTGAATTAAAATAATTTCTCTCAAATACTTCCAAATAGGATGAGGAGATCAAAAAAATAAAGAAAGATAATAAACATTTCAATAATAATTAATCTATCATTCCAGAATAAAGTAAAATATTCTTGAAGAAGTTAAATGGTTATATAATCATATTAACAATGATAAGTCTCTTAACATACAGTTGGAAGAAATATTTAAGGAAACAGAAAATGAATTTGATCATTTAGAATAAAAATTCATCAAAATGGGAGAGTATTTGAAGAAGTATGGATCCATTTATCATAATTATATTGTAAAAGTTGGAGAATGTTTAGAGATGTTTTAATCTCAATGATAAAAATATAAATCATTCCATAATAATGATAATAATTATTGAATTTTTTTCGATAAATCATTTAAGAGGAATCAATTCATGAATAACAAGGTTGTGGATAAACAAAGTAATTTTTCAAAATATAGAAATTTTTGGGGCACTAAATTGAGAGAAAATGTGATACAATTGGTGTTTCTAAAGATATGAAAATAATATTTATGTGAATTGTAAAGAGTTGGTAATTTAGTAAAAAAATAAAAAACAGAGTTAAAATTGGTGACTTTAAGAAGGGTGAAATACGACCAACAAATTCTGGACAACATGTTTCTTTCAAAGGTAAATATTCTTTATATGGTTATTATTGGAATTTTGGAGGCTTAAAAAATATGGAAAATATTTTTTATTTAAATTACCATCATTATAATCAGACTATAAGGTGTGATAGTTAAGGGTTAATGGTAATTCATTCCTCTCAAACAAAGGAATTTTAGAAACCGGTTAAGAACTATAGACAAAAATCACATAAGAAGTTTGATATTCTTGATGAAGTGTGTGGAAGGTGTGATAAACCTGGTCATCATGATAATTATTTCCTTATTATTTTATTATCCCAACAAAATATGAGTTTTTATACTCAAAATTCACCGAATAATAAGAACAAAGGAAAGGATATGGCTTTAATTGTGGAAGTATCACTTAATATTCTAAAGGGGGGAGTCCATGGATCTTGGATAGTGTCTGATCATTGCATATTATTGGAGATTTAAAACACTTGAAAGACTTAAAAAAATATAAATATGGCTCAATGACTTCTAGTAATGATGGGTCTCTCAAGATTAAAGGATTTGGATTGTCAGTTATTGGAAAAGAAAAGCTGAAATCCAAAAAAAATTTGTTGATGGATTGAAACACAATCTCCTAAGTGTTTCACAGCTTTTTGATGAAGGAAATAAAGTAGTCTTTGAAAATTATGGGTTATTTGTTAATAATCATGAAGATGAAAAAATTGTGACAAAATTATAGATGAATAAAGGAAACCTATTTTAATTGGGTGATGTTGTAAACTCATGAAATATATCTATCAAATAAAAAAATGATTTATGGAATCGAAGGAATGGTCATCTTGAATAAAATAATATGAATTTGATTAGTCATGGATACAATATCTACAATTTTTCATTGCTAATAAGATAAATATATTGGATGTGATCAACATGATAAAAGGGAAATATTGTCAACTCTTTACACAAGAAGGTGTAGATTCGATCTACTCAACCCTTGGATCTCATTAATCTAGATGTGTGTATCCCCATGAGGAAAAAATTGACCAATATTTGTGATATTCCTTTTCTAATAAGATAAATATATTAGATGTGATCAACTTTCCAAAATGAGAATATTGTCAACTATTCACATAATAAGGTGAAGATTTAATCTACTCAACACTTAGAGATCATTTATTCATATGTGTGAGGTATTATTAATTTTTTCTTCCATTGGAGTTAATTTATTTATTAATTCACTCATGATACTTGAATCATGGTTATGAATCATGGTTCTGAGACCTTAAAACTATTTTAAAAGTCAAGGAACTGTATAAAAATAATGTACTTTTTCTCTCAATAAAATTCGAAAATACAATTGAATTGAGTTTAGTAAAGAGAACTTTTAAGTTAATCTGGAGAAGGATAGAATCAAACATGAACTCTCAGTGCACCATACACACCTAAATAGAATGGTTTGGTGAATGAAATAATGGATGTTTGATGGATATGGTTTAGGAAATTTTGTATAAGCAAGATACTTCTCATTATTTTTTAATACAAGCTATTTTTAGAATAGTTCATATCTAAAAGATATGTTTTTACATGAAAAAATTAGATATTTCACCTTATGAGATGTTTTATAAAAAAATTAAATTTTGAAGTATCTTTGTGTGTTTGGAAGCCCTTGTGTTATCAAGGTGAAAGGTAAGAATCTTGGAAATTTTAAAATTTATGTGTTAATGGGATATTTCATTGATATCTTCCAAATAGAAGAGGTTATCATTGTTTAAACAAATAAAGTGTAAAGGTCGTTGATTTTTTTTATGTGAAAGTGCTAGAGAAATAAAATAAAGAATTTTCACATGATAAAGAAAGTTATAGAAGTGATGATGATATTTTTTTTAAACATTCTGAGGAAATTTCAGATAAAGATAAAAATATTGAATATGTAAAGGTTGGTGAAGAAGATTCATCCATTTCAAGTGATGAAGATCAATGTCACTCATCTCACCCAAGGATGAGAAGGAATATTCAGGTTCAAAACATCATTTGGGATTATGGAAAGCAACTGAAAACTAGGAGAACTATCCGGATAGAAAATCATACCTCATTGTACTCTCAAGTTAAACCTAGAGATGTTGAATAAGAAAAGAAGCATCAAGAATGGGTAGATTATATGAATGAATAGTTAGATCAAATAGATAATAATATCAATTGGGATTTGGTACCCAATCCTAAAGAAAATAATTTCATCTAGACAAAGTGAGTGTTTTGAAACAAATTGAATGAAAAGGGATAAGTCGTAAGAAACAAAGAAAGTCTTCTATGAAAAATCTATTCACAAGTTGAATGAGTATAATTTGATGATACTTTTCCCTAGTTTCAAGGATTGAAACCATTAGAATATTTCCTACTATTTATACACAAATTCAATACAATATATTCCAAATATATTTCAAATATTTCACTCTCGATGGTGAATTATAAGATAAGGTGTATATTGATCAACCATGTGATTTATTGATTGGTAAATATGAGAATTGTGTTTGTATGTTAAAGAAGGATCTATATGGTTTAAAACAAGCTCTGAGAGCTTGTAATTTTAAGTTGGATACCTATTTGAAGAATTTTAATTTCAGAAAAGAAAGAGTTGACATCAATATCTGCATTAAAAATGTAAAATAGGTATTTCTTCTTCTTATTGTTTATGTAGATGACATTGTATTTTATAGAAATGGTGAAGAAATGTGAGATATGTTTTCTAATGAGATAGAGTAATTTTAAATGTATTTTCTTTGAGATATAAAACACTTTCTCAACTTACAAATATCTCAAAAGAAAGGGTATATTTTCCTTTATCAAGATAAATATGCAAAGGAACTCTTGAAAAGGTTTGGCATGGAAGATATGGAGCCTATATTCACTCTCATTTTACTGGGAAAAAAGTATTCAAAAGATTATCTAGAAAAGGATATTCATCCCAAATGATTTATAAAGTTAATTGGATGCCTATTATGCCTCACAACTTTGAGGTCGGATATTGTGTATGTTGTTACACTTTGCGTTAGGTATCAAAGTGTACAAAAAGTGTCTTATTTCAATGCTGAGAATAGGATTCTTAAATACATCATAGGCATAATATATTTTGGATTTTAATATGATATAATAGGTAAGATTGATTTATTTGGCTACACAGATACAAATTATTCAGGTTGTGTTAATAAAATGAGGTTAACATCTGGTGTAGTTTTCTATCTTGGAGATATATGTGTTTATTCGAACTATAAAAAGAAAATTTTTATGACTTCAATCATGGATGAAGAAAAATATTTTTCTAAAACTCATTCCATGACTCAATTAATGTGGATCAAGACATGGTTGGAATATTTGAAGGTTGAAATTAAGTTCTCACTTCTCTTGGGATGTGATAATCAATGTTATATAATTTTTTTAAAGAATCCAGTTTATCATTCAAGAAGTAAGCACAATGATATAAAATATCATTTCATAAAATAAATTATGGAGAGAAATGAGTTAAAAGTGGAATTTTTTTCTACAAAGGACCAAATTTTTTATGTGTTCACCAAGGCATTGTAAAAGGAATCATTTCAAAATCTAAGGTTGATGTTTGGGATTCAACCTCTTCATTCTCAAGGAAAAGGTATGGTTGTTAAATCCTATATATCATATAGTATTTGGATATTATTATCAAATGGGGAGAAAATAGGAACATAAATCATTCGTTATATTTACCTCTACGAATTTTTTGTAAGGGGGAGAATATTGATAGGGTGTATCCATTTATATGTGTTTCTCTTAATGAAGAGCATAATTGTTTTGAAAGAGTTCTTAAAATAGGTAAGGTGTAATTTTAGCATTTATGTATGTGTGTGAATTTTTCTAGTAGTTTATTGAATTACATGAAGGTTTTTATTTGAAAGAATTGATTTTATTTGGTCTGATGATTGTAATTCCCTGAGATTTTCAAATAATCATATGTTTGATAGTATATATAGTACGCAGCACTGAGTCTAAACAACCCAAAAACTATTATTATATAAATGTTACAATCATAACATAGTAGTTTAATTGGTGGGTGTGAATAGTATTAATCATATTATGAAAAATATATAAAGTTCATACTCAATAAAAAATTATTTATTAATGATTAATAAATATGCACTCAATTTTTAACAATATCATTTTATTCTTCAAAAATACATTTTCTTCAAAAAAATATTGATTTTTATAAGAGAATATTATAATTAACTTATATAAATTTTAGTAATATTTTTTAATAAAAATAATATTATTTTTCAAATCATCGTATCAAAATTATCTTATGCTAAACTTTTGTGATTTTTCTAAAATGATTGAATTTCTAGTGAATAGGGAAAAATATTGATTTTCATTGAAAACGGTATTTTTGTTTAAAGGATTTAAAAAGTTACATTATATTTTAAAATGGTTTAAAATTAAAATTAGTTATATTATATTATAAAAATCCAATTAAGTTCCTTGTAATCAATTTTATGATTGACTTTATTATAAAAATATTTTTATACCTAAAAAGGCATTTTTCTGAAAAACTGATTTTTGTTGCGTTTTTCATTTCAATATTAAATTAATTTCTAACACTTATATAAATTGAATCCTAAAAAATTTATTCCATATTTGGAATCATTATTTAGAAATTTTTAAAATAGTTCCGTCTTATTTTTGTTCATTGTGAATAGTAACCATTGTAAATAATTCTCACCACGGTAAGGATAAATCGGGTAATTAAGGTAAAAATATTATTATAAGGACTAAAAAATGGACTTAAAAATTTAATTTATCCTATTTGATAAATATAATTCATTCATTACCATAAATATTTAAAAATATGGCAACTTGATTCCATATTTCTTTAATTTTTACATTTATAATATTTAAGTAAAAGATAAAGACAAAAATGTCACTTTCTTACTTTTAATATATATAATATTTTGTGATAGGGATAAAAAAATTATGTTAGGTTATAAATAATTATTTTAAAGATAAATTATTTTATTATCATGGTAATTTATTTTTATTTTTATTGATGAATAATTACCTTAAATGTTTAAGCAATGTCGACACAATGCTTGTTCAAGCAGTAGAAAAAACAAGTAAATGATTTTAAAAACTATAAAAGTAATATTATTTGGGTTATTTAAATGGTACTATGAATTTTTAAGATAAAAATAAAATATTAGAGATGTTTTAAAGATTTATATTTGAATTATATTTCTTTCATGTTGTTTTCAAAGTCCAAATATGTGAATAGTGTCAAAAGGACATAAATTATATTTTATGTTAAATATATTTTATATAATTATAAAAAAATTATAAAAAACATGAATTATGATAATTAGCATAAGTAATGGTCTAAAATTTCATCCCTTATACATTTATGATTCAATTTTTACTTTATAGGTAAAATTATAACCCTTTAATATTGAAAATGGTATTACGACAGTTAAAGTTAAAATTTGTTAAACAAGGGGTTAAACCAAAAGATAAGGTTTAAAATGATATCTAAGACTATTTAAATATGATTCGGTGATTATATTAAGACCATTTAATCATTATCTTAAAATTAATTTCAATTTGGAACCATTTTACATGATTTAGACACATATTATATTATATTATATCATGTATTTCTAAAAATGACATTAATGATACTTTATAATAAATAATATTTTATTAAATGGTTTAAAATTAGTAAAAATTATATATTAGGTAAAAATAATGTGATATGGTTTAAAATATCAACCATGGTTCATTTATGGGCCACTTTTCCTTTAATAGTAACTTTTTTTACCCCAAAAGAGTAAAAAACTATGTTATCGCAATAATTGTCAAAAGGGTTGATAGGGGGTTAAAAAATAAGGTAGAAAAAATCACCTAAAACATTCCTAATTTTATTTTATAAGATTATTTTTACTCATCCTCATATTAGCTTCTAATTTGATCAATTTGAAGCCATTTGATCATGAAAATTAATTTATATTAATTTAATACATTGAAATATTCTAAGGATTCTCTTCCCTCACTTAAAAAATAGAAACCTCTATCCTATTTTACGAACACATAAAGATGTAGTTGTTTCTACAAATCCTAGACCAAATACCTTCCTAACATCCCTTCCCACATTATAGAGGTCTTAGTCTACGCAGAATATGAACCTTATAGGGCTTAAGGTGTAAAGAAAAGGAGGTTGTCTGAGAAGAGGTATAGTTTTTAACAAAATATTTTAGTTTTATTTATCCTTCTACCTCCTTAAAATATTCTTAAAATATGATAAAATAATAACACCAGTACCTTTAATATATATATATATATGTTTTTATATTAATTTCATACACTAAAAAAAATTATTTAAAGCCACAAACCTATAGCCACAGTTTTATAGTTCTATGACTATAGCCTAACGTATAGCCACTGTTTAATTTAAATTGTCGATATATAGTTATTTGAAGCCATAGTTTAATAAAAATTGTGGTAGTAAGGTTCATTCTCTCACACCACTTTACTCCTCTCTGTGACCCTCTCCCATTAGCCTCACAACCTCTCCTCTCTACAACCCTCCTCCACCCTCACAAGCTCTCCTCTCCACTGTAACACCCCGACCCCTCTAGACAGGAACCTGTACATTACTTGTGATATTGGCGTGGTTAGAAGTAATGAAAAATCCTGAAGGAACGATCAATTTAGTAGTCTCGAAGAAACTAGATACATAGATGTAGCACAAATTACATTGAAAAAGGTTACAAGATAAAATACATAACAAAACTAAAAATTGCAGCCACATGAACTCAATAAATGAACTTCTCTTCATCACCTGTTGAAGGTAAACAATGAAAGTGGTGATCTCAAACACTCATTGAGGGTTAAAAATAGAAGAATAATGAGTACAATAATAACTGAATCATAATCAATCTGACATAATCAATATGGCATGGTGAATTATTAAAAAACTAATGCCATTAATAAACAGAGAATAAAACTACATCCATAGATTTTGTCATAGTGAAAACCTCAGGGATAATAATAATAACTGATAATGAATAATTAGAATTCTTATTAATTTTACATAATTTATATGTAAAATTAAACCATAATACTATTAAAACGGTTTAGTTCTGTGGGTAGAAACCCGTCTGATTTTTGGAAACAAACTCGAAGGGTTTGTCGCCAACTGATTTGTCTCATGAGACCTACCGATGCATCGAGCAGCTATAGCGGGCCCCACCTTCCACTTCATGTCCAAATTATTCTTTATAAATTGATTCAATACAAGAGCAATATTCCTTTTCAATATCCGTATAGAGTGGAGTATACAGATTCATCAATATTTCTATAATTAAAATAACTTTCCAAATAAACATCGTATGTAAAATGGTATACGGTTTAGACAACAAACATATCCATGATATGAGATTATGGATATTTAATTTAAAAATAATTTCAAATGAAAATTGATCTCAAATGTGATGTAGGTACACCACATAAGGATTATTAGGTGCACCATACAAAGTTAGCCACAATAAAATAGTAGTTGAGACAAAGTCTCTTACCATGATGTAATCGGTCGAATCATATGATCAAAACATAATAACCCTCAAATTAATAATTTAATAATATTAATATAAATAGAATCATGTTATTATATATCAAATGGTAGTACACATATACCACATACAAAAAATAAGCGGCAAACAATGAAAATCTCACAGAAATAAAGTGAGATGAGAAACCCCTTATAAACATTTTGGCACGGTAACGAGTGTTATTGCGAGGGATTAATGAGAGGTAAAAGGGTATTAAAATATTTATATATCACAAGGTAAGTATGGAAGAGGTTTGAAAACATAACCCATCATTAGGAATTAAAAATAAAATAGCACAACATAGGGGAGATTTTTGAACAAAAGTGAGAGAGAGGATCCCTTACAAAGATTGTGTCATTAGAGTGATGATAAATCAATGAAATAATTATGTGTGACAAATAAAAATACAAAACATATAAGTGGATATACAGTATAAAACAATCATATTTCATTCACACAAATTCTTGGAACAATGTAACCAATGAAATAGATGTTTAACTCAAAGAATGAAAATTGAGTTAAGAATCCCTTACCTTATGCTCGAAGGTGTTCTTGATTGTTCTTAATGACCTGAATAATAAAATATATCTTAATTAATTAATAATTAAAAAACCTCATCAACATATAATTTATATTTTATGACCTTATTAGGTTTATTAATGTCCTTTTCGATGGTTTAAGAGATTAAATTGTATTGTTTCGGTAACATTTTCTTCTTTGGTTTTCACGATCTGTTGACTTGTATTCCTGAATGGATGTTTTTTTTGAAATATGGTTAAACATCTATAATTGTTAATATAAATTCTTAGTGAAATTAAATAGATATAAATTATCTTATAATGATTCTGGTTATATACCATGAGGATGACTCATTCAATGAGTTAGAATAAATGCATGGATTTGGCTTGGTGGTTTTGTGCACAATAAACTTGTTTTGTATTATTATTCCATATTATGAACATGTAAAGATTAAAGAACATTAATCAAGATAAAATAAATATATTATGACCTATTTCAACCATTGAAAATGTTTCATGACAATTATTGAGGATAGTAATAAAAATTGAAAACTCGTCTTCCTTGAGTGTGATAAATTTACACATCTCAGATGGTGTTGGAATTTATTATATAAAAAGAGGGGGAAAAGAGATATTATGATAAAATATTCCATTAACACAATTAAAATACATTACATGTAAGGTTCTATAATTATTATGGAATTTGGATGAGGGGAGGTGAGAAGGGAGAACAAAATAATGGAACTTTGTAAAAGAAATTGAAAGAAAAGAGAATGAAGGTTCGCCTCTTGAGTACTCCTTGAGAATATCCTTAAAGCCTTTGTTTTTGGCCTTTTTGTGAGATTATAAGGTCTTGGAAGTGGGTAGAGGGATTGGGAAGAGTATTTGGCAGAAGTTAGGAAAGTATTGAAGCTTTAGTGGTGTGGGGGGAAGAGGGGGTTAGGGGTGGTTTATGTAGTGGAGGGGAGATGAGTTTTCTTAATTTTATAATCATTAATTTATTATTTCCTCTCTAGGCCAACAATAGTGAGTATTACATGACCAAGAACAGTAATATATGCATGTGAATTAGAACTAATTGGGCTTACATCAGCAGATTATCATCAATGACTCAATAAATTCCTTATTTAGCATTTATTGTAAATTGTCGCATTTTACTATTCAACAAAAATTTAAGTATTTCAGAAAAATCTCAAAAATTCACCCTAACCATTTTTTGATGTGTAGAATCCAAAAATACAGTCAATTTTTCAAATATAATTTTCTAAATATGGTTAATTAAATATTTAATTAAAATCATTATTTAATCGAAAAATATAAACACTTAAAATATTCATCTTCATTTTTAAGGTGCCTAAATTCACTTATACACTCAAGGGTATGGATACCATTCATAAAATACATATTACTATTCATAAGGGTAAGTTACTATTCATAAAGGTAGGTTAATATTCATAAGGGTAGGTTACTCTCACTGAAAATTAAGTTAATTCTATCAGACTCCAAATATCATCTTAAACACAACTGTGCATGTTAGTTTTTTAAAATTCAAATTACAGAGTTGGAAAATTTAAGTTTAATGTCTAAGTTATGGATATATCTTATAAGTAACCATTTTTTTCTCTATAGAGGCTTAGTGATTAATGAAATATAGGCTATAACTAGAATATATTTAAGAGAAATATACCATGAAATGTTTAGGGTGCTACATTATTCCCTTCTTCGGAAATTTCATCCTCAAAATTTTATGTATGAAACCCACCAAAAAGATGTGGGTGATTATTTTTCATAACATTCTCTGGTTCCCATGTCGCTTCCTCCATATTCTGGTTTTTTCAAAGAACCTTTATTAGACGAGTTGTTTGATTTCTCAATACCTTCTCCCTTGTGTCAAGAATCCTGATAGGATTTTCACAGTATTACAAATCAGGTTCCAGTTCAATTTCTTCATATGTGAGTACATGCGTCGGGTCTGGCATGTATTTATTTAACAATGATACGTGGAACACATCATGAACTCTGGAGAGATTTGGCGGCATCACTAAATGGTAATCTATAGCTCCGTTTCTTTCCTGAATTTCAAATGATCTTATGTACCTGGGGCTCAGTTTCCCTTTATTACCGAACCTTAAGACACCCTTCCATGGAGATACTTTCATAAATACATGATCTTTAACTTGTAATTCCAAATCCCTTCTCCGGTTGTCAGCATAACTCTTCTGCCTACTTTGGGTTGCATTAATATGGGCTTGTATTGTCTTCAACTTTGTCGTGGTCTCTTCAATAAGTTCTAGGCCTATAAGTTTCCTCTCACCAACTTCATCCCAACAAGTTGGAGTTTGGCATCTCTTTCCATATAATGCTTCATATAGAGCCATTTGAATACTAGAATGGAAACTATTGTTGTAGGAAAATTCCACCAAAGGAAAGTACTGATCCCACATACCCTGGAAGTCAAGAGAGCATGACCTCAGCATGTCTTCTAAAGATTAAATAGTCCTTTTAGACTGTCCATCAGTTTGGGGGTGATAAGTAGTACTCATACAAAACTCAAAATTCAAAACTTTTTGGATACTTTTCTAGAATTTTGATGTAAACTGGGGATCTCGATCGGATACAATCGATAGATGTGCACCATGTAGTCTTACAACTTCATTAATATGAAGTCTTTCCAAACTATCAAGTAGAAATTCCTATTTTATAGAAATGAAATGTGTTGATTTTGTGAGACGATCAACAATTACTCATATCGCATCATTCCTTCCAGGTATCCTCGGTAGTCCAGTGAAAAAATCCATTATAATGTTATCCCATTTACACATAGTAATAGGTAGAGGTTGCATCACTCCTTTGGGATGTTGTCTCTCTACCTTCACTTGTTGACAAAATATATATCTTGATACATAGTCATAAATTTTCCAATTCATATTATCCCACCAAAAATATTCCTTCAGATCTCTATACATATTGGTGCCACCCGGGTGTATAGCGAAATTTGAGCTATGAGAATCGTCTAATAGTTCCCTTTTTAGCAGAGGTATTTATGGAACACATAGCCTCTTCCCAAATTTCAGAACTCCTTCTTCCTACAAGAAGTCCTCCAGTCTCCCATCCTTGACAGCATTAATTTTCTTATTTAGATTATCATCATCAAATTGAGTGATTTTTATATTCTCTGATAAAGATGTTTCAGCAATCATTTGAAAGAGGAAATATGTTTCCCTTTTATTAACAATTCCCATATCCATCTTTAGTAGATAAAAAAATATAGGATCTCTTTAAATCCTCATTTGGGTCAGAAGTCCATGATATTTCTTGCTTAATGTATCTTCCACCTTATTCGCCTTTCTCGGGTGGTAGTGTATTGAACAATCGTAATCTTTGAGAAACTTGAGCCATCTACTTTTCCTGATGTTGAGTTCTTTCTATGTGAAAATGTATCTCAAACTCTTGTGGTTCGTATAAATCTCACATATTTCTCTGTAGAGATAATGTCTCCATGTTTTCAAAGAAAAGATTACGGCTTCTAACTCAAGATCATGAGTTGGATAATTTTTCTCATGGTTCTTCAACTCTCTTGATTCATAGGAAATAACTCTATCATTTTTCATAAGGAAGCAACCCAATACATTCTTTGATGAATCGTTGTATATTACAAATCCATCACTTCCAGATGGAAGTTTCAAAATTGGAGCATTGACCAATATTCTTTTAAATTACTTGAAGCATTATGTACATTCTTTTGTCCACAGAAACTTAACTCCTTTACATGTGATCTTGGCTAGCGGGTTAGCCAGTCGGGAAAAATTCTAAACGAAATGCCGATAGTAACCTGCTAAACCAATAAAATTGCATACCTCAGTTATGTTTGTTGGCGTGGGCCATTCTTGGATTAAATTTGTCTTTGAAGGATCAACTAGGATTCCATCCTTAGAGACAATATGGCCTAATAAAGAAACTATTCAAGCCAGAATTCTCACTTGCTAAACATCCCATATAATTTGTTTCTTCTAAGAGTTTTCAGAATAATCTGCAAGTGATTCCCATGGTCTTCATTGCTTTTTCAATATACCAGGATATCATTGATGAATACCACAACAAAGTTATAAATATATTCCTTTCAAACTCTATTCATTAAATCCATGAAAATAGAGGGTTCATTGGTCAGTCCAAAAGGAATCACTGTAAACTTGCAATGCCCATAATTGGTTTTAAATGTTTTCTTAGGAATATATTCTTTCTTTACATGTAGCTGATGATATCTAGATTGATGGTCGATCTTAGAAAATTATTGAGCTCCATGAAGTTGATCAAATAAATCATCAATCTAAGGAAAAGATACTTATTCTTTATCACAATAGCATTGATTTCCCTGTAATCAATGCATAGCCTCATGGATCCATCTTTATTCTTGAAAAAGAGGACAGGGGATCCCCATGGAGAAACACTAGGTTGAATAAATACTTTTTCACTCAAATCCTCTAGTTGTTTCTTTAGCTCTACAAATTCAATAGTGGCCATTCTATAGGCAGTCTTTGATATAGGTCTTGCATCGGGAATTAAATCAATAGAGAACTCAACTTCTCGCTCTGGAGGATGTCCAGGTAAATCCTCTGGAAATACATCAATGTACTCTTTCACTATGTGAAAATCTTCAATTTAAAGATTTCTTTCCTTTCCCATAGATATTGGTTTATCTTCCTCTCCAAGTAATGCATTTATTAGAACTAATAGGGGTGGTTTTAGATAAGAATCAGGTGGTGATGTTTCTACTCTAAAGACAAGAAATTCTACACCATTTTCAAAAATTGTAACTTCCTTATTCTTACAATAAATCTTTGCATCATATTTTGACAGCCAATCTATACTAATAATTATATAAAATTCAGTCATTGGTAGATGATAAATTTAGAAACTAAAGCACGTTTTGGGGTATAGAGGGGGACTAGTCGACATGCCTTTGTTGCAATGATACGTCCCCTGGGAGTTTTGACTGAAAACTCCTTTATTAAATAAAATTGGATATATCTAATTTTATTAGAAAACTGGGAAGGTATAAATGAATGCAATGATCTAGAATCAAATAAAGTGTTGGATAAGTTTGAGGAAACAATTAAAGTACCTTCCACCACACCATTAAGAACTTCAACTTCTTCGGTTTTAATCACATAAGATCTCCCTTTCTCTCTTGGATTTTTCTGAGGCATGTTTCCTTGGTGCTTAAGACACTCATTTTCATAGTGTCCCATCTCTCAGTAATTATTGAATTGAATATCATTGAATTGTTTCTTCCCCTTTCATTCATAAGATCGGTGACCCTTTTCTCTGAAGTTATAGTAGACTACCACGGCTTTCAAGCATTTGTCAATATGATTCTTTCCACAGTTCTCACATAATGGGAATAGATTTGTTCCCTTGATCTTCTTTGGTGCTTATCCCTTTCCTTTGTTATAAGAGTACCGCTTCTTATCTTGGTTTCCTTTGAAAATGTTTGATCTAGCAAATTCCCTTTTTGTTTTGATGGCACTTGATACAATTTCATCATATGATGAAAATTATTGAGAATCCAGTGCCCTTCGAAGACTTCGCTTATAACCTTCAATGAAATGATCAATCTTGTCTACTGAGTCACGTACATAATATATGGCATACCTGGCCAGCCATATGAAAGTAGCCTCATACTCTGTAACACTATCTTCTTCCCTTTGTTTTAAGCTAAGGAATTTCCACTTCATTTCTGTTCGTTTCTCATGAGGGAAATACATTTTGAATAATATTTCCTTAAAATTCCTCCATTCCATATTTTCTATTTCTTCTTCCTCCATGGTATTATGAATCAAGGACCACCATTTATCAGTGTCACCCTTGAGATAATATACTGCCAGTACTACCTTTTCATTTTCATTGCATCTTAATGCCATGAATATATTTTCAAGGGACTTGATCCATTGCATAGAAACCACTGGGTTCTTAGTCCCACAAAAATATGGGGGATTTTTCCGCATGAAACGATCTAACACAGGTGTGGAATGGTTATTTGTTACAACCTGAGTATGTTGTCCCATTATGGTCATGATTTGATTTTCTCCAACATTGACTGTGTTGACTTGCTCAATAGGGAGATCCCTACCTTTCCCAAGAGTATTGATTCCCCTTCATCCATTGGATTCCATTTCTAAATAATGGGATACACTATATTAGTTTATGAATATAAAATGGAAAATCACTCAACATAAATTGAAATTCCATACATAGCTAATCTTATAAACATGGTTTCTCTGAAGAAAATTTTACAATAAACTTATTCATAGTGGCTTGTAAATAAAATGTGAATTATCCTAAGTATATCCCCTGGGAGTGTCGTAACCAAGAGTGTATCAAGGCCCATTATCGTGCACCATTTCCCATTCGAGTCTAGATCAAAGTGGTGTTTTCAGGTTTTACCCCTAGATACATATGTGCCAGAGCTGCCTCTACCTGATCGTATCCAGACAGGGACGTATTGCTTAAAAGATCCACATAATCTATTCCTTAACAAAATACCATGATGTTCTTGTACGTTTATCCTCAAATACTACCTTAGGTCTTTTTTCCCTACTATACGTTTCCTACTCTAGTTTCCAAGTTTTCTACTGAACTTCCTCTGATACTAACTGCAACATCCCGACCCCTCTAGACTGGAGTCAATTCATTACTTGTGATATTGGAATGGTTATAAGGAATAAAAAATCCTGAAGGAACAATCATTTTATTAGTATTTAAGAAAATATATACATATATGTAACACAAATTACATTGAAAAATCTTACAAGATACAATACATAACAAAACTAAAAACTACAACCACATGAACTCAATAAATAACCTTCTCTTCATCACCTGTTGAAGGTAAACAATGAAAGGGGTGAGATCAAATGCTCAGCAAGGGTTAAAAATATCAGAAGTAAAAGTACAATAATAAGTGAATCATAATTAATCTAACATAATCAATATGACATGGTGAATTAATGAAAAACTAATGCCATTAATAAACTGAGAATGAAACTGCATCCATAGATTTTATCATAGGGAAAAATTCATGGATAATAATAATAACTGATAAGGAATAAATCGAATGATTATTAATTGGAAATCATATATCTAGAACATGAAACCATAATATCATTAAAACAGTTTAGTTCTGTGGGTAGAAACCCGTCTGATTTTTTGAAAAAAACTCGAAGGGTTTGTCGCCAACTGATTTGTCTCATGAGACCTACCGATGCATCGAGGAGCTATAGAGGGCCCCACATACCACAATATGAACAAATAATTATTTATACATTAATTCAATATAAGAGAAATATGGTTTTTCAATATCCATATAGAGTGGAGTATATGGATTCATCAATATTTCCATAATTAAAATAACTTTCCAAATAAACATTGTATGTAAAATGGTATACGGTTTTGAAAACAAACATATCCATGATATAAGATTACAGATATTTAATTTAAATATAATTTAAAATGAAAATTGATCTAAAATGTTATGTAGTTACACCACATAAGGATTATTAGGTGCACCATACAAAGTTAGTCACAACAAAATAGTAGTTGAGACAAAGTCTCTTACCACAATGTAATTGGTCGAATCATATGAACAAAACATAATAACCATCAAATGAATCATTAAATAACATGAATATATATATAATCATGTTATTATATATCAAATGTCAGTACACATATAACACATACAATAAATAAGTGGCGAACAATGAAAATATCACAAAAATGAAAGTGAGATGAGAAACCCCTTACAAACATTTTGGCATGGTAACAAGTGTTATTGCGAGGGATTAATGAGAGGTAAATGTTTATTAAAATATTTATATGTCACAAGGACAGTATGGGAGAGGCGTGAAAACATACCCCATCAATAGGAATTAAAAATAAAAGAGCACAACATAGGGGAGATTCTTGAACAAAAGTGAGAGAGAGGATCCCTTACAAAGATAGTGTCATTAGAGTGACGATAAATCAATGAAATATTTATTTGTGAAAAATAAAAATCCACAAAATATAAGTGGATATATAGTATAAAACAGTAATAGTTCATTCACACTTATTATTGGAATAATTTAACCAATGAAATAGTTGTTTATCTCAAATAATGAAAACTAAGTTAAGCAATCCCTTACCTTATACTCGAAGGTGTTCTTGATTGTTCTTAACGACCTGAATAATCAAATTTAGCTTCATTAATTAATAATTCCAGAACATTATCAATATATAATTGATATTTTATGACCTTATTAGGTTCATTAATTTCCTTTTTGGTGGTTTAAGAGATTAAATTTTATTGTTTTGGTAGCATTTTCTTCTTTGGTTTTCATGATCCGTTTACTTGTATTCACGAATGGGTGTTTGTTTGAAATATGGTTAAACATCCAGAATTTTTAATATAAATTCTTAGTAAAATTAAATATATATAAATGATCTTATAATTATTCTGGTTATATACCATGAGGATGACTCATTCTATGAGTTAAAATAAACACTTGGATTTGGCTTGGTGGTTTTGTGCACAATAAACTTGTTTTGTATTATTATTCCATATTATGAATGTGTGAAGATTCAAGAACATTAATAAAGATAAAATACATATATTATGACCTGGTTAAACCATTGAAAAGGATTCATGACCAGTATTGAAGATATTATTTCAAATTGAAAACTCATCTTCCTTGGGTGTGATAAATTTACACATCTCGGACGGTGTCTGCATTTATTGTATAAAAAGAGGAGAAAAAGATAGATTATGATAAAATATTCCATTAGCACAATGAAAATAAATTACATGTAAGGTACTGGAATTATCATGGAATTTGGATTAGGTGAGGTGATAAGGGAGAACAAAATAATGGAACTTTGTAAAATAAATTGAAAGAAAAGAGAAGGTTCGCCTCTTGAGCACTCCTCCTGGAGAATCTCTTTAAGGCCTTTGTTTTTTTAGCCTTTTGGTGAGACCATCAGGTCTTGGACATGGGGAGAGGGCATGGGAAGAGTATTTGGCAGAATGTAGGCAATTATTGATGCTTTAGTGGTGTGGGAGGAAGATGGGGTGAGGGGGGGTTTATATAGTGGAGGGGGGAGGAGTTTTCTTAATATTATAATCATTAATTTATTATTTTCTCTCAAGACAACAAATAGTGAGTATCCCATGACAAAGAATAGTAATATATTCATTTGAATTTAAACCAATTGAGATTAAATCAGTAGATCATCATCAATGACTCAATAAATTCCTTATTTAGCAATTATCGTAAATTATCGCATTTTACTATTCATCAAAAAAATTAGTATTTCAGAAAAATCCGAAAAATTCACCCTAAACATTTTTCAACGTGTAGAATCCAAAAATAAATTGAATTTTTCAAAAATAATTTTATAAATATGAATAATTAAATATTTAATTAAAATCATTATTTAATCAAAAAATATAAACACTTAAAATATTCATCTTTATTTTTAAGGTACCTAAATTCACTTATACACTCAAGGATATGGATACCATTCATAAAAATCATATTAATATTCATAAGGGAACATTACTATTCATAAGGGTAGGTTACTATTCACCAAATATTAAGTTAATTCTATCAGACTCCAAATATCATCTTGAACACAACCGTGTATGTTAGATTTTTAAAATTCAATTCGTAGAGTTGGAAGATTTAAGTTTAATGGCTAGGTTATGGATATCTCCTATAATTAACCATGTTTTATTCCATAGAGGCTTAGTGATTCATGAAATATAGGCTATAACTATAATGTATTTAAGAGAAACATACCATGAAGTGTTTGGGGTGCTACATTCACAACCCTCCTCTACCCTCTCAGGCTATCCTCTCGGCGACCTCTCCTCTCTGCAACCACTCCTCCACCCTTTGAGATATCCTATCAATGACCTCTCATCTCCATAACCATCCTCCACCCTCATGAGATATCCTATCATTGACCTCCCCTCTCCATAACCCTCCTCCATCCTCACGATCTCTCCTCATGACAACCCTCCTCCCCTGATACTGCCACCCAATACGGTCACCCCACCATGATCTCTCCTCTCTCTGACCCCTCTCCCTCGACACTTCCACCCAACAACCCCCACAAATTCTACTCCTAGGCGGTCTCCCCACCTCCTCATTTGGAATGCCGACCAATACATCCTCATGAAACCCTACCATGATTCCAACCAACTTCAGTTCACTGCAGATTTCTATTCCATCTCATCAACCTATCATCACGCATAGCAGCATCTGCATCGCCAAACCCTAGCACGTATTCTTCATCCATTCATATGTTCTTCCATATACATCACCATATATCCTTCAGTAAGTATATTTTTTACTTCATATTATGTTTTTTTATTTTTTTAGTTTCAATCTTAACACTTAAACCACACACAAATTCATTCTCTCACCTTCCAACATCATCTATTTTGGGGTGGAGAAATTTGATCTAGAAAATGAACATTTAGTCCAGATATAAATATTTTTGTCTACCAAGTACCTAATAATTCAAAGTATCCTTACGCTATTAAATGTTTTAAATTTCTAAAAAATATTATTCTTCTAATTGATTTTCTTCTCATAATTATTACATTGCATATATCACCATTTTGATCACCATTGATGATTTCATATATTTATTACCTTTTGTTTTAGATTGTGATATTTTAGTTTCCTGTTTAATTTCTAAACTAATTTAATAATTTGTAACTACTCAACATCATTTGACTCTATTTTTTTCTTATCATAAATCCCTTTTTAATTCATATCACACTCTTACTATGTTTTAATTATTAATATGGTTTCTAAGTTTTGATTAAGAATGACCAAGTTTGACCTTATTCCTAATTTTTTTGGTGAATTTTTGTTTGTATCATAATATACAAAATATGTATCAATTTTAAATAATAGATTCATTGATGTTTTTGTATATGTAATACCTTCTAATTTATATTTTCATCTTATGTTTTCCTATTTAATTTCTTAATTGAGTTTATCAGCTATAACTACTCAATAATAGTTTAATCTATATATTTTTTATCATGAATTACTATTTAATTCTTATCAAATCATTATTTCATTTTGATTGTTATTTTGATTTTTGAGTTTTGATTAATAATGCATGAGTTTTTTTCTTCCTAACATTGTTTCAATGGGACCATTTATAATTGTTTAATGGTTTTATATTATACCATGTATGCATGTACAAAATTAAGGTAAGATGTAATTTTATTATTATTATTATTATATTTTCTATTATTTAATTTATATTTTTTAGATTTTACTATTATATTTAAGGTTAAAATAAAGTTAATTTTGAGAGTATAAGTCCAACATCTAATATGGTAACAAGTGTGATATATGATTATTCTTATAATAATTTTAAATTATGAACTCAAACATTACTTGAATGTACTATTATATTACTCTCATAATAGATTGATATCTAAATTGTTTCATTATTTAGTATACTATAACAAGTCATATCTTTATATGTAAGAATCATTTTGTTGATCATTACAGCAGACACATTTTAAATTTACATGTTTTTTATTTTATTGATGACTATATGATATTTCTTGATTTTTTGTTCTCAGATAATCTATACATTGGTATAATTATGAATCCTTATATTTATTCTAATAAAATAAGGTAATAATGTTGATATTCCATTTAAACAATTTCATACATTATGTTTTAATGTTTTTATTATAATTAAACAATGTACTTTATTTATTAGAAACATAACTTTATTTGTTTTTCATATTTTTATTAAACTTTCCATTATAAAAATTAAATTTAAAAAAAGTGTTTTTCAAGTTACTCTATATTTATATCATAAATTGTTCATACTATTTTATATTGCATAAAAATTCTTTCATAACATGTATATTCTTATATGTGTGTGTGCGTAGAACATATATCCAATTTCTCTAAAAAAATAGTCAATACATATATTCATAGATAAAATAAATATCATGCATACCATATTTTGATTGACAATGATTTAGTGCTTTACTATAAATAAAAATGGTTTATATTATGTCTCATTTTATGGTTGGTTTTTTGTTTCATATTATACATTGTTAATCCTCTATTTGATATCATATAAAGAGAACTAGAAAGGTTAATTTTAACCATTGATGTCCATAAAGGTTTCCTCTCATGATGACGATCCTACCAATTTCTCTTACACATTCAAGTACTCAATGGGTTATTATCCATTTCCTGGTCTAGATTTTCTTTAAGTCCTCAATAAATCCTATTTAGTTTTATCATTTTTATTTGATTGATGGTTTAACTGTGTTCCTTTTCCTTGATCAATACATTGTTTTTATTTTCTTATTGAACATGAAATCCTTGTTTCACAGTTCTTGTCTTTAAGAATTCCTTATGTTATTAATTATTGGATCATGAGGCACCTGCCCAAGTGAAAATATGTAGTAGAAATTCTATTTATTTCATATTTAAACTATATGTGTGTCACTAGTATTCTCAATAAAATAACCCTTTTTAGTGGATTATTTTATACAAATGTCTATTATCAATGATACTTTTTAGAATTCGGTAATGGTTATGTATTATACATTGTATATATTAATTCTTTGTTTTTTTATTGATTGTTTATAGTTCAATGGTACATTTTAAATATATATATTATCATCATATTTGAATAACTAACAATCAAATTATTTTAGTTATTTTTTATGCTTCATGTTATGTTGGGGATATTGTACACCACTAAATTCTCCCGAACTAATACATTTCAAATTGTTAACATCGTAAGGTTTGAATGTTTCTCTTTGTTCACTATTTTAGGATTTTGATTTTAAAATTCTCAATTAGCTTTTTATTAATTCTGAACTTCCATATTATCATTACATATAATTATTCATGATCATCGATTGCAGGTCATCACCTCTATCATCTTCCTAACATATCCAACTGAAATCAACATCAACTAGGACTAAATATGTTATTCCTTTTTTATATATCATTATAGAATAAAGCCTTACATGAGATCATTATATGTTTATAGGTAAATACTTTCATAATATAGTTTTCAATTCTTATATTAATTTAATAGTCTTCAGTTCATTAACTTTCTATTTTTTACAGAGTTTAGTTTACTATAATATGTTCTATAATATTTATCAGACGTGGTGAACGACACATGAAGTATGGTCAGTAACCAATATTTATTGTATAATCATCCAAGATAATGGACATTTGTCTCACCAATGTACTGAACATATCTTAGTTGAGTTACATGTGACGTATTGATCTACTTAAATTAATGACATGTGTCTTGTCTATTGAAATTTTTAAATCTATTTTGGAGAATTGATAACATATGAGATGTTATATAATACATTAAAAAAATTTATTTCTATTTTTTTACTAAATTCCTTAAAAAATATATTCTAAAATAATTCAAATGATGTATATAGATATATCTTTGGGTGGACACTTTCATTTGAAGATATGAGTTTATTGATTGCGATCACTATTGAACCCTTTATATCTTGAGTAGAATGATGTTTTTCTATTGGATACCCTTTTCATACAATTATTTAATGGGGAATTATAAAATTTTAAATTCTATAAAATAATTTAGTGTTATACAACATGGAATAGAATTATGATAAATTTTGGCACAATGTTTTCTCTCAATGTTTGTGGATGTTTATATGAAAATAATATCCAAAAGAGTTGGAATCATTTCAAAATTATTTTCAATGATTTGAATAAAACCAATGATGAATATGTGAATGTGGTATATTATTGTAAATATCCACAAATTTATAAGCCATGATGTAGTAAGATCCATCATGTTTTGTTTTTTTGTTATCTATTGATTATGATACCACTCTGTGGTGTATGTATTGAATGACATTGGATATCATTTGAACAAAAATCCTTTATTAATGATCATGTTATTTAGTATTTGGATGTGCATATCAATTTGAATATTCGTTTTTCTTTGTTTGTTATGGAGTCATGTATCATTTATCATGTACAGTTGACACACTAATTATATATATATATATATATAAGAAGTCATTATATCACACTTCTTTTCCCATTATTTCCTTATAGGTGGTTTCTTATGATGAGTCTGGTTCTATCCACCACCGCTGAAGGAAGTGATTTCAACATCAGATTCAGGAAAGTTTTCTTCTATTTATATTTTTTTTCTAATTTTAATTAGGACTTTTGTGATTTTCAGGTTCCCTATATTTTTGTAGTGAGTTTTGGATCTCAGTGAGGTGGATTCAAGTCACTGTTTTTGAAGGTTAATTACATGAATATACATAGGTATGCATATACATATTTCCCCATTTATATATATTCACTCATGGAAGTATGAATATATATATTAGGGCTAGGTTTTCTTATATATAAATATTAAAAATGAATATGTGTGTAAGTGTAAAGTGGTATATGCAAGTATAAACATATATCTAAGGACCCCCTTGTGCATATTTGGCCATGAAAATATGTACATATGGGCTAGGTGTACTTATATATATGTGAAGTTTCATATGCATGAAATCATAAAAAAGGATGATTTGATTTTTCATCTTCAAAATCAGTGTGTCTTGAGGTTGAGGTTGGTTCCCTATGCCTAACACTTTAATTTCAATTCCATAATTTCTTTATTATTTTAAAAACTTATTTTCATTATTATATAATGTTTATATCCTATGAAAATTTGTTTTGGCTCTTTGAAATGGTATTTTCACCCATTTTACATGATTTCCCTAAGCCTTCCATGTGGACTAGTTTCCAACTCGGTATCCAAACATATTCATTGGTATCTGAACTAATTTCATTTCTATTAATAGAAGGTGCATCTTCTTCACTTTCATCAACAACAAGAGAGGGGATATTTTCATCCCAAACTATATAATTCAGTCTTATTAATGGAAGTTCGTCAACCCAAATCTCAAAAATGCTCAGTGTCTTCCCTTAAATTTTATACAAGAGCAATAATTGGATTATGCACATAAAAAAATACTTCTATTTAAACATCAACCTCTTTATTTATAACATCTTAAATAGACTCATTCATCATATCCTGATGAGACTTAACATCCATTCTTTCTCATTGTATATTCTCTAAACATCATCATATATAAATACAAGATCTTAAATCTCAGTATTCATAATAGGTTTCTCTTCATGAGAAAACTCTTTAACCTCATCAGATCTAACATCATCAATAGGTGAGGTAGGTATCTCTACCTCAGCTACTACAGGTAATGTAGTGA
Organism: Viscum album; assembly: GCA_963277665.1. NCBI lineage: Eukaryota > Viridiplantae > Streptophyta > Magnoliopsida > Santalales > Viscaceae > Viscum > Viscum album. The sequence continues at coordinate 1,820,114,275 of OY728129.1, forward strand.
CTAAATAATATTCTCTATGATGATTCCCCAGAGTATCTGTAGGGATTTCATCATTATTTTCTTCCTCCTATCCTTTATTTATAATAACCAATACCTTTTCCTAGGAAGAATTCATTTCTTAGTACTTAAGTAATTAGTTTTCTTTTAACTTCTTGAAGCACCATAATCGATTCTCTCTTATTTCTCTATACTCAGTTGAAGGTTTAATGTTCAAGTGATCATGGAATAGGGTTGAAATGGTTTAGAATTGAGTGAGAAATAGAATTAACTATGGTGTTTCCTCACTATCTTTCCTCTAATTTCATGAAATTAATTCTCTTTTTAGAATAAATAATGTCATCTTGAAATAATGAGATTCTTGATAGATGATCTCTCAATTTATAAAGATACAATGACCGTTAAAGCTTGACTAGTGAGGGTAATCTTTTAGTGTCTCAATGGGAATGATATCTAAGGGTTAGCCTATGTTGATTAGTGAGTGATATGTTATATTATTATTATTAATTTATTCCATGATAGGATGACATGTACTAGATATATGTCAGTTGGGATATAGGCATGTTGGATATTCCATAAACTAGTAGAGTACTATGATTGGGTTATATATGCCATGTGTTATTTTGATTATTGTCTTGATCATGTTTTTTATACAACATTATTTTGAGATGATGCAGATCTTCTGATTATTATTCACATACTTGAAACCCAATGGAAAACTAAGGGGACACAATATATTTCCTTTGGGGGATTTTCCATGATCTATCACCTATATATTTCTCCATAAAAGAGGATTGGATAGACCAATATTATGTTGGGTCTCATTGTTAGTTTATAACTTAGATAAAATGGTTGTGTAACCAATACTCCATTCTATTCCATAAATTATATATACTTTTTTGTTATAATGAATCCTTTGTACTAAAAGGATTCAATAAAAAAAATATTGTAATTATAAATCCTCTTCAGTATATGGATTATATAAACTGGTTCTATTAATAATACTCATTTCTAGTTTATTTATTAGATAGATTGATAGTGTCATAAGGACTCCATACTATTATATAAATATGATAAAATGGTTTTTTTAACCATTATCCCATTTTATTCTATGGTATATTCTTGATTAAACTGGTATACTTAAATACTGATGATCGAACATGGTAGGGTTGTGATTCAAGGTAGTCAGGTTAGTATATGATAACATGAAATTAATTCATTAATTTTTATGTTACAGTATTATTTGTTTTCTCATTAATACAATAGTATAATATGGTTTATATTAGGGGAATATTTTTTGTATCCTACTATGATTTACTCTCGCATGTTTCATGTGTACCATAATCGATATGTGGACCATATATTGTAATTAAAAGTTCAGCTAATTAGAGGAGTACCAAGAATTCAAGGGCTTAAAACTATGCTATATATAATGAGACCCCACTAACTCAACCATGGGTAATGAATAATGTATAATGGTGCAGCATTCAAAACCACACCAAAAAAAATTAATTTCATGGAAAACATGGGAACAATAAATTTTTATAAGGAAAAGCTTTCTCTATAAAAGAACATTATGAAACCCTTCTTGATTGTGCCATGATAAATCATGGTGTATTGTTATAGGACATTATAAAATCAAAAAAAGTGTAGAAAAATATAATGGAACCAAAATTTCATAGGGTCACTCTATGCTACAAGCCTTCCCACAAGCTTTAAAATAGAATAATTCCTTATTAAAGTTACCCTGTGATGGATCATCCCTTAATGAATCACTTTAGAGAAAATAATTTTAAGAAATTAATCGATCTATAAACCAAATAAATTTATATCATAACTAATGGATTCACATCATAACATTTAAAATGCCTTTAAATACCTAACATAAACCCAGGTTTTCATCACGATCTCCATCGCCTCTCCCTATCATGGTTCCACCTCCAAGCCACCAAATCCTCACATAAATACACCAATAAGACCTTGAATAAACCAGGTTACCCCTATAAACTATACTTGAATTGATTAATATCCTTATTTGTATCTCTTCATAGACATCTATTTCCTCATATCCCAACCAACACCCCAAAATACCCAATTCCTCTCAAACCATTACCTCTATTATCAAGCACAATAAAATCTGATAACCCTTTCCCAAACCCTTATCTAATCTCTCACTCATTACCCTCTCCATGGATCATAGAAAACAAGTCAACTAGCCTTTCAAAGGAAAATTACCACCACCTCTAACAAATCAATAAGAAACTAGTTAAACACACAAATTAGTGTAAGACCAAGCCTAACCAACCACCACCTAATCCATCCTATAGAACATCCTCTATCCCCTTGTCTTCTCAAAACCTTATTCATATGGAGCATTAAACCCCTTAATCATCCTTGAGTGAGTTTTTACACTAATTCCACCTCTTAATTTTCTTATGCTTTAGAAACCCCATTCATTGAGATAGGCTTAGGAAGCCATAGATGTAAAGGTTGAAAATGAATAAAACCTTGGATATATGGGTTATGTAGTAAATTGGAATGGGAAACAATATCATGGAGGCACTATATTGTGAAGTTTAAAAATGAACCTCACCCAAAAAAAATGTTTTTTTAGTTTTAAGTGATATAATATAATGATAGTTTGCAATTTAGTGATGTTGTTTTCCACTTCCCCTTGTGGTTAGTCCAAGACATTGTGAATTTTCAAGTGCAGTCAGTATCCTCAATGTGTCGTCTCTTATACCTATGTTGTCAATAAATTATTATAGTTGACATGAATATATACTTGAAACACTTTAGGAATGATGGGTATAATATTAGTTGCGGGATGTTGTGTGGGTTAGATAAAATTTCTTATGTGTTCAGTTGTTTAAAATCCATGTGGTATTGGTGTTGGTGGTATGTTTGGTTAGAGGCCCATTCAACACATCACTATTCCTCTATAGTTGTCAACTTTTTTTCTTAGTATCTATTTATCCTTGAATTTAGATGTTGGTATATGATTTATTTTAGACAGAAACTTTCATGAGTTAGTTTAATTCATGTGGTTATTAGTTTATGTGATTCGGGTATAGACTGGGCACTAAGGTGTATGAGTATGTAGTGGGTTTGGGTGTAGTGGGGTGCAGTGCGGTGTTGTAGGGGTATTTAGTGGGGTGGGGTTTTGTAAGGGTGTAGTGTAGTGTAATGGGGTGCAGTAGGGGTGTAGTGCAGAGTATTGTTTTTATGGAAATTGGAGGGTGTATCCATGTTTTACAACTGTGGTAGTATAATCTTGTGTTTTTTCTGTAAAATGAAGGATATAGCCACAATTGTAAACCAGGGCAGTATACCTACTGGCACAGTTTAAACCATGGATATTGGCCTAGTACCATGGTTACAAATCATGGTTAAAAATATAAGAGGCAGTATCTAATGTCACATTTTATAACCATGGAAATAGACCTATTTCCACAATTCAAAATCATGGTTATAGACTTTTCCCTATAGACACTCCATTTCCATCCATGACTAATGAAACTATGGATATTACCTATATCAATGGTTTTGGGTTCTATATCCATGGTTGTAAACTATGGATAGAATTAATTTTTTACTAGCAATACCCTATATTCGTCTCCCCTTCCATCAAATGGGAAATGAAACTGTCATTCATGTGTACGGTGGACTACTGCCTCATGAACCAATGTAATTTTTTTCCATAACTTCCACTCACTGATGGTTATAATGATAGATTTAATGTTTCTATATGATATTCATTACATATTTATCATTCTAAAAATATAATATATCATCTAGTTTCATACCTTTCCATCCATTGAAAAATGATAATATCATTTGTACGTACGTGTGGACTACCACCTCCACAAAGTGATGTGATTCGTTTTCCATCTCTGCGTCACATGGATGATATATATAAGTTTATTTGAATAAATAATATGGTATTTAGAAAATAATTATCATTATTTAATGATAAAATAATACTTACCTTATTTATATCAAGATCATTGAAAATGAAAATGTTACTCATGCATACGCACGGCTTACCATCTCCATGATTATAATGTAATTCATTTTTCATAACCATATTTCTTGGTTGGTTTTAAAATTATAATTTGTGTATAAAAATGATAATTATTTTATTATTATTATTATTATTATATAGATGATTTAATAATTACCTATTTTACCATAACAAACCTATCGAATTAATTTTGGATATATGAATTTAATAAATAATGAGAAGCTTAGCTTTTGACTGGACTTGATGGTCATTTTGGATATATGAACTAAATATCATCAAAACATCTGAATTGAGATTACTTTATTTAGTAATTAAATATAACATGGTAATAAATAAAAAATAAAATTGAAAAAAGTTATTATTAAATTAAATAATTAACGTAATTTTATTATTCTAAAAGATAAAGAATCTACGTAATGAGTCGGACCTGAGATAAGGGGCTTCTTAACTCAGTTTTCATTCATTGGGTTATACTTATACTTAATTGACTATGCTATTCAATGATTATATGTGAAATAAACTCTGATTATATTATGTTTTATTTTTACTTTTTGTGGATTTACATTTTTCACACATAATAACTTCATTGATTAATTTTCACATCAATGATATGACCTTTGTAAGAGTTTATTTCATAATATCGTCATTATTTGAGATTGTTTATGTTTAAGTATTCACTGAGAGAATTATTTAATATTTATATCTTAAACTCAATCTATTTTATTCTTCTATGGTTATTTTTATAAATTAAAACTTTTCCTTTCATTTTCAACTCTTTAATTACTCAAGATATCAAAATAATTCTTTTAAAGAAAATCAAATTTGTTTTTCTACTCGATTGGGAATCATTTTCTTCCATGTCCATATTTTCCTTTAAATGTTTTAAATATTGTTTTTACTATTCTTAAATGATTTATTAAATATATTTTTACCCATGTTTTACTTTTTACAAAATTTTTTAAAATAAATCTTCTTGTTGTTTTCCAAATGAGGTACTTTTTGACTTTTTACCAAAAAAGTGAAAGGAATCTTTGTTTTAACATACTCAGCATGAACGGAATTTATTTCCATTATGACCACTCAATAAATTGAAGTTTTCATTACCAATTTCCATGATTTTTTTTCAAAGAATTTTTTTTCCTAATATTTTGGATGTTTTTAGTTTTTAAAAGTGATTTTCAAGCTGAAAAGGATATTTTATTCAATAATGTTTTTAATGACTTTTTTATGGAATTTATATTCATCGATGGAAACAACCCTTTATTTTTTTTATAATCTACTAGGAGAATGTTTTAATGATACCATCCTTATTATTTATCTAGATTGTTTATGATCAGTTTGACTGGGAAAATTATTAACATTATGTGTGTTAGATTTTCAATATGAATGTTTATGTTGATTATGTTTCACCCTTTTTCTTATGATGAATGCATCGTACTTTGTAAGTAATGGTCAAGGCCATACATAGCCCCTTGATGAATCAGTATGTCTCATGAGACAAAATATTTTGGGTATTTGGACGAGGCACTACCCATTTATGTAATATTTTTTGGCATGAGGTCTTGATGGTATGTTTATGATGTCTTAACATGAGGCTTCGATGGTATGTTTAAGATGTTAGGAATTATGTATCCCATAATTATGAAATTATTTTTTAATTATCATTCAATTATTTTGAATAATATTCATAGAAAAGTTTTATGTTCATGTGATTATTTATATGTCATAATTTGATCTTCATTTACTCCTGTCATATTATTATTTAAGGTCAAGTTATTGATTAAATGGAATGTTTTTTCTATTATTTAGCTTACCATATTGACTATGTATTATTTACTCATGATATATTTCATTTTATATACCCTTAATGATCATTTTATCTCTCCCTTATTTTGTTTCCTTTCCCCGAGATACGAAGAATAAATGTTTGAATGAGTTCAAGGATGTGTACTATTTAATTTCACTATGTTTTTTATCTTATATTTTCAAATGTAATGTGAGATTATACTATGTAACTAGTTTAACAAGGTTTCTAATCTATTAAATCCTCTGAGATTCAATTACTTTTATCTAGTGATAATATAATAAATTAACCATTGGATCTAGGATACCAGGTTCGTGGTCTTTATAGTTGGTATCAGAGAAAGTTTAGTAGAAATCGTGGAAACTAGATTTATAAAATCATAGATTAGGTAATATAACCCTATGAATGTATTTGAGGATAATTCTATGTTTAGTATAACATTATAAATTTTCAGTAAGTTAGAGATTATGTGGTTTACCTAGAAATACATCCTTTTCTAGATTCTATAAGTGGTCGTGGTTTGGGAACAGATGTATCTAGGTGTAATAACCTTGAAAAGAGTTGGTTGAGTATATCTCCGTCATCATTCTGGTGCAAGTTGAGTGTTCCCTTATAATGCACCTGGTTTGACACTCCTGGAGGATATACTTGGGTTAACTCATATTTTTCTTATAGACCATTATGATGAATGAGAGAATATAACCTATGGAAACCTATGATATTTCATAGTGATATAGGATAAACCTAAAGTGTCTTGGGTTGATAATCTAAGGTTGATCATAAGTTTTAAGACATAGATACCCCTTTTGAGGTTTTACATGATGGGATTTTAAGATGATTAAGGATATTTTTCGAGACTTTTAATGAATAGATCCCTTCAGTTTAGGATATGATTTACTATAAAGTTTATTTGAGTAAGAATGATTTTATATTTTTTGGATATAAGATTAAATCAATTGATAGCCTTAAGTGTTAAAATAATCATTGATGTTAAGGTAATAACATTCAATTAATATTATTTAATTTTATGCTAAAAATAAGCTATATAGAAAATCATAGTGGTTAAAAATTGATTTAATGATTGATTTTATTTTGAGTATGTTCATAATATTTTTGGAAACATTATACGAATTATATTAATATAGTTTTAGAAAAATGATAACATGTATGTTGGGTGATATCTCATCACATCCAGTAAGGTCGTGGGGCTTAAACCCACAACAGAAGGGCGATAAGGGTACAACGCCTACCACTGGACTATACGATGTCCTATTTAGTATGAAATTACTTTTTATTAAACAATTTTAAGAATGAATATTATGTTTATTTTGGTAGGAATATTATAGGATCAAATCTTTTTGGAATTTATGATATTGAGGTGATTATTGATATTTTGGGAGATGTTTCATTAGGTTAAGGTATACATAACTTTTAGGTCTAACATTTTATTTAACATGAAATATTATTTTGGAAGAACATAATTAAATTTTTGAATGTTGATGTTATTTAAGATTTAGGGTTATTTATTTATAGAATTATTTAAGTTGAAATTTATATTTATAGATTCATATAAAGGTGTGTTCATTTTTGGGGATTATCTTACCAAGTTCTAAAAAATTGTTTTGTTTAATGTCTAAAGATGGAAGGAATATCTTGATATAAATTTTTGGAATCATTTGATCCATTATAAATTTATTTAATTTCTTCATTAAAGAAAAAATCATCTTGAATACTCATCATTTGGAGAAAAAGATGATATTTTAGTGGAAATTGATAAAAGGGTGAAATTTTACTTGTCAAGTAAGTATATTTCTTTATGTTATTAATCTAGATAGTAAATAAATTCTTAAACTCTAGGAAAAAGATCTTGAAAAAAAAACCTATTATATTCATTCCTGATGAATTGATGGCCTTTTTCACACCTTATTAATCTATGGTTTTGTGGTCATTAACTTTCTCACGATCATTCACTTTCTTGTGACCAATGTTCTTTATCAATCTCCATCATTATTTAGTAGGGGTTTCCATGGGTTGGGTTGATGGGTTTTTTGGACCTGAACCGATCGAAAGAGGTCGGGTCAGGTTGGTTCGGTTCAGGCATGTTTTCTAGCTCGGACCCGACCCAACCCAACCCGTACTGAATCAGGTTGGGTTGGGTTGGTTTGATGGGTTTATGGGAAAACAATCGACTGTTTCTGGATATCCTACATTACATCTCTGCTTCGACCCGGTGCAACTTCTATCCCCTCCACCCAATAAGGAGCTTCCTCCCTAAACCTCGAAGTCATGCAATCAATATTCTTAAAAATGGAGGCAGTGGAGCATCCATCATCGGTGGCAGGCGGGAGCCAATGAAGGAAAAAATGATCGTGGTGGTTCTATAAGAATCCTATCCAATATTCTTCACCTATAAGTAGCAATCACACTTCCATACCCCCATTTTCAAAAACACACCAAGAAAAACCAGTAGAATGATGCAAAAAATTAAAAATTCTAACAGTTCTATGTTCGCTTACATGCCCGAACGAAATCAATCGCTACGCTCGAAAAATTCATGCGCTTCTAAGTTCAGTTCCATGCTCGAAAAATTCCAGTGCTTCTCCTAAAAAATTGAAATAATTTTTTTTATAATGTTGTGAAAATAAAAAATTGATCCCCACTATGGAAAAATTCCAGCGCTTCTAGGTTTAGTTCCATGCTCGATCGAAATAAATTGCTTCCTGATCCTCTATTTTTGGATTCCTTGGATGAAACCCCAACACTCATCATGGATCTGGAGAAAAAAGAGCTCCCCTCCCTGGTGGATCCGGTGTCGTAGTCGTAGCCAAGACGGAGGAGGAAGGCGGTAGTGAGGCGATGGCCTTAGGGTTAGTGTGGTGGAGTAGTGGCCCTCGGACGAGGTGGAAGAGGCGATGAACAGTAGGGAAGGCTATGCATAAACAATAGTAGAGGCGGGGGTGATGTGCGGTAGTGACAACATCGGCCGAGCAGGATGGATGGTTGGCATGGGTGTTGTAGGTAGGAAAGGAGTAAGATGATGGAAAGGGCCTCGGGTTGGGAGGGAGGGAGTAAATAGATTGAAGTCTGCCGAGAAGGGGTCGCGCGAGAGGAATATCGGCTCAGCGAGTCGACACAATGCAGGTGGCTATCAGGTTGGTTGGGTTGGGTTGGGTTATTTTTTTCCCAACCCGTGACCCGACCCACCCGACCAAATTATGACTCAACCCGACCCAACCTGTAGAATAGTTTTTTTAACCCGACCCCACCCGGTCGGGTCGGGTGGGGTCGGTCGGGTTGGGTCGGGTCTGGACACCCCTATTATTTAGAAATGTATTTATCCCCCATTTACAAATATTTACTTCCCACTAATATCCTTCTATTTTAAAATTAATTTATTTGTTATTCCATATGACCTTTGTATTTCCCTTTCCCCCTTTTAAGATGAAGTTTTATAAACACTTTTTGCGATGATGGTTTTCAACAAAAGTACTTTTAAATGTCAAAGACTTGAGTACTAAGATCAAGTTCTAATTGTGAGGACATAATTTATTAAAGGGGGGATAATTTAACACCTTGATATTTTAAAATAACATTATATTCAATAGTATATACAACACGCAACACCAAGCCTAAACGAACCACAAATATTATTATTTAAATATTACAGTTATAACCTAGTTGTTGAATTGGAAAGTTTGAATAGGTTTAATCGTATTATGAAAAATTTATAAAGTTACTACTCAATAAAAAAGTGTTGATTAATTATTAGTAAATAAGTACTCAATTTTTATCAAAGCAATCTTATTCTTTAAAAATACATTCTATTCAAAAATATTTTTTATTACTTTTTGTGAGTGAATATTATAATTAATTTATGGAAAATTTATAAATTTTATTTAATAAAAATAATATCATTTTTTAAATTGGAATATAAAAATTAGCATATGCTGTATGTTTGAGATTTTTCTAAAAATATTGATTTTCCAGTGAATAGTGAAAATACTGATTTTCACTGAAACTGTATTTTTGTTTCAAGAATTTAAAAAGTTCCATTTTTTAAAATGGTTTAAAAATAAAATTAGTTATATTATATTATAAATTATCCAGTTAAGTTTATTGGAATAAATTTTATTATTTAATTTAGTATAAAAAATTAAACTTAAAAACGCATTTTTTTGAAAAAACCATTTTTTGTTGCATTTTTCATTTTAATATTAAATTAATTTATGATGCTTATATAAATTGAATATTAAAAAATGGATTCCATATTTTTAATTATGATGTAAAAATTTTATGAATATATCTCTTTTATTTCTTGTCATTATGAATAGTAACCATACTAAATAATTATCACCACAGTAATGAAAAATCAGGTAATTAAGGTAAATTAAAATGATAAGGCCTAAAAATGACCCTAACACTTTTGTTTATCCTATTGGATGAGTTTATTTTGAACATGTAAATCTAGTTTTTTAAAATATGGAAACTCAATGTTGTATTTCTTTGATTTTAACCATTATAATATTTAAGTAAAAGATAAAGTCAAAAATGTCACTTCTTGATTTTAATATCTATAATATTTTTTGATAGGGATAAAAACAAATTATGTTCAGTTATAAATGGTATTTTAAAGATAAATTATTTTTTTATCATGATAATTTATTTTTTGTTTTTAGTTGTGAAATTATTACCTTAAATGCTTAAGCAATGCTGTTAAAGTATTCCACGAATTTTGAAGATAAAAATGATATATTAGAGATTTTTGAAAGGTTTAAATTTTATTTTCATTGCTTTCATGTTGTTTTCAATGGAAAATTATGTGAAAAGTGTCAAAATGAAATAAATGATATTTTGTATTAAATATATTTTATAAAATTATTTAAAATTATGAATAACTTGAAAGAGGAATATTAAGATGATTAATGTTCAAAATTCCATCCCTTGTACATTTATTATCCAATTTTCCCCTTATAAGTAATTTTATAATCCTTTAATATTAAAAAAGACATGACTGAAGTTAAAGTTAAAATTAGTTAACTGAGGGGTTAAACCAAAAGATAACATTTAAAATGATATTTAAACCTATATAAATTTTATTTTGAGATTACATTAAGACCCTGTAATACCTGTATTCTAATAAATTTCATTTTGGAACCATTTTACATGAGTTAGACACATATTATATTATATTATTTCATTTATTTTCAAAAATGACATTAATGATATTTTATAATAAATAATATTTTATTAAATGATTTAAAATTCATAAAAAATCCTATATTAGGATAAGTGAATGTGATTTGGTTTTGAATACCAACCATGGTCATTTTATGGGTCATTTTTTCTTTAATATTAACTTTATTTACCCCTAAAGACTAGAAAACTATGTTATAATGGTAATTGTCACAAGGGTTAATGGGGGTTAAAACAGAAATATAATGGTGAAAAAATCACCTAAACTTGTAAAAAAATTATTTTATGGGAGGATTTTGTATTATACTAATATTATCTTATAATTTGATCAATTGTTATCCATTTTTACATAAAAATTAATTTATATTAATTAATACTTTAAGAAATCCCAAGAATGTTATTCCCTCGCTTATAAAAGGGTACCCCCTCTCCTCTTCTATACACACTTCAATATATATTTGGTTCAACAAATACCTACCCAAATCCCTTCCTAAAATTCCTTCCCACATTCTATAGGTTTTATTTTGGGCATTATAGCAACCTTATAGGGATTAAGGTGTAAAGCAAAGTATGTTTTCTAAAGAAGAGGTATAGCTTTTAACAAAATATTTTAGTTTTATTTATCATTTTACCTCCTTAAAATATTCATAAAACATGATAAAATAATAACACTAATATCTTACATATACTTTGATGTTTTCATGTTAATATCATACCTCATATCCATCTTCTCTTCCATCAAATGGGAAACGAAACCATTGTTTTTGTGTACATGGGGCTACCATCTCACAAACTGATTAAAATCATTTTATATCATTTCCTCTTATATATAATTATAATTATAGATTTAATTTTTATATATGATATTAGTGATATATTCATCATTCATAAAATATAATATATCATTTACTTTCTTTCATTTCTATCCATTGAAAAATGACAACATCATTCGTGCGTACGTGTGGACTACCACCTCCACAAAGTGATGTGATTTATTTTCCACCACCACATCACATAGATGATATATATAATTTTATTTAAAGAAATAATATGGTATTTATGATATAATTATAATTTTAAAAAGATAAAATAACACTTACCTTCTTTCCATCATGATCATTGAAAAATGGAAACGTTACTCATGCATGTGTACGGCTTTTCATCTCCATGATTGTAACGTAGTTAATTTTTCATAATCATATTTCATGGTTGTTTTTAAAAGTATAATTTATTTATAAAAATGATTATTATTGTATGATTATTATTTTGGATATGATGGATCAATGACCTCTTTTACCATAGTCAACTTACCAAATTCATTTTGGGAATATGAACTTAATATCATCAAAACGTCTGACATGAACTTAATTGATTAAGTAATTAAATATAACATGGTAATAAATAAATTAAAATGAGTAATAAACATGAAATAGTTATTAATAAAGTTGGTTATTAACATAATTTTATTATTTATGAAGATAAATAATGTATGTGATGATTCGAATCTGAGGTAAGGGGTTTCTTAACTCAATTTACATTTATCGAGTTATACATAAACTTCATTGACTATGTTATTTCAGGATTATGTGTAAAATAAAATCTAATTATATTTTTTTTTAGTTCCAAATTTGTTGTGTATATTTTCATTTATCACAAATAATAACATTATTGATTAATTCTCACTTCAATGATATGACCTTTGTAAGGTTTTATTTCACAATCTCATCATTATTTGGAATTTTTTATGTTTATTTCTCCACTTGGGGAATTATTTGATATTTATATATTATACCCAATCTATTTTATTATCCTATATTTTTTCTATTAATTATAAGTTTTCATTTTATTTTCTCGCTTTAAGTACTTAAGATACTGTAATACTTTTTTTAAGGAAAACTGACTTTTTTTTTCTACTCAGTCATGAATATTTTTATTCCATGTCCATATTTTCCATAAAACGTTTTAAATAATGTTTTTACTATTCTAAAATGATTTATTAAATACATTTTTATACATTTTTGACTTTTTAAAAAAAAATTAAAATGAATATTCTTGTTGTTTTCCGAACGAGGTTCTTTTTGACTTTTTAACAAAAATGTGAAATTAATCTTTGTTTTAAGATACTCGGTATGAATGGAATTTCCCACCATTATGACCTCTGAATGAATTTAATATTACTTTATAATTTTCCATGATTATTTTTAAATAAAATTTATTTCCTAATATTCTAGAAATTTTTAGTTTTTAAAAGTAATTTCCAAAGTTAAAAGGGTATTTTTCTCAAGAATGGTTTTAATGTTTTTTATGGAATTTCTATTCATTAATTAAAAACCCCTTTATTTTATTTATAAACCAATAGGGATATGTTGTAATGATATCATCCATATTCTTTCTATGGATGGTTTATGATTAGTTTAACTAGAAAAATTATTAACATTTCATATTCTAGTTTTTTAATACAAATGTTAATATTGATTATGTTTAATCTCTTTCATATGATGAATGCATCAAAATTAATAAGTGATATGAAGGGCCCTCTATAGTCCTACAATGCATCGGTAGGTCTCATAAGACAAACTAGCTTGGGTATTTTTTTAAGGCCTTACCCATTTATGTAAGATGTCTTGGCATGAAGTCCTGATGATATGTTTATGATGTCTTGGAACGAGGGTTTGACAATATGTTTAAGATGTATGAAATTATGCATTCCATGTAATTATTTTTAATAATATACATGGATAAGTTTTAAATTCATATGATTATTTATATGGAATAATTTTATCTTTATTTACTCATATCATGTTGTTCTTCATTCTCAAGTTATTGATTAAATGGTATGTGTTTTCTATTATTTACCTTGTCATATTGATTATGCTTTATTAATAATGATAGATTCTATTGTACATAACCCTTACTAATCATGTAAGATCACCCTTATTTTGTTTCCTTTCCCCAAGATATGAAGAAGGGATATTTGATTAGGTTGAATGATGCAAAATATTTACTTTCACTATGTTTTGTATTTTATGTTTTCAAATGTAATGTGTGATTCAAGTATATATCTATTTTACCAAGACTACTAAACTATTTGGTCATTTAGGATTTAAGTCCTTGTATCTAGTACCAATTTAATAAAGTAACCATTGGATCTAGGATATCAGGGTTTTGGTCTTTATAAGAATGATGGTGAAGTTTTGAGATGATCAAGTTTGAAGGAAGTTGAATCTTGTTCATTGCTATTTTATGTATAGCATGGAATTATTTATTCAATGTTCTTGTTTTCGAAACTTAGTTTTCTCACATTGGATTATAATTATTTAATAGTGATCTATTTCTAAGTATTTAGAGTTTTTAGTGATTTATGTTCCTTGGTTGGCAAAAAAATCCAAAGGGGGGATTATTGAGACTAAGAGGTGTTGATATGTTTTTGTGAGAAGTTAGTGAAAGAGGTTAGAGTGGATGTGACTCTTTATATTGGATTTGTTTTCAATACATAAATCTTATTCAAAATCATATTTCTTATGATGTAATGTTGTTTTATATATCGAACCTCACTTAACATACATTAACATTACATCATTTTTTGCAGAATATTTAATACATTATACAAAAAGATGCCCAAAGACCATATTAGTTTAGTGCCTCTGGAAACATGGGAATATAAACACTAGTACATAAGTGAGATACATTATCTCAAAATAGGTTCTCCATGACTAAACCCTTGTTATACACATCATACATAATACATATCTTTATAACTTGGGGAAAGGAAACATAAGAAAGGGTGATCTCAGATGCTCGGTAAGGGTAAACAAGGGAGATATGTAAGCATAATCATGAACATAAGGGTATGAGAACATGATCATAAAATTAGAATATCATACCCTACATATCAAAATCATATAAATGATTCATGGCATAAATATTGGCAGTTCATAATACATGAATCAGGAGGGAATCAAGAGCATGAGCCATGAAAGCATAACATAAGAATATGACTTGGAATTGTGGTAGGCACATAAACATGTAATTCCATTCCCTATAAGTCAAGGGACATTTCCAAAACATATCATGTCACTTAGTGGGGACTAAACCTACTGGGCAGGACACACCACCATCCCTATTCGCAACCCTTTCCTTATAGTAGATCGGGTTTACCCTTCTTCCCATAGTAGATCAGGTTTCCCCTTCTTCCCATAGTGGATCAAGTTTCCCCTTCCTACCATAGTGGATCAATCCCATTGACTTGTTTCCCATCATTATCTCAGTATATATAAAACATTACCCAATTAATTAGATGGAGATATAGGTCTCACCCAGCATATAATGAAATCATACATATATATTCCACAAGATAATAAAACATTTATCATATCATTGCCCATAAAAATAGATGGGTTTCATAAACATCATATCATAACCCAGGAAATGAATGATGAGTATAATAAACACATCATAATATCATAACCTATGAAGAATATATAGGTTTCATAATCATTTCATCAAATATTAACCTATAAAAAGAAGCGGGTTTCAAAAGCATATAACCCATGGAAGAGAAATGGGTCTCATAAACAACATGTCATCAAAAGCATAAATAATTCAGAGAAGGAATAATAATGGTATCTATGGATCATTCCCCAATAAGGTATAGGTAACATCAATATATTTCATCTTATATGTAAAATAATTTTGAAAGATCAATTAAAACATTTCTTAATGAAAATATCATTTCTTCTTTGAAAAATGCTTTTTAAAACATAAAATATTTTGAAAAACGTTTTCTTTGAAAATAGGTTTGAAAACTTATAAAGAAATATTTTAAAACATTTTAATCCTTTTCTTTCCAAATAATTTTAAAATATCAGTTAAAAACATTTTTGAAAACATTTTTAGAAAATATGGTTTTTAAATAAAATAGATTTTCGTCCGAATAGAGAAATAAGGTCGAGTTTTCTTAAAAACATTTTTTGAATCATATTAAGTAACAAATAGTTAGAAAATGGTACCATTTCATGAGGATATCATGAATAAACAAGGGAGAATAACATTCATAATATTTCTTGAGAGATGGATCATAATATTTCATCAATGGAAGCGTAATTGTAAACAATCCTGATAAACGGTGAGATTGTAGCCATAGAATCTTACCACTTTGGTAACCTTTAATCATAATCCCCAAAAGATAATAACATTACATTATACTTAAAATATCTTGAAATGATGATATTAATGATGAAACATTTCAAAGGGAATTATATACACCTTGTAAAATAATATAGATGCATAACAAAACATGTGTCTCAAAGAAGGCAAATTGAGACAAAATTACCTTGTTGATTTGGTAACTTTTGAACTGTAAAACCCCGTGAAATAGATATAATCAAATGGGTATGTAAATACCTATAAATTTAAGGATAAGTATCATATAGTAAATTCATGGGAATTATATGAACCACACAAAATAAATGAGTGGTGAATAAGGCATAAGTCTCATATAAATAAAAGTCAAACTAGAAATCTCCTTACCTAATGTCTTGAATATCTTCGTACTCATTCAAACCTCCTATATAATAAATATAATTTTATTATAAATATATTAAAAAATCATATTCAATTATATCATAACATATATCATTTACTTATGACCTTTTATTACCTGTTAATTAACAATTTCGTGTAAAAGTTATGTTTCGGGTAATAACCACTTTGTCTTTCACATGTGTTTTGATTTGTAATATTTTTTGTCATCGTACTTATATCATGATTTCATAATCACCAGAATGATAAAAATGATATAAATATCATATATATTCATTATATATATATATATTTATTTATTTATAATAATCTATAAAGGATTGATATAGAAGAAATACACCGTTCATGGAGACAGTAGGTTATACGTACGCATGAACGTTGTTTCCATTTTCTTATCATATTGAACGAAATTAAGTAAATGAAATATATTTATATATATAAATAATATCATTCCAGTGAAATTATTATTTCATATATATCATATATGTTCACTAAACCCATCTTTCATGTAAAGTGTGAACAAATCACATCACTTTGAAGAGGTAGTAGTCCACACATCCACAAACGAAGTTATCATATTTACAGAAAATGTAAATCATGAAATTATGTGTTATATAATAGTTTAAGAATCATAAATACATCATAATAATAATATAAATCATATAAAATAGAAACTCTATCATTATTACAAACCTTTAAAGGTGGATATGGAAGAACGAATGATATCAGTTCGTGAGGTGGTAGTTTTATGTACACCCAAATGATGATTGAATATACCATTTGATAAAAGTGTGTGTGAGTGTAGGTCACACCCTTATCATAAAAACATCGCAGTTTATTGAGGATAAAAAGGTTATTATATAAGCATAGAATAATAATATTTTAGGGGGTGGATAAAGAGATAAGACAAAAGTGCTTATTGAAGGGTGTTACCTCTTCTTTGGGTAACTCCCTTTGGTTTTCCTCAAAGGGATTCCTTGGTTAATTTTCTACCCAAAGGAAGGATTCTAGGATGAAGGGATGGAATTTAGGAGGAGATTTTTGTATGGTTTGGTCGATCTAAAGGGCTTGAGAGGTGTGAATATGTGATAGGGGTGAGTTCCCTTTTATAGTGGATGTGGAGTGGCATTTATGTAAATATAAAAAGGTAAACACTATTGAGAGGTATCCCTTACATCATGTGCCTCCAATAATGATCCATATTCAAGTACATGGGAGTATATGGTGAATATATGGTCATAAAATGGATTTTGTACATGTTTCTAGATTATTTGGACCCTTAAATTAAAGTTTAGACACTAAGTAATTTTGTTTTTACCCTAATCGTTGTAATTAATTTTAATTACTTTCACTGATATTTTTGGTAAAAAAATAATGTGAAAATATTATAAATTATAAATTATACCGATTCCAATTATGAAATCCATTTTTAAAAATTATAATCATATAATTGTCATAAATTAATTTAAAATCAATCCTGCAGACGGGACGAGAGGACGAGTTTTTAAAGTGAAAAAGTCCAAAAGTTTGAAATGTTTTTTATATCTAATTTCAATGTGAAATTGGTTTCAGTGAACTAAATTATATTAATTTATGTATAATTTATATAATTACACATTAAAAAAATTAAAATATAATTTAAATATATAAATAAATTAGATGAAAAAGTAGTTTTGAATTAAAATTCAGTATTTTTCACTATTCATTCAAAAATGAAATTTTTCAAAAAAATCACAAAAATTAACCATAAGATCATTTTGACATTATAAATTCAAAAATTAATTTATTTTATCAAATTAAATTTTTAAAATTGTTTAAAATTAATTTTATTATTGTTCACACAAGGACATAAAAAGCAGTTCTTCTAAGAAAATAGTATTTTCAAACATATAAAGACTTTACAAAAAATTATGTGTTTTATTTATATAAAACCATTATAAATAATATTTTAAAAGTATTTATTATTATTTTTATTAGTAATTTTAAGGTATATGTTATAATTATATCATTTAAATAATTATAATAATAAAATGTTGTTTTGTAGAAACTCTGTGTTGTGTGTAATGCAAGCTAAGTCATTGTTTCATGTATCCAAGATTAACATGGTGTAGAGTATAATGAAATAATAACTTACTATATTATATAACACAATTCATCAAATAAAATTAATTTATTTGGAAAGAAAGTACATAAAAATTCAGGGTGTTACATTCTACCCCCCTTTAAAATGAATTTCACCCTTGAAATTCATCATTATGATACAAAAAAAATGAGGATAATTTTGCCTCATAATATCCTCAAGTTCCCACATATCTTCCTCTAATTGGTGGTTTCTCTAAAATACTTTGACCAGGTGAGTGGTCTTGCTTCATAGAACATTCTCTGTGCAATTCAAAATTTCAACTGGCTATTCCTCATAAGAATGATCTTGCTCCAGTGGTATGACCTCTAAGTTCAATACATGTGAAGGTTCAAGTATGTACTTCCTTAGAATAAATATATGAAACACATCATGGAATTGAGATAGTTTTGGTTTAAGTACCAAGTGACAGGCTATCGTCTCGATACGATCAAGAATCTCAAAGGGACCCATGATCCTAAGGATTAGTTTCCCTTTCATCCTAAATCTCAAAACCTTCTTCTATGGTGAAATTCATAGAAACACATTCTCACCAACTTAAAATTATAGATCACACCATCAGTTATCAACAAAACTTTTCAACCAAATTTGAGCTAACTTGATATGTTGTTGAATGGTTCTAACCTTCCCTATTATTTCGTTAGCAATCTCAGGTCCCAATAGCTTTCTTTCTCAAACTTCATTCCAGTATGTTAGATCTATACATTTCTTTCCATAGACGGATTCATAAGGATTTGTATGTATTCTTGAGTGAAAGATGTTGTTGTAAGAAAACTAAACTATAGGAATGTGTTGATCCCAACCACCTTTGAAACCCAATGAACAAGATCTCAACATATCCTCTAGGGTTTGAATTGTTCTTTCAGATTGACCATCTTTTTTAGGATGATAAGAAGTGTTGAAACTCAATCCTGTATCAATTTATTGCTGAAGACTTCACCAAAACTTTGAGGTAAACCTCATATCCTAATTAGATACAATGGAATGTGTTACTCCATGAAACCTTTCCACTTCCTTAATGTATATCCTGGAAAACTGATCTGGAGAGAAGTATTCTCTAATAGAAATGAAGGGTGCTGAATTATTAAGGAGATAGATTACCACCCATATATAATTATTTCCTTTATAATCTTTGGGAAGTCCAACGACAAAATCCATATTGATGTTCTCCTATTTCCATACTAGTATGGGTAATGGATGCAACATCCCCTTGGACATTTATCTTTCATCCTTAACTTGTTGGTATACTAAGCACCGAGATACAAAATCTACGATATCCCTCTTCATGTCATCCCACAAAAAGTATTACTTCAAATCTCTATACATATTCGCACTTCTAGGATAAATAGATAATGAATAACTATGAGATTCCTCTAACAACTCCTTCAAATCTAGTAAGGAAGGAATGCATACACAATTCCTAAAATTTATCATTCCATCATGATCAAGGTTAAACTCAAGAAGATTTCTAACCTTCTTTTACAGCTATATATCTTTCTTTTGTGCCTCTTTAATCTTTACTCGGATATATGGTTGAACATTCAACTAAGTAAGAGAAGATTTTTCCCCTTCCTTTATTATTTCTAAATACAACCTTTTCAAATCCAAAAATATTGGATCCTTTGTGATCCTCATCATGGATAAGCTATAAAAATCCTTTTGACTCAAAGCATTGGTGGCCATGTTCGCTTTACTGGGGTGGTAATGTATTGAGCAGTCATGATCCTTTATTATCTCTAACCATATTTTCTAGCACATGTTCAACTCCTTATATGTGAATATACATTTCAAACTTTTATGATTGGTATATATATAACACTTTTCTCTGTAAATAAAATTCCTATATATATTTAATGAAAAAAATACCGTTGCTAACTCCAAATCATGAGTTGGGTAATTTTTCTCATGGATATTCAACTATCGCAAGGCATAAACGATAACCATGTTATTATGTATAAGAATACATCTCAATTATTTCTTGGATGCATCACTATAGATTACAAACCCTTCTCCATTATAGGGTAATGTAAGCACAGGTTCGCTGACCAACCACTTTAATTCCTTGAAATTTTCCTCACATTAATTTTTCTAGAGGAACTTGGCACCCTTTCGAGTTAACTTGGTCAAAAGATTATATAATCATGAGAATTTCTCCACAAAACATCGATAATATCCATCTAAACCAAGAAAACTACGGATCTCATCCACCATGGTTGATCTAGATTAGCATTCAATAGCCTTTATCATTGATGGATCTACTATTATACCATATCTTGAGATTATGTGACCCAAAAATGTGACCTTTTTCATCCAAAATTCACACTTTGTAAATTTTTCATACAATTTCTCCTTCCTTAGGTTCATTAGTACAATTCCCAAGTGGTATTCATGCTCTTTCTTACTATTTGAGTAAATAAGAATATCATCTATAAAGAATACCATGAACTAATCTAGGTAATATCAAAAGACTCTATTCATTAAATCCATGAAGATAGTAGAGGAATTAGTAAGACAAAAAGTCATCACTATATATTCATAGTGTCCATACCCTGTACAGAATGTCATATTGGGTATATCCTCCTTCTTGACCCTCAATTTATTATTTCCAGAATAAAGGTCAGTCCTAGAAAAGTATTGAGCTTTGTGAAATTGATCAAACAAGTCATAAATATGGGGAAGAGAGCACTTATTCTTGATCATGATCTTGTTCAACTCCTGATAATCAATGCACCATCGCATTGATCCATCTTTATTTTTCAAAAAAAGAACAGGTTCACCCCAAAGTGAGACACTTGGATGAATGAATCACTTATCATGGTTTTATTGGAGTTGCTTCTTTAATGCCTACAACTCAATTGGGGTCATTCTATAGGGAGTCTTTGAAATTGGTGTGGTGTCCGGTATGATTACTATTGAAAACTCAACTTCATGTTTTGGTGTAATTCTAGGCAACACTTCTGGAAATAAATCCATAAATTCTAAAAAAATAGTCATATCATTGATTTTGAGTTTCTCCCCAACCTTTTGAGACAAACACGCCTTCTAAATGGGAATTAAGACCCATACGCTGGATGTAATCTCCATAGGAAGTTCATACTTATCATCACATTTACATACAATCATAGGTTCGTTTGAAATATAAAATGTAACTTCCTTGCCTTGAAAATTGATTTGGTCTTTATGCAGAGAAATCCAATCCATGCCTAAGATGACATAAAACTCAACCAAAGGAAGAATGATAAGATTTACAGGAAGCACAGTCCCACAAACGTCAACTAGAGAGTAATCACAAACTTAAGATGCAATCATCATACCATTAGGATTTTTCACTAATAATTACACATATAATCATTTGGGTTGAATCTTAATACCCTTAAAAAATTCTTTAAATATGAAAGAGTGGGTAGATCCAGAATCAAATA
This sequence comes from Viscum album, assembly GCA_963277665.1. NCBI lineage: Eukaryota > Viridiplantae > Streptophyta > Magnoliopsida > Santalales > Viscaceae > Viscum > Viscum album. Next base: position 1,820,136,396 of record OY728129.1, read on the forward strand.
CGACATTAGCAGTTCTAGAGTGGATGGTAAGTGCGCCTTTCCCCATGTCGTTATCGCATCCCTCATCAGAAATAGTGATTACATGAGATTTCCCCTTATCCCTCAGCATAAGAGGTTACTGACGCCAATCATCGTCACTGACCCTCGGGTTTGGGAATTGGTTAGCATAATTCTCATTCTCCTTACACTTGAAGCACTGAAGTGTGGGGGGTTCATTATGTGTAGATTTCCCTATATTTGCATCATTAGACAACTTCTTCCCATCTTTTCGGTAATCAATTGATCGATATACTTCCCTTCTATGATTAAAAAATTTATTAGACCCCAAAATATAATTTCTCCTATGCTTCTTTCCACACTTAGAGCATAAAGGAAATCTCATCTTCTTCTCTCCATGGTTTTTAGATTTTCCTTCGAACTACATATTCCTTTTCATATCAAAATTATGTGATTGATACGTAACTCCAACCTCTATTTAAACCTTGATTTCACAGTGAACAATATCTTCATAGCTACTAAAGTCTCTTATGGTTAACACCCTTTCTGAGACTTGGATTAAAGCTACTAAATAATCAGTCAGCCATACTTTCAGGTTGGATGATAATTCCAAAAGAGTACCTTGAAAGTCTTGTAAAATTTGCATCATAGATACAGCCAGATTAATCATCCTTTTTCTTTAACTCATGTAACTCTTTTTCCATATTCATATGAAGAACATAAGGAAAGTTCTTATTAAATAATATGTTCTTGAACTCATATCAATACATGGATTCAATTTCATCTTGCTTCCTCGTATTCTAGATTATAGTCCACCACTAGTCCACTTCACCTTCAAAACGATAAATAACCAGAATGAATTTTTCATGTTCCAAACACTAGAGGAAAAAATATATCTTTTCAGTGTTATTGATCCATTGTTTAGCCACAAGTGGATCAGAACACCTGTTGAAAGAAGGTGGAAATTTCCTCATGAATGAATCAAAAGAATGTTGTTCCCTCCTTTTCTCATTTGGAAGTCCAGCATGATTCATAGATTGAGAAATTTGGGTGAGCATAGAAACAAGATTTTTCATTCTATATCCCATTGAATTATGCTGCTTAGGAGGAAAATAATTTCATTGTCCCTCATAATCACCATTAATGAGGTTCCTTCAGGTACCATCCATTGACTAAAACCAAAAATCATAGAGTAAGAAAAAGTTATCATGGTGAGGAACCACATAATCATGAAAACAAATCACTTATAGGATGTCTAAATTATGAAACCTTATTTAATCTATAACACATCAGTTTTATCCTAGGTCATTCATAGTCATCATCTATTTAAATCCTACATGATGTTTCGTAAAGAGTTTGTGAATTCCCAAAGCATATCCCCTGAGAGTTTCTCACTAGGTGTGTTGTAAGCCCCATTGTCATGAACCAGTTCCTGATCAAGTCTAGATCAATATGGTGTTTTCGGGGTTGTTACCCCTATGTACAAAGGTTCTAGATCCACACCCACATTTAGTATACAAATAGGGATGTATTTCTAGGAAATCACTCGCTTTATCCTTTACCAAAATTCCAAGACATTTTCTTATACATTTCCCTATCCTTAGACTTATCCTTAGTCATGCCCTTAGGGTTCACACTAAGGTTTTCTCATCCTAGTTTCTAAAGGTTAACTAAAATTTTTATCTGATACCTACTATAGAGACCCTAGGTTAACATACATTAACATTACATCATTTTTTTCAGAATACTTAATACATTACACAAACAGACACCCAAAGACCGTATTAGTTTAGTGCCTTTTGAAAAATGGGAATAAAAACATTGGTACATAAGTGAGATACATTATCTCCCAATAGGTTCTCCATGACAAGAACCATTCTTATACACATCATACATAATACATATCTTCATAAGCCGTGCAAAGGAAACATAAAAAGGGTGAGCTCAGATGCTCAGTAATGGTAAACAAGGGAGATATACAAGCATAATCATTAAGATAAGGGTATGAGAACATGATCATAATATTATAAGATCATGTTATTCATATCAAAGATCATATACATGATTAATAGCATAAATATTGTAAGTTCATAAGACGTGAATCATGAGGGAATCAAGAACATGATCCATGAAATCATAACATAAGAATAAGACATGGAATTGTGGAAGACACATAAACATGTAATATCATTCCCTATAATTTAAGTCTCATTAACAAAACTTATTATGGAACTTTATGGGAACTAAACCTATTTGGTGGTACACACCATCGTCCACAATTGCTGTCCTTTCCTTATAGTAGATCAGGTTTCCCCTTCTTCCAATAGTGGATTGGGTTTCCCCTTATTCCCATAGTGGATCAAGCCCGTAAACTCATTTATCATCACTAAATCATGAGATATAAATATTTACCCAATGCATTGGATGTAGATATAGGTCTCACCCATCACATAATGAAATCATACATATGTGTGCCACAAGATAATAAAACATTTATCATATCATGACCCATAAAAAGAGATAGGTTTCATAAACACCATATCATAACCCATGAAGTGAAATTGGTATCATAAATATGTTATATTATCATAACATGTGAAAAAGATACAGGTTTCAAAATCATTTCATCAAATCATAACCCATGAAAAGAAACAGATTTCAAAAGCATATAACTTGTGGAAGAAAAATGGGTCTCATAAATAACATGTCATCAAAAGCATAAACCATTTAGAGAAATAATAATAACGGTATCCTTGGATCATAACCTAGTAAGGAATAGGTAACATAAATGGACGTTATTTTAGATGGAAAATAATTTTGAAAGATTATTTAAAACATTTCTTGAGGAAAATACCATTTCTTCTTTGAAAAAATCTTTTTAAAACATAAATCATTTTTGAAAACCTTTTTATTTCAAAATAGATTTGAAAATTTATAAAGGAAGATTTTAAAATATTAAAATAATTTTCTCTGAAAATAGTTTTAAAATATCACTTAAAAACATTTTTGAAAATAGTTTTTTAATACATGGTTTTTTAATAAAACATATTTTTGGCCAAAGAGAGAAATAAGGTCAGGTTTTCTTAAATAAAATTTCTTAATCATCTTAACTGACAAAGAGTTTAAAATGGTACCATTACATGATTATATCATGAATAAACATAGAAGAATAATATTCATGAGAGTTATTGAGAAATGGATCATAATATTTCATCAAATCTAAAATAGTCCTGATAAACAATGGGATTGTAGTCATAAACTCTTACCAGTTTGGTAACGTTGAATAATAATCCTAAAAAGATAATAAAATTACCTGAGAATTAAAATATCATGAAAATAAGTATATTCAAGATTAAACATGTCAACATTAAGTATATACACCTTGAAAAATAATATAGTTGCATAACAAAACATGTGTCTCAAAGAAGGAAAATTGAGAAAAAATTACCTTACTAATTTGGTAACTTTTGTACTGTAAAACCCCATGAAATGGATACCATCAAATGGGTATGTAAATACCCATAAATTTAAGGATAAATATAACAGAGTACATTCATGTGTAGTATATACACCACACAAAATAAACAAGTGGTGAATAAGGCATAAGTCTCGCGAAAATAAAAGTGAGACCAGAAATCTCTTTATCTTATGTCTTGACTCTCTTCATACTCATTCAAAAATACTTCATAATAAATATAAGTTTATTATACATCTATTATAGAACCATATTAAATTATATCATACTATATATTATTTACTTATGACCTTATATTTCCCATTTATTAACAATTTCATGTTAAAGCTACGTTTTGGGTAATAATCGCTTTGTTTTTTGCATGTGTTTTGATTTGTTATATTTTTCGTCCTATTATTAATATCATAATTTCATCATCTATAAAATTATAACTATTATATAAATATAATATATATTCAGTATATATATATTTATAATAATCTATAAAAATAGAAATAGAAAGTGAAATACACCGTTCATGGATACGGTAAGTTGTACGTAAGAATGAACGTTGTTTCCATATTCTTATCATATTGAAAGAATGAAAGTAAATAAAATATATGTATATATATATATAAGTAATATAATTAAATTTTAATTATTATGTCATATATATCATATACATTCACAAAAATCTTCCTTAATACATTCTATGTAAAGTGTGAACAAATCACATTGTTTTGAAGAAGCGATAGTCCATACGTCCACAAATAAAGTTATCGTGTTTACAACAAATTGAAAACATTAAGGTATGTGTTATATAATAATTATAGAAGAATAAATAAATCATAAATATCATATAAATTTATCATATAAAAATATAAATTCCATCATTATTCTCAATCTTGAAAGGTGGAAATGGAAGAACGAATGACATTGGTGGGCGAGGCAGTAGTCTGTTGTACACACAAACTATGATTGCTTATATCATTTGATGGAAGTGTGTGTGAATGTAGGTCGTACCTTTACCATAAAAACATCTCATTATATTGAGGATATTTAGGTTATTATATAAGTATGGAATAAGAATATTTGAGGGGTGGAGAATGAGATAAAACAAAAGTGCTTGTTGAAGGGTGTTGTCTCTTCTTTGGGTAAATCCTTTTGATTTTCACCAAAGGGATTCCTTGGTTGGATTTATGTCCAAAGGGAGGATTATAGGAATAAGGGAAGGAATTTTAGAGGATATTTTGGTAGGTTTTATCCAATCCAAAGGACTTGAGAGGTGTGAATAAGTGAGAGGGGGAAGTGCCCTTTTATAGTGGAGAAGGAGTGACATTTTTGTCAATATAAAAAGGTAAACACTATTGAGAGGTCTCCCTTACATCATTTGCCTCCAATAATAGTCCATATTTGATCCAAGGGATTATATGGTCGAGATATGGTCAAAACAATCTTTTTATACATTTTTCTAGGGTATTTTGCCCCTTAAATTAATGTTTAACCACTAAGTAATCTTGTTTTTGCCTTAATCGTTGTAATTAATTTTAATTACTTTCACTCATATTTTTGGTCAAAAACTAAGTTGACCTTATTATAAATTATAAATTATGTTGATTACAAATATGAAATCCATTTTTCTAAATTATAATCACAAAAGTGGAAGAAACTAATTTAAAATTAATCCTGCGGACGAGACAAGACGATGAGTTTTTAAAGTGAAAACGTCCAAAAGTTTGAAATGTTTTTTATATCTAATTTTAATGTGAAAATGATTCTAGTGACCTAAATTGGATTAATTGATGTATAATTGATCAAATTATAATATAATTTACCAATATAAAAAAGGTAGATGAAAAAAAGTTTTGAATTAAAATTCAGTATTTTTGAATATTCATCCAAAAATGAACTTTTTCAGAAAAATCTCAAAAATTAACCCTAAGATAATTTGTCACTCTGAATTCGAAAATTAAGTCTATTTTATTAAATTAAATTTTTAAGTGTCTAAAATTAATTTTATTATTGTTCATAGAAGAATATAAAAAACAGTTCTTTTAAGAAAATAGTATTTTCAAACATATAAATACCATAAAAAATTATATGTTTTTTTATCGATATGTTTTATTTATATAAAACCATTATAAATCATATTTAAAAAAATAGTTTTTACTATTAATATTACTAAGTTTAATAGGTATTTTATAACTATCTCGTTTAAATAATTATATTAATAAAATGTTGTTTCGTAGAAACTCAGTATTGCATGTAATGCAAGCTAAGTCGGTGTTGCGTGCACCTTAAGCTTAACTTGGTGTAGCATATAATGAAAGCTTAACTTGATGTAACGTATAATACAAGCCATTAATGAAATTTAATTTATTGGAAAAAAATTATATAAAAACTCGGGGTGTTACATTTGTAGACTGATTCAAACAACGCTTAAGCGAGATCTTAGTGTTTAGATATCATTGAAGGAGTTCATGGTGCAATAAGATTGAAGGGAGAAATAGAAGGGGTGTCACGCGGCAACATAGGTTTTTGTGTCATAAAATCTATTTAAGGAAGAAGACATGTGACATAATTAATGTTCATGTCGTAGCCAGCTGATATAATGTTCCATACTGTAATGCATAGAAAGCTGAATTTTAGGTGTTCCTGGAGAATTTGGTACCTCCACACCGCAGCTCATATTCCACGCTGTAATCAGGAGAAAATGTGAAGGACCACGCCATTGTACATGGATCGCACCACAAGGAAGTTTGATAGAGTTTTGGTTCCACTATACTTTGGAAGACCTCCACGCCACATCGACTTTCCCACGTCGTAATGTGTTCAAGAAGTTAAAAAATAACTAATTTGGACTATTGTACTACACCACAATAGAGGTTCCCATGCCGTGATTTTTGAATTGTGGCCAGATTCTAAGAAGCATGCTGACTTGGTTTCACATTTGAATTTTTGTGGTTATTTCAACCCATCTTAACTACCAATTTGAATCGTATGCTCAAGATTTAATTGAAGTTGATCCAAGGGATAAGTTTGAAGAAGAGGATTTGAATTCTAATTTCAAATTAAAATCTTGAGTTGAAGAAGAAGGTATTCTTGTGTGCATATTGTGTAAAGATTGTGAAGAAAATGTAGATTAAGAGAGAGAGAGAGAGAAGTTCCAGATATGTGCAATACAATTATTATTTTTTGTTTATCCAAAGCGTAAGAAGGGAAGAAAAAGAAGAAGATCAAAGTGGTTGTGTGCATGTGTTGTGAATACAAAGTGAAGAAGCAAATTGTTATTGTGCAAGTTTAAAAGAGAACTTGTGCTTATTTCATGCAGTGCAAGTAGAGTGGAAGTGGAAGAATTCAACACACTCAATGAATTGTATAAAGACTATTTGGTTGAAGACTCTTCAATTGTTTTTCAAAATTTTATCATTGTAAAGTGTGGGATGCACCGAATCATAGTTGGTAGAGATGAAATTGTGAGTTTCAAGGTTATACCCTACTTGTTGTACTCACATGATAACTCTAGTGGGTAGTGTGATCATGGAGGAATCCATATCACACTAGCCTTCTCATAATGAGAGGTGAACCATGTAAATATGTGGTGTTCTCTTGTGTTGGTGTGTGTTTGGGTGAGGTGTAGCAATCATCACCACATCCTAACAGGAGACGAAGGTAATTTAAAAAGAAATGTGAAAGTTGTATTGATCACTGATTCACCCCTGGTGATATTTCATTGATCCTGAAGTGGTTCTACACTTTCTATTTTTTTCTGGTGTCGCCAGAACCAGCCCTCGTCATCTAGGAGGGGTCCTCAGTCATCTCCAACACCAGCTCAGAGGTCCTTGTTCGCACTGCCAACCCCCGTCGACGAGCAGGGGTCCCCATCCATGTTGTTAGCTGCTAGCGGTCGTCCTACTGTCTCCAGCCCCACCGTCGAGCGGGGCTCCTTATTAGAAGCCCCCGCTTGGGGGTCCATGTGCATGTCATTGTCCACTGAATCAAACGGAAACCTGTCACCATACCCATCATCGAGAAAGACTCCTTGATGCCACCTTGCGATTCATCGATTATGTTTGTTGTCATCCTCCATCCATCACAAGGTCGCCCCTGCGATTCAATCTTGCATCCTGCAAATGCGGGACATTCAGCCGCCACCCTTACTATCTTAGAAGGGGGTGTTAGCCAGGCTTTTCCCATGCACAATCACACACAAGATGGAAAAATCACCACCTCGAATTTTAATTTGGGGGAATCAGGCCGCAATAAGGGGTAGAACCCCTAACGAGATACCATATGGGGAACACTTGTTCCACTTGAATGAGCACCCATTGGAAATATGATATATATATATATATATATAGATATATAAAAGTCAACTTTTATGAATGCTTATAAAAAGCGATGATAAAGGCAACACCTATTTTCCACAAATTTGTAGTAATGAGGCAACAACAAAATCAAGTCGAGGATAGGGGAAAAACACTTATATTCATGCAGGTCATGAATGCCGCAAAAAAATCAGACGAGACATATGGCCTATAATAATATACAAGGCCTATTGGATCCCCGCCTCCCACAGATCCTCTACCCAATGCCTACCCTCCCAGTTTTGTCTGGTTCCGGCCTCCTCCCTGCGCGCGCCGACCATCCACTCCTCATCTGGTGTTTCCCTTCCAACCACTGCTCCTGGCACCACTGGCCCTACCGACCCACGTGTGACGCACCCCGATGCCTCTATTTCTCCCGGTGGCACACCAATATCCAGGCGGATACACCTCCGCCTCCCAACCCAGGCGCCACTGGTCCTGTTGACCCAGGCGCGACCCTCCAGTTGGCCTCCTCTGCGCGCACCGACACACCGCCTCCATCGCACCTCCTCCCTCGCGAAGATTGGCCCGCCCTCCCGACACCTCCCGATCCGATGCGGCTCTCTCCAGATTCCTCACATCCTGCCTGTCATGACGGGCTCCCTCTCGGAGCTCTCACGGCACATCCCCGACCTGCTTTAAAATCAGTCACTAGGCACCACCATCTCGGCGGACATCACCTGGCCCACCACTACTTAAATGGCTAGCTTGTCCGCCCGTGGCCCTCCGGCACCACCTCTGGTTGCCAACTCTCCAGCATGGACGCACCCTCACTTCCATTGTCAGCCTTCCCGTGCGTCTGTGCGACCGCCCGAACAGCTGTCGCATCCTCCGTCATCGGGTCTTCTGCAAGGTGGTCCCCCTTAATCCAGTGACCATTACAGAATGATTCACTCTTCGGAGGAGATTGCCTTGATACACTCTTATCGAGAAACTGTAGCACCATCCTCTTCTCCAGTGACCGTTACAGAATTATGCTCTCATCAGAGGAGATTTCCTTGATACACTCTTATCGAGAAACTATACCACCATCCTTTTCTCCAGCCACCACTGCTCAGACTGGCAGCTCTACCTCATGTGTTTCTCATCAATAGACTACTTGGATGTTTTACTCTGGTGCATCAGAACATCTCACAAGGGACTCCGGTATATTCACTACCTATCATCTATACACAGGTGCCTCTACAATTATTGTTTCTAATGGCTCAAAAACCCCTATTACTGGATTTCGAACATGTACCTTGACCCTGTCTATTCATCTAATGTCAGTCGCTCATATTCCTCAAAGTCCATTTAATATCATCTCTTTCAGAAAAGACACCACCAACTTAAATTGTGTTGCTACTTTTACCTCATCTGGTGTTGTTTTTCAGGAGTGGAAGACGAATCGATAACTTGGTCAAGACTATCTTAAGAATTGGGTTTTCATGTTTGATACCCCACCATCTATTGCTTGCTCATCCGCCTCAGCCTGTGCTCTTGACCTACATTCTCGTCTTGGTCATCCACCATCTTCCACCCTACATAAACGTTGCCCCCAGTTTAGTTCTCACCTATCCTTCCATTGTGAATCCTACAAGTTTTCCAAAAATCATCGGGTAACGTATGGTTCCTCGACCGGAACCACGTGCATAGAATCCTTTCAATATTGTTCAGTCCAATGTCTGAGTTCCTTGCAGGGTTCCAAGTTAGTCTGGGTACAATTATTATATCACCTTTATTAATTACTACTTTCGCATGACCTGGCTTTACTTACTTCGTGATCGGTCTGAAGTTTTTTCTACCTTTCAGACCTTTTATAATGAAATTCATACTCAATTCTCCACCTCCTTTAAATTTCTCCACCGAAAATGGATGAAAATATTTATCCACTTCCTTTCAGCAGTTTCTCAAGGATAAAGGGATAATTCATCAAACATCTTGCCCTGACACACCTCAGCAGAATGGAGTGGCTGAGCGGAAACATCATCATATTCTGGAGAGTGTTCGTGCCCTCTTATTCCACATGAAGGCGCCTCACCTTTTTTGATCTGATGTCGTCTTAACTGCTACCTATCTCCTAAACTGTCACCCTTCTATTCATCTATCCTTCAGGGGGAGACTCCCTTTCAAACTCTCTTCTCCTCTCTTCCCCCTCACTCACTTCCTCTCCGAGTGTTTGGGTGTCTATGTTATGTTCAGGACACTCACCCCAACCTCTCTAAACATTCTCCCAAATCCCTCTGATGTATTTTCCTAGTATATTACCGCACTCAGTGTGGATACCTATGCTTCTCTCCATACTTACGGCACTATATCATCTATGTCGATGTATCATTTATTGGGAGCTCTTCTTTCACTCTTCCCTCTCCTCATCCAGAAACTACCATTGATGAGCGTATTCCTTTCGTCATTCTCCCTCCATTGGTGTCTCCCTCTCCTGATCATCGCATTGGGATGGTCTACTCCTATCTCTCATCGACTGTACCCCCTGTTCAGGCTGAGGACACCATCATTCCCACTTCGACCGATGCTCCTGTCACATCACCAGACACCTTGCCTATTGCACTCTGAAAAGGTACTCGCTCTTGTCAGATTACTCTTTTTATATCTTAATACAATGGTTTGTCAGCACTAGAGACGATATTTATCCCTCACACGGTTTGCGAGGCCAAATCACACCTGAGGTTGATATAGGCTATGGGGGATGAACTGCAACTCTGGATGACAACCATACATGGGATCTGGTCCCCCTCCCTGCATGCAAACAGGTAGTCGGCTGCAAATGGATCTATACAATCCATCTCAATGCCGATGGAACTCTTCATCACCTCAAAGCTCGTCTTGTGGCGAAGGGATTTTCTCAGACATATGGCATCTACTACTTTGAGACCTTCTCTCCGGTTGCCAAGATGGCCTTTGTCCGTCTATCCATATCTCTAGCCGCTCCTCATCAGTGGTCGCTTCATCAGTTGGATGTCAAGAATTATTTTCTCCATGGCTTTCTTGAAAAAGAAGTCTACTTGCAGCAGCCTCATGGATTTTGTGCCTCTGGAGCCGACTCCCATGTATGTCGCCTTCGTCGATCCCTCTATGGCCTCAAGCAGTCTCATTGTGCTTGGTTTGGCCGCTTCAACACTGTCGTTACAACCTTTGACCTCACTCTCAGTATGAAGGATCACACCATCTTCTATCGTATGATTTCAAACGGTTCTACTCTGCTGGTAGTATATGTTGATGATATCATCATCACAGGGAGAGACTCCACTGGAATAGCTCAACTCAAGGCGCACTTTCACCAACACTTCCACACCAAAGACCTTGGTCCTCTCACTTACTTCCTTGCCATCGAGGTCTCCCATTCTGAGGACAATATCTCTCTCTGCCAATGAATATATTCCCTTGATATCTTACAGGATGCAGGGTTGAGTCAGGCGACTGTAGTGGACACTCCTCTTGAGCCTAGGGAACTGCTCTCTCTATACCGACTCGGCACCCTTTCCTCACCCAGAGAGCTATTGTCGTATGGTGGGAAAAATCAACTACCTCACCATGACACATATAGACATTACCTGCGTGGTTAGTAAAGTGATCCAGTTCATGGATCATCCAACCAGATCTCAGTGGTATGTTGTCCTCCACATTTCCAAATAGATAAAGAAAGACCCTGCATGTGGCCTTCGGTACTCCCATCATGCTAATTTGGATGTTGAGGCCTTATGTGATGCGGACTATGCAGGTTACATTGCTACCCACAAGTCTACTTCTGGATTTGTAGTGTTCTTGGCTGGTAACCTCATCTCATTTCACAACAAGAAGTAGACTGTCGTCTCTAGATCTAGTGTAGAAGCAAAATATCGCGTCATGGACACAATCACCACTAAGATCCTATGGGTTCGTCATCTCCTTCATGAGCTTGGTTTTCCCACACGTACAATTGCTCATATATGATGTGACAATCAGGAAGCCACAAAGATTGCATCTAATCCTGTCTTCCATGAACGTACGAAGCATATCGAGATGGACTACAACTTTCTTCACCACCATCTGGAATAGAATCATATCACTTTTGGCTCTATTCCGATGGCAAATCAGCTTACCAACATCTTCACCAAAGGCCTCCCAGGAGCTCGCCTAGACTCTCTTACTACCAAGATGGGAATTCACCACCTCCACAGTCCATCTTGAGGGGGAGTATGGATGACCTTGCTTGATGTCGTCTTTTTTCTTTGCAGGAATCTCAGTCCAAGATGGGAATGTCCAGCTTGAGGGGAGTGTTGGACCCCATTTTAGTGTAATGGGTATTTCCGAGTCCCACATCAGAATATCCCGCCTTGTAATTATTTTTACTCATCTATAAAATAATATCTCTACCTCACATTGAGGTAAGGGGAATTATACAACTACAGGTTTCTTAAGAAGAGGTGGTTCCAACACATATAACTTTCCTTGATTGAGAACAATTCTAAAATTTCAATACGAGTAGACTTTTATTAAATTGACTCCCACTAAAATGATGACCCCTTTTATTAAAATATCATATTCATTAATGGGTCAAGATTAATATTTCACTAATCTCAGGATCTCTTTAACATTTCTCCCATTGTTTGGCTATTTAGGTAGGGAATCATCCCAATCACAACAACAGTTGTGACTCTTGGATAGTTGAGTGGACAACACTTTTTCCAATCCATCATATGGATAAACCCAACTTCATTCCTCTGATAACCTAATCCTATTAGGGTCTTTCGGCTAGTGTAACCCAAAAAAAGTGCCAAGAACAGGTTAAAAAAATACAATCCAGGGGATTCAGATTTAGCATTACCTACTGAAGGATGATCCAGAGTTACCCATCCTTGATTGTTTTACACAAGATAATCCAAGGTCACCCAGCTTTAATATGACCTACCCTGTTGAATGATCAAGGTCTTGACTACTGTCAGATTTGAAAAAAATATAACAAATAATATTTTAAGGGGTTTTAGTATCACCATATTATCTTGTGTTATTATTTTTTATGTTTTCATTCTAATGATTTAGTTCATAATTTTATTATCTCAACCGAACCAACATGTTTAAACCATATTGATGTGCAACCCTTTACATATCTCAGAAGTTTGTGTTACTTATCCAGATATAGGAGCCAAACATATTCATATATATCCGAATGCAGCATATGCATAAGGTACATGAACACTTCATCTAAATGTTTAGAGTTATATGAAATTGACAATCTCCACACGAGTAAGCCCGGAGCGACAGATAGTCAACTTAATTCACCTTTCTAGATAAGGCATAATCCTCCAAGCCAGTAGGTAGTCCAACTCCAATGGGTGCAGCCTAGTGGTTTCATCACTACAGGTCTCGCGGGAGATCTCGGGGTTCAGTCTCCCCATGTACCTATAGGCGTTGTAGCTTCATCCTTTATTTGTACTCCCCCTCCCCAAAACTGTTGTAATTATATGCATAAACTATATTCAACAACTAAATTCTAGTTCAAAACTTCAATTAAAAACCAAAATCAGGGTTAGGAAAAACTAAATTCATTATTCATTATAGATTCATTACCAGCATGAAAATGCAAGGATCTATCCTAGAAACAATTTATCATATAAATTTTGGCATGCAAATATATTCATAAGAGAAACAATTTATAAGTGTAGAATAATAAAAGAGATAGACCCAAAACTCAAGGTACCTCTCTAAGGAGGGCCTTGAGGTTATTTAATAATGAATAACAAAAATCACATCAGACCACAAGTCTGATCTAGGACGCAGACTCTAACACTCCCCATCAAGATAGGTCTACCTCGCTTAACTACATAATTAAAGAAGGCAAATCAAAGAAAAACAAAGAAGACACTTCAACACTCCCCCTCAAGCTGGATATACCCAACTTGATTACAAAACAAGAAAAAACATAAGAAATGATAAACCGCCATAGCAGTTGCTCCGCCTCAAAAAGTTGATGGATGATGCTGCTGAAAAATATTGGTTGTTAAACCGTACAAGCGAACCTGTCAACAGATCATCAGGAAAGCCACACAGGCTGGGTCAGTCTACAAAGCACTGGGAATGCTGCATTGGTGGTGCCAGACAAGGGAGCCCTGGGAATGCCACACTGGTTGTGCCAGTCGATGGAGCACCGGGAATTCCGCACAGGCAGGTCAATCGTTGAAGGCATCGAGAAAGCCAATGGAGTGGGCCACTGCTAGAGAGGGGGATAGAAATGCTGGACATGGATGAAACCGGGGGGAGGGCTTCCTTGAAAAAGAGCAGTGGACGGGAGATCCAGTCGCGGCCGACCAGATCAGGCTGAACAGGAGGGAGACGGGGATGCCAGTGACGGGAGGGTGGCCGAGAAGCTGGGTCGCGCACAATGCAGGGGCAACACAGAAGGGTGGGTGGAGGCGACCGCGCATGGAGGCATCGCGGGTGGGTGGGTGGTCGATGGGGAGGCTGCTCGCCAGGAGGTCATCTTACATGGAACCGAAGATGCGAGCGGGGGTCACACACAGTGAGAAGCGAGGAAGCTCGCCCCGATCTGATCCCCCCAACTCCTTCTCCCTTATGGACACCCTCATCGGAACCCCCAGCTCCCATCAGTAGGGGCTGAGGCATGGCAAGATCTGTCACACACATGAGTCGTTGAAAGCGGAGAGGGAGGGGCTGTCACCGATAAAATCGCAGGAGCCAATGGGGAGGAACCCCAGAAGAGGAACTGGTGACGAAAATAGAGCGCCCGATGAGGGAAGGAGGGGTGACGGTAGAAATCCTATGGCTCACTATCCATGGAGCCCCCCCACTGGGGAAAAATAGTGAAAACCTAGACAGGAAAAAAATGGGAGGGAGGGCTCGGGTTAGGATTATACCCCCTTTGATTCCATGTAGAATAATAAAAGAGGTAGATCCAAACCCCAATATACCTCTCTAATGGCCTTGATCTTATTTTATAATGAATAATAAAAACCACATCAGACCACAAATCCAACGTGGGGCACAAACTAACAATAACTATGAACAAAATATGGAATAACCTTTAAATTAATGAAAAATTCAAATATTTAAACATGAGAACCATTTATAAACAATTAATAAATAAAATATAATTATATAAACTTATAATTGAAACCTTATTCATCATGGAGATTCCATAATTATAATTATAACACCATATATTCATTTTAAGATGAACATTTCATATTCATCACTATATGGAATTTCATTTTAAATATATGATATTATCATGAATTATAAATATTTTTATAATCCAATTTCTATTATGCAAATATTTTACATAATTTAAATATCATATAATTAGCATTTCAAATAAGGTCTTATTAATTTTGAACAATTCAAAATAATTATGAACAATTCATAATTTAAAATATAAAGAATTTTATACTCTCTCCCTATTTATGTAATTTATAAATATTTTACGAATTACCTTTTCTATGATTATAAAATAAACCATTCTATTTACAATCAATAAAGCATTCCATATAAATTTAAAAGATATTTTAAATATTTATTTTTAATATTTAAAGATAATTTAATAATAAATGTTTCAAAAACATTTATTATTTAATTATAAGTACATTATAATTAATTACTTAATAAAAATTTTATTAATTAATAAATATCCTTGAAATACCTTTTAAGAATCATTTATAAACAGTTTATAAATAAATAAATTCAATTCATAATTGAAAATTTTGAAGAAAAAATTCTTAGCACCACGACTTGTTCTGGGCCATGGCGCTGCCCATGGTCACCTACATTTACTACATTTACGCAGCCCGACAACATAAAGGTAAATAGTTCCATCATGGCGTACACTATGTCATAGTGTTCTTTTTAAAGTCGTATTGAAGAACACTTTTAGGCAAGCCAGTTCTGTAAAGGTAAACCAATCTGAAACAGCTTCCACCACATTGTGGTGAAGCTTCTTTGATCATTTTTGAAGGAACACTGCACCTGTGTAAAACGGCATCCGCACCACGCCCTGGTGAATATTGGATGTCCGTTTCTCATGTGTTAACACTTAACACATGAACCAAAATGATATCCTCACCACACCCTAGTGAAGAGGGTTTGGTTGTTTTCCATGCGTTAACACTAAACACATGAACCTAAACAGTCGGCTCTACGGGGGGTTTTATGGGTTTTACGAAATATATTATTCGGGATAGGGGACTAGGGTTATGATATTTTTAAAACTGGGTCTGGGATGCGTGAATGGCGTTCACGCATCCCAGCCCCACTAAAGATGTGTGAACCCCGTTCACGCATCCTCCCGAGAGGAGGGATGCGTGAACGGGGTTCACACATCTTACAGAGAGCTCAAATGCTCCTCAAAATGAATAACTATTAATTATAAACTAATAAACGTAAAGAAAAAATTTAGAAATATTAATAAATATCAATTAAATAATAGAAAATATTGAAATAATGTTAATAATTATTAATAAATATTCAAGAATAATAGATATTCATTAGATAATTATTTATATAATGTCTTGAGTATTCTCTAACATATATTTAGAATGATATAATCTTAGCATCTTTCACTCACATCATCTCAACATGTTGTTGTTATACATCTATTTCTATAAAGATCCTCATATGGTTCCATTTGTATTCTAAAGTGGAAACTGTTATTATATATGAATTCCACTAATAAATTTTGTTGATCACAAGATCTCTTGAAATAGATCAAGAAATATATTAGCTGATTTACAAGCCTATGAATGATCCTTTTAGACCTAGTATTAGTTTTAGTGTGGTTAGTAGTTCAAATCTCATTTTTGTATCCGATGCTTGTTAAATAATTCCCAAAAACATCATAGAGATCCTTGGGTCTCTATTAGATATAATATAAATATTTAATCCATGTAAACTTACCTCTTTATTTATATATTGGTATGTTGATAGAGTGTGAAATACTCTCAAATAGTAATGAAGTAAGAAAGCATTTTAAGTTGATCAACTACAAACTGAATGGAATTATTTATAATGTAGGTCTTTATTAGATGGTGATGTTTTATATTTTAAGGGGTAATAGTTTAATCATCCTCTTTTACCTCTTTCATTCATCCTTTACTTAATGTAAAACTAATTTTTGAGATGCATACTCAATAATCTCACTCTTTAGATTGTGTACCAGTAGAAATTGTTTCCTTTTATAATGTCTGAATATGTATCTTATCAAAATTGGCCAAATGAACTTTTAATTCATATTGTAGTTATTACGATCTTCAATCATAATCATCTACTCTTCAAAAATATCAATTATTCATTCAAATTCTTCTTCATGCAATTTAATTTTTGTAAACAAATAATCGTGTTCCATGATATTCTAGGATTTTACATCTAATTTTAAATCATTGAGATCAATAATATTTTTCTATATTTCTTCAAGTTCGCGCATCTTTTCACCCAGAATCTATTTTATTTCGAAATAATTAATATAATTAATATTTATAATTTAATTTAATCATATTATTTATTATACATATATATATATACATTGGTATATAATTTGATAATAGTAAGACACTTATTAAAAATAGAATAGAAGTCTAGATAACAATAATACACATACAAAATGTATCATAAATCAAATGTCAACCTAATTTATGCCTCTGGCGTGGATGCTCCTCTGTCCCACAGCCAGGCGTATACTGGATGCGTCCATGCCGTGTCTGTCTACGTATGTGGCGTACGCTGCGCATCCTCATCGACAGCCACCTCCACATCCTCTTTTGTGAAAGGCGGTGGATGTACAGTCTCACCGCCTATACCCTGGCCCGCATCTAAGGATAGTGGAAGCTGGATGGAACTCTCACCAACATAGGAAGTAGATGGATGCTCTGCTGCGGATGACTGCAATAAAACATCGAACTCAATCCAGTCATCGTCTGTAAGTACCTGTGGTTGTGCCTGAGAATCTGGGGGAGCATCTGACTGATCATGTTGAACACCCTCCTCCAGTGGAACAATATCATGTGGATGAGCAAGCTGAGCAGCCTCCTCCTGTGGAACAGCAGCATCCATAATAGGTTCGTCACCCCCAGGTACATCTATGTGAGTCTCAGAAGGCTTTGTGGCCTCCGCAACAGGTGGTGGATCAAAGAAAATGCCATGATAAATATCGTCCATCGACGGTAGCATCCTTCGTACAAGGGTGTGAAAATATGATGGGTCAAAGGCAGCTCTCTCCACTGGATCAGACATATGAAGTAGATGAAAAATACGAGCATCCTACGAAAACAAATTCCGCTGTTAACTAATATCAATAAAAAATCTGTTGAACAGTGAAAGTAAGAATGCATACCAAGTCATGGAAGCCCCGTCTGTGCCGTGTTAGAAATCTGACTGGGGACCTGATGTACCAGCCTGCATAATCCATCTGATCCATCAAATGAAAATGTACTGTCACTGCCCCTCGCAACTGGGACTCCCTTCTTCTATCCCATAACGCAACATATCTGGCATGATAGCTCCTCCAATCAAAATATCTCTTCCCTGACATCTTTAGGGAATGAAATGAATCCAACTGACTGGGTGGGTTAGGAACTGGCTGATGGAATCCAAACTGTCTCATAACCCTATCTGTCTAATGCCACTTTACTATATGAAAATGAATCAGTGGAACCATGCAGGAGCCGATATCAAGCATCACTGTACAGTATGGGAGTAGACTCTGAAGGATATCATCTGTATATGGCATACATGTAATTTGAAAGAAAAAAAATGAAAAATCAATTAATAAATGAATAGATGTATAGTAAAAATTAATGATTTAACAATATAAATAATAATCACTTACATCGTCTGGTCGAATGCTGTCTAACATAAGTTTTTAGGTGTGAACATCATGTCTGGGAGAATCTGAATGTCGATGCTCCTGACTCCACCTGTAGATAACATTTTTATTTTTACATTTCATAAAAGAATCTTATATAGTTAAGTTAGATATTAAGAGGAATTAATAACATACCAATGTCCACGTGGAGCCTCTTCTACAATATCTACGGGTAATGGTGCACGAGCATGTGGAGCTAAACGAGGTATGTGCTCCCATACCCACATCTGTAGAAGAACCATGCATCATGTGATCTACATCTTATCGATGCAACATGCACTGCATAAAGCCTTGTATGTATATTCTTGGCAGGAAGACCCCCAACTATATCGTCCTGCCTGGTCCAAATCCTGCAAAAAAGATAGATAGATCCGGTGCAAAAAAGTAGTAGAGTGGTAAAAAAAAAGCGTGCCACCAATCTTCCTCAAAATATATGCACGTGAAAATCGCAGCACAGTGACATCATCAACATCATCTGGTAAATGTGTGAAGTGCTGGTCTAACCAAGGCATCCGCAATCTACCACCGACGATGGTCCTGCCATCATCCTGGACCTCTATGCCCAGAAGTCTATGAACAAGCTCAGGCAAATCTGATTGAACTCGGCCTGTCAAAGCATGTCCGTCGATAGGGAGGCCCAACATAATGGCCACATCCTACAACGTAATAGTCATCTCCCCCTCACTGAAATGGAAAGTATGCGACTCTGGTCTCCATCTCTCTACAAGTGCGGCAATGAGCTGATGATCAAGAAATGTGAAGTCGCACATCGCTACTCCATAGAATCCAGCTCGACGAAGATGTGGGATGATAGGGGGAGGTGGTGCAGTATGATGGAAATGGTGAGATCTACGTACACTCAAGGGAGCCACAGGACGTCCCTCTAAAAGCAGTCATGATACATGAGTAGCCTGAGATGTAAGCAATGTAAAACCTACCATCTGCACACATGATTTCATCGTTACTTATTAATAGTGGAAACATGATATATTCATTTTCATTTGGTGTCACAATCAACAGTAGCCTAGTCTCACAGTCAACATTAGTTAATGATGCTCAGAAACTCAGATGCCATTACAAAAACTAGACATCTTATAAGAAAACCAGAATTTAAAAGTGAAAAATTAATTATTTCTTCTTTTTTGTGAAATTACATTTGTTAATTTATCCATTATCCATTAAATAACAATTAAAATTATTCCAAATTATATTAAATTTCATTACATTAATCATCAGAGTAAATTCTATTCCCTTTAAGAAAAATCCAAACCATGTACTCTTGGAAGACCATCCAATGCTACCTCTAAGAGGAAACATGCAACCAAGAACATCCATATTCATAAGTGAGAATTTCATCTCTCAACATCTCCCCAATAGGTATTATCAGCTTCAACCTGCTCATATCTATAGAACATTAAAAAATTAACATGAAAAAATAAATCCACAGGGAAACTAGGCACTTGAAATCCTCCAGAAAAAGTACAACTCGTGCTCTAGAAAATTATAGTTATCACAAAAATGGAGCAGGTACACAGACTCGATCATGGATGATGAGATGTGGAACTCTGTCCTGCCACTTGGGGATATCTCTTATGAGTATGTCCTTCTACGTGACAAATATTGCATCGTATTCTCCCTCCTCATTGCCGAGGCCAATCCATCTCATTTCGGATGTGAGTTGACTTCTGTCTTCCCCGAGGCCGCAACCTAGTAGCATGAAGCCAATAATTTTAAAAATGACAGACATTGAAAAAATTATAAATGAAACCAAAACCAACTTAGGAAAACCTAGAAATATCAGGGACGATGGTCGGTTGATCAACAGACAGTGTGATAGAATGGAAGTCACCAACAGGCATCCAAGAAGCACTATAACAGTTAACCAAAGTGCTCATGTGATACATCGGGTCAACATATGGATCCCATGATATATTTACCAAAGCGCAAGCTGCAATAACATGTACACATGGATATCTCAATGCCTGAAATCTTCCACAATCACAGTACCAGTTGTCCAACATCACGACAAACATTCCACCATTAGTGTATGTACCCTGGTTGTAACACTGTCTTACCCAAAAACTCCTCTTTTCCCTGTCAAAGGATATAACATTCCATCGTGAAGCCTCATTCTATATCCGGTCATTATCAGTTTGAAAATGCTGAGTAAAAAGCATTCGATTTTCCATCCTCTGGTAGGCCTTTTGGGACCAGTCAACAAAGTAGTGAACACATCTAAAAAATGTCTCTTGCACTAACCCTATGATTGGGAGTTTGCGCACACCCTTGATGACCCCATTTATTCACTCTACTATATTAGTGGTCATATGCCCATATTTCATGCCACCATCGTATGCTAATGACCATTTTTCCTTTGAAATTTTCATCATATATTCATATACCTCCTCATTAATTGTTCATATCTCTTCAAGACGTCGATCAAACCTTTCTTGTTGGGGTTCATATGTTGAAACAATAAGATAATAATGTATTAAAATGGATATTAAATTTTTTTAAAAAAAGAAATTTTAGAAAACCATACCCAATTTGAGGATCACCTTCGTTATGGCCTCATCTCTAAACTTCTTATGCACATTACTTGCAATATGTTTAATGCAATAACGGTGATAAGCATTCGGCTCAGTCCAAGAAACCACATCACTACTCACGGACTATATATTCACTCGATGATGATCAAATATCAGACACACACCCTGTTTTTGCGTGACATGAACACATACACATGCCAAGAACCAGCTCCAACATTCAAAATTTTCTTTTTCAACAACAGCAAAAGCAAGTGGTAGAGGAGTGCGATTACCATCCTATGTGGTAGAAATGAGTAGAACACCTGTATACTTTCAATAAAGGAATTTTCCATCTACCTGAATAAATTGTTTACAATAGGTAAATGCAGCAATGCACAGTTTGAATGCCCAAAAAATCCTATTTAACTTCACCTTTGACCGATCAACTCGATGATTTTGGGATATATACTCAACACTGCCCAATTTATAAACAATATGATTATTTAGAGACAACAATTCTATAAGCTGTGGCGACATCGCATAAGACTCATCCCAATCACCATACACTTTTACAATGGCTTTCTGTTTTGCATTCCAAGATTTGTTGTATGATATCTTATAGTTATAAAACTGTTGAATTCTTTCCTGAACAAGCGCAACAGGAACATCCTAACTTGTTCGTATCATCTCACAAATAACAGTAGATATAAACTCTACATCAAGGGAAGAGTGATCTTGTGCCAAGCTGGGATGCAGACAAGTGTGTGGGCCTTCTAATTTGGTTATCTCCCAATATCCATAATATTTATCAAATATTTCTCTTAATAGAAATTTACATTCTGACCAATATTTTTCACAACTAATAAGATATTTGGTCTTCTTTGACTCATAAACCACAAATGTAAAATTTTTCTCAATGTGGTATTGCTTTATCACATTTTTCATGACCTGTTTTCTTTCGAACTCCTTCTCAACACATATGGGATTATCATTTGATGCAGGCATATTCCCTATAATTCCAGGGAATTCAGAAGCTGGTGTAATGACATCCCAATCAAAATGTTGTTCACGAGACATTCCTCCAACTAAGGAACTCAAAAATGAAGGCTGATTACCACTAACTGGTGGATATAGTGGATGTCTATCTCTCAAAGGAACCTCAGAATGTTTATTCCCAACCACATCATCTCCTGCCGACTCACCATATTCATCTTCCTCAGATAAACTTTCATGCACTATATCAGCACACAAAGGGATGTCATCTACATTTCCTTCCAAATTTTGATGATCTTACTCATTACATTCTTCCACAGGAGTCATACGAGGAGGAGACAATGAATAAGACTGTTGTAAAGGATCAACTTCTATAGAGCTCGCAAAGCATGGTTCTATAGTAATCGATTTCACCACATCAATATCAGAAATGAAAATAAATAATTCCATCAAACCATTAATACACTGTTTCCTGAATAACTGAGAATCCTGCATCCAATCCTCATCATCGACTATAGGGTAGTCGCTGTGCCACAGACGCTCATGATATTGAAGATGTCGGTATCTAATTGAAGTGATTGCTTGTCCAGCACTCAATTTTAACCGACTATGAATCTTATTATGAACTGCATCCAATGTCATAAAACCATGGAGATTTACCACTTTGACAGGTGGTACACTGTAGCTAAAACCCTTCTCGTAATAAATTACCTCACCGTTGCAATATATTTGAACATATATAATTACCTATAAAAAAATAATTTAAAAAATATTATACACTACATTAAAATTTTAAATTATCTTGAGACTTTTTAATGTATTGATTTATCATTGTTAAGGTATAGTGATTGTGATATTATCACAAAATCAAATTTAATATAATGTTTCATAAATTTTAATTACTTATGAATATATAATCATGACTTGATCTTCAGACATACGATTAATTTATCATTATCTGATAAACTAACCACAACCTATGGGTGAACTCCTGTCTCTATTATCAAATATTTCAGCAACCACCAATCTCCTGTCAAACAGCAATGCCTCCTGTCGAATGATTTCTTGAATGCCACTTCTTCGACACCTCTTCGGGGAAGCCTCTTCGTCGACACCTCTTCGGGGAAGCCTGTTCGGGGACACCTCTTCGGGGCGTCTGTCTTTTAATTACAAATTTACTCACATGCATGTGAGGGGATCTAGGGGTATGAAATACATATATTATTTTAAGCTAACACACAGGTCCTTACACTTAACTGAGAGATGACTCGCAGGTCATCAATGCGGAAAAAATGCAATTATTACAAATTGAATAACAACATACACAAAACAAAACATGCAATTTCAATTATGCATGGTCGGTCATCTCAAGATCAGTCATCACTCATACTTTGTTTTTTGGTATATTTATTATATTATCCTTATTATATAAAATCTATATTAAATACTACACCTCTATTACAAAAATTTAACTTCATGTGTATATATATATATAATTATTAATAACATTTAATAAATTTTATTATAACTGATCTAATTGAGATTTACATAATAAAAACTTTTGTTATTAAAACCATTCATTAAAATAAATTTCTCTAACATAAATTACTTTTCCTAAACATTAAACATTTTAGACATAACATAAAACATTCAATATTCAGACAACATACATTCAAAAAATTAAATCACACAAACACTCAACATTAAGAAAATTAAATCATACAAAACATTTCATGCATAACATATGAAATAAATAAATCATACACCCAATTAAACATACAAATGAAATAAATAAACACAATTAAACAATTAAATTATTAAATAGAAATTTTACCTAAAAAACCAGCAAATATTTGTTGAGAAAGAATTTCTGCAGGGCTTCACAAAAAAACCAGAAGAGAATAATGAGTTGGGGGGGACCCCTCATTTTATAGAAATTCTCGGCCGGATGCGTGAACGCCGTTCACGCATCCTTTCCTGCTCAAAGAAGCCTGAACGGCGTTCACGCTTCCTTTCCCACGGAAGGATGTGTGAATGCCGTTCACGCCTCCCAGACCCAGTTTTAAAAATATCGGAACCCTAATCCCCTATCGCGAATAATTTATTTTGTAAAAACCATAAAAATATCCGCTCTATGGCGTTGTGCCAGACTGGCCATGCCATTTTGACAGACAACATAGCGCTTTGTTCTTCACATTCTTCATTTCCAACACGATTTCACTAATCTATGATCATGGCCCATTTTGATACCATTGCTGGGTTTCACCAGGGCTGATTAACACTTAATCAGAGCAGCGAAAGAAAAAGATACCACAAATCCAGGATTGCTATGGAAGAAATATGAAACCATGTAAATACTGGAAATGAATAATGTGTTGTAAATGGAGTACCTAACACTGATGATGCCTCAACAACCTTTGATCTTCGTCTAATGTGTTTGATGATGATCAACAAAGTAGAAAATGAAAGCATCCCACCTCCGCTGGTATCCATAGATCGATCTGAATCGTTCGTTGTAAGAATGAGACTCTTCACCCTCCACAGTGTGCTGGCATCTCATGATGCAAAGGAGGAGGAAGAAGAGTGTCAAGTGTCTTAGAGGTTCGGCTAGGTATCCACACCACTGTCATCACATGACAATGGCTTTATATAGAACACTCTTTGGGTGATGTACCATTTACTCATGAGATGTAACGCATGAGTAAATGATGCATCTAGATAATCATACATCCATCACATGAATGCAACACCTCCCATGAAAGGACTCAATAAATGATAGCATACGTGGGAGACGTATGCCAACCACGTCATTGAGAGCAACCATGCATATCGATATGGCCATGAATCACATGCAAGTTATGGATTTAGAGCATATATCTCCTTCAACCTCCTCATTCATAGGATTAGAATGTCCAAAAGTAGATTTATGAATAGAAAAAATAGCTATGACACTCAGTTCATCCCTCAAATTTTCCTCTTCTGTGTGTCGTCCTTGTCATTCCTTTCTTGTCCAGTCCAGTGAGTTTTCAAACTCAATGCTTATCTTCCACTTGCCTCAACTGCCACAGAAAAATCTGTCGCACTGATAATTGAACACATGCTTCAGTTTTTTCCTGCATCATCACCCATATCCCACATTGTTGACGAAAAAACTCCAACTGTCCTCTGACAAGAATCTTTCCAATTGACTGCACTTCCAAAATACAATCTCCATGTTTCCACAACATTTCATTCTATTGTAATGTATCCACACCTACATCTATATCATCTGCTCCATGAAAATACTCAAAGACGCCACCGAGGCTACTCGCAACTTCATTCTAGTGGAATTCAACAGTGGCTCTGTGTTCTCTCACATAATCAGTGGCTCTTAATAAAAGAACCAATTGATATTCCCGTAGGTTCTAGTGTGAAAAAATATAGAAGAATCCATGAAAGAATTGTAGAACATAAAATAATTGTAGAACAAGGATTGTAATCAATGGTAAACTTTGTAATTTAGCAGTAGTAAAGAACATACATTCCAGAAGTAGTGGAATAAGAAGAAGAAGAAGAAACTCTTATGGGAAATGCTCTCAGAGGCCAAGGATGAATCCTCCCAACCGCAAAGATGGACCTCAAATATCTGAATCCCATTCCCCCAAATTTTATTTAACAATCACCCAACCTACTACCTAACAACCCCAACCTACTACCTAAACAACCCAACCAAACAATCTAATGTAAAATATATCACTGCCCCGGGCTGTTACTTAACATTCCCCTTCCCCCTCCTTTACGTTTCTTACATTCCTGTCAACAAGGCTTTGAGATCAACAAGAAAAATGCTGAAAATACCCTCTCTCTTTAGGCATGGAATTGGTGCCCAAGTTAAGTAAATTGAGGTCTAGAATCACCAAACCAAGACTACATGAATGATCTCAAATACAACTGGATTGTATCGAGCTACAGTTGGAAGGATCATAAATGGAGAAAGTAGCAAAGATGGATCCTATATTAGAACCGGAGCCCCAAAGGGAGATAAAAGAGCCACCCATTGGTGTTGTCTCTCAGGAGGCTCTCAGTAGTCAGAAAAACTAAGGATCCATTTTCTTATAGAAAACATTTTTTATTTTCATTACCTAAAAATGTATTAATAACTATTAGAAGATATTTTGGAGTACAAAAAAATAAGAAAATGTGATTAATTTTCATTTCCTAAAAATGTATTAAAAACTGTTGGAAGATATTTTGGAGTACGAAAAAATAAGAAAATGTGATTAATTTTCATACCTAAAGATTTATTAAAAAAAGCTTTTAATTATCAAATATGAATCTATGAAATAACAATATGCAATTTAAAATATTCTTTAAGCTTATAAATCCTATGTCCAACATTTTTGCAACTAATTAAAATGTTACTTTAATAAAAAAATTGTTTTCAATTTATTCTTCTAACCAAGTATTTTCATGGGAGATTCGGTTTTTGATTGGATTGAAATCCTCATACCCTTTATTTGTTATATAATAAAATTTATGTCATTAAAATCAGTATCCAAGATAATTTTATCTTATATATTAATTTTGTTGGAGTCTGCATCCCACATTAGACTTGAGGTCCGTTGTGGACTTTACTATTTGTTATAAAAGCACCCCAAGGACTCTCTTAGAGAGAACACCTTGGGGGTTCAGGTCTCTTATTATATCATCCTACAAATTTAAAGATTAAAAACGTTAATTCTCTAAATACACATTTTGCGTGATTAAGTGTTTATTTTAAAATTAATTTTACAGACCTTTAGAAATTTTATAGGATAAATTGATTTTCAAATTTGAAATTATACGCATAATTATATAAAGATTTCAATCTTAATCATAGACATTAAAATTAATTTTTAAGGTTAAAAATTAATCACCAAGGTAAAAATAAATTAAGATAAAAATTAAAAAGATAAAACAAAAACCCTTAGAACACTCAATGTTGTCTCAAAGAGTGGTTGTGGTGAGTTTCGACCCATACTCATTGTCCTCTCCTCTTTTGTCCATTTTGTGGCCTTTGGAACTTGAATAGTAACCTTACATTATTGAAAATGTAAGGATTACTTTCAAAACCATCATTCTCTTCAATTATAAAAGGGTGACATCTTCACCACTTCAAGACTGACTCTCATTTGAATTTTTTGTTGAAACCCTATCATTTTAAGCTCCCTAAAACCCACTCCCACAAACATAAAGCCCAATCCCTTCAAATTCAAGGAGAATTTCAAAGAAAATTCAAGTCTCCGGAATGAGTATTATCAACTACTTAGTTTTCTTCTTAATTATCATCTTTCAAATTTATTCGAGACACTATTATAATGATATTATTATAATTTATATATAGTAATGTTACTATATTAAGGGCATTGTCATTATTTATCTATACACCGCCATCCATTAAGAAAAACAAAATCGTTCGTGCGTTGTGTGGACTACCGCCTCTACGACGCAACGTATTTGGTTTTCCTTCAACGCTTTACAAAGTTGGATATAAGGATGGTATTAAAGGATAAATATGATGTTTATGATATCGTTAAGGTACTGGTATGGAAAATTAGAGAACTTAATTGTATAATACTGAAGGTATAATCTTTATGATATGATCAATAAGCGATCGTCATTAATTTAATTGTATAATACTAAATGGATAATATTTTATCCAAATTATGTATTATTTTCATATTATCCATTACTTCTACTTATTTCCAATTCTGATATATCAACTAATAAACACTAAATAAGATCATTATGTTTCTACTATAATGATATTACAAAAAAACCACCTTATAATCATTCATTAAATCATGGCATGTTCGTGTTTGGGTCAGTTTAACCACATAACTGAACGATACTATGAATTTATATCATGAATGACTATGGGAACATAATTACTGATATAATATAATACAAATGTGTAAATGACGATTTGTTTCTGGTTCTAGAGATGTTATTATAAATCATCCCTAACAGTATCTTTAATGACCTTATAATGATGAACTTTGGAAAAAGAATGAATATGAACAAAGTTATTATGAAACTAATACAAACGATCAAGACTATAAACATCGATGTGGAAAATCGGAAAAATTCATATAGAGAATGACTATTTATGAGGAATATAGATGAAAATGGATATGAGTGAGGTTCTGGATTAGTTGATTAAGATGGCTATGTTTGTGATATAGGAGATTAAAGCATGTTAGTGGAAGTCAGAATGAGAGGCAAGGGTTTCCATCTCAAATTCCTCTTTTTGAGACATGTTTTGAATTATGAACCTAATTTCATTTATAAGGTGTATATAATGTCTATTTAATATATTATATCATGAATTGTATTTTAATCATGGTATTTGAAATTCAATTACAAGATCTCTTTCAAGGGGTTTTGATTCGAAAGTTTCTAAAGCCGTAAGAGTTCTGTTGGTCTCAATTCTCATTCTTTGAGACATAATACATTTTGTGCACCATTATTCCTTTGTATGGTGTACCCATAGTGTATTTTTATCGTACTCCTTGTATTTTATGGGGTTTACCGACCAAATCATGTCTCCTAATTCAAGTGGCTATTGATTTAGTTTCCTCCACGGTAAGAGGTTCTGATAACTCAATTTTCTTCATTGAGTTATGTGTTGAGAAATACAGAAAATGATGAACGCGAAAACAAATACCAAAGAGAACGCGCGGTGGAAATAAACATTATTTTCCTTCAGACAAGCCTGAAAGAATTAAAGAAGATTCAAACATACCAAAAAATATGTGCAGAAAATAAATGATGACACCATAAATATTTAACGTGGAAACCCAAAAGGGAAAAAACCACGGGACCCAGTTCAAAAAGAAGAATCCAATAATAATGAAGAGTACATGGAAGAGACTCCAAAAGATTATTGGGATATCAAAAATAATACTCTGATAATTTAACAGATCAAATATGGAAAGCAGATATAGTCTGAAAACGGTTTGAAACGAAAAACGCAGCCTGATGAAGAAATCCAAAAAGATCTGACCGTAAAGAGAAAGTGTTTGTTTTTCAAATAAAAGGTGAAGATAAAAAACACCATGATTGGATCAAAAAGCACTGAAGATGAAAGCCAACCAGATCAAAGGAATTTCTCCAATTTCAAATCAGAAAACCGATGGATGAAATCCTAACTGTACCACACCTGGAATGGAGAGAGACGCACTGCACTTGGGATGAAAAAGTCTACGGCGTCCAAAAACCGAATGCCTCAAAATTTTGTGAACATCTCTCAAATATATATTTTTTTTCTTTTTTTTAATTGTCACTTGATGGGAAAGTTGAGGAGGTGCCCAACAAAATCCCCCTCCGACTCAACTGAGGATCACCGCCAACCCTGCAATCAATCGACAAGTCTCAAATTTTCCTCTGGGTAAAATCTTGATCAACATGTCTGACTCATTGTCATCTGTGTGGATCTTCTCGAGATCCAACTATCTCGAATTAAGGATGCCACAGATCCAATGATACCAAACATCAATATGTTTTAACCTTCCATAAAAGGTTGGATTATTTCCCAAACAAATAGCACTCTGAGTGTCATAAAATGAAACACATCTGTCCTAATTAAAATTGATCCCTCGAATAAAAGTTTTCATCCAAAACAATTATTTATATGCCTCTGTAGCTACAATAAACTCAGACTCAATGGTAGATAAAGCGACACATCTCTACAATCTAGAATACCAAGATACAGCTCCCCTACAAAGGTGATCAAATAACCTGAAGTAGACTTCCTCAATTATATATATCCTTCCATTTTTGAATCTGTAAAGCCACAAAGCATAGGTTTCTCATTTTCAAAACACAATATCAGTTCAAAGGTGCCACGAAGATAATGAAATATATACTTGTCTTCTCTCTACCTAGATTAGATAGAAAACGACTAACCAAACCAACTGCATGGGCTATATCAGGTCTAGTACATCATCGCATATATCAAACTGTGAATGGAATATGGATATGGTATGTGTTGCATCTCCTCTCTCTTCATCAGTAAAAATCGACTGACTGGTAATGAGCTTAAAATGTAAAGCAAGATAAGTACTAACCAATTTCTCTTTGTTCATAGAAAATCTTTGAAGAACTTTCTCAATATATCTCTCCTGACATAACCATAATTTCGTGGTCATTTTGTCACGAGAGATCGATGTGTCAAGAATTTGTCGTATTGGACTCAAGTCTTTCAAACTGTCAATACTTCTACAATTTGTCAATTCTAGAAGCACCATGACCAACAATGAGCATATCATCAACATAAATCAATAGTATAATAAAATCATCATCAGTAAATCTCTAAACAAAAACACAATGATCATAATATGTCTTCTTGAAACCCTGATGAAAAATAACAGATTCAAACTTCTTTTACCACTGTCTCGAAGCTTTCTCCAAACCATACAAACTCTTTTTAACCTATAGTAATAATTCTCCTTACCTATTTAAAAAAAACCCTCTGGTTGCTCCATATAAATCCCATACACTAAATCTCTGTGGAGGAAAGTTGTTTTTCACATCTATCTACTCAATCTATAGATCCAAACTAGTAGCCAAACAAGAAAAACCCGAATGGAAGACATTTTGAAAACAGGTGAAAAACTTTCATCAAAATTAATACTTTTCTTATTACAGAAGCCTTTAACAACTAACATTGCCTTCTATGGTGGAACAGAACTGTTTTCTTCATTTTTAATCTGATAAATCCATCAATTTTGAAAAATTCTCTTACCCGTAGGTAATTTTACTAGCTCAAAGGCATGGTTGTCATGAAATAATCTAATCTCGTCATCCATTGTCGCAACTCATATGTCCTTCATATCATTTTTCATCATCTCATCAAAAGATTATGGTTATCCTCCTTCAGTGAGGAGCACATACTCATCAGGGGAATACCGAGTATAAATGGTACGATGCTAAGATTATCCTCAAAGTGGAACTGCAGGTTCATTAATAACCTCTAGAACCAGATCATCCAAAACAAAAGGTGCATCAAAAACATCAACTTCAACCTGTTCACCTTGAACATCATTCTGCACATCAACATAGTCATCAGAATCAACAACATGAGGTAAATGTGACTTAGGAACTAGCTCAATACTAACAAAGCCATCAGAAATTGGAGAAGTGGATTTTTCTCTTTTATCAATGTTTGTAATAGTTTGATCCTCAAAAATTATTGCACAACAACTTCTAAAAGTTTCTTCAAAGCGGGATCATAGAACCTGTACCCAAACTCATCGTGCTCATGGCTAATAAAAATATACTGTCGTGACTTACCATCCAATTTGGATCTCTCTTCTCTAATTACATGAACAAAAGTCTCGCAACCAAAAACATGTAACTGATTGTACTTGATCTTTTTTCAATACCAAAACTTGTTAGGCGTGTGTCTGCAAAGCAACTGTAGGTGGTAAATTAATAATATATGCAGCAGTAAATAAAGCATCACCCCAAAAATGTCTAGTCAACTTTGCTTTCGAAAGCAAACAACAAACTCATTCCAACAAAGTCATGTTCATCCGCTCAGCTACACCATTTAGATGAGGTGTCTTAGGAGGAATCTTCCGATGTTGAATACCTTCATGCCTACAATATTGATCAAAAGGACCACAATACTCACCCTTATTGTCAGTACGAATACATTTCAACTTCTTACCAGATCTCTTTTCAACTGAATCCTAAAATTGCTTAAAAACACTGAGCAAAATTTTTGCTTGTCAATAAAATCCAAAAAGGTCTTAGATTTCAAAAGGCCGCAAATATCAGAATAAACTAATTCAAGTACCTATGACTACCTTTGCAAAAGATAACTGTTGAAACTCACTCTGCTCTGTTTTTTCAGTCAAACAGTGACCATGTCCAATTTGACACCTTTCAAACCTAGAATCAAATTTCTTTTGTCCAAACAACCAAACCACTTCTCAATAATGTGGATGAGCCTCTTATACCAAAACTTGAAAAACACACTGCACTCAACAACGCAAGCAGTATCACCAGCAATATAAACTCTAGTCCAGTACAAACCTAATTGCTTCTTGCCTCAAGCCACAATCAAGGAACCCTTGGAAAGCGTCCATTGGCCATCACCATAAGTATTGATAAAACTATCATCGCCAAGAAAACTGGTAGAAATAAGATTCAGGAAAACCTCAAGCGCATGATAATGATTCCTCAAAATCATCTTACTTCTTGTGCTGGTCTCCAAACAAATAGTCTTGATACCTACAACATCAGCATGACCATCATTATCCATCTTCAAAATCCCAATATTACCTGGGCTATAATATGTAAAGAACTCATTCATGGATGTCATGGGAAAACAAGAAACATTCTCAACAACCCATCAAGAATCATCAGAAACAATATTAATGGAGACATAAACAAAAAAAATCACCCATGTAGTGGTGGCGACACGATCATCTTCATCATCATTTTTCTTCTGTTGATTTTCCTGCATTTTATTTTCCCATTTCCACTAAAAGAAAAACTTATTAACATGTTATTTTTTATCACAATGATGACATTTACACTCCTTCTTCTTTGACCTGAATTTGTTTCTACCATTGCTCTTACCTCAACTGCTTGGTCCTTGACTCATTTCTTGACTTCTCCCCCTGTTCTTTGTGACTAAAAGTTATGAAGAAGATTTCTTCTGAGTACGACTCCAGACCACTTCATTTAAAACATTGAACTTTACATAAATGAATTTCATGACACCATTAAGAGAAAAACAGATTAGAGTAACACGCAAATTATTCCAAGAATCGGGTAAAGTATTAAACAACCAAAGCGCTAAAACCTCATCTTCAAAATTAATACCCATACCAAACAATTGATCGAAACAGCCCGAAAAGTCACTCAAATAGTCAAAAATATATTTTCGTTCTTTGTACTTCAAATTCATCACCTATTTTAGGAGAAACAATTTATTTTTTCCAATATTGGAAGCATAGGTAGTCTCAAGATTCTCCCAAAAAGTTCTGATGTGAGAGATTGACAATATAATTCATCACGTTGTCTTTCGACCCACTGATGAATGAAACCACAAACCATCTTATGCTCAAACTATCATTCCTTATCAGACATTATTTCTGACTTCTGAGTACTAAACACCAGCAGATGCATTCACTTGACAAAAACATATCATTTTTAACTGTCATATATGGTAGTTTGAACCATTCAACAAAATCATCTAACTAAAATTCACTTTCATAATTTATCTGAATAAAAACAAAACTCTCTGATACTATATGTTAGGAAAGATGGAAAGTGATGAACGCGCAAACGAACACCAAAGTGAACATGCAACTGAAATTAGCTTTCTTTCTTTTCAGACGAGCCCGAAATAATTAAAACGTATGCACATCGACCAAAAAATATGTGCAGAAAATAAACGATGACACCATAATTTTTTAACGTGGAAAACCCAAAAGGGAAAAACCACAGGACCCAGTCCAGAAAGCAAAATCCAATAATAATGAAGAATACACATAAAATAATTCCAAAGATGATCTGGATCTAAAAAATAATACTATGATAAAATAGCGGATCAAAGGCAGAAAGCAGATACAATCTGAAAACACCCTGAAATGAAGAACACCAGAATCATATAAAAGGTGAAGATAAAAAACACCAGAATCAGATCGAAGAGCACCACAAATGAAAGTCAATCAGACCAGAGTAATTTCTCCAGTTGCATATATAAAAACCATTGGGTGAAACACTAACTTCACCGCACCTAGAATGGAGAGACGCACCACGCTTGGGATGAAAAAAAGAGTGCAGCGTCCAAAAACCAAACGCCTCAAAATCCCTTAACCATTATCTCTCAAATCAATTTTTTTTTCTTTTTTTTAATTGTCACATGACGAGCTAGTTGAGGAGGAGCCCAATGATAAGATCGTTCTTTGAACTTATAAGTTGGGTACATTTTATCCTTTGATAGTATTATGTGGCATTCTCTCATTGTTTTATAGGGATATACATTCATAACACATAAACTCGTTGACAAATATTTCTCACTTCACGGGGTATGTTCTTTTGAAACCATATACCTTATTTATCTAGATGAGTTATGATCATGTTATCCCTTTTATTGACATGGAAAAAGTATCGGCATTCCTGAAGATTATTGGATGCTAACACAAGTTGATTATGTATTGATTTTTGTATTCCTCATTATACAAAGAGCCAAGTTTTATTCAACAAGAGGTTCCAAAGGAATGGTATGAAACAAGTGACGAAGGGTGGGGGCCAACATTATAGAGTCAATAGATGCATCGACAAGTCTCATGAGACAAAACAGGTTTGGGTATTTGGTGTATGTCATCCCCATTCAGCAATATTTCTTGACCGTGGTCTCGACAATAAGTAAAGTGTCTTGGAACAATGTCTTCATAACAGGTCTTTGATGTTCAGCATTATGCATTCTATCATTATAAGAGCAGTATTATTGATATCCATGTTTTCATTTATTGTCATTGATATAACATGCTCCATGTGTTAAGTTGATTATTGGTTCATATTTACCTATTTCTGTCATAATATTTATGTCATGTTTATGCTATGATTGCTTCGGTTGTTTGTTTCTCTTATTGAATGTTTGAGTCCACTCATTATGTTTTCATCTTTCATGGTTATGGAGAAAATTAGAACACGTGACATGTTTAAAAGGATAACACATATGAAAACAATTGTGGGAGACTGTTAAGAATAGAGAACTGAAAGAATTGTATTAATGGAAAAAAAAGGAGGAATTACAACAGAAAGAGGAAAAGGAACCAGCAATTACAGGCTCCCCTGAGAGAGCCCCCACCCAAACTTAACAGCCAAACGGCCTACTCATTCTCACTAAACTAGCGTTCCTCTCTCCTTCTCCCCATGATCCTTTACAACCGCTTCCCAGCCCCATGTTCCACCCTCCCTCCCTCTGCCCATGTGGCATAACAAACTAGATATTATTCCTCTTCCCTCAACACCACGTGGAGGCAGTTATAACTGCCTCCCAGCACTTGCTAAGGTGGCCTTAACTGCCTACCTCCTCTAAATTGACAACCCTACCCATCTGGGAATAAACCTTCCAATTTCTAAGCAAGTCATGGATCTTAACACTGCCCACCCCTTGAGAATTAGTCTTGTCCTCAAGACTGAAAGTGGGGAACTGATTTTGGAGGACATACGCATCCTCCCATGTAGCATCATCTACTGGTTTTCCTTGCTACTAAATCAAATATTGAGGTTGATAGACACCATCCTACAGCTAGAAATGTTGAGAGGATTTGCTGAGGCTCCGGGTGAGGAAAAGCATCGTCGTCCAGGTCTGTAGGAAGGGAGTCGGGGTGGGGTGGTGACCGAGGGCCTCTCTGAGTTGAGAAACATAGAAAACTAGATGGATGCAAGCTGTTGGTGGTAAATCCAATTTGTAAGCAGCTGGACCAATCTCGTGAAGGATTTGAAAAGGACCATAATAGCAGGGTGACAGCTGTGGAGTGATCCGACGAGTGAGGGAGTGTTGTTTGTGAGGGTGGATCTTGACATAGGTGTGGGTACCAACTAAAAATGTAATTTGACACCTGTGGTTGTCCAAATTGTGGTGCATTATGTCTTGGGCATGCCAGAGGTGATGCTTGAGCTGGGTTAAGGCTTCGTCATGGTCTTCCAAGGCGATAGCCACTGCTGCCACCCGAATTTAAAAGGGAAGATAGGTGAAGAGTGTGGGGGGCTTGCGGCTGTAGACAACCTCAAAGGGATTTGTATGTATTTTTGAATGCCAAGCGGTGTTATATGATAATTCTACCCAAGGGAGCCAGAAAGACCAATGCTTGGGCTTCTCACCTACAAAACAACAAAGGTAGGTCTCGAGACAATGATTAACCACCTCAGTCTGACCATTTGTTTGTGGGTGGTAGGAAAAGCTAAAACGGAGGTTTGTTCCCTGTAATCTGAAAAGCTCAGTCCAGAAATGGCTAAGGAAAACTGGGTCCTGTTCGCTAACGATGGACGAAGGTAAGCCATGGAGACGAACCACCTCCCGGAAAAATAGATCTGTAACTTATGTGGCTGTAAAAGGATGCTTTAATAAGAGGAAATGAGCGTATTTGGAGATTCGATCAACCACAACATAGATGAAATTAAAAACACATGATTTGGGGAGGTTGGTGATAAAATCCATAGATAGATCCACCCAAATGAGGTCTGGAATTTCCAATGGTTTATGTAATATAGTAAGAGACAGAGTAGAATATTTGTTCTGTTGGCAGACGGCGCACTCACGGACATATTTCTGAATAACAGGTTTCATGCTTTGCTAATAAAGATCAGAAGCGAGACATCTATAAGTATGGTAAAATCCTGAATGGCCAGCCTGGGGTGAAGAATGAAATTCTGCCAACAATTTAGGGATCCAAGGAGATGCTGCTGAAAGGAAAAGGCAGCCTTTGTAATAAATAATGTCGCGAGAAATGGTATAGCCTGGAAAAGAGGTGCTCCCAGCATGAAAAGTAGTGATAATCTTCTGTATGGCAGGGTCTGTGGAATCATCTTGCACAATAGACAAGATATCTAGCCAAAGAGGGGCGGATTTAACAAGGTTCAAAGAGGGTAAATCATGGCATCGGGACAAGGCATCAGCTGCCGAGTTCTAGCACCCAGGTTTGTATTTAATTTCAAAATGGTAGCCCAATAATTTGGCCAACCAACATTGTTGATCGGTTGTGGTAAGGGCGGCCAACCAACATTGTATTTAAACTCCGTTGATCTGAATAAACAACAAAGGGGTGGCCCAAGAGGTAAGGGTGCCAATGTTGGATTTTCAATACTAAATAAATGAGTTCTTTTTCATAGATGGAATTGTTCAAGTTTGTAGGGGATAAGGCTCTGCTGAAGAAAGAGATGGGTCGACGATTCTGCACGAGAACGGCTCCAATACCCCTACCGGAGGCGTCACATTCCAGCTCAAAGGGAGCAGAAAAATCACGAAGAGCAAGCACAGGGGTCTGGGTCAAGAGGTGCTGGAGATGTGTGAAAGCATCTTGGGCTACCGAAGACCATAGGAACCTGTCCTTGGTGAGAGTTGTAAGTGGATGAGCGATGGCACCATAACCATTGATAAAACGATGATAATAGCTGGTAAGGCCAAGGAATCCTCACTCACCACGAACTGTTGTAGGGAGTGGCCAATTATGAATGGCCTGAACTTTGGCTGGATCCACGACGATGCCTTGGCTGGAGATTACATGGCCAAAGTATTCAATATGTTATTGTGAAAAGTGACACTTTTGGTGGTTCATCAGAAAATTATTGTCACGCAAGATTTTAAGGACAACAAAGAGGTGGTCTTGATGGCGATGCCAATCTGTGCTGTGGACTAAAATATCATAAAAAATAGCACAAATTTCCACAGTAGGGGTTGACAAATGGCATTCATGGTGGCCTGAAAAGTGGAAGTAGAATTAGTAAGGCTGAAAGGCATAACGAAGTATTCATAGTGGCCTTGATGGGTATGAATTGTTGTTTTGTCGATGTCAGACTCCTTCATCCAGATTTGATGATATCCTGATTTGAGGTCCAGCTTGGAGAAGTAAGAGGCGTCATGTAGTTCATCCAAAAGTTCTTCCACCAAAGGAATGGGAATTTTATCAGAGATAGTGTCCTTGTTGAGAGCACGGTAGTTGATGCACATACGCCAGGAATTGTATTTCTTTTTTACTAATAACACTAGGATAGAATAAGCGCTGCAGCTGGGGAGAATAAAACCAGTGTGCAGCATATCTGCCACCTGACATTCTATTTCATTTTTTTTTTCAAATTTGGATAATGGTAAGGGCATACCACAATGGGCCCATGACTGGGCTGCAGGCGGATAACATGATCCCATGGTCGTATTAGCGAGAGAGCAGTAGGGGGTTGAAACAAGTGCTCGAATGTAGATAGAAAATGTTTAATATCTGAATGTAATGGTTTAATCAACATGGCAGTAGTGGTGGTCTGGCCACCCAGTGTGAGGAGACAACCTATTGTAGCTTCTGTACGTTTTGAAGAGTTCTGTAAGGATATGGTGGGTGTACTGAAAGGGGGTAGCCCCTAGAGGCAGTAGGACTATCCTGCCACTAAAAACTGCATGCGCATGGTCTGCCAATTGGTCTGAACGTCACCCAGGGTTCGCAGCCATGTAATACCCAAAATGATATCAAGGCTGCCAATGTCGCGCACATGGGCAGCTATGGTACAATTATATGGACCAATTCATAATGATAAGTGGGGGAAAACTCCTAAGGACCAGCGCTGGTGGCCATCACCTAACTTGATACGAAGCTGGTGAGAATGCTGGACTTCCAAGGCAATTAAGCGGGTTAAGTTAGGGGAAATGAAGTTGTGGGTGGCTCCACTATCAATTAAGAGTAGAACTGAAAATCTTCCCAAGGAGCCTTCAATTTTTGAGGATGAGAAACCTTATTTGGAGGTGGCAGTAAGAAGGAATTGCAGCTGGGGGTGGTGTAACCCAAGAACTTGACATCCAGCATCTTCCAGGATAGCAGGCGGTGGAATAATATCGTCCCGTGATGCTAGATCCTCCTCAGTAGTGTCGCCTTCACCGAGAATGATAATGTGAAGCTTGGGATCCGCACATCTATGTGTGGGAGAGTAAGGAAGGCCACACCAAAAACAGAGGCCCTTCTTGCGACATTATTCCCATTCCTGTGTTGTTAAGTGGCGGGTGCCACGGGTGGTGGAAGAAATATTGCGCGACATGTCCACTGGAGGGTTGAAGATACCCTTGGAAGGCCAAGCAGGAGAGTTCCCAATAGAAAAAGGTGCTGAAGGGAGGGAACATAAAGGAGGTAGCCAAGGAGGAGGACCAGGGGAGGTTGTTGGAACCCGAGGACCCCCTCCCTTACTGTAAGCAGTGTCACTACGGGGAAGAGCGAGTTCAATGTGGTGGCCGAGATGCATTTCTTGAAGGCATGTATCGGGATCATGAATCTGTACCCAAGAGATAATATTTGGATGTAAACCATGCAATAAATATCCAAAGTATTGAGGTTCGGGGAGTCTGGGTAAAAAAGGCTAGATATTCAAAGTGTTCAAGGAATTCTTGCACCAAACCATGTTGCTGCAGTGCTGCCAGTTCTTTATAAGGGTTCTGGATCTCAAGTCCACTAAAAAGTTCCATGAGTTCAGTTTTAAATAATTTCCAAGAGAGGTTTGGATATACCTCCAGAAGAATAGTGAACCAATGGATTGTGATGCCCTCCATAATAATTT
Source organism: Viscum album (assembly GCA_963277665.1). Classification (NCBI taxonomy): domain Eukaryota; kingdom Viridiplantae; phylum Streptophyta; class Magnoliopsida; order Santalales; family Viscaceae; genus Viscum; species Viscum album. The sequence continues at coordinate 1,820,175,879 of OY728129.1, forward strand.
TCACCAGCTAAAGCCATATTGAAGTGGGTATGTGATGAACACAGAAATATAATTCCGCGTGGGTAAACCACCCGTGAGGATCGGAGCCATCAAAGATGGGGAACTGCACCCAACGGGAGATGGAGGAAGGGTCCGGTGGTAGGACTACATCAGCAGAGTCAAAATTTGGAGCAAGAACCAAGGGATGTGGAGTGATGACCCTCATAGTGCCTGATGTCGAAGAGATCGCTGGCGGAGGAGGTGCATCGTCATGAGGTTGTTTGTCCGTATGACACAGCATGAGTTTGTGGTACACTATTTTCTCAGTGCATTCCAAATCCCAACGTTGTTGGCTGAGGTGAATTTCTTGAACGTCTTGCTGAATGTGATCAACAGTAGAAGAGAGTTTGGAGAGTGTGGTTTCAATAAGATCCAAGCGCTGGTCAAGGCCATCGACACAGGTGTGTGTTCGGGTTTCCATCACAGGGGAAGATGGAGGTCAGCTGGTCAAACCAAGTGTTAAGAACAAAGAACTGAAGGAATTGTATTAATGTAAAAAAGGAGGAATTACGTCAGAAAGAGGAAAAAGAACCAACAATTACAAGATCTCCTGAGAGAGCCCCCACCCAAGCTTAACAACCGAACTGGATACTTTTTCTCACGGAAACAGCATGCCTCTCCCATGTTCCTTTATAACTGCTTCCCAGTCCCACGTTCCACCCTCCCTCCCTCTTCCCATGTGGCATAACAAACTAGATATTCTTCCTTTTCCCTCAACACCACGTGGAGGCAGCTATAACTGCCTCCCACCACTTGCCCAGGTGGCCTTAACTGCCTGCCTCCTCTGAATTGACAGCCCTACCCCTCCTGAAATAAACCTTCCAATTTCCAAGAAGGTCACGGATCTTAACAAAGACGTTGAAGACATTTCATGAATTAAATAGTTTCGTATATAATAGGAAAAGTGTTCATTTGATACAAAGAACATGGGATTCATCAGTGTAGGATGTGTCTTAATTCTCTAAACCTTTAAACCTAAAATGATCTTTCAAAATGTAAGAGATGGAATAATCATTTTGATTTTTTAATTATGGAGGTTATATTCAGGCTTTTACGGCTGATATCAAAGCAAGTATGTAAAGTATGTGTTTATGGCACCAGATCCAGGAGTACGGGTCCAGGGCATCACAGAAAACATGAAAACTATTTATTCTAAAATTCTATAATTTACATTTTCATTTCCAAAAAACGATTTGAGTAGACATAATTTAATTGTTTTTCTAATATATTTTTGGAAAATGAAAACAGAAAATGAATTCAGTAACCAAATGGAGCCATATGCACTCGGAATAATCCATAAATGCAATCAGACTGCTGGGTCTTATGCGATGTTATCAAACAAGATGGGGGTGGGTGGTGGCAGAGGCTTGGCTACACCAGGCATCCCAGACACAGTAATTTTAAAGTGTTCTAGCTGAGTAATGGGCTTCTAGATTCAGCCCAATCAGGCCAATTTTTTTTAAAAAAATGAAAATATTAAAAAAATTCTTAAAATTAATTCAAAATATAATGAAAAAAATCAGGAATTTATAAATAATTTAAAATTAAATAAATATGCAATAATTTAATGCAATTAAAAATAACTTAAAATTATATTATGATACCAGTTCAAATAAAAATAAGTAAACTTGGCTATAAGTTGACCTAAAAAAATTAAATAAGAATAACTTTTATTAAAACAATATTTGATAAAGAGACCGAGCTAGACCATTTGGGCTCAAATCAGCAGCCCAATCCAGATCATAATCACTATTCATGTGATTACAGACCAGGCCTGAACCTTTAAATAATAGCACGAGACCTTCCCAAATTTACATCCCTAGCGAAGGCCTACTGACAAGGCATATCATAACATGCATGACCTTAAAAAACATTACGATCAGCATGGATAATTTTAATAACTTTCTTCTGTTTTTTTATTTTTTCCTCAGCAATTTATAATTTGACATTCGTATAAGAAAGATATCCTTTTTTCAATGGCAACATAGTCCTTACAAAGAAAATCAACTAGAAATTTTCACAATTTTATTGACATCCCATGACTGGTAGAAAGAAGTTCATTGTGAATAAAATGCGATTCTGATTAATTCTCAAATCAATATAGCCAAAATAACAGAAAAAAATAAGATTCAATTGTAGTGAATTGAAGCATACATAGGCCTTAAAGACAAAAGTTTTTTTGGTTCAAGGATAGGGAAATTAAGATGAAATGTGAAAAAATACCTTTGGAGCCATCCGAGCCCATTTATTTCCCAACTTAGCATGTAGCTCGATTATGTGATGTTCTTCTTCCGGGGTGAATGCACCCGTCTTCAAATCTGGTCTCAGATGATTTGCCCATCGTATACGGTAGCTTTTCCCACAATGAGAAAGTTCTGAGTGCTTCTGGACAGCATTCCAATTCCCTTCACCATGCTTACTAACATAATCCATTAAAATTGCATCTTCAGCTGATGTCCATGGACCTTTCTTCAAAGAAGAGACTCCACCTGAATTTCCCTCACTGCTAGCTTCTTCAAATGACAAAGACTCTACTTGGTCTTTCATCATGTATTCATCATAAATCTCACTCTTGATACCCATATTTTAATTTACCTTGGAATAAATTGAAAAATTAAACACTATGAAACAACAAGGTTGAATAAACATAGTATAAAGAAGGGTTATATACTGTCAACACTCTCGCTCTCGATACCCATTGTTTAATGTGCCAAAAAAACAAAATTAAACACCAAGAAACTGCTAAGGTCAATAAACATAATATAAATAAGGTCCATATGCAAGTTAGACTCAAGACATGGTCAAGAAAACACTACTATAATAAATTATATAAGTTTCAAAAATGTCAAAATTGGAGAAAAAAACATGAAATCCTGATGAATTTGTAAATGAAACTGGGGCAATGCAGAAGAAAAATCAAGAATTTATATTTCAATATATATGAGGGTGGGGGTGATGATCTTATAATTTCACATTGAGAATATAAAATTCATATAATTAATTAAGATGATCATAAATCCATCCAATCCATTATCAATTGATCGCAGAAATAAATCCTATGAACTTTATCATGGTCTCAAGAAAACAAAACATGAATTTGACTTAAACATTCCCACATTTGATTTGTATCACTCTATATATATCATCTATGTGTTGGGCTGGAATACTAACGTGTCATGGAACAGATTGAGATAAGGATCCTGTAGTGAGCACATTGAGATAAAGATTTTGTATTGAGTACATTAAGATAAAGATCCTGTATTGGGAATTCATAAGCATTGTAATTAATAAATATGATTGCAGAATCACTCCATTCATGACTAGATGGTGATGGGATAAAAACTTCATAATTTTATCAACATTATAAATTTACAAACATATAAATTGATGATTTGGGTATAAAATCCTCTAAAATTTATTATGGTGTTCAAGGAAATGAGATGAGAATTTAGCTTGGATGACACCATAAAAGCTCAAGTTACCACGCATACACCACCCGCATATTAAAATAAAAATAATATAATGTGTACAGACATGTTAAGAGTTATTATTCACATAAAAATTACTAGTTTCATTTCTCTATCAGCTAATAAAATATCATGAACACCCTGCTCATTACTAATAGATTTTGGGATAGAAATTTCAGATATCATTGAAGCAAAGAATATACGTGTTTAACTTAAATGTTGTTACAAATATTAAATGTCATATGATATACATTGTTTGTGACTCAAATAAGGATACACAAGAAAAATCTTGTAGGAAAAATAATTTCTTGTAGGAAATTCACAAGTATTACATTTAATTCATAATTTTGGAATGCAAAGCTCCATACTATAAACTACAATTCACCAACAATATACTAGCAACAAAGCTCGGAGAGAGTTATCATTTGATCAAACTTATAAACTAGAAAGAAGATCAAATAACGATCCAAAACCCTACTTTTAGGAATTAAAAAATAGAACCAACATACATATATATACATAAACACACCTAGACAAGGCAGAACTAGGCAGACAGTGTTGTCAGACACCCCTAGTTTCCAGATCTCCCTTGAATCTCACGGTCCAGACAATCTGGAGACATGAAACAAACAACTGAGATTAAATAAGAAATGCCCGAAAGGAGCCAAATTAAGCGGTGGAGAAATTTTTCAAGGGAAAAACATTAATACCTAAGAATTAAGAACCAAAAGTTCATTCCAAAATCAATGATCAAAAGATCAAACTTCAAAGGAAATGTGAAGCATGAATTCCAAGAAGAGTGGTAATTTAACAATTCTGAAGAATGAAATAAGAAACACACAAGTATCCCATGGAAACATTACAGATCGCTGGAAGTGAATCATCTAGGACACGAAAACATGAATAACCAAAGCAAAGCCAATTTTGAAAGCAATACCGGAAATTGTAGCTCTGTGGGCTATGAGATGGCTCAGCGTTTCATGTAATTGATAGGGAAGAAAGCAATGGAATCGAACACGACCTCAGATCCAGTCACCAGGATAGAATAACCAGAAATTAGAAAGCATAGATACGAAAGAATCTAGCATCGAGGGGGCGGATGAAACGATTATTGTAAACAAGTAAACAAGGAATTAAAAATATGTGTATATAAAAGCTGAGGACCAGTAAGAAAAACCCTAACCGTTATCAGCAGAGAGGAATAAAACACATAATTCAAGCATAGATGAAGGAGGATGGAAGGGTTGTGGGGGAAACAGTGTTAACAAGAGGGAAATTCTTGGGGAGGAGGGAGGGGAGAGGGAGCAGAAGAGAGATAGGAGAGGGCAAAAGCTTAGTTAGAGGTACTTGCTATCATAATTCAATGTGTATGTGTACATGTATATACACACACACACGAAATTCCATCTGATGCTCGTACGCATTGCATGATTGGTTCTTCTCTTCCATAACCAAAGCCGCCACCTACGCCTCCTCCCACATTAAAGGGAGAAACGAGCGAGAGGGAGACAGAAACACGGAGAAACAAAAAATGAAATCACTTGAGATTCAAAGAAGAGAGTGAAAAGCATGTGATTTTACAAATTTAGAATTATATATTTGTAATATTATTTTTCCCAATGGCAATAACAAAAAGGTATTTTTATAGCTATTTCATGTATACTAAAACTCCGGTCTTACTTTCATATACATAACACTGTTAAAATAGTTTTATTTTATAACATGATACTCAGCTATGTGTTTTATTCAGTGTGCAAATTAGTAAAAATGAATATGATTTTCTACATACCATTACCGAAAATTTTGACAAAAGTGAATCTATTAAGTTTCAAACTTTATAACCATTCATATTGAAAATGTCACTGTTTTTGTTAGTTTTTCCGATTACATTCATCACTCCTCTATCGATCCATTACCATTGTATTCATTCTTCTGTTCATATTTAACCTAGCAAGTGGTCTATGACTCATTACTTTCTTATGGTATGTTCTTCATTTACCAATCTCTCTTCTGTTAATAGACATTCAAACATGTATTCATATATTTTCCATGTCGTATGATTTATGTTATTCATTTTTCTTCTAACTTCATTCAATTATTTTCATCTATGGTACCGATGTTAGGTGATAAGAAGAATAAGGTTAGTTTATCTTCAATTTTACCTTATCCTTAATTTCACTTCCTAATATGATTTCTTTAGCTACATTCTTTTATCTCTTCATCAGTACCCAGTTTCTCATTGCATCTCATGTGTTATAGTGAAAAACATTTTCATATCATTTATGACTTCTTGCATTAAATACATCATTTTTGACTTATTGCATTAAAGTGTGGGGTCTCACGTGTTCCTCCTTTTTTCAATCCAATTTATTATAAAATATTTTTTGTGAAAATATTTATTATGCATTCTTTTATTATATTCCATTTATATAATCTTGTTTCAGGATAATATTTAATTTTGGTTTGGTTTATTTAATAATCTACCTTTAAAATACATTGGCTACTCACAACTCTAATCCCACTCTTTCAATAGTATTTTATAAATTTTAATTCATCCACTTTATTTTCATGCAATAAATCTCATTACTTTGGATTTATTGTTGTCATAGGCCAATAGTTGGTTATCCAAAAGCAGATAGTGCCCCACATTGTTAAGTTTATCATGAATACTGGTACTTCAAAATGAAAATTATTCTATTCATAAACAAGGTAAATATGCAACTTGATGATCTATGTAACCAATTTTAAAATTATTTTGCAGTTCAATGCTTCCATCATGCTTTTTCTTATCGACCCCTACATCAGTTCTCCACCCTCATAGCTTAACAAACATTTTTTTTATCTTATCTTGGATTCACTAGTTTTATTTCACTATCAACTAATAAAATATCAAGAACACCAAAATCATTACCAATAGATTTTGGGATAGATATTTCAGATATCATTGGAGTATTGAGGCAAAGAATATGTGTGTTTAACTTAAATGTTGTTACAAATGTTAAATGGAGCATGATATACATTGTTTGTGACTCAAATAAAGATACACAAGATGAATCTTGTAGGAATAATAATTCCATGTCATAAATTTAGAAGTATTACATGTAATTCATAATTTTGGAATGCAAAGCTTGAGACTAAAAACTACAATTCACCAAAAATATACTTGCAACAAAGTTCAAAGAGAGTTAGAATTTGATCAAACTTATGAACTAAAAGGAAGATAAAATAATGATCTAAAACCCTACTTTGATGAATTAAAAAACATAACCCACAGACATATATATACATAAACACACCTAGACAAGGAAGGTCTAGGCCAACAGTGTTGTTAGGCACCCCTAGTTTCCAAATCTCCCTTGAATCCCACGGTTGAGAAAATCTAGATACATGAAAAAAACAGCTGAGATTGAACCAGAAATGCTCGAAAAGATCCATGCCAACAATGTTTTCAGGCACCCATATTTTCCAAATCTCCCTTGAATCCCACGGTCCAGACAATCTGGAGACATGAAACAAACAACTGAGATTGAACCAAAAACGCCCAAAAGGAACCAAGCCAACATTGTTGTCAGACACCCCTAGTTTCCAAATCTCCCTTGAATCCAACGGTCCAGACAATCTGAAGACATGAAAAAAATAGTTGAGATTGAACCAAAAAATGCCCGAAATGAGGCAAATTAAGCAATGGAAAAAAATTAAGGGGAAATACATTAAAACCTGAGAATTAATAACCCAAATTTCATTCCAAAAACAATGATCAAAAGATCAAACTTAGAAGGCCACAAAGTTGGAACACAAGGTGAAATTCGGTCCTAGAAAAAAGGATCTTGAAAATAAATAAGAAAAATGGGAAAGCATCGATGATGAAGGAAACACAATGTGTAAAGAATGAATTCCAAGGAGAGCGGTAATTTAAAAGTCTGAAGAATGAAATAAGAAACACACATGTAACCCATGAAAACATTGCAGATCGCTGGAAGTGAAGCATCCACAACACAAAACCACGGATCTCCAACTCAAAGCCAATTTTGTAAGCAATACCAGAAATTAGAGCTCCGCAGGCTATGAGACGGATCAACGTTTCATGTAAGTAATTGATGGGGAAGAAAGCAACATAATCGGACACGGCCTCATATCCAATCACCAGGATGGCATAACCGAAAATTAGAAAGCACAGATGGGAGAATCTGACATCGAGGGTGGTGGATGAAATGATGAATGTTAACAAATAAACAAAGAATTAAAAATATGTGTATATAAAAGCTCATGAACCTACAACCAGAACCCTAACCGTTATCAACGGAGGAGGAAAACACAGAGTTCAAGTATATATGAAAGAGGATAGAAGGGGTGTGGGGAGACAATATTAATGAGAGGGAAATACCAGGGTAGAGAGGTGAGAGGGAGCAGAAGAGAGAGAGTAGAGGGCACCAACTTAGTTAGAGGTACTTTATCTCATAATTTGATATGTATGTGTATATATATATTTACACACACGAAATTCCTTCTACCCATGCTCGTACGCATCGCATGCTTGGTTCTTCTCATCCATAACCAAAGCTTCCAGCTACCGCCCCCCCCCTCCCATATTAAAGGAGAAATGAGCGAGAGGGAGAGAAACATGGGGAAACCACGTATGAAATCACTCAAGATTCAGAGCAGAGTGAAAATCACGTGATTTTACTAATTTAGAATTTTATATTGGTAATATTATTTTGTCCAACCACAATAACAAAAAGGTATTTTTTATTGTTATTCCATGTGAAGTCTTACTTTCATATACATAACACTATTAAAATAGTTTTATTTTTTAATATGATACTCAGCTATGTGTTTTATTCCGTTTGCAAATTAGTACAAATGAATATGGTTTTCTATATACCATTACTGAAAAATTTGACAAAATTGAATCTATTAAGTTTCAAACTATATAACCATTTATATTGAAAATGCCACTGTTTTGATAGTTTTTCATGTTACATTCATCACTCCTCTATCAATCCATTACCATTGTCTTCATTCCTCTGTTCGTATTTAACCTCGCAACTAGTCGATGAATCATCACTTTCTTATGGTATGTTCTCTATTTACCAATCTCTCTTCTGTTAATATACATTCAAACCTTTTATTCATATGTTTTCCTTGTCGTATGATTTATATTGTTCATTGTTATTTTAACTTAATTCAATTATTTTAGTCTATGGTACCGATGTTAGGTGCCAAGAAGAATAAGGTTAGTTTATCTTCAATTTTAACATATCCTTAATTTATCTTCCTAATATTATTTCTTTAACTATGTTCTTTCATCAATTCATTAGTACCCAATTTCCCATTGCATCAGATGTGTTATAGTGACAAAAATTTTCATATCATTTATGACTTCTTGTAGTAAATACATCAGTTTTGACTTATTTCATTACAATGAAGCGTCTCATGTTTCCTTTTTACAATGCAATTTATTATAAAATCTTTTTTGTGAAAATATTTATTATGCGTTCATTTATTATATTCCATTTATCCAATTTTTTTTTGTCTCATATTCAATTTTGGTTTTTTTATTTAATAATCTTCCTTTAAAATACATTGGCTACTCACAACTATTATCCCACTCTTTCAACAGTTTTTTATAAATTTTAATTCATACACTTTATTTTCATGCAATAAATCTCATTAATTTTGATTTATTTCTGTCACAGGCAAATAGTTGGTTAGAAAAAAGTAGATAGGGCCCCACATTTTTAATTTTAGATGGACTATAGGGGCTTTAAAATGAAAATTATTTTATTCATAAACAAGGTAATTATGCAACTTGATGATCTATGTGGAAAATTTTAAAATTATTTTCCAGTCCAATGCTTCCATCATGATTTTTCTTATCCACCCCTACATCGGTTATCCACCCTCATAGCTTAACAGAAATTTTGTTATCTTATCGTGGATTCATTAGTTTCATTTCATAAACCGAAACCACTTGTTTGAAATCCTTATTTTGGTTTTCCCCAAAATCCATCATAGGTTGGATTTCATTAAAAAGTATTAATTTTATGATGAGATTATGGAACTATGGAATTTATTAAGATATTTTTTTCCAAAATAATATGTCTCATATGTTTGAATAATTAGGGAGGGGTGGGGGCATTTTATAAGAGTGGTGAGTGTCACAACAGTATTTTTTAAAAAGAAAAAATATACCATCAATTTTTTCATGAAATAATCCTCCAAATGAACCATTATATATCCTATATAAAATAATGATATTATATGGCCAAAAATAGGTTTTTGAGTATTTTAGGTCATTTTAAACCATATAATTTTAGTTTTACCCCATGGTAAACACCTTTTTACCCTAATTGTTGTAAATAGTGTTTACTAGTGGTGAACAAGAGAAAGAACACATCTATCTTCTTACTTCTTGAACCATTTGAAAATAATATTGATGCTCGTGTGTACAAGGAAATAAAGCCTCAAGAACATATGTGATGTGTTGTTCATGTATATTTTTCATAAATGGTATTAAGTATATATTAAACAAATATATAAGTATTTTGTTACATATTTATAATTATGGAATTATTATATCACATATATCTATTTAGTTTCCATTTCGTTGTTGTCCCGGTGACTGGATCTGAGGTTGTGTCTGATTCTGTTTCTTTCTTCCGTATCAATTACTTGCATGAAACATTGAGCCATCCAAGCATAGATTAAGGAGGATGGAAGGGTTTTGGGGGAGACAATGTTGAGAGGAAAATGTCTGGGGAGGAGGGAGGGCTAGAGGGAGAAGAAGATAGAGAGGAACGAGCGAGAGGGATAGGGAAACATGGAGAAACAATGAATGAAATCACTCGAGATTCAGAGCATAGAGAGTGAAAAGCACATGACTTTACAAATCTAGAATTATACATTTGTAAGTTGTTGACCTCTTCCCTCTTTTGCTCCCTTTCCCCTCCCTCCTCCCCATGCATTTCCCTCTAGTAAACATTGTCTCCCCCGCAAACCTTCCATCCTCCATCTATGATTGAACTCTGTGTTTTCCTCATCTTCGCTGATAACGGTTATGGTTCTGGTTGTAGGTTCATGAGCTTTTATATACACATATTTTTAATTCTATGTTTACTTGTTTACGTTCATCATTTCATCCACCCCCCTCGATGTCGGATTCTCCCATATATGTGTTTTATAATTTTCGATTATTTCATCCTGATGACTGAATTTGAGGTCATGTATGATTCTATTACTTTCTTCCCAATAAATTACTTGCGCGAATCATTGAGCTATCTCGTAACCTGTGGAGCTCTAAATTCATGTATTGCTTGAAAAATTGGCTTTGCTTTAGAGATTCGTGGTTTTGTGTCGTAGATGCTTCATTTCCAGCGATCTGCAATGTTTTCATGGGTTACTTGTGTGTTTCTTATTTTGTTCTTCAGACTTATTAAATTACCACTCTCCTTGGAATTCATCCTTTACACATTGTGTTTCCTTCATCATCGATGCTTTCCTATTTTCCTTATTTATTTTCAAGATCCTTTTTTCTAAGACTGAGTTTCACTTTGTGGTCTAACTTCATGGCCTTCGAAGTTTGATCTTTTGATCATTGTTTCTGGAATAAAATTTTGGTTCTTAATTTTTCCCCTTAAAAATTTCTCCACTGCTTAATTTGGATTCTTTTGGGCATTTCTAGTTCAATCTCAGATGATTGTTTCATATCTACAGATTGTTTGAACTGTGGGATTCAAAGGAGATCTGGAAACTAGGCGTGCCAGACAACATTGTTCGCCTGGTTCTGCCTTGTCTAGGTGTTCTTATGTATATATATGTATGTTGTTTCTATTGTTTAATTCATCAAAGTAAGGTTTTGGATCATTATATGATCTTCCTTCCACCTCATAAGTTTGATCAAATGCAACTCTTTTTGAGCTTTGTTTCTAGTATATTGCTGGTGAATTGTAGTTTTTAGTCTGAAGCTTTGCATTCCAAAATTATGAATTAAATATAATACTTGTGAATTTCTGACATGGAAATATTATTCCTACAAGCTTCATCTTTTGTATCTTTATTTGAGTTGCACGCAATGTATATCATGTTACATTTAACATTTGGATCAACATTTAAGTTAAATACCTATTTTTTTTTGCCTCAAAACCCCAATGATATCTGAAATTTCTACCACAAAATATATTGGTAATAAAGAGGGTGTTATTGATATTTTATTAGATGATAGTGAAATAAAAATAGTGAATGAAAGATAAGATAACAAAATGTTTTTAATCTATGAGGGTGGAGAACCGATGAAGTGGTGGATAAGAAAAAACATGATGAAAGTGTTGGACTGCAAAATAATTTTAAAATTGATCACATATATCATCAAGTTGCATAATTACCTTGTTTGTGAATAAAATAATTTTCAATTTGAACCACCTGTAGTCATGATAAACTTAAAAATGTGGAGCACTATCTGCTTTTGGCTGACTAACTATTTGCTTGCGACATCAATAAATCAAAAGTAATGGGATTTATTGTAGGGAAATAAAGTGGATGAATTAAAATTTATAAAAAATTGTTGAAATAGTGGGATAAGAGTTGTGAGTAGCCAATGTATTTTAAAGGCAGATTATTGAATAAAAAACCAAAATTAAATATTAGCCCAAAACAAAATTAGATAACTAGAATATAATAAAATAATGAATAATAAATATATTTATAAAAAAATATTTTATAATAAATTGAATTGAAAAAAGGTGCAAAACATGAGACGTCTCGCTATAATGCAATAAATCAAAAATGATGTATTTAATGCAAGAAGTCATAAATGATGTGGAAATGTTTTTCACTATAACACATGGGATGCAATGGGAAATTGGGTACTTATGAAGCGATGAATGAATGCAGCTAAAGAAATCCTATTAGGAATATACATTAAGGATAGGGTAAAATTGAAGATAAACTAAACTTATTCTTCTTGTCACCTAACATCGGTACCATAGATGAAAATAATTGAATAAAGTTAGAAGAACAATGAACAACATAAATCATACGACTGAGAAAAAATATGAATACAAGTTTGAATGTCTATTAACAAAAGAGGGAATGGTAAATGGAGAACATACCAAAAGAAAGTGATTAGTCATCGACCAGTTGCGAGGTTAAATACGAATAGAGGAATGAAGACAATGGAAATTGATCGACAGAGGAGCAATGAATGTAACCTGAAAAACTAACAAAAACAGTGGCATTTTCAATATGAATGGTTATATAGTTTGAATCTTAATAGATTCAATTTTGTCAAATTTTTCGGTAATGGTATGTTGAAAACCATATTCATTTGTACTAATTTTCAAACAGAATAAAACACATAGCTGAGTATCATATTACAAAATAAAACTATTTTAACAGTGTTATGTATATGAAAGTAAGACTGTAGTTATAGTGCACATGGAATAAAAATAAAAAATACCTTTTTGTTATTGCGGTTGGACAAAATAATATTACAAATATATAATTCTAAATTAGTAAAATATAAATTTTAAATGAATGCATCATCACATCATTATCACATCAGATGGAAATAAAAGTAATAACATTGTATCAAGCAATGAATGAACAAACAAAATATACGGATGACAATTTATCGAGGTGTAGAAAACAGTTGTATTATAGATGAAAATTTACCAAACAAGTATCCTTAATAGAAAACCAGCCCAAATATTACAGAAAATATTAAGAAATTAACATAATATGGTAATCCCACATCAATAGGCAGTTCAGTCTAAAAAAGTTGGAAATTGACTCCAAAACAGTGATAAATGGGGTGCAATAGACCTCTATGGGCCTTCCTATTTATAAATGGGGAAACCCCAATGTCTAAACACGATTTTTTCATGATATTGAAAAAATCCGATCCAAACCCATAAATTCCTCAATGGAAATGGAAGAAGAAGAACATGGGCATACCTTATAATGGTATTTTACAACACAATCGGACACTGAAAATCATTGAGGGGTGAACGAAGAAGAAGCCGGAGGCGAGGTAGCCGTAGGCGGAGCAAGCAGAGGCGGAGGCGCGGATGGAGAGCAGGATCAGGGAAGGGAGCGGGAGAGGGGAGTCATGAAGGGGAGCGAGAGAGGGCAGCTGAGGAGGGAGGCAGGAAGGGAGGCAGAGGCGGAGGCAGAGGCACGAGTGGAGAGCATAATCCGGGAGGGGAGCGGGAGATGGGAGTCATGTAGAGGAGCGGGATAGGGCAGACAAGGAGGGAGTCAGGGAGGGAGGTGGAGGTGGAGGTGTGGAGCAGAGTTGCGGAGCCATGGGTTTTCATCGGGAGGCGACAGAAGTCGAGGGTGGTAGGGGTGATGAAGCGATGATATTTTGGGGGAGAAATTCCTGGGAGTGGTGTGAAATAAGGAGGTGGTGACACGTGTACATAAACCACCCAGGTATATAATAAATGTTACTAATCTTCGACAAATGGAATCAATTTTTTTTTCAAATAATACCAAAGTCAATGTTGGACACTTTTTTTCATCAACTTTTTCTTATCTGAGAATCTCTATATGTCAGCATCTTGGTCATCTTAAGAGTCAAGTAAAATACAATATTTAGATAACATTTTGGATAAAAAACACATGAAATAAAATACACAAATATATATTGAAATGTCAAACAATAATTGATATATATATATATATATACAAAGTATCCACCATAAACAAAACATGTTATCAATATTAAAGGAATGTTCATGTTTGAAGATCAAAAAATCAAGAATTATCATTATGACCATGAAACAACAAAAACAACTCATACCTTCCCTTTGAAGTATAATTGATGTATTATTAAGTCAAAATCATGAAGCACATGATTATCATTATATTATTAACCCTTTGAGTTGTAAAAAATGTAAAATTGATGAGTGGTTAACTATAAATCAAACCCAGATGATGAATTAGTTGATAAAATAACAGCAGGATCAACCAAAAACAATGATGGTCCAATAACATTTCAAAAATATGGGAAAAAAATAACAATAATGAATGATATCCTTATAGATCTAAAAAATTATTAAAAAAATTACCTTGATAGTTCTAAATTTACAAAGATATGCAATTTCATTAAAATGATTAAAAATAGGAAAATAACGGTATACCAAACACGTTTAGTTAGTTTAATTTTGGCTAGCATAAAACAACAAAATACAAATGGAAATTAGGGAAATTTTTGCTCTATACTGCATTTGAAAACACATTGAAAACATCATATAATATGATAATGAACTATTAGAACACATATAAAGCTGGAAACACATTTGTAGTAGAAACACACCATATTATCAATGAAAAAACTAACAGTGAATACAATATTCAGATAGTGAATAGAAAAACATACCTGTTGTGGGGAGAGCAACTAGCCATTTGAAACTCGATTGAGCAGAAAGAGTCAATAGCTGTAGATGTGGATGGAAATCACGAGCTTAAGGGGATCATGGAATGGGATGCAGTGAATGTGGAGGGTACGTGACTGAAATAATTCGATGTAGTAGGATAAATGGGAAACATATGATGAGTTGAGGGTATTCTAGAAGATGAACCATAGTAGAAGACGGACATATTAGCATGGAAGACACCGGCAGTGTATTGCGGGTACTGCAGGATGATGGGAGGGGAAACACGAGCAGGAACCCTAGGAGCAGTGGCGGAGGGGTGACGACAGCGGGAACAGTAAGAGCGGCGCCCGAGGGGAAACGAGAGTGGGAACCGTAGGAACAACAGAAGAGGTTAAATGGGATGTGGGGATAAAATCTAGAGGGGGAATCAGGAACAATAGTGGAGCACCTGAGGGAACCCTAGGAGCAGTGATAGAGGTGAAATGTGAGTGGGACCATAGGAGTAGTGAGAATCGTAGCAGGACACCTTGATTGGGAATCGTAGGAGTAGTGAGGGTGGTGGAACTGAAGAGAGAACCCTAATAGAAGTATAAAATCTATGATGGAGGTGAAACGAGATCACGAATCGTAGTAGTGGAAGAGGTGAAATGGGAGCGGGATCCTAAAAGAAGATGAAAATCTCAAGCGGGATCCTAGAATCAATTTTTTTTATTTTTTTTCAAATAATCCCAAAGGCAATTTTGGCCACTTTTTTCATCAACTTTTTCTTATGTGAGAATCTCTATATGTCAGCATCTTGGTCATCTTAAGATTAAAGTAAAATGCAATATTTAGATAACATTTTTGATAAAATACACAAATATATATTGAAATGTTAGACATAAATTGATATATATATACAAAGTATCCACCATAAAAAAAACATGTTATCAATATTAAAGGAATGTTCATGTTTGAAGATAAAAAAATCAAGAATATTCATTATGACCATGAAACAACAAAAACAACTCATACCTGCCCTATTAAGTCTAATTGAAGTATTATTATGTCAAAATCACCAAGCACGTGATTATCATTGTATTATTAACCATTTGAGTTGTAAAAAATTTAAAATTGATGAGTGGTTAACTCTAAATCAAACCCATATGTTGAATTAGTTGATAAAATAATAGCAGGATCAACCAAAAACAATGATGGTCCAATAACATTTCAAAAATATGGGAAAACAAACAACAATAATGAATGATCTTCTTATAGATCTCAAAAATGATTAAAGAAAATAACCTTGATAGTTCTAAATTTACAATGATATGCAATTTCATTAAAATGATTAAAAACAGGAAAATCAAGTTATACCAAACACGTTTAGTTAGATTAATTTTGGCTGGCATAAAACAACAAAAGACCAATGGAAATTAGGGAAATTTTTTCTCTATACTGCATTTGAAAAAACATTGAAAACGACATATAATATGAGAATGAACAGTTAGAACACATATAATTCTAGAAACACATTTGTAGTAGAAACACTCCATATTACCAATGAAAAAACTAACAGTGAATACAATATTCAGATATTGAATAGAAACACATACCTGTTGTGGGGTGAGCAACAGGACGTTTGAAACTCAATTGAGCAGAAAGAGTCAATAGCTATAGGTGTGGATGGAAATCACGAGCTTGAGGGAATCTTGGAACAGGATGCAGTGAATGTGGAGGGTACGTGACTGAAATAATTCGATGTAGTAGGGTAAATGGGAAATATACGATGAGTTGAGGGTATTTTGGAAGATGAACCATAGTAGAAGACAAGCATATTAGCACAGAAGTCACCGACAGTGTATTGCGGGTACTATAGGACGATGGGAGGGGAAACACGACTAGGAACCCTAGGAGCAGCGGCAGAGGGGTGACGAAAGAGGTAACCGTAGGAGCGGCGCCCGGGGGGAAATAGGAGTGGGAACCATAGGAACAACGGAAGAGGTTAAATGGGATGTGGGGAGAAAATCTAGAGGGGGAATCAGGAACAATAGCGGAGGACCAAAAGGAACCCTAGGAGCGGTGACAGAGGTGAAATGTGAGCGGGACCATAGGAGCAGCGAGAATCGTAGGAGCAGTGAGGGTGGTGGAACTGCAGGGAGAACCCTAAGAGAAGCATAAAATCTCTGATGGAGGTGAAACGGGAGCGCGAATCCTAGCAGTGGAAGAGGTGAAATGGGAGAGGAAGCCTAGAAGCAGACGGAAATATCGAGTGGGATCCTAGAATCGATTTTTTTTTATTTTTTTTCAAATAATCCCAAAGGAAATGTTGGCCACTTTTTTCATCAACTTTTTCTTATCTGAGAATCTCTATATGTCAGCATCTTGGTCATCTTAATAGTCAAGTAAAATGCAACATTTAGATAACATTTTGGATAAAAAAACACATGAAATAAAATACACAAATATATATTGAAATGTCAAACAGTAATTGATATATATATACAAAGTATCCACCATAAACAAAACATGTAATCAATATTAAAGGAATGTTCATGTTTAAAGATAAAAAAATAAATAATATTCATTATGACCATGAAACAACAGAAACAAATCATATCTACCCTTTGAAGTCTAATTGAAGTATTATTAAGTCAAAATCATGAAGCACATGATTATCATTGTATTATTAACCCTTTGAGTTGTAAAAAATGTAAAATTAATGAGTGGATAACTGTAAATCGAACCCAGATGATGAATTTGTTGATAAAATAACTGCAGGATCAACCAAAAACAATGATGGTCCAATAACATTTCAAAAATATGGGAAAACAAACAACAAAAATGAATGATCTCCTTATAGATCTCAAAAACGATTAAATAAAATAACCTTGATAGTTCTAAATTTACAAAGATATGCAATTTCATTAAAATACTTAAAAACATGAAAATCAAGGTATACCAAACACATTCAGTTAGTTTAATTTTGACTAGCATAAAACAACAAAAGACCAATGGAAATTATGGAAATGTTTTCTCTATACTACATTTGAAAACAGATTGAAAACATCATATAATATGAGAATGAAAGGTTAGAACACATATAAAGTTTGAAACATATTGGTAGTAGAAACACACCATATTATCAATGAAAAAACTAATAGTTAATACAATATTCAGATAGTGAATAGAAACACATACCTATTGTGGGGCGAGCAACAGGCCATTTGAAACTCGATTGAGCAGAAAGAGTCAATAGTTGTAGATGTGGATGGAAATCACGAGCTTGAGGGAATCATGGAACTGGATGCAGTGAATGTGGAGGGTACGTGACTGAAATAATTCGATGTAGTAGGATAAACGGGAAACATACGATGAGTTGAGGGTATTCTGGAAGATGAACCATAGTAGAAGACAGACATATTAGCACAGAATACACTGACAGTGTATTGCGGGTACTGCAGGATGATGGGAGGGGAAACACGAGTAGGAACCCTAGGAGTAGCGGTGGATGGGTGATGACAGTGGGAACCGTAGGAGCGGTGCCCGAGGGGAAATGTTAGTGGGAACCGTAGGAACAACGGAAGAGGTTAAATGGGATGTGGGGAGAAAATCTAGGGGGGGAATTAGGAATAACAGCAGAGAACCAAAGGGAACCCTAGGAGCAGCGACGGAGGTGAAATGTGATTAGGAGCATAGGAGCAGTGGGAATCGTAGGAGAAGGACACCCTGATTGGGAATCATAGGAGTAGTGAGGGTGGTGGAACTGCAGGGAGAACCCTAAGAGAAGCATAAAATCTATAGTGGTGGTGAAAAACGAGTGCTAATCGTAGCAGTGGAAGAGGTGAAATGGGAGCGGGATCCTAGAAGAAGATGAAAATCTCGAGCGGGATCCTAGAATCAATTTTTTTTTTCAAATAATCCCAAAGGCAATGTTGGCCAATTTTTTCATCAAGTTTTTCTTATCTGAGAGTCTCTATATGCCAGCATCTTGGTCATCTTAAGAGTCATGTAAAATGCAATATTCAGATAACATTTTGGATAAAAAACACCTGAAATAAAATACACAAATATATATAGAAATTTCAGATCGTAATTGATATATATATACACTGTATCCACCATAAACAAAACATGTTATCAATATTAAAGGAATGTTCATGTTTGAAGATCAAAAAATCAAGAATATTCATTATGACCATGAAACCACAAAAACAGCTCATACAGGCCCTGTGAAGTCTAATTGAAGTATTATTAAGTCCAAATCATCAAGCACGTGATTATCATTGTATTATAATCACTTTGAGTTGTAAAAAATGTAAAATTGATTAGTGGTTAACTGTAAATCAAACCCAGATGATGAATTAGTTGATAAAATAACAGCAGAATCAACCAAAAACAATGATGGTCCAATAAAATTTCAAAAATATGAGAAAACAAAAAAAAATAATTAATGATCTCCTTATAGATCTCAAAAATTATTATAGAAAATAACCTTGATAGTTATAAATTTACAAAGATATGCAATTTCAATAAAATGCTTAAAAATAGGAAAATCAAGGTAACCAAACACGTTCAGTTAGTTTAATTTTGGCTCTCATAAAACAATAAAAGACCAACGGAAATTAGGGAAATTTTTCTCTATACTTCATTTGAAAACACATTGAAAACATCATATAATATGATAATGAACTATTAGAACACATATAAAGCTGGAAACAATTTTTTTGTAGAAACACACCATATTATCAATGGAAAAACTAACAGTGAATACAATATTCAGATAGTTAATAGAAACACATACCTGATTTGGGGTGAGCAACAGGCCGTTTGAAACATGATTGAGCAGAAAGAGTCAATAGCTGTAGATGTGGATGGAAATCACAAGCTTGAGGGAATCATGGAATGAGATGCAGTGAATGTGGTGGGTACGTGACTGAAATAATTCGATGTAGTAGGATAAACGGGAAAAATACGATGAGTTGGGGTATTCTGGAAGATGAACCATATTAGAATATGGACATATTAGCACGGAAGACACCGACAATGTATTTTGGGTACTGCAAGACGATGGGAGGGGAAACACGAGTAGGAACCCTTGGAGTAGCGATAGAGGGGTGACGACAGCGGGAACCGTAGGAGCGGCGCCTGAGGGGAGATGGGAGTGGGCACCGTAGGAACAACGAAAGAGGTTAAATGGTATGTGGGGAGAAAATCTAGAGGGGCAATCAGGAACAACAGCAGAGGAGCAGAGGGAACCCTAGGAGCAGTGACAAATGTGAAATGTTAGCGGGACCATAGGAGCATCGGGAATCGTAGGAGAAGGACACCTTGTTTGGGAATCGTTGGACTAGTGAGGGTGGTGGAACTGCAGGGAGAACCCTAAGAGAAGCATAAAATCTCTGATGTAGGTGAAATGGGAGCGCGAATCGTAGAAGTGGAAGAGGTGAAATGGGAGCGGGATCCTAGAAGCAGACGAAAATCTCGAGCAGGATCTTAGAATCAATTTTTTAATATTTTTTTTTCAAATTATCCCAAAGGCAATGTTGGCCTCTTTCTTCATCAACTTTTTCTTATATTAGAATCTATATATGTCAACATATTGTTTATCTTAAGAGTCAAGTAAAATGCAATATTTAGATAACATTTTTGATAAAATACACATGAAATAAAATACAAAAATATATATTGAATTTCCAGACAACAATTGATATATATATGCAAAGTATCCACCATAAACAAAACATGTTATCAATATTAAAGAAATGTTCATGTTTGAAGATAAAAAAATCAAGTATATTCATTATGACCATGAAACAACAAAAACAACTCATACCTTCCCTTTGAAGTCTAATTGAAGTATTATTAAGTCAAAATCATGAAGCACATGATTATCATTGTATTAGTAACCCTTTGAGTTGTAAAAAATGTAAAATTGATGAGTGGTTAACTGTAAATCAAACCCAGATGATGAATTAGTTGATAAAATAACATCAGGATCAACCAAAAACAATGATGGTCCAATAAAATTTCAAAAATATGGGAAAACAAACAACAAAAACGAATGATCTCCTTATAGATCTCAAAAATGATTAAAGAAAATAACCTTGATAGTTCTAAATTTACAAAGATATGCAATTTCATTAAAATGATTAAAAATAGGAAGATCAAGGTATACCAAACACGTTCGGTTAGTTTAATTTTGACTAGCGTAAAACAACAAAAGACCAATGGAAATTAGGGAAATTTTTTCTCTATTCTGCATTTGAAAACACATTGAAAACATCATATTATATGAGAATGAACTGTTAGAACACATATAAAGTTGGAAACACATTTGTAGTAGAAACACACCATATTATCAATGAAAAAACTAAAAGTGAATACAATATTCAGATAGTGAATAGAAACACATACCTGTTGTGGGGCGAGAAAACAGGCCGTTTGAAACTCAATTGAGCAAAAAGAGTCAATAGCTGTAGATATGGATGGAAATCACGAGATTGAGGGAATCATGGAATGGGATGCAGTGAATGTGGAGGGTAAGTGACTGAAATAATTCGATGTAGTTGGATAAACGGGAAACATACGATGAGTTGAGGGTATTATGGAAGATGAACCATAGTAGAAGACGGACATATTAGCACGAAAGACACTGAAACTGTATTGCGGGTACTGCAGGATGATGGGAGGGGAAACACGAGCAGGAACCCTAGGAGAAGCGACGGAGGGGTTACGACAGCGGGAACCATAGGAGTAGAGCCTAAGGGGGAAAAGGAGTGGGAACTGTAGGAACAACGGAAGAGGTTAAATGGGATGTGGGGAGAAAATATTGAGGGGGAATCCTGAACCACAGAGGAGGACAAGAGGGAACCCTAGGAGTAGTGACGGAGGTGAAATGTGAGCGGGACCATAGGAGCAGCAGGAATCGTAGGAGCTGGACACATTGATTGGGAATCATGGGAGCAGTGAGGGTGGTGGAACTGCAGGGAGAACCCTAAGAGAAGCATAAAATCTCTGATGGAGGTGATATAAGAGCGCAAATCGTAGCAGTGGAAGAGGTAAAATCAGATCGGGATCGTATAATCAGATGAAAATCTCGAGCGGGATCCTAGAATCAATTTTTTCATTTTTTTTCAAATAATCATAAAGATAATGTTGGCCAATTTTTTTCATCAACTTTTTCTTATCTGAGAATCTCTATATGTCAGCATCTTGGTCATCTTAAGAGTCAAGTAAAATGAAATATTTAGATAACATTTTGGATAAAAAACACATGAAATAAAATACACAGATATATATTGAAGTGTCAGACAACAATTGATATATATATGAAAAGTATCCACCATAAACAAAACATGTTATCAATATTAAAGGAATGTTCATGTTTGAAGATCAAAAAATCAAGAATATTCATTATGACCATGAAACAAAAAAAACTCATACCTACCCCTTGAAGTCTAATTGAAGTATTATTAAGTCAAAATCATGAAGCACGTGATTATGATTGTATTATTAACCCTTTGAGTTGTAAAAAATGTAAAATTGATGAGTGGTTAACTGTAAATCAAACCCAGATAATGAATAAGTTGATAAAATAACAGTAGGATCAACCAAAAACCATGATGGTCCAATAACATTTCAAAAATATCGGAAAACAAACAACAATAATGAATGATCTCCTTATAGATCTCAAAAATGATTAATGAAAATAACCTTGATAGTTCTAAATTTACAAAGATATGCAATTTCTTTAAAATGATTAAAAACAGGAAAATCAAGGTATACCAAACACGTTCTATTAGTTTAAATTTGGCTGGCATAAAACAACAAAAGACCTATGGAAATTAGAGAAATTTTTGATCTATACTCCATTTTAAAACACATTGAAAACATCATATAATATGAGAATTAAATGTTAGAACACATATAAATCTTGAAACACATTTGTAGTAGAAACACACCATATTATCAATGAAAAAATTAACAATGAATACAATATTCAGACAGTGAAGAGAGAAACATAACTATTGTGGGGCGAGCAACAGGCCGTTTGAAACTCGATTGAGCAGAAATAGTCAATAGCTGTAGATGTGGATGGAAATCACAAGTTTGAGGGAATCATGGAATGGGATGCAGGGAATGTGGAGGGTACGTGACTGAAATAATTCGATGCAGTAGGATAAACGGGAAACATACGATGATTTGAGGGTATATATGGAAGATTAACCATAGTAGAAGACAAACATATTAGCACGGAAGACACCGACAGTGTATTGCGGGTATTGTAGGAAGATGGTAGGGGAAACACGAGCAGGAACCCTAGGAGCAGCGTCGGAGGGGTGACGACAGAGGGAACCGTAGGAGCGGCGCCTGAGGGGAAACGAGAGTGGGAACCGTAGGAACAACAGAAGAGGTTAACTGGGATGTGGGGATAATATCTAGAGGGGGATTTAGGAACAATAGTGGAGGACCAGCGGGAACCCTAGGAGTAGCGACAGAGGTGAAATGTGAGTGGGACCATAGAAGCAGCGGGAATCGTAGGAGAAGGACACCTTGATTGTGAGTCGTAGGAGCAGTGAGGGTGGTGGAACTGCAGGGAGAACCATAAGAGAAGCATAAAATCTCTGATGGAGGTGAAATGGGATCACGAATCGAAGCATCGGAAGAGGTGAAATGGGGACAGGATCCTAGAAGCAGACAAAAATCTTAAGCGGGATCCTAAAATCAATTTTTTTTTATTTTTTTCAAATAATCCCAAAGGAAATGTTGGCCACTTTTATTCTTCAACTTTTTATTATCTGGGAATTTCTATATGTCAGCATCTTGGTCATCTTAAGAGTCAAGTAAAATGCAATATTTAGATAACATTTTGGATAAAAAAAACATGAAATAAAATACACAAATATATATTAAAATGTCAGAGAGAAATTGATATATATATACAAAGTATCCACTATAAACAAAACATGTGATCAATATTAAAGAAATGTTCATGTTTGAAGATAAAAAAATCAAGAATATTCATTTTTACCTTGAAACAACAAAAACAACTCATACATGCCCTTTGAAGTCTAATTGAAGTATTATTAAGTCAAAATCAAGAAGCACGTGATTATCATTGTATTATTAACCTTTTGATTTGTAAAAAATGTAAAATTGATGAGTGGTTAACTATAAATCAAACCCAAATGATGAATTAGTTGATAAAATAACATCAAGATCAACCAAAAAAAATGATGGTCCAATAACATTTCAAAAATATGGGAAAACAAACAACAATAATGAATGATCTCCTTATAGATCTAAAAAATGATTAAAGAAAATAACCTTGATAGTTCTAAATTTACAAAGATATGCAATTTCATTAAAATGCTTAAAAACAGAAAAATCAAGGTATACCAAACACGTTCAGTTAGTTTAATTTTGGATTGCATAAAACAACAAAAGAGCAATGGAAATTAGGGAAATTTTTGCTCTATACTGTAATTAAAAACACATTGAAAACATCATATAATTTGAGAATGAACTGTTAGAATACATATAATGCTGGAAACACATTTTTAGTATAAACACACCATATTATCAATGAAACAACTAATAGTGAATACAATATTTAGATAGTGAATAGAAACACATACCTGTTGTGGGGTGAGCAACAGGCCGTTTGAAACTCGATTGAGCAGAAAGAGTCAATAGCTGTAGATGTGGATGGAAATAACAAGCTTGAGGGAATCATGGAACGGGATACAGTGAATGTGGAGGGTACGTGATGGAAATAATTCGATGTAGTAGGATAAACAGGAAACATACAATGAGTTGAGGGTATTCTTGAAGATGAACCATAGTAGAAGATGAAAATATTAGCACGGAAGACACCAGTATTGTATTGCCGATAATACAAGATGATGATAGGGGAAAAACGAGCAGGAACCCTAGGAGCAGTGGCGGAGGGGTGACGACAGCGGGAACCATAGGAGCGGCGCCCGAGGGTAAACGGGAGTGGGAACCGTAGGAACAACGGAAGAGGTTAAATGGGATGTGGGGAGAAAATATAGAGTGGGAATCAGGAACAACAGCGGAGGACCAGAGGGAACCCTAGGAGCAGTGACAGAGGTGAAATGTGAGCGGGACCATAGGAGCAGCGAGAATCGTAGGAGAAGGACACCTTTATTGGGAATCGTAGGAGCAGTGAGGGTGGTGGAACTGCAGGGAGAATCCTAAGAGATGCATAAAATCACTGATGGAGGTGAAACGGGAGCGCGAATCATCGCAGTGGAAGAGGTGAAATGGGAGCGGGATCCTATAAGCAGATGAAAATCTCGAGCAGGATCCTTGAATCAATTTTTTTTTTCAAATAATCCCAAAGGCAATGTTGGCAACTTTTTTCATGAACTTTTTCTTATCTGAGAATCTTTATATTTCATCATCTTGGTCATCTTAAGAGTCAAGTAAAATGCAATATTTAGATAACATTCTGGATAAAAAACACATGAAATAAAATAAAAATATATATATTGAAATGTCATACAACAATTGATATATATATACAAAGTATCCACCATAAACAAAACTTGTTATCAATATTAAAGGAATGTTCATG
Organism: Viscum album; assembly: GCA_963277665.1. Classification (NCBI taxonomy): domain Eukaryota; kingdom Viridiplantae; phylum Streptophyta; class Magnoliopsida; order Santalales; family Viscaceae; genus Viscum; species Viscum album. The sequence goes on from OY728129.1 coordinate 1,820,201,345, forward strand.
TTTGAAGATCAAAAAATCAAGAATATTCATTATGACCATGAAACAACAAAAACAACTCATACCTTCCCTTTGAAGTCTAATTGAAGTATTATTAAATCAAAATAATGATGCACATTATTGTCATTGAATTATTAACCCTTTGAGTTTTAAAAAATTAAAATTGATGAGTGGTTAACTGTAAACCAAACATAGATGATGAATTAGTTGATAAAATAATAGCAGGATCAACCAAAAACAATGATGGTCCAATAACATTTCAAAAATATGGGAAAACAAACAACAATAATAAATGATCTCTTTATAGATCTCAAAAATGATTAAAGAAAATAACCTTGATAGTTCTAAATTTAAAAAGATACGCAATTTCATTAAAATGATTAAAAACAGGAAAATCAAGGTATACCAAACACGTTCAGTTAGTTTAATTTTGGCTAGCATAAAACAACAAAAGACCAATGGAAATTAGGGAGATTTTTGCCCTATTTTGCATTTGAAAACACATTGAAAACATCATATAATATGAGAATTAACCGTTAGAACACATATAAAGCTGGAAACACATCATTAGTGGAAACACATCATATTATCAATGAAAAAAGTAACAGTGAATACAATATTCAGATAGTGAATAGAAACACATACCTGTTGTGGGGAGAGAAAGAGGCCGTTTGAAACTCGATTGATCAGAAAGAGTCAATAGCTGTAGATGTGTATGAAAATCATGATCTTGAGGGAATCATGGAACAGAATACAGTGAATGTGGAGGGTACGTGATAAAATTAATTCGATGTAGTAGGATAAATGGGAAACATACGATGATTTGAGGGTATTCTAGAAGATGAACCATAGTAGAAGACAAACATATTAGCACGGAAGACACCGACAGTGTATTGCGGGTACTGTAGGAAGATGGGAGGGGAAACACGAGTTGGAACCCTAGGAGCAGTGGTGGAGGGGTGACGACAGCGGGAACCGTAGGAGTGGCGCCTGAGGGGAAATGGGAGTGGGAACCGTAGGAACAACGAATGAGGTTAAATGGGTTGTGAGGAGAAAATATATAGGGGGAATCAGGAACAACAATGGAGGACCAGAGGGAACCCTAGGAGCAGCGGTGAAGGTGAAATGTGAGCGGGACCATAGGAGAAGCAAGAATCATATGAGAAGGACACCTTGATTGGGAATCGTAGGAGTAGTGAGGGTGGTGGAACTGCAGGGAGAACACTAAGAGAAGCATAAAATCTCTAATGGAGTTGAAACGGGAGAGCGAGTCGTAGTAGTGGAATAGGTGAAATGGGAGCGGGATCCTAGAAGAAGACGAAAATCTCGAGGGGGATCCTAGAATCAATTTTTTTTTTCAATTAATCCCAAAGGCAATGTTGGCCAATTTTTTTCATCAACTTTTTCTTATCTGAGAATCTCTATATGTCAGCATCGTGGTCATCTTAAGAGTCAAGTAAAATGCAATATTTAGATAACATTTTGGATAAAAAACACATGAAATAAAATACACAAATATATATAGAAATGTTAGATAGAAATTGATATATATATATACAAAGTATCCAACATAAACAAAACATGTTATTAATATTAAAGGAATGTTTATATTTGAAGATAAAAAAATCAAGAATATTCATTATAACCATGAAACAACAAAAATAACTCATACATGCCCTTTTAAGTCTAATTGAAGTATTATTAAGTCAAAATCATGAAGCACATGATTATCATTGTATTATTAACCCTTTTAGTTGTAAAAAATGTAAAATTGATGAGTGGTTAACTGTAAACCAAAGTCAGATGATGAATTAGTTGATAAAATAACAGCAGGATCAACAAGAAACAACGATGGTCCAATAACATTTCAAAAATATGGGGAAAAACAACAATTATGAATGATCTCCTTATAGATCTCAAAAAGGATTAATGAAAATAACCTTGATAGTTCTAAATTTACGAAGATACGCAATTTCATTGAAATGATTAAAAACAGGAAAATAATGGTATACCAAACACATTCAGTTAGTTTAATTTTGGCTGGCATAAAACAACAAAAGACCAATGGAAATTAGTGAAATTTGTTCTCTATACTGCATTTGAAAACACATTGAAAACATCATATAATATGAGAATGAACTGTTAGAACACATATAAAGCTGGAAACACATTTTTAGTAGAAACACATCATATTATCAATGAAAAAACTAACAGTGAATACAATATTCAGATAGTGAATAGAAGTACATACCTGTTTTGGGGCGAGCAACAGGCCATTTGAAACTCCATTGAGCAGAAAGAGTCAATAGGTGTAGATGTGGATGGAAATCACGAGCTTGAGGGAATCATGGAACGGGATGCAGTGAATGTGGAAGGTATGTGACTGAAATAATTCAATGTAGTAGGATAAACGGTAAACATACGATGAGTTGAGGGTATTCTGGAAGATGAACCATAGTAGAAGATAGACATATTAGTACGGAAGACACTGGAAGTGTATTGCGGGTACTACAGGACGATGGGAGGGGAAACACAAGCAGGAACCCAAAAAGTAGCGGTGGAGGGGTGAGGACAGTGGGAACCGTAGGAGCGGCGCCCGATGGGAAATGGGAGTGCGAACTGTAGGAACAACTGAAGAGGTTAAATGGGATGTGGGTCGAAAATCTAGAGGGGGAATCAGGAACAACAGCGGAGGACCAGAGGGAACACTAGGAGAAGTGACATAGGTGAAATGTGAGCGGGACCATTGGAGCAGCAGGAATCGTAGGACAAGGACACCTTGATTGGGAATCGTAGGAGCAGTGACGGTGGTGGAACTACAGGGAGAACCGTAAGAGAAGCATAAAATCTCTGGTGGAGGTGAAACAGGAGCGCAAATCGTAGGAGTGGAAGAGGTGAAATGGGAGCGGGATCCTAGAAGCAGACGAAAATCTCGAGCGGTATCCTAGAATCAATTTTTTTTTCAAATAATCCCAAAGGCAATGTTGGCCACTTTTTTTCATTAAGTTTTTCTTATCTAGGAATCTCTATATTTCAGCATCTTGGTCATCTTAAGAGTCAAGTAAAATGCAATATTTAGATAACATTTTGAATAAAAAATACATGAAATAAATGACACAAATATATATTGAAATGTCAGACAACAATTGATATATATGTACAAAGTATCCACCATAAACAAAACCTATTTTCAATATTAAAGGAATGTTCATGTTTGAAGATCAAAGAATCAAGAATATTCATTATGACCATGAAACAACAAAAACAACTCATACCTTCCCTTTGAAGTATAATTGAAGTATTATTAAGTCAAAATCATGAATCACGCGATTATCATTATATTATTAACCCTTTGAGTTGTAAAAAATTTAAAATTGATGAGTGGTTAACTGTAAACCAAACACAGATGATGAATTAGTTGATAAAATAACAACAGGATCAACAAAAAACAATGATGGTCCAATAACATTTCAAAAATATGGGAAAACAATCAACAATAATGAATGATCTCCTTATAGATATAAAATATGATTAAAGAAAATAACCTTGATAGTTCTAAATTTACAAAGATATGCAATTTCATTAAAATGATTAAAAATAGGTAAATCAAGGTATACCAAACACGTTCAGTTAGTTTAATTTTGGCTCGCAAAAAACAACAAAAGACCAATGGAAATTAGTGAAATTTTTTCTCTATACAGTATTTGAAAACACATTGAAAACATCATATAATATGAGAATGAACTGTTAGAACACATATAAAGCTGGAAACACATTTGTAGTAGAAACACACCATATTATCAATGAAAAAACTAACAGTGAATACAATATTTAGATAGTGAATAGAAACACATACCTGTTGTAGGGAGAGCAACAGGCCGTTTGAAACATTATTGAGAAGAATGAGTCAATATCGGTAGATGTAGATGGAAGTCACGAGCTTGAGGGAATCATGGAATGGGATGCAGTGAATGTGGAGGGTAAGTGACTGAAATTATTCTTATGTAGTAGGATAAACAGGAAACATACGATGAGTTGAGGGTATTCTGGAAGATGAACCATAGTAGAAGATGGACATATTAGCACGGAAGACTCCGACACTGTATTACGGGTACTGCAGGACGATGGGAGGGGAAACATGAGCAGGAACCCTAGGAGCATCGGCGAAGGGGTGACGACAGCAGGAACCGTAGGAGCGGCGCCTGAGAGGAAATGAGAGTGGGAACCGTAGGAATGACTGAAGAGGTTAAATGGGATGTGCGGAGAAAATCTAGAGGGAGAATCAGGAACAACAGTGGAGGACCAAAGGGAACCCTAAGAGCAGCGACGGAGGTGAAATGTGAGCGGGACCATAGGAGCAGCGGGAATCATAGGAGAAGGAAACCTTGATTGGGAATCGTAGGAGCAGTGAGGCTGGTGGAACTGCAGGAAGAACCCTAGGAGAAGCATAAAATCTATGATGGAGTTGAAACGGGAGCGCGGATCGTAGCAGTAGAAGAGGTGAAATGGGAGCAGGATCTTAGAAGTAGACGAAAATCTCGAGCGGGATCCTAGAATCAATTTTGTTTTTCAAATAATCCCAAAGGCAATGTTTGCCAGTTTTTTCATCAACTTTTTCTTATCTAAGAATATCTATATGTCAGCATATTGTTCATCTTAAGAGTCAAGTAAAATGCAATATTTAGATGACATTATGGATAAAAAACACATGAAATAAAATACACAAATATATTTTGAAATGTCAGACAGCAATTGATATATATATATAAAGTATCCACCATAAAAAAACATGTTATCAATATTAAAGGAATGTTCATGTTTGAATATCAAAAAATCAAGAATACTCATTATGACCTTGAAACAACAAAAACAACTCGTACCTTCCCTTTGAAGTATAATTGAAGTATTATTATGTCAAAATCATGACGCACATGATTATCATTGTATTATTAACCCTTTGAGTTGTAAAAAATGTAAAATTGATGAGTGGTTAAATGTAAATCAAACCCAGATGATGAATTAGTTGATAAAATAACTGCAGGATCAACCAAAAATAATGATGGTCCAATAACATTTCAAAAATATGGGAAAACAAACAACAATAATGAATGATCTCCTTATAGATCTCAAAAATGATTAAAGAAAATAACCTTGATAGTTCTAAATTTACAAAGATATAAAATTTCATTAAAATACTTAAAAATAGAAAAATCAAGGTATACCAAACATGTTCAGTTAGTTTAATTTTGGCTGGAATAAAATAACAAAAGACCAATGGAAATTAGGGATATTTTTGCTCTATACTGCATTTTAAAACACATTGAAAACATCATATAATATGAGAATGAATTGTTAGAACACATATAAAGCTGGAAACAGATTTATAGTAGAAAAACACCATATTATAAATGAAAAAACTAACAATGAATACAATATTCAGATAGTGAATAGAAACACATACTTGTTGTGGGGTGAGCAACAGGGCGTCTGAAACTCGATTGAGCAGAAATAGTCAATAGCTGTAGATGTGGATGGAAACCACGAGCTTGAGGGAATCATGGAACATGATGCAGTGAATGTGGAGGGTACATGACTAAAATAATTTTATTTAGTAGGATAAACAGGAAACATATGATGAGTTGAGGGTATTCTGGAAGATGAAACATAGTAGAATATGGACATATTAGCACGGATGACACTAGCAACGTATTGCGGGTACTGCAGGACGATCGGAGGGGAAACACGAGCAGGAACCCTCGGAGCAGCGATGGAGGGGTGATGACAGCGGGAACCATAGGAGCGGCGCCCAAGGGGAAATGGGAGTGGGAACCGTGGGAACAACGGAAGAGGTTAAATGGTACGTGGGGAGAAAATCTAGAGGGGGAATCAGGAACAACAGCAGAGGACCAGAGGGAACCCTAGGAGCAGCGACAGAGGTGAAATGTGAGCGGGACCATAGGAGTAGCGGGAATCATAGGAGAAGGACACCTTGATTGGGAATCATAGGAGCCGTGAGGGTGGTGGAACTGCAGGGAGAACCCTAAGAGAAGGATAAAATATCTGATGGAGGTGAAACAGGGGTGAAAATCATAGCAGTGGAAGAGGTGAAATGGGAGCGGGATCCTAGAAGCAGACGAAAATCTCGAGCGGGATCCTAGAATCAATATTTTTTTTCAAATAATCCCAAAGGAAATGTTGGCCACTTTTTTTCCTCAACTTTTTCTTATCTGATAATCTCTATATGTCAGCATCTTGGTCATCTTAAGAGTCAAGTAAAATGCAATATTTAGATAACATTTTGGATAAAAAACACATGAAGTAAAATACAAAAATATATATTGAAATGTCAGACATGAATTGATATATATAGACAAAGTATCCACCATAAATAAAAAATGTTATCAATATTAAATGAATGTTCATGTTTGAAGATCAAAATATCAAGAATATTCACTATGACCATGAAACAACAAAAACAACTCATACCTTCCCTTTGAAGTCTAATTGAAGTATTATTAAGTCAAAATCATGAATCACATGATAATCATTGTATTATTAACCCATTGAGTTGTAAAAAATGTAAAATTGATGAGTGGTTAACTGTAAATCAAACCCAGATGATGAATTAGTTGGTAAAATAACAACATGATCAACCAAAAGCAATGATGGTCCAATAAAATTTCAAAAATATGGGAAAAAACAACAATAATGAATGATCTCCTTATAGATATCAAAAATGATTATAGAAAATAACCTTGGTAGTTCTAAATTTACAAAGATATGCAATTTCATTAAAATGCTTAAAAACAGGAAAATCAAGGTATACCAATCACATTCAGTTAGTTTCATTTTGGCTGGCATAAAATAACAAAAGACCAATGGAAATTAGGGAAATTTTTTCTCTATACTCCATTTGAAAACACATTGAAAACATCATATAATATGAGAATGAACTATTAGAACACACATAAAGCTGGAAACACGTTTGTAGTAGAAACACACCATATTAAAAATGAAAAAAATAATAGTGAATACAACATTCAGATAGTGTATAGAAACACATACCTATTGTGGGGTGAGCAAAAGGCCGTTGTAAACTTGGTTGAGCAGAAAGAGTCAATAGCTGTAGATGTGGATGGAAATCACGAGCTTGAGGGAATCATGGAACGAGATATAGTGAATGTGGAGGGTACGTGATTGAAATAATTCGATGTAGTAGGATAAAAGGGAAACATACTTTGAGTTGAGGGTATTCTGGAAGATGAACCATAGTAGAAGATAGACATATTAGCATGGAAGACACCGACAGTGTATTGTGGTTACTAGAGAATGATGGGAGGGGAGACACGAGCAGGAACCCTAGGAGCAGCGGCGGAGGGGTGACGACAGCGGGAACAGTAGGAGCGGCGCCCAAGGGGAAATGAGAGTGGGAACTGTAGGAACAACGGAATAGGTTAAATGGGATTTGGGGAGAAAATCTAGAGGGAGAATCAGGAACAACAACGGAGGACCAGAGGGAACCCTAGGAGCAGCGACTAAGGTGAAATGTGAGTGGGACTATAGGAGAAGCGGGAATCGTAGGACACGGACACCTTGATTGGGAATCATAGGAACACTGAGGGTGGTGGAACTGCAAGTAGAACCCTAAGAGAAGCATCAAATCTCAGATAGAGGTAAAATGGGAGCACGAATCGTAGCAGTGGAAGAGGTGAAATGGGAGTGGGATCCTAGAAGCAGACGAAAATCTCGAGAGGGATCCTAGAATCAATTTTTTTATTTTTTTTTCAAATAATCCCAAAGGCAATGTTGGCCACTTTTTTTCATCAACTTTTTCTTATCTGAGAATCTCTATATGTCAGCATCTTGGTAAAATTAAGAGTTAAGTAAAATGATTTATTTTGATAACATTTTGGATAAAAAACACATGAAATAAAATACACAAATATATATTTAAATGTCAGACAACAATTTATATATATATACAAATTATCCACCATAAATAAAACATGTTATCAATATTAAAGGAATGTTCATGTTTGAAGATAAAAAAATCAAGAATATTCATTTTGACCATGAAACAAAAAACAACAACTCATACCTGCCCTTTGAAGTCTAATTGAAGTTTTATTATGTCAAAATCATGAAGCACGTGATTATCATTGTATTATTAACCCTTTGAGTTGTAAAAAATGTAAAATTGACGAGTGGTTAAATGTAAATCAAACCCAGATGATGAATTAGTTCATAAAATAATATCAGGATCAACCAAAAACAATTATGGTCCAATAAAATTTCAAAAATATGGTAAACAAACAACAATAAAGAATGATCTCCTTATATATCTCAAAAATGATTAAAGAAAATAACCTTGATAGTTATAAATTTACAAAGATATGAAATTTCATTAAAATGATTAAAAACTGGAAAATAAAGGTATACCAAACACGTTCAGTTAGTTTAATTTTTGATGGCATAAAACAACAAAAGACTAATGGAAATTTGCGAAATTTTTGCTCTATACTGCATTTGAAAACACATTGAAAACATCATATAATATGAGAATGAACTGTTAGAACACATATAAATCTAGAAACACATTTGTAGTAGAAACACACCATATTATAAATGAAAAAACTCATATTGAAAACAATATTCAGATAGTGAATAGAAACACATACCTATTGTGGGGCGAGCAACAGGCCGTTTGAAACTCGATTGAGTAGAAAGAGTCAATAGCTGTAGGTGTGTATGGAAATCACGAGCTTGAGTGAATCATGGAACTGTATGCAGTGAATGTAGAGGTTATGTGACTGGAATAATTCCATGTAGTAGGATAAACGAGAAAAATATGATGAGTTGAGGGTATTCTGGAAGATGAACCATAGTAGATGACAGACATATTAGCATAGAAGGCACCGTAAGTGTATTGCGGGTACTGCAGGATGATGGGAGGGGAAAACGAGCAGGAACCCTAGGAGCAATGGCGGAGGGGTGACGATAGCGGAAACCGTAGGAGCGGTGCCTGAGGGGAAACAGGAGTGGGAACTGTAGGAATAACGGAAGAGGTTAAATGGTATGTGGGGAGAAAATCTAGAGGGGGAATCAGGAACAACAGCGGAGGACCAGAGGGAACCCTAGGAGCAGCGACAGAGGTGAAATGTGAGTGAGACTAGAGGAGAAGCGGGAATCATAGGAGAAGGACACCTTGATTGGGAATCGCAGGAGTAGTGAGGGTGGTGTAACTGCAGGGAGAACCATAAGAGAATCATAAAATCTCTGATGGAGGTGAAACGGGAGCGCGAATCGTATCAGTGGAAGAGGTGAAATGGCAGCGGGATCCTAGAAGCAGACGAAAATCTCGAGCAGGATCCTAGAATGAATTTTTTTATTTTTTTTTCAAATAATCCCAAAGCCAATGTTGGCCACTTTTTTTTCATCAACTTTTTCTTATCTGAGAATCTCTATATGTCAGCATCTTGGTCATCTTAAGAGTAAAGTAAAATGAAATATTTAGATAACTTTTTGGATAAAAAACACATGAAATAAAATAAAAAAATATATATTGAAATGTCAGACAACAATTGATATATATATACAAAGTATCCACCATAAAAAAACATGTTATCAATATTAAAGGAATGTTCATGTTTTAAGATAAAAAAATCAAGAATATTCATTATGACCATGGAACAATAAAAACAAATAATACCATCCCTATGAAGTCTAATTGATGTATTAGTAAGTCAAAATCATGAAGCTCGTGATTATCATTGTATTATTAACCCTTTGAGTTTTAAAAAATGTAAAATTGATGGGTGGTTAACTGTAAATCAAACCAAGATGATGAATTAGTTGATAAAATAATAGCAGGATCAACCAAAAACAATGATGGTCCAATAACATTTAAAAAATATGGGAAAGCAAACAACAATAATTAATGATCTCCTTATAGATCTGAAAAATGATAAAAGAAAATAACCTTGATAGTTCTAAATTTATAAAGATACGAAATTTCATTAAAATGATTACAAACAGGAAAATCAAGGTATACTAAACACGTTCAGTTAGTTTAATTTTGGATAGCATAAAACAACCAAAGAAAAATGTAAATTAGGGAAATGTTTGCTCTATACTGCATTTGAAAACACATTGAAAACATCATATAATATGAGAACGAACTTTTAGAACACATATAAAGCTAGAAACACATTTGTAGTATAAACACACCATATTATCAATGAAAAAACTAACAGTGAATGAAATATTCAAATAGTGAATAAAAAAACATACCTGTTGTGGGGTGAGCAATGGGCCATTTGAAACTCGATTGAGCAGAAAGAGTTAATAGCAGTAGATGTGGATGGGAATCACGAGCTTGAGGGAATCAGGGAACGAAATGCAGTGAATGTGGAGGGTATGTGACTGAAATTATTCGATGTAGTAGGATAAACGGGAAAAATACAATGAGTTGAGGGTATTCTGGAAGATGAACTATAATAGAAGATGAACATATTAGCATAGAAGACACCGACAATGTATTGCAAGTATTGCAGGAAGATGGGAGGGGAAACACGAGCAGGGACCCTAGGAGAAGCGGCAGAGGGGTGACGACAGCGGGAACCGTAGGAGCGGCGCTCGAGGGGAAATGGGAGTGGGAACCGTAGGAACAACGTATGAGGTTAAATGGGATGCGGGGAGAAAATATAGATGAGGAATCAGGAACAACAACAGAGGACCAGAGGGAACCCTAGGAGCAGCGAGAGAGGTGGAATGTGAGCGGGACCATAGGAGCTGTGAGAATCGTAGGAGAAGGACACCTTGATTGGAAATCATAGGAGCAGTGAGGGTGGTGGAACTGTAGGGAGAACCATAAGAGAAGCATAAAATCTCTGATGGAGGTAAATTGGGAGCACAAATCGTAGCAGTGGAAGAGTTGAAATGGGACTAGGATCCTAGAAGCAGAGGAAAATCTCGAGCGGGATCCTAGAATCCCTTTTTTCATTTTTTTTCAAATAATCCCAAAGGCAATGTTGGCCACTTTTTTTCATCAACTTTTTCTTATCTGAGAATCTCTATATGTCAGCATCCTGGTCATCTTAAGAGTTAAGTAAAATGCAATATTTAGATAATAGTTTGGATAAAAAACACATGAAATAAAATACACAAATATATATTGAAATGTCAGACAGAAATTGATATATATAAATACAAATTATCCACCATAAACAAAACATGTTATCAATATTAAAGGAATGTTCATGTTTGAAGATAAAAAAATCAAGAATATTCATTATTACCATGAAACAACAAAAACAACTCATACTTGCCCTTTGAAGTCAAATTGAAGTATTATTAATTCAAAATCATGAAGAAGGTGATTATCATTGTATTATTAACCCTTTGAGTTTTAAAAAATGTAAAATTGATGGGTGGTTAACTGTAAATCAAACCTAGATGATGAATTATTTGATAAAATAACAGCATGATCAACCAAAAACAATGATGGTCCAATAACATTTCAAAAATATGGGAAAACAAACAACAATAATGAATGATCTCCTTATAGATCTTAAAAATGATTAAAGAAAATAACCTTGATAGTTCTAAATTTACAAAGATATGCAATTTCATTAAAATTATTTAAAAATGGAAAATAAATTTATTCCAAACACGTTCAGTTAGTTTAATTTTGGCTAGCATAAAAGAACAAAAGACTAATGGAAATAAGGAAATTTTTTCTCTATACTGCATTTGAAAAGACATTGAAAACATCATATAATATGAGAATGAACTGTTAGAACACATATAAAGCTGGAAACACATTTTTAGTCGAAATAAAGCATATTATCAATGAAAAATATAACATTGAATACAATATTCAGATAGTGAATAGAAACACATACCTGTTGTGGGGCGAGCAACAGGCCGTTTGAAACTCGGTTGAGAAGAAAGAGTCAATAGCTATAGATGTGGATGGAAATCACGAGCTTGAGGGAATCATGGAATGAGATGTAGTGAATGTGGAGGGTATGTGACTGAAATAATTCAATGTAGTAGGATAAACGGGAAACATACGATGAGTTGAGTGTATTCTGGAAGATGAACCATAGTTGAAGACGAATATATTAGCCCGGAAGACACCGGCAGTGTATTGCGGGTACTGCAGGATAATGGGAGGGGAACCACGAGCAGGAATCCTAGGAGCAACGACAGAGTGGTGACGACAGTGGGAACCGTAGGAGCGGCGCCTGAGGGGAAACGGGAGTGGGAACCGTAGGAACAACGGAAGAGGTTAAATGGGATGTGGGGAGAAAATCTAGAGGGGGAATCTGGAACAACAGCGTAGGATTAGAGGGAACCTTAAGAGAAGCGACAGAGGTGAAATGTGAGCGGGACTATAGGAGAAGTGGGAATCGTAGGAGAATGACACCTTGATTGGGAATCGTAGGAGCAGTGAGGGTGGTGGAACTACAGGGAGAACCCTAAGAGAAGCATAAAATCTCTGATGGAGTTGAAATGGGAGCGCGAATCGTAGTAGTGGAAGAGGTGAAATGGGATTGGGATCCTAGAAGCAGACAAAAATCTCGAGCGGGATCCTAGAATCAATTTTTTTTTCAAATAATCCCAAAGGCAATGTTGGCCACTTTTTTTCATCAATGTTTTCTTATATGAGAATCTCTATATGTCAGCATCTTGGTCATCTTAAGAGTCATGTAAAATGAAATATTTAGATAACATTTTGGATAAAAAACACATGAAATAAAATACAGAAATATATATTGAAATGTCAGACAACAATTGATATATATATATATACAAAGTATCCACCATAAACAAAACATGTTATTGTAGGACCCCGGGACACCCTGAGAGGGGAGGGGTGAATCAGGGAGACCACTTTTTCTTTTAAAGTGGCGGATCTTGTTCCCACGTTGGTAGGAACTTGGTGAACCTGTATGATGGTTATGATTAGAAAGCAAACATTCACATGCACAGAGAAGACATGACCCTTTTTACTTGGTTCACCACTAAGGGCTACGTCCAAGGAGCATACGCCGACAGGTTGTCAGTCGTACCTAAATCCACTATGATTCACTAGCTGTAGATTACAAAGGTTCAGGTACAGTCACTTTGTCCCAGGCTCACTGCCTTTACAAAGGTTCAGTGATAGCTCACTGCTTCCCTCGGGTCACTCCCATTGACTCCCCCTGGCTCACTACCATTGGTGAAGTCCCACTCAGTTTATAGACATGAAGGTCTCTTCATCATTTGCATAAGAATGCATCCTTTGTTTTATGTAGATACTCTATTGAAGTCCGATTCTCACCAGAAGAAGAATATCAATTTTCCTCGAAAGTATCAGGTAGTCTCTCGGCTTTCATGCAGCTCCAAACAGGCCGGTGGGCTTCAGCAAAACCAGGCGTGCTTCTCCAAGACAGTCGCGCAAGTCCCACTACGGCGCGCAAGTACATACTGGCGCGCAAGTGTCATCAACGCACCTGCGCGACGCTTCCTTCCCCGACATCAAACTTGCGCGGTCCACTTCCTTTCTCTTCCAAACCGCCTTGGGCGCACAGCCAACAACCAGTGCGCAAGCTCCACTTGCGCGACAAAACTACCACCTGTGCGACTTGACCACCTGCACGACGAGAGCTCGAACAATCTCTAAGTCTTGAGCTCTGTGAGAAATGAGAAGGGGTGGTCCAGTATTTATAGGCAAACTGGACCCCCTGAGCGGCGGCGCGCAAGTCCCTCGATGGCGCGCAAGTCTTGTCTCTAGTAACCTATGTCGCGCAACTCACTTGCGCGACCCAACCAATACTTGCGCGACCTTCTTTCCTTAGCCCCATTTTGATGTTCTGATCCTCAAAAACAAATGGCGCATAAGTCTTTTATCCTCCAAGAGCACGGCGCGCAAGTACCTTTGCCAAAAACACTTTACTTTATTGGCCGATTTTCAGGCCCAAAAATTTGGCAATCACTGGAAAACGGCGCCACCTTCACTACTGTTTTCTGCTTGAACGGTATGATCTCTTTGTTGGTACACATCCTGAAATTCCACGTAGGATTGACAATAAACAAAAACCATACGCCAAATCATGCTTTGAAGACCCTGGTTCCAACAATCTCCCCCTTTGGGTTTGTTGCCAATCAGAATAAATTCAAAAGATCTCCAACCATGAGCAAACCCAAAACGCAAGAATCAACTCAGACAACACTCTAAGTCTACGTGAGCAATGCTCGGTATATAAAACAAGAGAGGAAGCTTGAATTGGGTTCCAGTGTTTCGAAATTCTCCATGACGCCCGATGTTATCATTCTTAAACTTCTCCTCACAATCTTACACTTCTCATCACTGAAGAATTTCTTGCCTTGAATTTCTTGCCTTGAATTTATTCCTTTCTCCCCCATTGACAATAAAACCAAAGACTGATAAGTTGTTCAACGTTCAGCTCAAGCCACACTCCCCTGGATAGTATCTCCCCGATAAACCTTCATCACAGCCATAAGAAGAAAAAAAACAGTTAAAACAAACGGGGAGAGGGGATTTCCGGATCCTCCTTATGCAGTAGGAGGTTGTTGAACACCGAGGTTCAACCGATGCTTCTCAAACACAGCCGCGGACAATGGATTGGTCAGGATATCAGCCACTTGCTCATCAGTTCCAACATGATCCATTCTAATCACGCCTTTTTCAACCTTTTCTTTGATAAAATGATACCGTATTTCAATATGCTTTGTACGAGAATGCTGAACCGGATTCTTCGTAAGATCAATTGCGCTTTTGTTATCATAGTAAATCACCATTGGTTGTTGCACCTTATCACTAATATCTATTAGTTGCTACTTCATCCAAAGCAGTTGAGTGCATGCCTTTGTGGGAGAGATATACTTAGCTTCAGCAGTACTAAGAGAAGTACTTTCTTGTTTCTTTCTCAACCAGCCAACACATTTCTGCCCAATATAGAAAGCTCCACCACTAGTGGACTTTCTGTCTACCACATCACCAGCCCAGTCAGCATCAGAAAATGCGGATAATTCACTGTCCCTGCCTGCAGCAAAAAATAACCTGAAATTATGTGTACCTTTAATGTATCTCATGATTCTTTTTACTGCTGCCATATGTTCCTCTTTTGGATTACTCTGAAAGCGGGCCGCAAGGCATGTGGCAAAGACAATATCTGGCCTTGTCGCTGTCAGATACAGTAGGCTTCCAATGATCCTCTTGTACATGGTGGGGACAACAGATTCCCCATCCTCATGCTTTCCGTGTTTAGTTCCAACTGAAATTGGAGTTGACATTGGTTTGGAGTCTTTCATATTGAACTTCTTCAGTAGCTCTCTTGCATGTTTTTCCTGAGAAATGAAAGTGTATTCCTTATTTTGAATCACCTGCAGCCCCAAGAAATATGTGAGCTACCCAATCATAGACATTTCAAATTCTGATTTCATGTGATTGGAAAATTCATCCACTGATTTCTGCCTACTTCCACCAAATATAATATCATCAACGTAGACAAGAACCATGAATTGATCTTTTGGAAAATTCTTCACATAGAGATTGTGATCAACTCCTCCTCTTTTGAATTCCGACTTCTTGAGATATGAATCCAACTGTGAGTACCACGCCCATGGTGCCTGATTCAAACCATATAGAGCTTTCTTCAGTTTGCAGACCTTTGTTTCATCAGTATCCAAAAAAGCCCACTGGTTGTTCAATATAGACTTCCTCTTCGAGTACACCATTCAAGAATGCTGTCTTGACAACCATTTGATATACTTTATATCCTCTTTAGAGTGCCATGGCAAGGAAAAGCCTGATTGACTCCAGTCTAGCCACTGGAGCAAAGGATTCTTCAACATCAATCCCTTCAATCTGGGAGTATCCTTTACATACCAGTCTTGACTTGTTTCTGATGACACATCCATGGTCATCAAACTTATTTTTGAATATCCATTTGGTACCAATCACATTGTGACCTTCCGGTCTCTGGACAATATCCCATGTCTGATTCTTGTCAATCTGATCTAACTCTTCATTCATGGCTTTAACCCAAGATTCATCCTTTGCAGCTTCTTCAAATGAGGATGGCTCTACAACAGAAAGAAATGCAGTTTGTGTGTTATTCCTCATCCTCATTGTCTGTGTAGGTGCATTCATGTCTCCAATTATGTTAGATGGATCAATTTCTGCTCTTCGATTTTTCTTATGAGGTTCAGACGCATTCTCACCATCCAAGATTTCTACTTCAGATTCTTCGTCTGAGTCAACATCATGATGTGACCCTTGAGTATTTTGTACACCTTCCTCTATTTCTGTATTTGTATTTATTTCATGTTCACATTCATTGTCATCTTCTATTTCATCAGCATAGGTACTATTTGAAGTGTTTGGAGTTTTTCCTTCAATGATCTAAACATCATTGCTTTCCACAATCCTCCCCAAGCGTTTATTGAAACACTTTTAAGCTTTGCTGTTCATTGGATATCCAAGAAAAATTCCTTCATCAGCATTGTCACCATACTTTCCTTGGTTTCCTTCTTTATTCCGGATGAAACATTTGCTTCCGAAAACACAAAAGTATTTCAACTAAGGCTTCCTTCCATGCCACAATTCATATGGTGTCTTTATTTCTCCCATATAAAGCCCTGTTCGATTCTAAATGTGCACTGCAGCCTCAACAGCTTCTTTCTAGTAATGGCGAGAGATACCACTCTCAATCAGCATAGTCCTAGCCATATTTTTGACCTGTCTATTTCGGCGCTCAACAACTCCATTTTGTTGCGGAGTTCTCATAACAGCTACCTCATGCTGCATTCCATGTTTTTCTAAGTAATTTTCGAACTCAATGGACGTGTATTCCCCTTCATTATCAGATCGCGGGACTTTTATTGTCCGGCCTGTATCGTTCTCTGCAATCCGTCGATAAGTTTTCATACAATCAAGCACTTGTCGCTTCCTGTGGATAACCATTACAAAAGCCATTTTGCTATAATCATCAATGAAAAGGATGAAGTACCTTTCTCCATAGGTTCCAGCAACATTTATTGGGCCACATATGTCTGTATAAATGAGATCAAGAAGATGCGATTCCCTTTTCTTCTTTGGTCGATATGAACTACATACCAGTTTCCCACGAATACAAGCATCACAAGACTTTCCATTTCACATTTTAGAATGGGAATATCCATGACTATCTTTAACATAGATATCTTTTCCATGTCTTGTTGGTTAATGTGCCCTAGCCTTCGATGCCATAAATTATTTTCTTCTTCAACAGACAAATAGCAAGAGTTCACTTTGCTGTCAACCCGATATAAATTTACATATGTTTTACTGCCTTTCATAAGAGAATTTCCTGTTTTTCCTTTTATAGTGCAGCCTTTTTGATTGATGGTTACTATGAGCCCTGAGTCACAGAGTTGACTTACACTCAGGAGATTGTGGCGTAGACCGTCCACGTAAAGAACCTCAGTCTTCTTCATCTCCCCATTGGCAAGAGCAGTATTCCCGCTACCTTTGATCTTCAAAGCACCTTCATTACCAAACCGTATTGTTCCATCAACCTTCTTTTTAATGTTCATTAAAAGGTCAGCATTTCCCGTCATATGGGAAGAGCATCCACTATCAAGGATCCAGGTGATGCTGCTTTTTGTAGCTTTGAGTGCTACTTCTGCAAGATTGGATTTCTCAATCTTCTTCTTCTCTTTCCATGAGATATTGGATTGATCATAGGATAATGGTGGCCTTTTAAAACATTCTTCTACATAATCTGATTCTTCATACCCATGATCTTCTTCCAGAGGGGAAAACTGTTTGTGAGAACAACATCATCAGGAGGATGAGCACAGTCCCGTCTTTGAGTTTTGTATGAATTCCTCCTGTCGTACCGCTGCCTGCAATACATAGCTTTATGGCCAAAGTTAGAACAATTAAAACAGTAACCAAAAAAGATATTTCTTCTATAAGATGGAGGATATGAAATCGTTCTCCTTTGTTGACTTCTCAGATCTTCTCCATTCAGGTAGCTCCTTGCCTCTTCACAATATGTCATGGTATGGCCTGGATAGCCACAGAACTGACACTTCATGTGAGGGAATGTCTTCTCACCTGAATTTTTCCTCATACCTTCATCCTTCTGAGAATAGTTGAACTGCCTATCATTTCTGAATGTTTGAGGATAATTGTCAGTTCTCCTTCTAGTTTGGATTGAGGGTTACTTTTTCCGCACTTCAGGCAATGTTTCGACTTGTTCAACCTTCATTTTGTCTTTCTTTTGGCTATCTTTATTTCCAGCAGTTGATGTTTCAGCTTCATAGCCAATTCCACTCTTTCCCATGCAGGCGGGTCTTTGAATGCTCAAGATTTTTTCAACCCTATCTGAACCAAATTTGGCTCTTGCTAGTAACTTTGCATCTGAGAATCTTCTAAGAGGTATTTTCTCCCTTGATTCTTTTGAAAATGATTCAGTTTAAAGTTTACTTCTAAGAGTAACAACTTCCTCCTGAAGACCCTCAGCAGTCTTGGACTTTTCTTCCAGTCTTGACGTGAGTTCATTGATGACCTTTCCCTGCTCCTCAATTCTCAGTTTTAAATCCACTGCATCATCATTGATTTCAAGGATTTTAGACTGAACTTTCACAAATTCTTCCAGACGTTCAATTTCAGTTTCAAGTTCATCAACATATTCTGATGATTCTTTGACCATTTCCTTCCACTTATTACATCTCTTACATTTACTCTCAAGCTTTGAGAAGGCATCCTTAATTTGAATCGTTGGATTACCAATAGTAGTAGTCTGATTATCTCTGTCTTTATTGACTGATGATTCTGATATTTCAGTGGTAGCCATCATGGAAGCATGGTTTTTGGTTTTAAATTCTGGTTCTTCTTCCTCAGAAAATTCAATATCATCATCTACTTCTTCACAGACAAAACTGTTCATCTGCATTTTCTTTCCAGATTTGAAGTCACCTTTTTTGAAAAACCTTTTCCGAGGGTTCTCAATGTCTTCAGCTTCGCTCTCATCATCATCTAACTTTCTTTGGAACTGATAGGCAATGTGCCCAACTCTTCCACAATGGAAGCATGCAAGAGGTAGCTTACCTCTAAATTTACCTTTCCCCTTTTTCAACTTCTTGGAAATGAGGGAAAGAATTTATTTTTCTTCATCATCTTTAACACCACTATCATCTGAAATTTTCAATTTGTCCATGGCTTTGAATTCCATTTCCTTGCTCACGTGAGTTGTGGCATCTTCGGGTTTGACTCTCATCTCATATTCCACTAAACTACTTAACAAATCATCCAGAGATAGTTTAGATAGATCTATTTCTTCGAGTGCTGACACCTTTGCATTGTACATTGGAGGAAGACTTCTTAAGATTTTCTTTACGATATCAATGTCTTTGATTTCTTCTCCAAGACCTCGAATTGCTCCCACTACTTCAGTAATTCAATTAAAAAATGAGTCTGCATTTTCATTCGGGTGCATCTTTAGGTCGTCAAACCTGTTGTGTAAAACTTAATGTTTTGCATCCTTTACCTTGATATCTCCTTCATAAATGTTTTCAAGTTTATCCCAAATAGACTTTTCTGAAGTGAAACTCATCACCTTTAGATAGATCTGATCGGAAAGAGCTGCAGTGAGTGCATTTTGTGCTTTAGCATCAGCATCAAGAATTTTCCTGTCTGTGTCAGTCATAGCAAGGCCTTTTGGATCAGTGACTTGTATTACTTGCACAGTAGAAAACAAAACTACCATTCTAAGAGATCTTTGATGAGATCTCATCCTATTCTTCCAGATCTGAAAATTATTTCCATCGAAGAGAGGGACTCCCCTAACATTGACTGCATTCTCCATGGTGACAAAGGACATATTCAAATCCAACAACCTTTACCCTCTAATACCACTTGTAGGACCCCGGGACACCCTGAGAGGGGAGGGGTGAATCAGGGTGACCACTTTTTCTTTTAAAGTGATGGATCCTGTTCCCACATGGGTAGGAACTTGTTGAACCTGTATGATGATTATGATTAGAAAGCAAACATTCACATGCATAGAGAAGACACAACCCTTATTACTTGGTTCACCAATAAGGGCTACATCCAAGCAGCATACGACGATAGGTTGTCAGTCGTACCTAAATCCACTATGCTTCACTAGCTGTAGATTACAAAGGTTCGGGTACAGTCACTCTGTCCCAGGCTCACTGCCTTTACAAAGGTTCAGGGATAGATCATTGCTTCCCTCGGGTCACTCCCGTTGACTCCCCCTGGCTCACTGCCATTGGTGAAGTCCCACTCAGTTTATAGACATGAAGGTCTCTTCATCATTTGCATAAGAATACATCCTTTGTTTTATGTAGATGCTCTATTGAAGTCCGATTCTCACCAGAAGAATAATATCACTTTTCCTCGAAAGTATCGGGTAGTCTCTCGGCTTTCATGCAAGTCCAAACAGGCCGGTGGGCTTTAGCAAAACCAGGTGTGCTTCTCCAAGACAGTCGTGCAAGTCCCACTACGGCGCGCAAGTCCAAACTAGCGCGCAAGTGTCATCAACGCACCTGCGCGACGCTTCCTTCCCCGACTTCAAACTTGCGTGGTCCACTTCCTTTCTCTTCCAAACTTCCTTGGGCACACAGCCAACAACCGGCGCGCAAGCTCCACTTGCACGAAAAAACTACGACCTGCGCGACTCGACCACCTGCGCGATGAGAGCTCGAACAATCTCGAAGTCTTGAGATGCGTGAGAAATGAGAAGGGGTGGTCCAGTATTTATAGGAAAACTGGACCCCCTACACGGCGGCGTGCAAGTCCCTTGACGGTGCGCAAGTCTTGTCTCTAGTAACCTCTGTCGCGCAACTCACTTGCGTGACCCAACCAATACTTGTGCGACCTTCTTTCCTTAGCCCCATTTTGATGTTCTGATCCTCAAAATCAAATGGCGCTCAAGTCATTTATCCTCCAAGAGCACGGCACGCAAGTACCTTTGCCAAAAACACTTTACTTTATTGGCTGATTTTCAGGCCCAAATATTTGGCAAACACTGGGAAACAGCGCCACCTTCACTACTGTTTTCTGTTTGAACGGTATGATCTCTTTGTTGGTACACATCCTGAACTTCCACTGAGGGTTGACAAAAAACACAAACCATACGCCAAATCATGCTTTTAAGTCCCTGGTTCCAACAATCTCCCCCTTTGGGTTTGTTGGCAATCAGAATAAATTCAAAAGATCTCCAACCATGAGCAAACCCAAAATGCAAGAAACAACTCAGCCAACACTCTAAGTCTACGTCAGCAATGCTCGGTATAGAAAAAAAGAGAGGAAGCTTGAATTGGGTTCCTGTGTTTTGAAATTCTCCATGACGCCCGATGTTATCCTTCTTAAACTTCTCCTCACAATCTTACACTTCTCATCACAGAAGAATTTCTTGCCTTGAATTTCTTGCCTCGAATTTATTCCTTTATCCCCCATTGACAATAAAACCAAAGACCGATAAGTTGTTCAACGTTCACCTCAAGCCATACTCCCCCTGGATAGTATTTCCCCCAGAAACCTGCATCACAGCCATAAGCAGAAAAAAACAGTTAAAACAAACGGGGAGAGGGGATTTCCAGATCCTCCTTATGCAGTAGGAGGTGGTTGAACACCGAGGTTCAACCGATGCTTCTCAAACCCAGCCGCAGACAATGGCTTGGTCAGGATATCATCCACTTGCTCATCATTTCCAACATGATCCATTCTAATCACGCCTTGTTCAACCTTTTCTTTGATAAAATGATACCGTATTTCAATATGCTTTGTACGAGAATGCTGAACCGGATTCTTCGTAAGATCAATTTCTCTTTTGTTATCACAGTAAATCACCATTGGTTGCTGCACCTTATCACCAATATCTATTAGTTGCTGCTTCATCCAAAGCAGTTGAGTGCATGCCTTTGTGGCAGAGATATACTCAGCTTCAGCAGTACTAAGAGAAGTACTTTCTTGTTTCTTGCTCAACCAGCCAACACATTTCTGCCCAATATAGAAAGCTCCACCACTAGTGGACTTTCTGTCTACCACATCACCAGCCCAGTCAGCATCAGAAAATGCGGATAATTCACTGTCCCTGCCTGCAGCAAAAAATAACCCGAAATTATGTGTACCTTGAATGTACCTCATGATTCTTTTTACTGCCGCCATATGTTCCTCTTTTGGATTACTCTGAAAGCGTGCCGCAAGGCATGTGGAAAGACAATATCAGGCCTTGTCGCTGTCAGATACAGTAGGCTTCCAATGATCCTCCTGTACATGGTGGGATCAATAGATTCCCCATCCTCATGCTTTCCAAGTTTAGTTCCAACTGCAATTGGAGTTGACATTGGTTTGGAGTCTTGCATATTGAACTTCTTCAGTAGCTCTCTTGCATATTTTTCCTGAGAAATAAAAGTGTATTCCTTCTTTTGAATCACCTGCAGCCCCAAGAAATATGTGAGCTCCCCAATCATAGACATTTCAAATTCTGATTTCATGTGATTGGAAAATTCATCCACTGATTTCTGCCTACTACCACCAAATATAATATCATCAACGTAGGCAAGAACCATGAATTGATCTTTTGGAGAATTCTTCACATAGAGATTGTGATCAACTCCTCCTCTTTTTAATTACATCTTCTTGAGATATGAATCCAACCGTGAGTACCATGCCCGTGGTGCCTGCTTCAAACCATATAGAGATTTCATCAGTTTGCAGACCTTTGTTTCATCAGTATCCAAAACAAAGCCCACTGGTTGTTCAATATAGACTTCCTCTTCGAGTACACCATTCAAGAATGCTGTCTTGACATCCATTTGATATACTTTATATCCTCTTTGAAGTGTCATGGCAAGGAAAAGCCTGATTGACTCCAATCTAGCCACTGGAGCAAAGGTTTCTTCAACATCAATCCCTTCAATCTGGGAGTATCCTTTACATACCAGTCTTGCCTTGTTTCTGATGACACTTCCATGCTCATTAAACTTATTTTTGAATATCCATTTGGTACTAATCACATTGTGACCTTCCGGTCTCTGGACAAGATCTCATGTCTGATTCTTGTCAATCTGATCTAACTCTTCATTCATGGCTTTTACCCAGGATTCATCCTTTGCAGCTTCTTCAAATGAGGATGGATCAACAACAGAAAGAAATGCAGTTTGTGTGTTATTCCTCATCCTCCTTGTCTGTGTAGGTGCATTCATGTCTCCAATTATGTTAGATGGATCAATTTATGCTCTTCGATTTTTTTTATGAGGTTCAGACGCATTATCACCATCCAAGATTTCTACTTCAGATTCTTCGTCTGAGTCAACATCATGATGTGACCCTTGAGTATTTTTTACACCTTCCTCTATTTCTGTATTTGTATTTATTTCATGTTCACATTCATTATCATCTTCTATTTCATCAGCATAGGTACTATTTGAAGTTTTTGGAGTTTTTCCTTCAATGATCTTAACATCATTGCTTTCCACAATCCTCCCCAAGCGTTTATTGAAACACATGTAAGCTTTGCTGTTCATTGGATATCCAAGAAAAATTCCTTCATCAGCATTGTCACCATACTTTCCTTGGTTTCCTTCTTTATTCTGGATGAAACATTTGCTTCCGAAAACACGAAAGTATTTCAACGAAGGCTTCCTTCCATTCCACAATTCATATTGTATCTTTATTTCTCCCATATAAAGGCATGTTCGATTCTGAATGTGCACTGCAGCCTCAACAACTTCTTTCCTGTAATGGCGAGAGATACCACTCTCAATCAGCATAGTACTAGCCATATTGTTGACCTGTCGATTTCGGCGCTCAACAACTCCATTTTGTTGCGGAGTTCTCACAGAAGCTACCTCATGCTGTATTCCCTGTTTTTCTAAGTAATTTTCAAACTCAATGGACGTGTATTCCCCTCCATTGTCAGATCGCAGGACTTTTATTGTCCGTCCTGTATCGTTCTCTGCAATCCGTCGATAAGTTTTCATACAATCAAGCACTTGTCGCTTCCTGTGGATAAACATTACACAAGCCATTTTTCTATAATCATCAATGAAAAGGACGAAGTACCTTTCTCCATAGGTTCCAGCAACATTTATTGGGCCACATACGTCTGTATGAATGAGATCAAGAAGATGCGATGCCCTTTTCTTCTTTGGTCGATATGAACTACATACCAGTTTCCCACGAATACAAGCATCACAATACTTTTTCCGTTCACGTTTTAGAATGGGAATATCCATGACTATCTTTAACTTAGATATCTTTTCCATGTCTTGTTGGTTAATGTTCCCTAGCCTTCAATGCCATAAATTATTTTCTTCTTCAACAGACAAATAGCAGGAGTTCACTTTGCTGTCAACCTGATATAAATTTCTATCTGTTCTACTTCCTTTCATAAGAGAATTTCCTATTTTTCCTTTTATAGTGCAGCCTTTTTCATTGAAGGTTACTATGATCCCTGAGTCACAAATTTGACTTCCACTCAGGAGATTGTGGCGTAGACCGTCCACATAAAGAACCTCAGTCTTCTTCAGCTCCCCGTTGGCGAGAGCAGTATTCCCGCTGCCTTTGATCTTCAAAGCACCATCATTACCAAACCATACTATTCCATCAACCTTCTTTTCAATGTTCATCAAAAGGTCAGCATTTCCCATCATATGGGAAGAGCATCCACTATCAAGGATCCAGTTGCTGCTTCTTTTTGTAGCTTTGAGTGCTACTTCTGCAAGATTGGATTTCTCAATCTTCTTCTTCTCTTTCCATGAGATATTGGATTGAGCATAGGATAATGGTGGCCTTTTAATACATTCTTCTACATAATCTGATTCGTCATACCCATGATCTTCTTCTAGAGGGGAAAAACTGTTTGTGAGAACAACATCATCAGGAGGATGAGCACAGTCTCGTCTTTGAGTTTTGTATGAATTCCTCCTGTCGTACCGCTGGCTGCAATACATAGCTTTATGGACAAAGTTAGAACAATTAAAACAGTAACCATAAGATATATTTCTTCTATAAGATGGAGGATATGAAATCGTTCTCCTTTGTTGACTTCCTAGATCTTCTCCATTCTGGTATCTCCTTGCCTCTTCGCAATATGTCATGGTATGGCCCAGATAGCCACAGAACTGACACTTCATGTGAGGGAATGTCTTCTCACCTGAATTTTTCCTCATACCTTCATCCTTGTGAGAATAGTTGAACTTCCTATCATTTTTGAATGTTTGAGGATAATTGTCACTTCTCCTTCTAGTTTGGATTGAGGGTTCCTTTTTCCGCACTTCAGGCAATGTTTTGACTTGTTCAACCTTCGTTTTGTCTTTCTTTTGGCTCTCTTTATTTCAAGCAGTTAATGTTTCAGCTTCATACCCGATTCCACTCTTTCCCATGCAGGCGGGTCTTTGAACGCTCAAGATTTTTTCAACCCTATCTGAACCACATTTGGCTCTTGCTGGTAACTCTACATCTGAGAATCTTCTAAGAGGTATTTTCTCCCTCGATTCTTTTGAAAATGATTCAGTTTCAAGTTTACTTCTAAGATTAACAACTTCTTCCTCAAGACCCTCAGCAGTCTTGGACTTTTCTTCCAGTCTTGACGTGAGGTCATTGATGACCTTTCCCTGCTCATAAATTCTCATTTTTAGATCCACTATATCATCATTGCTTTAAAGGATTTTAGACTGAACTTTCACAAATTCTTCCAGACGTTGAATTTCAGTTTCAAGTTCATCAACATATTCTGATGATTCTTTGACCATTTCCTTCCACTTATTACATCTCTTACATTTACTCTCATGCTTGGATAAGGCATCCTTAATTTGAATCTTTGGATTACCAATAGTAGTAGTCTGATTATCTATGTCTTTATTGATTGAGGATTCTGATATTTCAGTTGTAGCCATCATGGAAGCATGGTTTTTGGTTTTAAATTCTGGTTCTTCTTCCTCACATAATTCAATATCATCATCTTCTTCTTCACAGACAAAACTCTTCCTATGCATTTTCTTTCCAGATTTGAAGTCACCCTTTTTGAAAAAGCTTTTCCGTGGGTTCTCAATGTCTTCAGCTTCACTCTCATCATCATCTAACTTTATTTGGCACTGAGAGGTAATGTGCCCAACTCTTCCACAACGGAAGCATGCAATAGGTAGCTTACCTCTAAATTTGCCTTTTCCCTTTTTCAACTTCTTGGAGATGAGGGAAAGAATTTCTTTTTCTTCGTCATCTTCACCACCACTATCTTCTGAAATTTTCAGTTTTTCCATGGCTTTTAATGGCATTTCCTTTCTCACGCGAGTCGTGGCATCTTTGGTTTTGACTCTCATCTCATATGCCACTAAACTACTTAACAAATCATCCAGAGATAGTTTAGATAGATCTCTTTCTTCGAGTGCTGACACCTTTGCATTGTACATGGGAGGAAGTCTTCTCAATATTTTCATTACGATATCAATGTCTTTGATTTCTTCTCCAAGACCTCGAATTGATCCCACTACTTCAGTAATTCAATTAAAAAATGAGTCTGCATTTTCATTGGGGTGCATCTTTAGGTTGTCAAACCTGTTGTGTAAAACTTGAAGTTTTGCCTCCTTTACCTTGCTATCTCCTTCATAAATGTTTTCAAGTTTATCCCACATAGACTTTTCTGAATTGCAACTCATCACCTTTAGATAGATCTGATCGGAAAGAGCTGCAGTGAGTGCATTTTATGCTTTAGCATCAGCATCAAGAATTTTCCTGTCTGTGCCAGTCATAGCAAGGCCTGTTGGATCAATGACTTGTATTAATTGCACAGTAGAAAACAAAAATTCCATTCCAAGAGATCTTAGATGAGATCTCATCCTATTCGTCCAAATCTGAAAATTATTTCCATCGAAGAGAGGGACTCCCCTAACATTGACTGCATTCTCCATGGTGACAAAGGACATATTCAAATCCAAAAAAATTTACCCTCTGATACCACTTGTAGGACCCCAAGACACCCTGAGAGGGGAGGGGTGAATTAGGGTGACCACTTTTTCTTTTAAAGTGATGGATCTTGTTCCCACATTGGTAGGAACTTGTTGAACCTGTATGATGATTATGATTAGAAAGCAAACATTCACATGCATAGAGAAGACACGACCCTTTTTACTTGGTTCACCACTAAGGGCTACGTCCAAGGAGCATACACCGACAGGTTGTCGGTCGTACCTAAATCCACTATGATTCACTAGCTGTAGATTACAAAGGCTCGGGTACAGTCACTCTGTCCCAGGCTCGCTGCCTTTACAAAGGTTCAGGGATAGCTCACTGCTTCCCTCGGGTCACTCCCGTTGACTCCCCATGGCTCACTGCCGTTGTTGAAGACCCACTCAGTTTATAGACATGAAGGTCTCTTCATCATTTGCATAAGAATGAATCCTTTGTTTTATGTAGATGCTCTATTGAAGTCCGATTCTCACCAGAAGAAGAATACCACTTTTCCTCGAAAGTATCGGGTAGTCTCTCGGCTTTCATGCAGCTCCAAACAGGCCGGTGGGCTTCAGCAAAACCAGGCGTGCTTCTCCAAGACAGTCGCGCAAGTCCCCTACGGAGCGCAAGTCCAAACTGACGCACAAGTGTCATCAACGCACCTGCGCGACGCTTCCTTCCCCGACTTCAAACTTGCGCGGTCCACTTCCTTTCTCTTCCAAACCTCCTTGGGCACACAACCAACAACCATTGCGCAAGCTCCACTTGCGCGACAAAACTACCACCTGCGCGACTCGACCACCTGCACGATTAGAGCTCAAACAATCTCGAAGTCTTGAGCTCCGTGAGAAATGAGAAGGGGTGTTCCAGTATTTATAGGCAAACTGGACCCCCTGCGCGGCGGCGCGCAAGTCCCTCGACGGTGCGCATGTCTTGTCTCCAGTAACCTCTATCGCGCAACTCACTTGCGCAACCCAACCAATACTTGCACGACCTTCTTTCCTTAGCCCCATTTTGATGTTCTGATCCTCAAAAACAAATGGTGTGCAAGTCTTTTATCCTCCAAGAGCACGGCGCTCAAGTATATTTTCCAAAAACACTTTACTTTATTGGCCGATTTCAGGCCAAAAAATTTGGAAAACACTGGGAAACGACGCCACCTTCACTACTGTTTTCTACTTGAACGGTATGATCTCTTTGTTGTACACATCCTGAACTTCCACTGAGGATTGACAACAACAAAAAACCATACGCCAAATCATGCTTTGAAGACCCTGGTTCCAACAGTTATCAATATTAAAGGAATGTTCATGTTTGAAGATAAAAAAACAAGAATATTCATTATGACCATGAAACAACAAAAAAAACTCATACCTGCCCTTTGAAGTCTAATTGAAGTATTATTATGTCAAAATCATGAAGAACGTGATTATAATCGTATTATTAACCCTTTGATTTGTAAAAAATGTAAAATTGATGAGTGGTTAACTGTAAATCAAACTAAAATGATGAATTAGTTGAAAAACTAACAACAGGATCAACCAAAAGCAATGATGGTCTAATAACATTTAAAAAATATGGGAAAACAAACAACAATAATGAATGATCTCCTTATAGATCTCAAAAATGATTAAAGAAAATAACATTGATAGTTCTAAATTTACAAATATATTAAATTTCATTAAAATGCTTAAAAATATGAAAATCAAGGTATACCAAACACGTTTAG
The DNA here is from genome assembly GCA_963277665.1 of Viscum album. NCBI lineage: Eukaryota > Viridiplantae > Streptophyta > Magnoliopsida > Santalales > Viscaceae > Viscum > Viscum album. The sequence goes on from OY728129.1 coordinate 1,820,230,048, forward strand.
TTAGTTTAATTTTGGATAGCATAAAACAACAAAAGACCAATGGAAATTAGGGAAATTTTTTCTCTATACTGCATTTGAAATCCCATTGAAAACATCATATAATATGAGAATGAACTGTTAGAACACATATAAAGCTAGAAACATATTTTTTTTAGAAACACACCATATTATCAATGAAAAAACTAATAGTGAATACAATATTCAGATAGTGAATAGAAATACATACCTGTTGTGGGGAGAGCAACATGCCGTTTGAAATTCGATTGAGCAGAAAGAGTCAATAGCTGTAGATGTGGATGGAAATCATGAGCTTGAGTTAATCATGGAACGGGATGCAGTGAATGTGGAGGGTACGTGACTGAAATAATTCGATGTAGTAGGATAAATGGGAAACATACGATGAGTTGAGGGTATTCTGGAAGATGAACCATAGTAGAAGATGGACATATTTGCACGGAAGACACCGGTAGTGTATTGCGGGTATTGGAGGACGATGGGAGGGGAAACACGAGCAGGAACCCTAGGAGTAGTGGCGGAGGGGTGACTACTGCGGGAACCGTATGAGAGACGCCTGAGGAAAAACAAGAGTGGGAACCATAGGAACAACGAAAGTGGTTAAATGGTATGTTGGGAGAAAATCTAGAGGGGGGATCAGGAACAACAGCGGAGGACCAGGGGGAACCGTAGGAGTAGCAACAGAGGTGAAATGTGAGCGGGACCATAGGAACAGCGGGAATCGTAGGATAGGGACACCTTGATTGGGAATTGTAGGAGCAGTGAGGGTGGTGGAACTGCAGGGAGAACCCTAAGAGAAGCATAAAATCTATGATGGAGGTGAAACAGGTGCACAAATCATAGTAGTGGAAGAGGTGAAATGGTAGCAGGATCCTAGAAGCAGACGGAAATCTCGAGCATGGTCGAGTTTTGGACGGAGGGAATGAAGGGAAAGGCATTTTTAGGTTGACATGGAACATTTTGAAGGGGACATGTGTACCTCAAGGATGACAAGTTCAGTATAGATAATAATAATAATAATATATAATAGATAATAGATAATAGATAATAGATAATAGATAATAGATAATAGATAATAGATAATAGATGTTACTGATCTTCGATGAATGGAATCAATTTTTTTTTTTCAAATTAAAATATCTGGTTTCGGAATCAAACATTTTCACCGGAGGGGGAGTATTAAGTCATCTAAATGGACATCCTCATTAGCCAACATTTTCACCGGACTTTCACTTTAATATTTTAGTGGCATTTTATCGTGAATTAATTATTACTCTTTTTTGAGGGATAGAACCCGGTGTTGATTAATCACATATTAAGTATTTGCTGATTAAGGCTCGGGTATTGATTTATTTGAATCGAGAAAATCGTACAATAGTAAACTAAAAACATATCTGTTTAATTTGGATTGGATTCATATCATATTTATAAATTATTTTTAAAATTTTAAATTTTTAATCATATATTTATTGTTTTTGTAAAATTGATTGAACACCGATTGAAAACGTGATGCATTTCGAAACCAAAAAATGTATGATTGATCGTAGGTGATGCGCATCGTTGAGAAAGCGAGTTTAGAATTTGCGTGTGACGGTTATAATGACAACTGAAAATACAAATACAAGAGAAATACAAGAAGTAAAGAACACAATGTAGTGCCAAAAGATCATCTCATTTCATTAACATATCACCATATTTATAGAGTACCTGAGATCTGATCCAATAGTGATAATATGAAAGTCTTACCATTAAGAGTAGAATTAATTGGGAATTGAGGAGTAATCATTATTGTCCTAATTATGACATCCATTAATAATATTTCATAACACTCTCCCTTGGATGTCATAATTTCATGGAACCTTATTTAATATTCACATAAAAAACCTTGTAGGAAAAATAAGTGAAGCCAAAATAAAAGAATTTCATGTCATGTTGCCTCATTAAAAACCTTATCAGAAAAACCCAGGGAGAAAAAACCTGATGAAGGGAAAAAAGAGTACAGTGTTCCCAACTCCCCATGATTATATCATTTAGTTTTGTCTTCAGGACATCAATTAATATTATTATTTAATTATGTCTTTAGGACATGGGAGGAAGACCATAGGTAATAATGAATGCTCTCATTAAAAATTACAACTCATGAGGAAGACCATCAATTTCCATTAATTATAGATATACATGATAATTTAAAACATTCCATTGGATATCTGTTGTGATGTATGACTGCCTCGTTAAAAACCTCATCAAGGAAAAACCCCTCAGGGGAAAACACTAGATTAGTGGAAAATAGTACAATAACATCAAGTCCCCAGAGTTTTGCCTCATTAAAAACCATATCAAGAAAACATAATGGGAAGAACTTGACTAAGGGAAAAAGAGTGCAACAATTACATCTCTCATTCATAATGATCGTCACTACATTTAACTCATAAAATGTCCATGATCAATTCATAACCAAAACATTCAGTTTTTAGTTTTTTGAATAATGATAATTCATATCCTTTAGATTTCAATGAATAGGGGAAAACATTACCTTGCATTATAATATGATTTATTGTTATTTGCAATATAAATATGCACATGTACATGTATATCCTTCAGGGAAAAATAAAATGTGCATTTATATTTAATCCTTATGGGATAAGAATGTTCTTCATCAACACCTTATGTTTGAAATCTATTACTCTTGTAAGTAAGAGATTTAATTATTCATTAAGGGTAAAACCATTCAAAATTTAACATTTCATCTTTAATATGATTAATTCAAAATACAAGGACATTCCATGTAATTTCATGATCAAATAATTCATTGATTTTAGAAAACTATTCAAGAGTTTAGATTTTTTTCAAAACACCTTAATAATATGACGAATACAATGATTCATACAAATCATGGGATGATAAATTAAATTTACATTCTTCCTTAACTTAATATGGATATATGTTATTTAGTTCACCCCATAATTTATTAAATTGGGTGAAAATTTCATAATTTTGAAAATACTTCAGGCATTTCGAACCCTTATGGGATTCATATATAAATATCCAAATATACAAGGAAGAATATTTCTTATAATAAGATCATCGATATTCAATAGTCTTGATAGTTTGGATAATTAATCGAGAACTTTATATGTTGAACGTTTCATAAGTTCCTTTAATAATTTTGGCCAATTATTAAGATGTCGATATCTGTCAATATCCCTTTCCATCAATGAGTTTTAAAATCATTCATAGAAAATATATCATCAACAACATTTGATTGAGATCTCATAATTTTTTTGGTACTAGTGTAACTTTAGGGACAATAACTAAAAGATCTAATGTTGTAGATATATTCATTTTTATCTTCAAGGGAAAATATATTTATTACTTTCTACTCATGATGAACAATGATTTTATACAATCAGTTCAACCACACATCAGGTGTGTATAATCAGACTATTGATTTCCAACACTTTACATTCATGTATGTGTTGTGAGCATCATGTCAATGGTTCTGCGGGACCATATAATATATGATACTCAGTATTTCTTTTAATCAACATGCATAGCATGCAATGTATACTCACAAACATAAAATAACACATGTGATAATTTAGTGGATTCATCTTTCATATAGATGGATCACACAGTAGGTGGCTGCGCCCATATATACTTCTTGATAAGTACATGTGAAATTTATTTCCATAATAGTTGCTAATGATATTATTAATTTACCTCAAAAATGGGTACCTCAGGGTAAATTATCATACAGGGGGAATTCATAATGACTAAATGATAATAAATTCATTGATAATTTTGTAGACATACATCCATTAAATAAATTCATCATTCTCCCCTTGATGGATGTCTACTATGTTATCAATAAATTGATGCTCGTGTATACTGGGATCAATATCAATCATTATAATTGACCCCAGATGGCCTAAATCATTATGTCATATATTTGAAGTGTTGGGATCAGTAAATTTCTAGTTTACCATTATTGATTCGATTGTATATAAAAAATTCTTTATAATCACTTTTATGAATTCTTGTTACATATCAAGGTATCTCTTTTATCAAATGTATCTATATGATATTCATTTTTAATAATAACATTCATATATCTCATCGATACTTCAGATATAACAAAGCATTAAGAATTTGTACAACTAGGTAGGAATATATTTTCTCTTCTGAAGTCGTTAATTAATTTTCTCTATCGGCAAATGTACTTATATGAGCATATACTAACGCATATATGAGTTATTTTAAATCATTTAATCAAAATAATATTTATAAATATTTTTCTTCAAGATTGGTGCATATAAGATCTTCAAGTTCTTTCCTTGTGTAAACTCATATTTTTCATTATAATTTCCACATATAGTGGTTGATGAATTCATAAAATAATCATAATAGGTTAGTCCCATCACCAAGTGAATTATTGCATATTTTAGAACTTCTGACCAAAATATTTTGGAAATTCAGGCCCAAATATAATTTTACAATACATCTACTTGGGATAGGAGCTCCAATGTCTTTTGAAGATGGTGAATGTGGAAGCGATAACTAATGTGGAAGAATCTTTTGGATTCACAACACACACATTATCATCTTCCAAAATTATAATTCATAAAAAACATTCACTTTATCAAATGAAGGATAAATAATTTGATCAAACTTAATCAACTCTCAAATATTCATGATATCACAAATCATATCAACAGATTTCATGAATAATCTCATTTGCTTCAAGAAATAAGATATAGTAATTAATATTACATTCACATCGGGGAATTCATTCATTCATCATATTTCATGATCCATGAATGATAATTTATTATTTATCAACAATGATCATCTTGAATAAAATATAAATTTTATTGATTATGATGATCATTTCTTTAACCACTTCAGGTGGTAAAATCATTTTTATAATATATATCGGATTATCAAAACCATGTAATTCAATCATTTCATTTATGAATTATATGAGCAACAACATCCACTTCATGGGATAGATGAATTACATGAGACGATATTGATAATCTATAAGAACATGATAAATAAAAATGTTTCCCTTGATATTGTTGCTGCAGGAACAATAAATGATAAATGAAGATATTATTCAATATAATTTCAAAGGACATTATTTTCATATCATACTTTAGGGATGCATTATTTTATAAATATTTATAAAATCCATTGTGTTCTATAAATATTTACTATCATTAAACCACTTTTGGTGGTTATATTTTTATTATTTGTTATAAACAAATATAACACACTGATCATTAGAAAAACATCATATTCACTTTGAACATGATTTAAAATAAAATAATGTATATTTTCATTCACTTTAGGGAATGAAATAAATTATTTTCAATAAATATTCTCATTCACTCCAGGGAACAGAATAAAATTGCTTGTGAGTTATATAATGACTTTAAGATAATTGCATGAATATTCAATTCAACAATTTCATCAATTTCGTCAATTTCATCCACTACAAGGGATTAATATATATATAATATATTTACGCTTGTTCATCAAGAACATTTAATTTCTCTAAAACATTTTAAATTAAATAAAAGAAAAAAAATAAAAATAAAAAAATATTTACAAATATTCAGAGTAAATATCATTTTCATTATGAGCCTTTATATATCCTAATCAAACTTGTCACATTCAAGGTGAACAAATGAATGAGTGAGATGAAATTTCATGGCTCATGGAATGATTAGGGAACTTCGGATCGACGTACGACATGTACACGATGATCAACAAACTTCGGATCGATGTAAGATGGGTACATGATGTTCATCAAACTTCGGTTCTACGTACGATGGGTATGCGATGTTCATCATTCAACAAATCGAGGTACGATAGGTACACGATGTTCATCATTCAATGGATTGACATACGATGGGTATAGTATGTTCATCATTCAACGACTTGACATACAATGGGTATGCAATGTTCATCATTCAACGGCTCGACGTATGATGGGTACACGATGTTCAACAAACTTCGGCTCGATGTACGACAGGTATGTGATGTTCATCACTCAACCACTTTTGGTGGTGTAGTTTTTTTATTTGTTTGATGAATGATGTTTGTCTCAACATTTACCACATCAATTATTAATCAAGCTCATTTTCTTCTAGGAATGGAGTTAAATTTGTCAACTATGAGTCGTTACAGCTCTTTATGAGCTTGTTATTTTTCCCGCAACAAAAGATTAAGGAAACCATATATTATTTTAAGATTTATTAAGAGGGAAAAAATGAATGTAACAATATCTTAAACATAAAAAAGGATCACCTTTTGATGTAGCTCCTTGAATGAGTGGAGTCGATGAACATGTGGAAGAGTATGTCAAAATAAGAATGTTTTTAAAAACATGTGACATACCTTTTTCCTATGAGATATTTCCTATGCCGATGATGGGGATGAAGACAACGACATCACGATGTGCAATGCAGAGAAGACAATGGTGCTGATAACATGTAGTGAAATTGATTGAACACCGATTAAAACCGCGAAGCATTTCGAAACTGAAAAAATGTAAGATCGATCGTAGGCGATGCGCATTGTTGTGATGATGATAAAGACAACTGGAAATACAAATACAAGAGAAATATAATATGTAAAGAACACAATGTAGAGCCAAAAGTCCATCCCATTTCATTAACATATCACAATATTTATAGAGTACACGAGATCTGATCCAACGGTGGGAATATGAAAGGTTGGCCATTAAGAGGGGAATTAATTGAGAATTGAGGAGTTTTCATTATTGTAATAATTATGGAATACATTAATAATATTTCATAATAATGGTTTCAATTATTTAAAATTGTAATTCATATAATAATAGAGTTGCGATAATTTTTTTTAATTGAAATCAAGTTTTTAAACAATAATATACAAATATATATTGAATGTATAAAATAAAAAACATAGAAACTTATATATATGAAACTATAATTCCTATTTGTCATATTATCTAAAATGTATTAATCATTTGTTTTAATAATTGATTTAATATTCAGATGCGTTGTGGGTTAGTGTTGTAGGATGGGTGTTTTCCTAATGGTTCATTTATGTCGGTTTCTTTCCTTAAATGGTCACAATATATATGGCAAGGTCTTTTGGAGGCTAGGATTGATTTATAACAGTTTGAATGTGAGAAAGGGGTGTGATATATGGAGAGGTATTTTGGATGATTTTATAATGTTAGCAACTAACATTTGATAACATTTAACCAATCATAAAGTGTTTATGAGAATCATAGATTACGATTTTACAAATAACACTTCCATACGATATCTTCATACCATATCAAATTATATACCCATAAAGAATAAAATATGCCTTTATTTCTGGAATATTCACTACAAAAAATGACTCCATTAGAAAGAGTTATTTTTTAGTTTAGAAGGGGTTATAATCTCTTCTAAACACATTAGCGGTGGTTATGAGGAATCGTTGTTAATGTGTCTGCCTACTGTTGTTAGAGGCGATTTTGAGAAACTGATGGTAATGTAGTGTCAAATTTAGTGGCTATTACATTAGAGGTGGTTAAACCCCCCACTAATATCACCATAGAATCTCAGTTTAGAGAGGTTTTTAACCCCCTCTAATGTATAATTCGACTTAGTAACGGTTGGAAATCGCCACTAAGCGAGTGATATATCATACATTATGGGTAGTTCTTGGGACCACCTCTAATTGAGAGGGTGTGAGTAAACTTTAGTGGCGTTTTCAACCAACTGGCTCTAAATATTTATTTTAGTTTTTAACAAAACACCAACCTCACCATCCAATTCCCCATGAAACATGTCTTTATTTCAATAATATCTATTACAAAAAAATGACCCGATTAGAAGGGGTTATAACCCCTTCTAAACACTTTAGCAGCTTTTATGAGGATTCACTGCTAATGTGTCCACCTACTATTGTTAGAAGCGGTTTTGAGAAACCTCTCGTAAAGTAATGCAAAATTTAACGACAGTTTCATTAGAGGTGCTTAAAACCTCTGCTAATATCACCACAAAATCTTAGATTATTGGGGGTTTTAATCCCCTCTAATGTATAAGTCGACTTGGAGACAGTTGGAAACCACACTAAGTGAGTGATATTTTATATATTATGGGCAGTTCTCGGGACCGCCTCTATTTATGTCTCAATTAGAAGTGTTTAAAACCGATTCTAATTAAGAGGATTTTAGCAATATTTAGAGGCAGTTGCAATCAAACACCTCTAAATATTTATTTTATTTTTTAATAAAACACCCATCTCGCCATCCAGTTCCCCGAGGAACTCCACCCCAACGTATGGTTCCCTTGTTCCCCGACCCTCCCCGTCCAATTCCCTTCCCACGTGCCTCGTGTTTCAGTTCCATTTACCTTTTCCCCATGCCTCGCGTCCGGTTCTCATGTGCGCCTCCCTTGTGCCCCACCCCTGCCGCAATTCAATCACCCCTCCCCCTGTCTGTGCCACACCACCTCCCACCATCCCGCTGCCTTCAAGCCCCTCTGTCGTAAAATTCATTCCCAATGGGTTTCAAAGGCTTTTTAATGGGTTTTTAAGGGGATAGGGTCCTTTATTTTTAAAAAAAGGAGACTTGAGAAGTATGAAATCGTTCTTGCTTCTCTCTCTGCTTCCATAGAAGTGTGATATGAAGGATGCATGAACGAGGTTCACGCATCCTCCCAGCCAAATTATATAAAAGGAGATCCCCCAAATCACATTACTCTCCTCTGATTTTTGTTGCGAATCCTTGTAGAAAATCTTTCTCAACATATATTTTCTACTTTTAAGAAAGTAAAATTTATATTTAAAATTTCAAGTGTTTATTTGTGTTTGTTTATTTTGTTGGTATGGTTTGTTTATTTAATATGTGATGCATAGAAATCAGTATTTGTGTGTATGGTTTATTTATTTAATATGTATTGATGCATGTATGAATGTGTAAATTAGTGTCTTTTGTATGATTTAATTTCTAAATGAGTTATTGTTTGTTGTATGATATAATTCATATCAAATGTTTAGGAAATTTAAATATGTTATGTCTAAAATGTAATTTATATTTAGGGAAATAAAATTGTTTTAAAAAATGTATATATTTTTAATTTAAATTGAGAGTTGAATATATTTATATGTATATAAAATATGTTATTTTTAAAGTCATATAAATTTAAATTATAATATTTTATACACTAGCATACATTTTTTTTTAAAAATGTATATATTTATAATTTAAATGGAGCGTTGAATATATTTATATGTATATAAAATATGTTATTTTTAAAGTAATATAAATTTAAATTATAATATTCTATACACTAACATAAATTTGTTTTAAAAAATGTATATATTTTTAATTTAAATAGCGAGTTGAATATATTTATATGTATTTAAACTATGTTATATTTAAAGTAATGTAAATTTAAATTATAATATTTTATATACTAGATATATAATTTATTAAAAATATATTAGTTAGATTAAGTATCACATTTAAATTTATTAAAATATATATATAAAATTCTTTTTGTTAATGGTATAAAAAATGGTTTCTATAAATAATAATTCTAAATTATATTAAGTGTGAATAATTATAATTTTAAATAATAAATTATGAAATATAATTAATTAATTATTGGAAAGTAGAAAAATTAAAAAAAAAATTATATATGTAATTTTATTAAATTGAAAATAACATAAGTTTATATTATTATAATGGTTTTTATGTAAGTGTAAATTATATTACTTTTATTTACTATTAATAATAATTTTAATCAATAAATTTAAATTATATTAAGTATAAATAATTATTCTTTCATGTAATAAAGTATAAAATATGTTTACTTTTATTTTGGAAAGTAGTAGAATGAAAACAATATTATATATATATATGCAATTTTATAAAATTGAAAATAACATAAGTGTTCTGTATTGTAATGGTTGTTATGTAAGTGTAAATTATATTAGCTTTAATTAAATTTGTTAAATTTTATTAATATATATATATACACATACGGATTGAAAAGTTAAATTTTTGGAAAACAGGTGTCGATATTTCGTATATATTTCTTCTAGTAATAGGTAAAATTATATAATATGTAGAACATAATAATTATACCAAAAAACATGTTAATATTATTGTGTGATGACTGATCTTGAGATGACCAACCAATGCCTAATTGAAATTGCATGTATTTTTTTTTTGTATGTGGTTATATAATTTGTAATAATTGCATTTTATTTTCCGCATTGATGGCCCGCAAGTCATCTCCCACTAAGTATGCAAGGACCTGCATGTTCACTTAAAAAAAGTTGTGTATTTCATACCCCTAGACCCCCTCGCATGCATCAAATGATAATAACTTCTATGTCAGGCAGGAGTTTGAAAGTAAAATTTCCATGAAAAACATGACACAACAATACCACATAGAGTGACATTTCACATTTACAGTTGATGAGTCGAAGAAGACAAAATACCTCATTTGATGTGAAAAATATGGGATAGAATGTAAATTCTGATTAAGGGCAATATGTAATAATTTTTTTACATGTTGCAAGATAACCAAGTTATAAGTTCCACGCACTTGTGTGTATCCAAGCTTGTCACATGATCACTCTTCACTTGATGCAGAGTTTATATCCATTGTTATTGTTGAGATGATACAAACATGTTAGGATGTTTCCATTATGTTGGGTTCTATGGCATAACGATGTGCGGCTTCACCTTTTTCGACCATCATCTCATTTCTGTTCTCATAGAGAGATGGATTCCAGAGTCACATACATTCCATTTAATAGAGAGGGATATGACTATTGCACTGCAAGATGTGTCCATCATGTTGGGGCTCCCCATTTATAGTGCGGTTGTGATAGGTCGAGTTGGAGATGATTGGTTCGATCTTGTTCATATATTTATGGGAATAGAGGTCCATGATGATGGAAGGTCCATATTCAGTGGTAGATAACACATGCCCTAGTTAGACCATCACTTCACACTTCTAGAAAAAGATGCTGATGAGGTCACCGTGCTTGCACGTGCTTATATTTCGAGGTTGATCGGTGACCCGATTTCTGTTGGCCACTCCACTATATTTGTACATCTGATGTATTTACCTTTTCTGGAGGATTTGGACCAGATAGACTGGTATAGATGGGGGTCTGTTTGTCTTGCACATATATACAGGGTGCTATGTAGCGTATGCCGAATCGATAAGATGTAGATCACATGATGCGTTGTTCTTATATAGATGTGGGTTTGAGAGCACATCCCTCACTTAGATCCACATGCCCATGCACCATTACCTGCAGATATAGTAGAAAAGGCTCTGTGTGGACAATGGTATGTTATTCCTTTATTCAAATATATGACTTAATTATATAAATTTCTATTATGATATGTAACTATAATAATGTTATCTATAGGTGGAGTCAGACACATCAGCATTCAGATACCGCCAGACGCGAAGTTCGTGCCTACAAACATATGTTGGACAGCGTTCGACCGGATGATGTGAGTGATTATTATTTATATTTTTAAATCTTTATTCTTTACTTTACATCTCTTAATTTATTAATTAATTATTCATTTTTTTTCTTTCAGATTACATAAATGCCATATACTGATGATATCATCTAGAGTCTTCCAAAGTATTGTACGATGATTATTGCTACCACTCCTGCATGGTTCCATGGATTCATTTTCATACTATTGAGTGACATTAGACTGACAGTGTTATGAGACGGTTTAGATTCCTTCATCCCATTCCTATCCTGCCCAGTTAGTTACCTTCAATGAATTCCCTAAAGATGGCAGGGAAGATAAACTTTGATTGGAGAAGATGCCATGCCACATATATTGATCTATGGGACAAATGACAAGAGTCATGGTTACGAGGGGTTAGGACATTACATTTTCATTTATTGGATTAGCTGGACTATGCGTCCAGATATTGCAGGTCCCTAGTCAGGTTTCTGACACGACAAGGACAGGGCTTTCATTAGTTGGTATTCATTCTTCCTTCCACTGGTGAACATATTTTTTATTAATATTACTTAACAATAGAATTTGTTTTCGTAGGATGCTTGTATCACTCGTCTACATCACATCTCTGATTCAGTAGAGGGAGGCACATTTAACAAGATATATTTTAATAGTTTTGTGGTAGAGTTGATTCCTTAGGTGGATGAGATTTATCATGACATTTTCTTTGATCCACCACACGATACTAAGGCTGCTAAGCTTGATATAGATGTACCAGGGGTGGTGACCCAATTATGAATGCTGATGTTCCATAAGAGGAGGGTGTTCATCATGATCAGTCAGATGCTCCTCCAACTTCTCAATCACATATAGAGGCAGATATAGACATTAACTAGACTGAGCTGAATGATTTATTACTCCCTACTATGCAGACATCCGCATCATAATAACCATCTTCTTCATATGTTGGTGAGAGATCTAGCTAGTATCTACTATTATTAGAGGCAAGACAGGGGACAGTTGGTGAGACTGTACATCCACTGCCTGTCACACAAGAGGATGTGAAGATGGCTACCAATGATGATATATAGGAGAAACGTATGTTAGAGTGGAGGTGTAGGAAGACACAATGTGGATGCATTTAGTATACACCTAGTTGTGGGACAAAGAAGCATCCACACCATAGGTGTATATTAGGTTGATATTAGATTTATGATACATGTTGTATGTGCCTTACTTTTATCAGTTATAAAGTTATGTTATGTTTTTTATTAAGTGCCTTACTGTTATCAAATTATCTACAAAAATCAAAAATTACTATTTTCTATTCATATTAATACTTATTATTATTATCTACATGTATAATAAAAAATATTATTAAATTAATTAATAAATATTAATTATATTAATTAATTTGAATTAAAAAATACTCTAGATGAAAAGATTCATGAACTTGTAGAAATATTGAAAAATATTATTGATCTCAATGATTTGAAATTGGATGCAAAATCCTAGAAGATCATGGAACCAGAATCTTTCTTAAAAAAATTAAGTTGCATGAAGAAGAATTTGAATGAACAGTGGATATTTGTGAAGAGTAGGTGATTATGATTGGAGATCAGAAAAACCAAAATATGAGATGTATGGAATTATAAGTTCATTTGGCCAATTTTGAGAAGATATATATTCAAACTCTATTAAACACAGATACAATTTATACTTGTACACAATCTTCAATGGAGGATTTTAATGTTAAAATAACTCCATCATGTGATAAAATTATGGACATTATGAAAATATTGATTTGATATTCTTCTAGAATAAGAAACAATCCTTAAGAGTGTTAATATTTCATTATCCATGAAGGCTAATAAGAAAAAAAATCTCCACAAAAATCAGAATGTAAAGTGAAGAGATCCCTGCTACACTAATATAAATTAGAACATTTTTTCAGATGTGCAATCATGAATAATAGAGTAATTGGACCAAATTAATTGATAAAAAAACTCAACATTTCTATTCACATTAAGAAGTAAGGAAGATCCAACATATTTCCTTAATCATTATTTATTTTAATATATTATTATGATGTAAGGAATGGATGGAAAACCAAGTTCTCAGGGAGAGAACATGAGATGCAATGAGTGTTATCAATTCTTGATCACAAATACAAAGAAGTTATCATCCTTGAATGATTCCTCAATTGGTTTTCAAATACAAATAAAAAAGAGGGTCATCATTGATGAATTTTAAGAATGTGTTAGAATATCCAAGAAAACAAGTATAAAGAATATATCATCATGGTTTGATCATATTTTTGGTATCCTGAAGAATAAGTATTGAAGAAGATCATCCTTGGTGAAGTTATATGATTTTTCAAATATGGACAGTCATAAGTCGAAGATTAATTATAGCGTATTCTATATATTAGAACATCTTGAAAATTATTGAAGAGACCCATCACTATAAATATGTTTATGAGTGTTTCCCTTGAGGGGGAGGTAAATGAAGAAATATGAAATTACTATCAGAATTAGTATATCAATTATAATCAAATCTAATTACTATAGAATGTTCAGGAAGATCATGTTATTGAAAGAGGTATATTTTTCTAAATCTCTCTTCCTTTGTAAAGGAAAAAAATAAACTCAATAGAAAGTGGTTTTAATTGAATTAATCAATGAAATTTGAAAAGTCGAAGTATGGATGCACTCAAAGGCCACTAATCCTTCTTATAAAGTGGGTTCATGAGTTTTAGGTTGATTGTTCTAATAAAATTTTTATATCTCATTTAATATCTTCAACTTAAAATAAAATTGGATTTCCCTTGATGATAAGTACATGAGTTCTAATTTCATGTGGTGTCATGATCAGTTGGTAGAGGACAACATTATTTCCCAAATCAAATCTTATTGTTTTCTAGATTGAGTATGGCTCACGTAGGCTTAGAGTGGAATAATGGATGACACATTTCTTATGTATGAACTTATACCATTTTCCCTTGAACTTTTTATTTCCTGTTAATATATAGGAGAGTAAGTGGAATGAATGTTTGGTAATTTAAAGTGGATATATTATCATATTGACATATTCAGTTGGAAAAAAATTTGGATGTATGGCTCTGCTATAAATATTTATGAACAAACACTACAGGCGATCGAGCAGTACACCAAGAATCAGACCAATTGATCAAAATGGTCATGAACACTATTATTAATATTTTTTATTATTTAATTAATATGTATTAATATGTATTAATATTTATTGATATTTTATACACATTGATGATTTTTTAATTAATATGTATTTATATTTAATTTACAAATGTTGATGATATTTTAATTAAAAATTCTAGAGGAAGCGTGAACCTCGTTCACACTTCTTGGTGAGGGAAGAAGTGTGAATGAGGTTCACACTTATCGGGACCCTTTTTTAATAAAACAAGGAACCTTATCCCGTATATATAAAAAAAATTAAAAACCCATAAAAAAATTCAGTTTCGAACCCTCACCTCGACCGCAAATCCGAGTGCCTCTTCCACCAAGGTAAATGTTTTTTTACTGTTAGCTATACAAAAAAATTATATATATATATATATATATGCATTGGTATGAAAATTCAAATAAATATTATTTGAGTAAATATTTAAATACATGTAAATAAATAACCTACATATAGATTTATATTATAATAAATTTATATTATATTCAATTTATACATTTATATAAACTATATGTTTTATATGTGTATTTACATACATTTTAATAAATATATTTTATAATTCTACATATGTTATGTATGTACACATATATTTATTTATTTATGAATATATATGTAAATTATTTATATAATTAAATATATATTTATATATTATGTACATGTTTATTTATATAATACATATAATTATTTATATAATATATTTATAAAATGTCTTTAAAAATATATTCATATAATATATTTCAATACATATATTTATTATTATGAACATTAATATATATTTATTTGTATAAATTTCATAATATTATATATAATTAATATTATATGGAACACATATATGTGAAATAAAATTTATAAAAATATTTATATTATATATAATTAATATTATATGAAATGTAATTTATACAAAAAATTATATATGAAATAAAACTTATACAAATATTTAATTAATGATATATGAAATACAATTTATAGAAATATTTATATAATGAATTTCAATACATATATTTGTTATTATACACATTAATATATATGTATTTCAATAATTATAATTTTATAATATTATGTACATTAATATATGTTGATTTGTATAAATTGTATATCGTATAATATTAATTGTATATAATATAAAAGCATAAACATATTATTTAAAAATATATTATTATTATTATTATATAAATTATAAAGACTACAAGCTTGGGTTTTTATATGATATATTTTTTAAATAAATTATATTTATATATATATATTTATATAATAAGTTTATTTTTTTATGTTATATATAATTAATATTATATAAAATATAATTTATACAAATATATATTTATAAATGTACATACAATTATACAATTATATTTATGTATACATATAAATACATTTGAATACAACCATATAATTGGAAATATATAATATAATTAAATGATGTATATATATTTACTAAATTAATTTACAATTAATATGGTATACTAATATATATATATATAATAATTATATAATATATATAAATTTATATATAATAGAATATTTATAATCTAAATATATAATATATTTATATTTAATTTTAATTTTAATTTTTTCTATATTATAATTATTTGAATACATAATATAATATAAATGTATTTATACATAAATATATAATAAAAATGTAATTAATATAATATATATATAATATAAATCATAATATAAATGTATAGTATTTATAAAACGTATATAAATTTTAGATATTTTTATAAATATATTTATAATGACAATTATATTATGTATACCAATATTTATATATGTATACATTTTTGTTTATATGTATAAGTATTTATTTAAATTAATTATATAATGTATATATATATATATATATGTTTATAATGCATTTAAGTATATTTATATGATGTTTATGTAACACAAACACACACACACACATGCACACCCACACACATATATTATAAAATTTGAATTTATATGAAATTTATTTTAAAAAATAAATAAAAATTTAGAGGGGGTTAAAAACCCTCTCTAATCAAAGTGATTTGCGACAATTCATGAACACCCTCTAATGTCAAAAATTATAGGGGGTTTGAAACCCCCTCTAATGTCATATATTAGAGGGGGTTCACAACCCCCTCCAATTTCCTAAATTAGAGGAGGTTCAAAACCCCCTATAATCTAAGAGATTAATAACAATTCATGACCCCCTATAATTTAAGAGATTAGAGAGGGTTCTGAACCCCCACTATTTCCTTAAAAAACAATTTCCATGTTATATATATATATATATAACCTCTAATATCCAAATGAATATTATATATATAGTGCCTCTAAAATCGAACTGAACATATAGGGCTACTAATTACTAAATTAGTAGCGGTTTTGACACAACTACCTCTAAAATCCAACCAAATATAACAAATAAAAAATGCTTAAAAATTTAGAGGGGGGTGTGCATAACTTTCTTGAATGGCCCGAAGGCCTACATTTTTTATTATTTTTTGATAATAAAACTTTCAATGGGTGAGGTGGAATACTTACAAGGCTCAAAGTCTTAAGAGACAATTACATGACCCGTAGGTCTTAGAGGAAATCACCCAGACCAGACAACTTGGAACTGCTCCTTCCCAGCAAATGTCATGATATCAGCCCTCCACCTTCGTAAGGATGGCTGGATAGATATATAGTGTAGAGATGCATATGACTGGTACTAATGGTAATAACATACCCTCTCAATCTTCTAATTCCGGTTATCTTTTCTCTGGTGAATGCGCCTGCTCTGAATATGATATCACTTATATAACCTCATATTATATAGCCCAAATGAGTCATATACATATAGGTTTTATGGAATATATCCATTAATATTCCACTTGCATTGATGCCTCATAGACTTTTTAACTTTATATTTTATCATATACAATAACTTGTGAAATCATATCCAAAACTCCTTTTGGATATCAACCAAAACACCTTTGAAAACCCATCATCAATTCACCATGTATCACATCATATGAAATACCTTATGAATATCCACACAAAAATTATTTTGGATTAACTATAATCTCTTTTAGTGAAGCTCTCTAATTATCATAAAATACAGTTCTCAATGATTCAACCACAAAGAGTAACCCCGTGGGACTTTGCAGTGTTGAAAAAAAATATGAATCATCGAATTCATAAATGTAAGCATATAGAGACATCTAGAAAAACATTAGTATTACTAAAACTATAAATGGATATGATGTGATCTTCATCAAACATATATATATATATATATCTATACTTGTGTAAACCAGTTGTATAATATATAAGAATTCATTTTTATATGATCCACTTGTCCAAAACATCAAGTAAATACGAGATACAAAATATGTCAACCCCATATAATCTACTCATATCTTCTGGATTCTCCCAATATATACTAACCGTGTCAATGAATATATCACATGTCATTTAACCTTATATATGATCACATCACGTGCCCCTCATCCAATAGAAAGTCATAACACTTTCTTTATCTAGGTATGACCACACACTTCCTGAGTTTATCTCAATCAAGGGCCCAAATGTCATACTCGTTATATGAGAGGACGAATTCTTTCTTGGTTATGCCTCAACCAATGACATAATTAGCAACAATATAAAGACCCTCATCATGAAGAGTTGTAAAATATAGGGTAAATTTAAATTTTTGGTCCCGAAGCAGGAGAAATTCTGAAAATTGGGATTTAGAACAAGAATATGAGAGTTTGAACATCTTTAATAGATGTTTTTGGATTTAGTCAAAGGCCCAAGAGGTTCCTCGGGTGCTCAGGTGAATGTTGGAAAAGGGTCAGTGGAGTATCCTGAGTATGTGGGAATGATGTATTGGGTTGAACCTTGGGTTGACCATGTCTTATGGGACCTGGTAGAGGTTTTAGGAGTATTAGAATTTGTTTGAAATCGAGTCTCGATAATTGGTTGGGATCAGGGCTGATTTTTGTTATTTTTTTCACATATATTAGAGGTTTGGAGGGGTGTTTAGAGGTGTTAAAAACATTTAAAATGATTTTAGGATGAATTTTGGTTATTTCGGAGGTTTAACATATTTTTTGAAAAATCTCTATGTATAAAACTGTATGCATCACAGGGGGGAAATTAAATTACATTTAGTTATTCCAGTTGTAGGAAAAACCATATGTATGCCATAAATATATTACACAGGGAAAAATATATTATATATGGAAAATAAATATTATTCATAAGAGTAAAAATATTATATATGATAAATATATATTATGCATGGGCTAAATATATTACGTTTCTAAATTTTCCTAAGGAGAATATATTATGTATCAAAAATCTGCCTAAGGAAAATATCTTACACATGAAGAATAATATATTATGTATGGATGAAGATATCACGTATCAAGATTAAAATAAAGAAAAAACATTATGCTTGGATAAATATATCATTAATTGGTAAAAAATGTTAGGTATCAAATTCGGGCTAAGGAAAAATATTACATATTAGATTTTTCTAAAGGGAAAAACCTTACATAGGAAAAAAATCATATATATCAAGAAAAATATATTATGTATTGAATTATGGATAAGGATAAAACCTTATAAAGAAGAAAAAAATGTCACATAGAGAGAACAAATATTATGTATGGGATGTTTATGGTTTTTAGGTGATACATAAGTTTTTTTTGTGATTTCCAGAGTTTACAAAATTTTGAGTTTGGCCAATTTTTCTAAATTTTTCTAAATGTTAATTAAATTCTTAAATGAGATAAAAAGGGGGTTTAAGCCACTCAAAAGGAATAAAATATATCATTCCTCCCCCTTGTTCCCCTCTTTGACATCAAGGTGGTTTATCCTTTGATCCTTGTCGACTTTAAGTACTGATTGATCCATGATATAGCTTGAGGTAAATCTATCACTATGCTTTGATTCTTTATTGATTTCTTCCTCATTTTATTCATTTTTGATTTGTTGCAACTTATGCTAGAGTTTTGGGGATGATTACACTGGATCACGGTGAAATCATCTTAATGTGAGGGAGAATTTGTTTAGAGGGGATCCCAGGAGGATGATCACACTAGATTTTGTATAGATTTATTAAGGTATGTGGTTTTCTTGATTTATTCTGAGTTCTTCATAAATTTGGGTGAAACAGATGGATAGATTGAAATGATAGTTTGAGGATTTTGTGAGTTAAAGGTCTAGGTGGATATCGAGGGTGATGCACACCCCTTTTCATGCGGATATAGCTGCGGGAGATCTCCCAATGTGTGATTCTTTGTTTGTTACCTAGAATTAATTATGGAATTAATTATAGAATGAATTGTGAAAATGATTATAATTTTTTTTAATTTATCAAAGATTATTAATGGAGCTAAGGACTCATATTGATGAAAGATGATTAGATAGGCTTGGATGAGCTTCAACAATGGTGGTTGATCATTGCTTATAAAGGGAATAACTCCAAATGAGGTAGGTGTTCCCTACACATCTCCCTAAAGGTTATGCACTTTATTTATATAGCGTGTGCAACCTCTCCATTTATGTTCAAGTGATCTTAAATTTAAAATTAATTGTTTCCTCAAAATTTCTATGAAAATAACAAAAGTCTCTTGGCCCACGATGGACCGTTGTAAACTAGTTTGATGCCTTGGATAATGATGAATGAGGGTTAAAATATAAATATGTGTTATAGGATATAATGAACCTAGAGGGGTATAAATTAAATGAATGAATATAGTGGACCATACGACATGTTCCATTGACCCCCTCCAAGTATGGGAGGGAGATGGAGTGTAAATGTTTGACCTAGGGGTATGCAACAACACATTACCATCTTTTAGGTATTTCCCTTCTCCTTGCTAGTTTTCTCTTTAATTGGGTGTGTATTGGGATTCCTGAGGATGAAGAGCAATTTTTGGGGGAAATGACCTAAATTTAGGGGATGTATGTTTGTTTTAATTAACAGAGTCTGGGTATAAATGGGTTAATGGTGTTGTGGGGTTCTTCCTGGGTATGGGGAATTCCCGATTTGGTTTCGGGTTTTTGTGTAAGAATATATATTTTATTCTATGTGATGAGATGTTATACGACATGTAAAGGGTTTACACAACATTTACTTGGTCTCCAGACACAAGTTATGAACTTGGTACACATCGTGAAAGTAATACATGTCATGTAGGAGTTACAAATTGTGTAAGTTTTAAAGATCGTTTTTTAATAAAAAGGCAATGGTTTTTCAGCATCTTGAGTGTCATGGATTACATGATGTGTAAAGGGGTTACACATTGTGTAACTATCATAAGGTCAGGTTTTAAGGTGTCGCTCGACTAAAATTTTATTTCATTCATCCACATCTCCTTTGTCTCTCGATCAAGAAGGATTATATAATGATTTTGGGAGTCTCCATTCATTGTGGATTGATCCGTTTGATGTTGGATCACCATTGTGGTTGGATCGCATCTCTCTGGGCAAGTAAGCCTTTCGGCTTCGTCGTTGCTTTGATCATGATAAAACCATTTCATTTCTTTATAGGTTATATTGATCTATAATGATGTTTCCTTTTGTTTCTCTCTATACCCATTGTGCGATATTAGTTATAGGGCCTCCGTTGTTGGTGTTATGTTCCTTCTTGTTGTCGGGTTCCATTGCAGGCATGTGCGACCCTAGTTTTGAGGTAGGTGGTTTCGTCTCTAGCCTATGTTGTATGAACTGTATTGCTCCTATTTTTATAAATTGTCTTATCAATAAATTTGGCATGATTGTTTTGTGTCTGTAAATGGATTTTTGATAAAAGGTGTTTTTCTATGTTTCTTGGTAAATGGAAAAGGGTTATTTTCAAAGTATTGACATGATTTATGAAATGCAACACATGAAAATCCTTGAGTATGTATGTGGAAGGTTTAGCTTAAGGCCATCATCCATATTTCCATCAGGAGGTTTTCTCATGGGGATTTCCTCTACTCCCCAGGCTCTTTGTTTTAGGGACACATTCTTGACATTGTTGGGGGTTTCACTCATGGGGTGTTCCTCTACTCCGTAGGACTGTGTTCTAGGGACTTGTTGTGCACTATGTAAGAGTTGGTATCCTAGAACCAACTAGTTATACATTAGTTACATGTATATTTAATGTATTTAAATATTAAACATCTTATTACATATTTTTCATTTTTCTGCATGACTATTATGTAATAATGTCCTAGAGTATTTTTTTCATTGATAAGGTAATGACAGTTCCCTACTATGATGAGAACCTTGAAATGATATAACAATATTCTTAAATATAGTTCTATAGTTGGATGGAATACTATTATGGGAAACAAAGCATGTAGACCGTCAGGTGTGAGTACTCATAAGAAGATGAGACTTTCTCTCGTGAAGTTCTCACTTGGTAATCTCCAAGACAGGACATTATGAGAATAAACCTACTAGTAGAAATTCCGCATGTTCTGGTGTCATCAGATATTTATATCTGCAAGCATGTTTAATGATGCCTAGACTTTAATATTATCATTAATATGTGTCATGACTCATGAACTTTGATTTACTGATGAAAACTGTCATGCAAACAGTTGGTGGGAAGTAGGGTACATTGGGTGTGTCATGAGTAGCATGTTATTAATGGGTAATTCGAGAAAAGATTTGTCCCTTCCATTTATAGAAGTTGATATCTTGACACTTTGATTTAAATAGAACCATCGTGCAAAATTCCATGGCCATGGTGTAACAACGATTTTATTTTAGGTAGTGAAAGAATGACATATCAAGAACAAAGGTTGATGACACTATCATGAAACCATCTTGATGAGATATTGAGACACACGGATTATATTACATAGTGAGCGTTCATATGTGGACATCATTGTTGAAACATTAAGTTCTTTCTCTCGATTTCCTTGACCCATTTCTATATGGTACTCTTGGACTTCAGGCAAGCTCGCCTAATTTCAATGAGAAAGAATCCTAGTGGGTTACACACTAAGTGTTTCTGGTGGTCTCGGTTAAATTGTATTTGAATTTAATTAATAAATATTTATTTTCAAGACAATGGAATAATTTTATTCAAGTTAAAATGATTTCATAAATTAAATAAACATTTATTCACTAGATTATGGGTAAAATATATTTATTTATTTTATTGAACGTTTAATAAATATTTATTTACTAGTTTGTAAATAAAATATTTATTTAAGATAATAAATTATTTATTTATTTATTCAGGTGTTCAATAAATGGAAGTGGATTTTTAGTGGACCAAGGTCGGTATGATAGTAAAATAATTACTTTCAAGACGATAAATAATTATTTAACAAGTTAGCACAAATTAAAATAACACTATTATTATTTCGTGATGCGAAATTTTATTTATAATTTCGTTTTATGCAAGTTGGCACACCATAAATAATGTTGCAATATTATTATTAATAACATGGGTTTTATCTATGTTTATGAATGTATTTAATTACTATTACACAATTAAATATTGTAACTAAAACCCCATGTCAATAAATAGACACATACGTCTATTGTGTCGGGTACTGAACTGTGCACCCGGTGAATTGAGAATTGTTGAGCTAAATAATTTCTCTCTCAAATCCTCTTCCCAAACCTCTAAAGAATGAGATATGTTCTTCAAGGATGAAGAAAAAGTGATCAATAATGATCGACACAAGACACTCGCTTCGCTGTGCTAGCACCTGGAGAATGAGCGATGTCGATCAGAGGCCATCAGAGCACGTATGGATCACCACTAGTGGAATTCTAGTTTGGATCCTTGTATGCGCGACAAGATAATTTGGAAGGGTCATTCCGGAGGATCAACATCATCAATGGGGAAAATACCTAAGATCCAGGTATTATTTTTTTATGAAATTAGTTTAATTAATTATAAACATGATCTGCAAGATCCTCTCTAAAGCTTTTAGGCCTCTTCATTCTTTTTCTAAATCTTTGATTCTATTTCGTGGAGACTAGCGTTCATCATTGTATTGATCCCGGAATAATCATTGGTCATGGTAAAAATCAAAGTTGGGTGCCGACCCAACTATGCTTCTGCTACGCCCGGAACCTACAAGTGGTATAAAAAGGGTTACATCATAGTTTATAATTATTTAAATATTTTGTTGATAATTTACGCGTTTAATAATTTAGTTATTTCAATTCAAGTTAATCATTCTGCAAATATGAATATCGAGATTTGTTCCTCCTCTTTAGTTTCTCGTTCACCTTATTGAAATGATCATTTATTTTAATTTTGATTAAAATAAAATATAGGATCTCATTTGGAGGTGCCAAATCTTCCTAGACATACAACACCAGAACACACGACATGTATTTGGCAGTATATGCTGTGTAGTCAAGATTCAATGCATCTGACTGGTCTGCCAAACCAAATCATGTGTTGGAGTCTTTCTAAGTCTTAAATGGCTATATGTGTTAACTAAGAATAGTTGGCTTGCGGTTTTTGGATTACACACCATGTAATCCACTGGACACGACGTATAGTCCCTTCAGGTTAGGGTTAGACTGTATACCCCGTACATGGCTTGCCCGACTGGAAACCATATAATAGTGATACTACACGGTGTTTGACCCACTGAACACACCGTGTAATCCAAATATTTCCAAATTACATCTACATGCCATGTCCTCGGGTGTGTACTTCGGATGGACGGTGAATGGTAGTACATGCCGTGTAGTCGGAACTACACACCATGTACTCATCCAAATTACACAGATTTATTAAAATTTATTATTATATTAGACAAACCCTTGAGACATGGACCACAGTGTGGGCGTAAAGATGAGGCACAACATGTGATAGGTGTTTTATATATATGTTTTTAATTTAACATCTGTGTAATGTTCATTTATACTCATTGGGTAGTTATGAATAGGAATTCACCGGGTTGCTTCCAAGGTACAAGTTACGTACAAAGATAATTTTAAATGAATGTATTTTTTTAAAATTATGATGGATGAGAATCTTAAAGAAATTCAGAAAATGGTTTAATATAAAAGGATTGATTAATTAAAGATGATAATTAATTGATTCAAAAATGATTTATCTTAAACAAGAACTATTAAATAATTGATTTCATGTTTTATTTATGCGTAAATATCATTACATGTATGGATTATCCTGAGCTAGACCAAGACCTTTGTATGTGGATGGTTTATTTTAATTTAATTGTTTAAATTAAATTTGTTAGCCTACGAGCCTTATCCTTATTAATATGTAGGGCCTGCATGCCCATGGTTTCTTTTATGTAAAACCCCTTTTTAACCCTCTCTTGTAGGTGAGTTAAAAAAGGAATATGTATTGTATGGAACTCCCAACCAAGTAGAGGTGGTTAATCTAGATCCATGATGAAACCAATCGCCGGAGATAGAGAGGTGGATAGGTGGAAAGCTGTAAACATGAACCCAAAAGGTTCAAGATGTTTCTCCCCTAGGTTAGGGTTATTTTATCAACTGATAGATAAACTAACCATTAGAAAATCTCAATATCATGTCCTTTATTTTATTAATTCCAGTTTCATGGTTTATCATTATGGATGTGTTGTCACAATCACATTATTAATGAATTAAACAAGCATGAAAGATGGAACTAAAATAAACCAGACTTATGCGTAACTATTATCAAGATATGGATAATCACTTAAGTAAGTTCCACTTAATATTAACAAGAATGTGATGATGATAATAAGAAATTCACACATAAGAGATAAAAATCCATCAAATAAAATATAAAGTCAGATGAAGCCTTCTGTCACTTGATTAAGGAAAAAACTCAATAAAACTATGTGTTTGATCAACCCTTGTTGGGACACTTAATTTTATACAGAAATCCCCTATGAAAGGTTTTGGGTTGACATAACCATATTACATCAAGAGAAGTATCCCTTTCTAGACATGGTGTAATATTGGAGGAAAGAGTTGAGGAAATCCAAAGTCATGATTTCAGGATTGGGGAGTCCACTCAACATATCAAGGAGCTAGAAACCCTCAGTTGGCAAAGACCTTCCTACCTAAATACCTTCTAATAGCTTTACCAACCCTTGTTGGGGTTATGCGAAGGGGAATATGGATCCTTTCCACTAGAATTTCATAAAAACTGGAGATTTTGAGTTCAATGCTGAGGGCTATTGGGACTTGATAAATTAGTGGAAGACTTAATAAAATTTATTATTTCTCATAAAATGTAATTAAGAAAGTACTAATGATCTACTATTTTAATTGTAGAATAAAAATGACAAGCTCGTCAACCACATTATCCCTACAATCAATTTTGGATAAAGACAACATCCTCACCGGCAGTAACTTCCAGTTATGGTTTTGACGCCTTTTGGTTATCCTACGCCATGAACGGAAGTCTTACATGCTGGAGTCAACATTACCTGATCCGCCTACCAAAGAGGTGAGTGATGAGGATGTATTGGTCTATGAGAAATATATGAATGATGAGATCAACGTTCAACGTTTAATTCTATCATCAATGTCTAGTGAGCTCATAAAGTCTCAAGAAAACATGGATTCTTATAGAATGCTCGAGCACCTCTCTGGTCTTTACCAAGAGAGAGAAAGACATGAAAGGTTTGACATCTCTAAGGCACTCTTTCAGAGTAATCTTGGGGAAGGTTCCCTAGTTGGGGCTCATGTAGTCAAACTCATTGGCTACATTGAGTGCCTAGTGGTTCTAGGGTTTAAACTCCATGAAGAACTGGGCACCGATCACATTCTCGCATCACTCCCTCATAGATTCTCTAACTTTGTTATCAATTTTAATATGAGCCTTAATAAGTCTCTATTCTTATCCTCATTAACCAAGTGGACAACGATATGAAGCGCAAAAAGCCTTATGTCCTTATGGTGAATAAGAGGAAAGAGAAGGTGAAGATCTTTAATCCCAAAGCTTCTTCATGACCTTACAAGAAAAGGAAGATCAAAGGGGAGGCAAGGGAATAAGAGGCTATTTGTTTTGCATGTGGCAGGAAGGGCCACTGAAAGAAGAACTACACCCAGCCTAAGAAGTAAGGGGAAGCTTCAGGTGTTTTTTTATCGAATGCAATATATCTATTTCTATAAATTGGGTATTAGATATAGCTTATGGTTCTCACATATGTATTCAAATAGAGGAACCAATTAGATTCAGGAAGTTTTTCCAAGGGTGGTAGATCTACGAGTAGCCAACAGAGCCAAACTTGCTGCTGTAGCTGTTGGGGAATACCATCTCACATTACCAAATGGGATGATCTTGGTGTTAAAGGGTTGTTATTATGTGCTGTTTGTTACTAAAAATATTATTTATGTATCCAGATTAGATAACGATGGATTTATTTTCAAGTTTGGAAATGAATTTTTCTTATTTTGCAAAGATATAATTTGTTATGGTAGGGCACATTTATACAATGGTCTTTACATGTTAGACTACACAAAATAAGTAATGGAAATTGATAACTAAGATACTTCACATGACAAACAACACACCCAACTTTGGCATCACCGACTAGGTCATGTAAACAATAA
This sequence comes from Viscum album, assembly GCA_963277665.1. Taxonomy (NCBI): domain Eukaryota; kingdom Viridiplantae; phylum Streptophyta; class Magnoliopsida; order Santalales; family Viscaceae; genus Viscum; species Viscum album. The sequence goes on from OY728129.1 coordinate 1,820,257,295, forward strand.
ATGATCGACAAAGTTACATCAAGATGGACATTTAGAGTCTTTTGAACTAAAACCACTTGGCGTATGTCATGAATTTTTACAAGGCAAAATGACCAAAGCCCCATTTAGTGGGAAAGGTGAAAGGGCTAAATAATTTATTAAATTGGTTCATACTGATGTGTGTGGACCATTTCTAGTTGAATCAAGGGGAGGGTACTAATACTTCATAACTTTTACTGATGATTTTAGTAGATATGGATATATCTACTTAATGAGGTATAAGTCAGATTCTTTTGATAAGTTCAAAGAATACAAGAATGAATTTGAGAACTATCTTGGTAAGAAGATTAAGAAACTCCACTCAGACTAAGGTGGAGAATATCTTAATCAAGACTTCATTGATTTACTTACGGGAGTTTGTGATATTATCCCAACTCACTCCTCCATACATGCCCTAGTGGAATGGTGTGAGCGAAAGGAGGAACCACACCCTCTTGGACATGGTGATATCAATTATGAGTCATGTGAGTCTTCCATTATCCTTTTGGGGATATACGTTACAAACTGGGGTGCACATACTAAACCAAGTTCCAAATAAATCGATAAATGGTATTCCATACGAATTCTGAAGTGGAAAGAAATCCATATTATCGAATTTACATGTGTGGGGAAGCGATGCATTTTTTAAGGCCTCTTCAGGTAACAAACATGCACCCTAAGGCACAATGTGTACCTTTATAGGATACCCTAAGGAAACAAGGGGATATTACCTATACAACCCCTCAGATGAAAATATTATAGTGGAAATACACACTATATTACTTGAGAGGGAGCACATCTCTAAAAGAGATAGTGGGAGAAATATAGAATTTCATAAAGGTGAGGCTCAAGGTACACAAGAGTTGGTACAGGAACAGATTCCACAAAGCCCCATGGAAGAAAGAATTGTTCCAGAGACATAAGAGCAGCATAGGAGTACAAGAGAGGTTAGAGAACTGAAACGGGACAGTTTTCTAGTCACTGAGGATGGTGAATCATTATTAGCTGATAATAATGATCCTTTAACCTACAAGGAAGCAATAAGTGGCACAAATGTTGCCAAGTGATAAGAATCCATGAATTCTGAAATGGATTCCATATACCAAAACCAAGTCTAGATTTTGGTAGATCCTCCAATTGATGTAAAACCTTCTGGTTGCAAATGGGTATTCAAAAAGAAATTGGACATAGAAGTATAAGTTCGTACCTATAAGAAAAGACTGGTTGCAAAAGGGTTCAAACAACGTCAAGTCATTGACTACGATGAAAAATTTTCACCAGTTGCAATGATGAAATCCATCTGAATTATATTGGCCATTTTCTCTTACCATGACTATGAGATTCAGAAAATGGATGCCAAAATAGCCTTCCTTAACGGGAACCTTCAGGAATATGTCTACATGACACAACCTGAAGGGTTTATGACTCAAAAGGATGCCAATAAGGTATGCAAGTTCCAAAAATCCATTTTTGGATTAATGAAAACATCAAATCCAAGGAAAATTCGTTTCAATGAATCCATAAAGAAATTTGATTTTATCAAGAATGAATGTGAGCCTCATTTCTACAAACGGTTTAGTGGGAGTGAACTTTTTTTCCTAATAGTATATGTTGATGACATATTACTTATTGGAAATGATATACCAGTCTTATAGTCTGTTAAGGAATGGTTGAATCAATGCTTCTCTATAAAGGACTTGGGAGAGGTAACATATATTCTTGGGATCAAGATCCATCATGATATATCCAAGAGATTTTTGGGCCTAATTCAAAGTACATACATTGATATTATACTGAAGTGATTCAGTATGGAACAATACAAGAGGGTATTATTGCCAACATCACATGGAATTCATCTTTCCAAGAAAATGTGTCCTCAGACACATGAGGAAATAAAGATAATGGAAAGGACTCCATATTCATTAGTGATTGGGTCAGTCATGTATGCCATGCTATGTACTAGGATGGATGTCACCTACACATTGAGTGCGGTAGGCAGATATCAAGATGACCCAGGTGATCACCATTGGATGGTAGTCAAAACTATCCTAAAGTATCTGAGGCATACTAAGGATATGTTCCTGGTTAATGGAGGAGATGAGTAACTAGTCATCATAGGATATGCAGATTCTAGTTTTTAGACTGATCAAGATGACATGAAGTCACAAACGAGATACATCTTCACTTTGAATGGAGATGCAGTGAGCTGTAAGAGCTCAAAGAAGAGTGTGGTCGTAGATTCTACATCAGAGTCTGAGTATATCGTAGCTTCTAAGGAATCTAATGAAGTAGTTTGGATGTGAAGCTTCATACAGTAGTTGGATGTTATACCTAGAAGTAAAGATCTCATTACACTGTACTGTGAAAATACTACAGTGGTGGCTCTCGCAAAAGATCCAAGGTCACATCAGCGGATGAAGAACATACTTTGGAAGTATCATCTCTTGAGGGGTTTTTCTCAAAGATATGAATTTGTAGTGAGTATTATTTCCATAGAATAAAACATGGAGGACCCCTTGAATAAACTCTTGACTTAGTAGAAACATGGTCACCATGTGAGGTCTAGTGGACTGAATGTCATATGTAGTTGGCTCTGGTCCAAGTGGGAGTTTGTAAGATTTGGTGTCCAAGAACCAACTGGTTGTACATTTATTACATGGATATTTAATGTATTTAAATATTAAATATATTATTACACATTTTTCATTATTCTGTATGACTATGATGTAATAATGACCTAGGGTATTTGTTTCATTGATAAGGTCATGGCAGTTCCCCGCTATGATGAGAACCTTGAAATGCTATAACAATATTCTTAAATATAGTTCTATGGTTGGATTACATACTATGATGGGAAACATAAAATGAAGACTGTCAGGTGTGAGTACTCGTAAGCATATGAGACTTCCTCTCATGAAGTTCGCACTTGGTAAGATAGGATATTATGAGAAAAGATCCACCAGTTGGAATTCTGCATGTTATGGTTTCATCAGATATTTCTATCTACAAGTGTGTGTAATGATCCTTAGACTTTAATATTATCATTAATACATGTCATGACTCACACACATTGATTTACTGATGAAAATTTCCACGCATACAGTTGGTGGGAAGTAGGGTACGTTGGGTGCCTCACGAGTGACATGTTATTAATGGATAAGTCGAGGAAGGATTTTTCACTTCCATTTATGGAAGTTTATATCTTTGACCTCTGATTGAAATAGAACCGTCGCGTGAAATTATATGGCCATGGTGTAACGACGAGTTTATTTTAGGTAGTCAAAGAACGACGTATGAATCACAAAAAGTTGATGACACTATCATGAAACCTTCTTGATGAGATACTGAGACACAAGGATTATGTTACACAATGAGTATTCATATGTGGATGTCATTGTTGCAACTTTAAGTTATTTCTTTTATGTGTCTTGACCCGTTGCTAGATATTACTCTTGGAATTTAGGCAAGCTCACCTAATTCCAATGAGAAAGAATCCTAGAGGGCCACACACTAAGTGTTTCTGGTGGTCTCAGTTAAATTCTATTTGAATTTAATTAATAAATATCATTCTCAAGACATCAGAATAATTTTATTCAAGTTAAAATGATTGCATAAATTAAATAAATATTTATTCACCAGATTGTGGGTAAAATATATTTAGTTATTTTATTGAAAATTTAATAAATATTTATTTACTAGTTTATAAATAAAATATTTATTTCAGAGAATAAATTATTTATTTATTTATTCAGGTGTTCAATAAATGGAAGTGGATTTTGAGCAGACCAAGGCCGGTTTGATAGTAAAATAATTATTTTCAAGATGATAAATAATTATTTAACTAGTTGACACAAATTAAAATAACGCTGCTATTATTTTGTGACATGGAATTTTATTTATAATTCTGTTTTGCACAATTTAACGCACCATAAATAATGACACAATATTATTATTAATATCATTTGTTTTATCTAAGGTTATGAATGTATTTAATTGCTATTATGAAATTAAATATTGTAAATGAAGCCTCATGTCAATAAATAGACACATACATCCATTGTGTTAGGTACCGAACCACACACCCAGTGAATTGAGAATTTTTGAGCTAAAAAATTTCTCTATCAAATCATCTTCCCACCCCTCTCAAGAAAAAGATACGTTCTTCAAGGATGAGGAACAATCAATCAAGAACGACTGACACAAGACGCTCGCTTCGCCGCACTAGCACCCGAAGAACGAGCAGTGTCGATCGGAGGCCATCAAAGAACGTGTGGATCACCGCCAGAGGGATTCTAGTTTGGATCCTTGCAAGTGCAACAAAAAAATCAGGAAGGGTCATTTTAGACGATCAACATCATCAATGAAGAAAATACTGAATATTTAGGTATTATTTTCTTTATGAAATTAATTAAATTAATTATAAACATGATGTTCAAGATCCTCTCTAAAGGTTTTAGGCCTCTTGCTTATTTATCTAAATATTTGATTCTATTCCTTAGAGACTGAAATTCATAATCATATTGATCCGGGAATAATCATTGATCATGGTAAAAATCAAAGTTGGTTACCGGCCCAACCGTGCTTCCACTGTGCCTGAAACCAACACACTAGTCATTTATTGTAGTATGAGTAATCTGCTAGCCCAACCAATTGAGTTCCTTGTTTGTGATATACATGATTCGGATTTTGATAAATGATAATAGAAATTATGATTGAAATTTATATAACTACCTTTTTTTGGGAATTGGTGGAAAAAGGAAATATTTACCATGACTTTGATAAAACTACATTACTGGTTATCATGTCATGCTTTATTTAAAATGATTATACATGAGTTATTTTTATAGAGACCTATTATGGAACACCTGAGTGGGAGCCTACTAAGCCTGTTAGCTCAAACACTTCTTACCCCTTCAATGGTGTGTAGACTTGGTTATGTATTTTGATGCAGGGAAAGGAAAGGCGCCATAGTGAGGCGGAGAGGTTTCTGTCCAGCTGAGTCTAGGTAGCTGGTGGTGAGATGTTGGGTGTTTTACCACACTATCACATGGAGTAGTAGATATGGTTTTTTTGTCCTTTGATGTTTGGACTTGTACATAGAGATTATAACTACTTTGAGTTTGGTTTCCATTGTTTGTTTTAGTTATGAAACATATATTTCATCAACTATTGTATCTTTTATCTATATATGATCCATGATGTTGCTTCATGTTGGGTGAAATCATTCCCTCTGTTTTTTATGGTATGATTGGGTTCTAGTCACCATCCCATGGGGACCAAGAACGCCCTTCAGGTATGTGACGTGTTAGGTTGGGTACCAGGTTGAGAGGGTATCCGAGTCAGTTCATTAAAGTTTGGTATTAAAGGTTGTCTATCCTCAAGAGTCCTTGCCTTGGGAAGTCTGGTAGACTAGATATAGTATTTTCAGGACTTGATAGGTATATTGTAGTGTATTCTTAACCAACTCTTGTTGTGATGAGACTCAAGTTTCCATGATATATTGGAACGTGTGTCTCCTATTTTTAGTTCTTTTTGTTGATCTCAGTTTTTTCTAATGGATTTTCTATATTGAACTAAGATTTTTCTCTTATCTAATCATATATTTTGTTTTGGTGTGCATCAGCATGACTTCAAGACATGTTCTATGAGTTCCTTAGGAGGAAGAAACTGATGCTTCTCAAGGAAATCCTTCGATAAATTAGAATCTGATTGAGAATATCATACGAGAAGTTCATTATATTGATCTAAATGTGCCACAAGCTCAGAACATAGTAATTGAGGTATAATCAGGAGCTAGATGAGAAAATGATTGATCACATAAGTTCTTGCGTGAGAAAATACTATCCTTTAAGGGTATGAATGAACCTAAAGAGGTGGGGGATTGGATAAATAAAATCGATCAGATCTTCGACATCCTAGATACACCTGAGAGTATCAAGGTGAAGTGTTCTATGTTTTGACTCGAGGGTCCCAACAAGAGGTGGTGTGATTCTATGGTACAGACTGATAAGTATGTGATCTTGGACTGGAAGGGTTTTAATACTCTCTTCTTCCAGAAGTTTTTTCTAGAGTCACTGATGACAAAGAAGTCTTTCAAGTTACTATCTTTATAATAGGGAGAGTGTGTGGTGTTGGTATACACCAATTGGTTTGTTTAGGTGGTTCATTTTTTCACCAGAGGTGGTGAAGAGTGACTAGATTAAATCTCAGAATTACTTGCAAGGTTTGTAACTGAATATCATATTGAAAGTATTTATGCTAAATCTTTTGACCTATGTAGAGATAGTGGACAAGGATTTGATGATAGAAATGAATATGGAATATAAGGTTGGATATTTTGACTCTTCTCTTCCACCTAGTGGTAGATTTAGTGGAATTACATGGAACAAGAGAAAGTGGTAGGATTATTACAGGAGTGATAGAGGTGGTTCTCAACATCAGGCCTCCTCATCACTTTTGGTTACAACTAGTAGTTGGCCTCATACTTTCTATCAGTGTGGTATGGTTAGGAACACCTGGATTTCTTGTACTATATCATAATATATTTTTAACAGCTAAGGGAATTACAGTCATCTACAATGCTTCTTTCTGGCCATGTCTACTCCTTGATATGGTTAGGGATTGTCAGATCCAAAAGCTACTACGGCGCAGTCATATGTTTCAAAGACTACAGGGATCTGACCATATGACTTAGGAATAAAGCACCTTCACATAGTATATTAGTTTCTAATGGAGGTAGATATGGGCCCAATGACAGTGAGAGGTACCATCATTATTTTATCATCAGTAGTGATTGCTTTATTTGATACTAGTGCTTCCCACTTGTTTTTATCTAGTTGTTTTGTCAATATGATTAACCTTCCAATGGAACTCATATAAATTTTTATGGATTTAGTGACACATCTAGGGAAGAGGAAAGAGCAAGGGTTTCGATGTTCTTCTTGTGAACCATCAATAGCTGATATAGAGTTAGTATGAAATTTTCCTGTTCTCGATCTGGATTTGTTTGACGTCATCATCCAAATGAATTGTCTTGTTTCTCATTATGTTGGGGTTGATTGTTATCATTGTAATGTATTTTTTCTTGTGATCGATGGGATATCTTGGATGTTTTAGGGAGAGGGATATTGGAGTTATGGTTATTCAGGAGCTTCCTAAAGAACCTTTTTGGTGTTTTATTTAACAAAGCTTTGTATATGTTGATAACTAATATTTTTTTTAAGAATGTTTTTGAGTTACAGAAAGTTGAAGTTGTTGGTTGATGAAGATTTCCTTAAAGAAGATTATGTTGAAGAATAATAATTTAGAAGTTAAGAAAGTATCTCAATCATTATTAACAAAATCAGACGATACTTTATTGATCTTAAAGTTCTCACAAATCATGAAAAGCTTCATGATAAAAGCTGTTGAAGAAATCGTGAAGAGGATTGATGTTTTTCACTAAGAAACATTCTGAGAAAATTCGGAGTCTACTTTGTGAGCCAGAAATTCGGAGTCTACTTGCTGAGCCAGAAGTTCGGAGTCTACTTTCTCAACCTAAAGTTCAGAGTCAACTTTCTAAGAGTGAAGTTTGGATTGTACTTCCTAAACCAGAAATTCAAAGTGTACTTCCTGAACCTGAAAGTCGGAGTGTACTTCCTAAATGAGAAATTCAGAGTGTACTTCCTGATCTAGAAATTCAGAGTGTACTTCCTGAACTAGAAATTCAGAGTGTACTTCCTGAACCAGAAATTCGGAGTGTACTTCTTGAGTCAGAAATTCAGAGTGTACTTCCTGAACCAGAAATTCGGAGTGTACTTCCTGAAACAGAAATTCAGAGTGTACTTCCTGAACCAGAAATTCGGAGTTTACTTCCTGAACCAGAAATTCAGAGTGTACTTCCTGAGCCAGAAATTCAGAGTGTACTTCCTAAACCAAAAATTCAGAATGACAATCCTGAGCAACATACTGAGAAATTCGGAATGACAATCCTGAGAAACATGCTGAGAAATTCGGAATGAAAATCCTGAGCAACCTACTGAGAAATTTGTAATGACAATCCTGAGCAACATACTGAGAAATTCGGAATGACAATCCTAAGCAACATATTGAGAAATTCAGAATGAAAATCCTGAGCAACATGCTGAGAAATTCAAAATGCAATCCTGAGCAACATACTAAGAAATTCAGAATTACAATACTGAGCAACATGCTGATAAATTCAGAATGACAATCCTGAGAAACATACTGAGAAATTCAGAATGACAATCCTGAGCAACATGCTGAGAAATTCAGAATGAAAATCCTGAGCAACATGCTGAGAAATTCATAATGACAATTCTGAGTTCAAAAAACCATAATTTCAACTTTGCTTTAATCTCAGAGAAATTTAAGGAGTTTTGAAGAAGTCAAAGATTGAAGATTAAATTCGAGATATTTGTAGAGTTTTTTTTTGAAATTTGAAGAAGCGAGAATGTTTTTCATGATTCCCGCCTTTGTTTTATGAGTTACCTATAAATATGTGCTCAGATCATTCTCTCATTTGAAATTTTTAACACGCACGGAAAAGGCGGAGTGCTGGAGAATTCTAAGTGAAAAGTTCCTACCATAATGAAGAAGTTTCCTTGAGTGTTTGAGAAGAAGAGAATATAGATTTAATATTCAGAGTAAGAATTTTTGCGGAACCATCATTATCTTGATGAGAAGATCGGTTTCAGAAAATCAGATTCAAGAAATCAGATTGAAGATTCGGAGTGATCATTTGGAGTGAGCATTTGTGGAGCATCTTATCAATGTTCTTATTCTTGTGTTTGGATCATTTTTTCTTTAAGGAAACATTGTAAACTGAACTGAGTCAGTATAATATTTCCTATCAGGATATATAAGGTGTCCAACGGGAGTTGGCACAAGTTGTATTCACTTCTTCATTATAATGGATTTCCATAGACCCACGGGAGTGGCTATGGAAAGGATGTAGGTTCTCTTATTGAGACTAAACCTTGTAAATCTTGTCTGCCTATTTTGATTTTCCTTTCTTTCAGGCTTGAGTATCTTGCTAAACGTTGATGAGGAAATAAATCTTAATAGGTTACAAGGGTTAAGTTTCTTAAAGTCTTGAAACTTATAAAATTAAAACAACTGATTCAACCCCCCCCCCTTCTCAGTTGTCATTCTATCCTTGGAACTTCATGTGGTATCAGAGGGAGGTTCCCTTGTTTAATCCTTATCATGGAGAATATCAATTCTGTCAATAGTAGAGGGATTCCTACGTTCGATGGAAAGAATTATTATGGATGAAAAAATAGGTTGATTCCTTATCTCATATCTCTTGGCCTTGAAGTTGTTGTTGCTGCTACTATTGGCTTTCCACCTATTGAGAAAAATGCTCCTATGAAATTTTCTAAAAAGAGAAACATAGAAGTTGATGGAAAGTCTAGAAATGCTATTCTCATGTCCTTATCTGAAAATTTTTATCAGAAGGTGATGGGTCTCACAACATCAAAAATCATGTGGGACAAGCTGGAAAGTGTTTTCGAAGGAAACACAAAAGTCAAGGAGGCCAAGCTGAAAATCTAGCATAGTAAGTTTGAAGACATCAGGATGAGAGATGATGAAACAATTGATGAATACTTCACTAGAGTTAATGAAATTTTATGCAACATCAGGTGATTCATAGAAAACTTGTAAGATTCTACAATTGTAAAGAAACTTATGAGAAACTTTCCAGACATGTTTGATTCTGAAATTTAATCTTTAGAAGATAAGGATGATTTATCTCTTGATGAACTACATAACATTCTTGTTTCCTATGAAATGAAGAAAGCTCCAATCTTTAAGAAGAATATGAAGGATGAAATGGATTTTGAAGCTACAAGAAAGATGAAAATCCAAGATGATGAAAAAGATGACCCTTGGGAGTCTGTTGATAAGGAAGATGAAGAGTTGAATGAAAAAAATCATGTCTCTTGTATCCAAGAACTATCAAAGAAGAAGAGGAAAGTATAGAGGGAAACTTCCTATCAAATGTTTTGAGTGTGGTGTAACTAGACACTTTACTATAAATTTCCCTAAGAAGAAAGTTGGAGAATATAAAGATGTTTGTAATGAGAATTCTCGGTGGAAGAAGTATATCAAGAATGAAAAAGAAGAGAAGACTTCAAAATAATTCAAGAAGAAGTTTTTCGGAAAGAAAAGAAGTATGTTGAGCAAGAAGGATGAATCGTAATCATCTGAAAATGATTCCATGGAATATGAAAGAAAAGAAAGATTCAAAACCTTCATTGAAAAAGTTGAGAAAACAAATGTTTCCTTAGAAAGTGAAGAAGGTGGTGAAGAATCTTACAGATAATATCAACTAAGATCCAAACTCCTTGCATGTCTTGAGCAAAAAAAATCTCTCAAGAAATAAATTCCGGTGATGAAGAAAAATAACGAAGAAGTTCATGATGGAAGTAAAGATGTCACTAAGAAGGAAGATGAATACATTCAAGAAATTTTAAGTAAAAAACATAGAATTGCTGAATAAGGAAAGATGATTGATAATCATAGAAATAATCTGGAAGCTAAGGAAGAAGAAGCAAACAATGTGAAATCAAAACTCCTTGATTCTGAAAATATCCTGAGGAAGATGAATGAAAACTTCAACAAAGCTACAGAAGTAAAATCGAAGACCTATAAAAATGCTATGAAGGCTCATTATGAGAATCAGGTGAAAAATTCTCTTACCAAAAATAATGTTTCATTTGATTCTTCTAACATTTCAGGTTTTGGAAGAAGTGTTAGTAAATCATGGTTGGAGAAAGGATGTAAGAAATCTATCAATCCTATAAAAGTAGAAGACTCGCTCAAAAAGAGAGATGGCCTACATCCTGAGTTTTCTACAGCTGAAAGAAGTTATCAACCTCATCAAAGTTTCTATAATGAAAGATCATTCATGAACATAAAATCAATATTCGAGGGATATTTATGGTTTTTTTGAATATATGGGCATAGATCTTATAATTGTTGTCACAATTTATCTCTACCCAGAATAAGGATTGAGATAAGTGGAAGAAATAGTGAAAGAAGGACGAGTAACTCTCTGTACACATAGAAAGTTGAAAAGGTGAATTCTCAAGATGTTAGAAACATTCCAACAAAGAATCAATTTGAATGTTTAGAAGAAGTTTGTGGAAGATTTGATCAGTTTGGTCATCATGCTCAACAATGTATGACACTCCTTCTAGAACAAGTTTCTTATGATAAGAAATAAAAGAATACTGAAAATAAGAAGGTTGATGAGAGAGCTTTTGTTGTTGAGACAACTTTTAAAGAAAGTAAGAGGAACAAATAATGGATTCTTGATAGTGGTTGTTCTTCACAAATGAAAGGTGATATAAAAGTCTTGGAACATGTTGAATGTCATGATGGAGGAGCGGTTACGTTTGGAAATGATAGTTCCCTAAAAATTAAGGGAATCGGAATGACAAAGATTGAAGCAGAGAAACTGAAATCTAAGTAAGTCTTTCTTGTTGATGGGCTAAAACATAACTTACTTAGTGTAAGTCAACTTTTTGATGATGGAAGAGAATTTATCTTCTGAAAGGATTCTTGTATCATCAAAAGTGTGAAAAATGGAAAAGTGATTACAAAAGGAGAAAGAACTATTGGGAATCTCTTTCAAATTGGAGAATCCAATAACTCTAGTTATTTGAGTGCTGAAGATGAAAATAAGTTGTGGCATCGAAGACTTGGCCACCTTGGGCAGAAGAACATGAGTAATATTTCTAAATTTGATGCTGTTCGGAATTTTCCAGAACTGAAAAGAAGAGATGAATATGTTTGTATTACTTGCCATAAAGGAAATATGACTAACAAAGGTCATAAAAGAGTTGAGATTCAGTCTAACAAACCACTTGATATTATTCATTCTGATCTATGTGGGCCGATGAGACATCAATCAAAAAATGAGATTTATACTTTATCACTTTTATTGATGACTTCACTTGGATGACAAACATCATGTTCATGAAACATAATTCAGAGGCTATTGAAATGTTTAAATTCATTATAAGAGATGTCGAGAAAGAATTGGGGGCTTCCGTAAAGAAATTGAGAACAAACAACGATACTGAATTCACAAGAAATGCTTTTGAAACTAACCTAAGGAAGCATGGTATCAAACATCAGTATAGTGCTCCCTATACACCACAAAAAAATGGAGTTGCAGAAAGGAAAAATAGACGCTTGATGGAAATGGGAAGAAGTATGTCATCAGAATACAAACATTCAAAATTATTTTGGAGAGAAGATGTTAGCACTACTGTACATGTTCAAAATAGATGCTTGTTGAGACCAGAAAACTACATGACTCCTTACGAGATGTGGTATAAAAAAACCTTCTTTTAATTACTTTAATGTTTTTTGGAAGTCCATGCTTTCTCAAAATAAAGAATCCGGACTTAGGAAAGTTTGATGAGAAAGCTGAAGAAGGAATATTTATGGTCTATTCACTAAATGGAAGAAGTTACAAATACTAGAACAAATGTTTACAGAAGTTGGTGGATTCATATGATGTGAAGGTAGTTGAAAATCCAAGTTCTTTTACAAAATTTGTTAATAATATAGAGGAAGATAAATCAGAGAATCCCCACCAGAGTGAGAGTGACTTAGATAAGTCACATGGGGAATAAAGTGATGATTGGAAAAGAAATGTGAGTTTCTCAACATTACAAAAGAATGTTGAATCTGAAAATATTATTGGGGATCACAAGGCTCCAGTTCAGACAAGAAGGAAGTTAAGATTAGAAAATTAGACTTCCATTATCTCAAAAGTTGAACCAGAATCAGTTTCATAATCTATTCAACATAAAGAATGGGTGGATTCTATGAATGAATAACATGATCAGATTGAGAAGAATGAAACATGGGAACTTGTTCCAAGGCCAGAAAATAATAATGTTATCAGAACCAAGTGGGTTTACAGGAATAAATTGAATGAGAATGGAGAAGTTACAAGAAACAAATAAAGGCTTGTGTGTAAAGGGTATGTACAAGTGGAAGGTGGGGATTTTGATGAAACCATTGCCCCTATTGCAAGGTTGGAAACTATTCGAATGTTTCTTCCAATGGTTGATCATCAGAATTACAAGGTTTATCAGATGGATGTAATGTCAGCTTTCTTAAATGGTGAGATTGAGGAAGAAGTTTACATTGAAAAACCTTGTGGGTTTTTTCTTGATGAGGATGAAAACAAAGTTTCCAAATTGAAGAAGGCCTTGTATGGGTTGAAACAAGCTCCATAAGCATGTTATTTGAAGCTTGACAATTCTCTGAGAAAGATGAACTTTTCTAAAGGAAATGTTGATAGCAACTTGTATGTTAAAGATGTTGACTCTGGAAATTTAATAGTAATCATTTATGTGGATGATATAATTTTTTCTGAAGATGAAGAAAAGGTTTGTGAAGAGTTTTCTAAAGAGATGAAGGAAATTTTGAAATTTCAATGTTGGGAGAATTAACTTTCTTCCATGTCTTACAAGTTCAACACCAAGAAAACTACATTTTATTATCCCAAGAAAAGTGTGCCAAGGAATTGTTAAAGAAATTTGGGATGGAAGAATCAAAAGAAGTTTTAACCCCTATCTTAGTGAGCACAAAGTTGAGCAAACATGAGTCAGGGAACAGTGTGAATCAGAAAGACTTTCGAATGTTAATAGGAAGTCTTATTTATCTTACAGCCTCAAGGCCTGATATTTCTTATGTTGTGAATATCTATTCCCGATATCAAAGTAATCCAAAAGAATCACATATATTGGAAGTTAAGTGGATTCTGAGATATGTTAAAGGAACAACTTCACATGGGTTGTTATACAAGAGAAACAATGAGATGAAGTTTCATGGTTATACTGATGTTGATTGGGCTGGTGATTGTAACGATAGAAAATCAACATCAGGAGGAACATTTTTCTTAGGGGAATGTTGTGTGAGTTGGCACAACAAGAAACAAAGATCAGTAACTTTTAGTACAACTGAATCTGAATATGTTGCAGCTACTAAGTCTTGTACTAAAAGGATGTGGATGAAAGTTCAGATGGATGATTTGAAAGTGAAAGTTTCTAAACCTTTGAAAATACTCTGTGATATTAAAAGTGCCATTGATCTTTCCAAGAATCCTGTTCAACATTCAAGATCAAAGAATATTGATATAAAGTATCATTTTTTAAAAGAGAAAGATGCTATTGGAGAATACTTGCTGGAATATATTTCAACAAAGTATCAGATTGCAGATATTTTCACAAAAGAAATGTCAAAGGAGAGGTTTGTTGAAATGAGGCTGAAACTCCATGTTCAGCCTCCGGCCATGACTTCCTAAAACTCATAAGGAAGTGTCCCCCACCATGATTTTTATTAAGTTGAAAAAGGGGGGGATTAAGTTTTCTTTTATGAATCTAAAGCTGTGGTTATCATATAATGGGGGAGAGAGAAAAAAAATGTGAGATAAAGAAAAATGAGAGAAGAAAAGAAAAGTTAGAAAGACTATGTTTTGGTAAAATTCAAGAACTTGAGATGTAAAATTTTTGAGAGGTGAAAACTTGTTACCAAGGGTTGCCAAAAAATCCAAAGGGGGAGATTGAAGAACCTTTGTGGTGTTTTTTTAAAAAAGTTTTGTATTTGTTGACAACTAATATTTTTGTTGAATAATGTTTTTGAGTTACAGAAAGTTAACGTTGTTGGTTGCTAAATATTTCCTTAAAGAAGATTATGTTGAAGAATAAGAAGTCAGAAGTTAAGAAAGTATCTAAAACTATCTTAACAAAACTAGACGATGCTTTACTGATCATAAAGTTCTCACAAATCATGAAAAGATTCATGATAAAAGATGTTGAATAAATGGTGAAGAGGATTGATGTTTTTCACTTTGAAAATTTTTGAGGAAATTCTGAGTCTACTTCATGAGCCAGAAATTCAGAGTCTACTTGCTGAGCCAGAATTTCAGAGTCTATTTGCTAAACCAGAAGTTCAGAGTCTACTTGCTGAGCCTGAAGTTCGTAGTGTACTTACTGAACCAGAAATTTGGAGTGTACTTCAGGAACCAAAAATTTGGGGTGTACTTCCTGAACTAGAAATTTGGAGTGTACTTCCTGAGCCAAAAATTCTGATTGTACTTCCTGACCCAGAAATTCGGAGTGTACTGAACCAGAAATTTAGAGTGTACTTGTTGAGCCAGAAATTTGGAGTGTACTTCCTAAGCCAGAAATTCAGAGTGTACTTATTGAACCAGAAATTCAGAGTGTACTTCCTGAACCAGAAATTCAGAGTTTAATTCCTGAACCAGAAATTCAGAGTGTACTTCATGAGCCAAAAATTCAGAGTGTACTTCCTGAACCAAATTTTTGAATGACAATCCTGAGCAACATACTGAGAAATTATGAACGAAAATCCTGAGAAACATGCTGATAAATTTGGAATGACAGTCCTGAGAAACATTCTGAGAAATTCGGAATGACAATCCTGAGCAACAAGCTGAGAAATTCAGAATGATAATCCTGAGCAACATTCTTATAAATTCAGAAAGAAAATCCTAAGAAACATGTTGAGAAATTCAGAATGACAATCCTGAGCAACATACTGAGAAATTCGGAATTACAATCCTGAGCAACATGTTGAGAAATTCGGAATGACAATCTTGAGCAACATACAGAGAAATTCGGAATGAAAATCCTAAGAAACATGCTGAGAAATTCAGAGTGACAATCCTAAGCAACATACTGAGATATTCGGAATGACAATACAGAGCAACATGCTAAGAAATTCGGAATGAAAATCCTGAGCGACATGCTGAGAAATTCGGAATGACAATTCTGAGTTCAAAAAACTAGAATTTCAACTTTGCTTAAATCTTGGAGAAATTTAAGGATATTTGAAGAATTAAAATATTGATGATTAAATTCGAGATATTTTCAGAGTTTGTTTTGAAATTTGAAGATGTGGGAAAGTTTTTCAAGATTCCCGCCTTCGTTTTCTGAGTTTCCTATAAATATGTTCTCATATAATTCGGTCATTTTCAATTTTTTACACGCGTGGAAAAGGCGGAGCACTGGAGAATTCTAAGTGAAAAGTTCCTACCATCTTGAAGAAGTTTACTTGAGTGTTTGAGTAGAAGAGAATCCGGATTGAATATTCAGAGTGCGCATTTGTGCAGAACCATCATTATCTTGCTAATAAGTTCAGTTTCAGAAAATTGAATTCAAAAAATAGGATTGAATATTCAGAGTGATCATTTGTAGTGAGAATTTGTGGAGCAGCTTATCAAAGTTCATATTCTTGTGTTTGGCTCATTTTTTCTTTAAGGAAACATTGTAAACTGATGGTAGTCAGTATAATATTTCCTACCAGGATATAGAAGGTGTCCAAAGGGAGTTGGCACAAGTTGTATTCACTTCTTCATTGTAGTGGATTTCCATAGACCCATGGGAGTGGCTATGGAAAGGACTTAGGTTCTCTTATTGAGACCAAACCTTGTAAATATTGTGTACCTTTCTTGATTTTCCTTTCTTTCATGATTGAGTATCTTGCTAAAGGATGATAAGGAAATATATCTTAATAGGTTGCAAGGGTTAAGTTTATTAAAGTATTGAAACTTATAAAAGTAAAACAACTGATTCAACCCCCCCTTCTCAGTTGTTATTTGATCCTTGGAAATTCACTTCCCACCCAGAGATTAGTAGCTTGTTGTCCACTATTACATTTTATCCCGATGATGTTTCTTTTGTCGTTGATCTTCCCACAATTGTTTAGGGTTTTCCAGATGTTTTCCCATAAAATTTTCCTATGATTCCTCCATATAGATAGAGGTAGATTTTACAATTGACATGGTTCTAGGGACACAACCGATATTGATACTTTCTTATCGTACAAAACCGTCAGAGGTGAAAGAGCTCAAGATCCAGTTGGTTGATCTGGTGAAAAAGGTTTTTGTTTGCCTTAGTGTTTCACCTTGGGCATCCCTAGTGATTTTTTCCAAGAAGATAGATGGTTCACTATGATTATGTGCAGACTATCAATATTTGAATTGGAAGATGATTAAGAACAAGTATCCTTTTCCTTGTTTGGATGATTTTTTGGATAGTTAAATGGGGAAAAGTGGGTTTTGAAGATTTATTTTGGTCGAGTTATTATCAGCTCAGATTTCAGAAGTCTGATATACCAAGGACGACTTTCAGGAGTAGCTTTGGTCATTACAAATATCTTGTGATGTCGTTTGGTTTAACTAACTCTCCTACAATTTTCATGGATTTGATAAATCAAATATTCCATCAATATCTCGATAGCTTTGTAGTAGTGTTCATAGATGGCATTTTGGTTTACTCGAGATCCAACCACAAGCATGAGCACCATTTGAGTTTAGTTTTTTAAATCCCAATAAGTCACCGTTTGTGTAGAAATATTTTGAAACACAGTTTATAGATTCAATAAGTGAGATTATTAAGGCATGTGATTTCTGATCATGGATTATCAGTTGATCCTGATAAGGTAAATTATGTTTTTTATGGGAGGATTCATGCAATTTCTTTGAAATTTAGAGTTTACTTGGACTTTATAGTTACTATTAATAGTTCATCAAGGATTTCTGTAATTTGGTGTCACCTTTGATTGCTTTTACCAAGAAAGGGGTGAAATTCACATGGGATATAAATTTTTAGTTTCATTTTGACAAATTAAAAGGACTTTTGACATCAACTCCTATTTTGATCGTACACGATCTTAGTAAGGGGTATGTGGTTTTTTGTGATGCTTCTGGCTCTGGTTTGGGTTGTGCGCTCATGCAGGATAGTCATGTGGTAGCTTATGGTTCTCATTATCTTAAACCACATGAAAATAATTACCCCACTCATGATTTAGAGATTACTATAGTAAAGTATGTTATTAAGTGTTGGTGAATATTTTTGGAAAAAGTTTCACAGTCCTTTATGACAATAAGAGTTTTATTTATATCTATTATTATAAATACTTGAGTATTAGATAGAGGTGGTGGGTGGGATAAGTTTAGATGTTTGAATTCGATATCACCAACACCCTAGGGAAGGGGAATTTCATTACAGACACTCTTATTAATAAAGTACCCTCATAGGATATTTTGGAATTGAAAGAAGAGTGGAACCTTATAGGACTCTTCGCTAAGTTACATCTTGATGCTTAGGAGGATGTTTCAGGAATTGTTTTGACCAATGTTTAATTATCTTCATATCTCCTTGATCTTATTCTACAGATTCAGTAGCAGGATGTCAAGTTCAGAGAAATTTGAGAAACCTTATATAGCGGGGAGACTGTTTCAGTTTGGTCTCTTTCATTAGATGGTATACTCCATTTTGGGAATTAGTTTTTTGTACCAACTTTAATGAGGAGATCAGTTTTTTTTATTGTCGTGGTGATTTTTGGTCTATTCATCTAGGCACTATAAAGATGTATTATGATATGATATGGTGATTCTGGTGGACGAGTATGAAGTGCAGAATTATTGATTATGTGCCCTTTGGTTACACCTACCATCAAATAAAGGTAGAGCATCTAAAACCTTATGGTTTGCTTCATCCTCTTTCGATGCCTATTTGGAAATGGGATGAGGTATCCATGTACTTTTTTTTCAGATTAACACAGACTCCCTGAGAGAGGAATTCAATCTGGGTGGTGATTGATCAGTTGACAAAGTTAGTTCATTTTTTTCCGATCAAAGACACCATAAAAGTTGAAGATCTGGGTAATATGTATGTTCATGAAGTTGTGAGGTTACATGGGGTTCCTTAAGATATTGTTTCTATCAAGGATCATAGGTTTAATTCAAGTTTCTGTAGAAGTATCTAGGAGGTGATGGAGACTTGGGTCAAATTGAGTATAGCTTACTACCAATAGATAGACAGTCAGACGAAGTGTTCTATTCAAATTACAGAGGATATTCTATATTTCTATGCCTTGTATTTTTATGTATCTTGGGACAACCATATAGGAATAATTTATTTTGTTTATAACAAATGTTATTATCCATAAATTATAATGGATCCTTTCGAGGTTTTGTATAGTCTCCTATGTAGATAAACTCATTGTTGGATAGAGGTGGACGAAGCTTCTTTGGTGGGATTGAGTTTGGTTCAGAAGACGTCTACGAGGATTCAGGATATACATTAAAATTTGGTTACAAGATAGTGTCGGTATAAGTATTATACAGATCAACAAAAACAACCATTGGAGTTTTCAATAGGTGATTGGGTTTTCATGAAATTTTCTCCTCAGTTAGGTCACTGTTGGATCAGAATATAGGGAATGTTAGATTCGATATACGTGAGACCATTTGAGGTTGTTGAGTGGCATGGGTAGATTACTTATCGATTGGTATTACCAGCTTATTTGACAAGAATTCATGATGTTTTCCACATATCATAGCTCAATAAGTATTATCCCAATCCCTATAATATTCTAATTTGAGAATAGATTGAGTTAGAGCCATATGTTTCTGTCATTGAATATTCTATTGAGATCACTGAATCTCAAGTTAAAGTCTTGTGTGGGAAGTCTATTCTATTGGTCAGAGTTTTATGGGGGCGCGAATCAGATTATCATGAGACTTGGGAGTATGATTCATTGATGAGGGAGCAATGGCCTCACCCCTTTACCAGACTTCATTCTTCCAAATGAATTCTCGAGGACAAAAAGACATATGGTGGGGAGTTTGTAACATATCATTACCATATTTCAGGTATTTCCCTTCTCCTTTCTAGTTTTCCTCTTGAATTGAGTGCATCTTCGAATTCTTGAGGATGTAGAGCCTTTTTTGGGTAAAATGACCTAGAGTTTGGGGATGCATTTTTGTTTGAATTAACAAAGTTTGGGTATAAATTGGTTAATGGTGTTGTGGGGTTATTTCTATGTATGGGAAATTCTCAAGTTGGTTTGGAGTTTTTTTTGAGAATCTGGATTTTCTACTATATTATGGGATGTTTCATGATGTGTACTTGATCACAAGACACAAGTCGTGAACTTGGTACATAACATGAAAGTAATACATACAGTGTAGGAGTTACATGTCATGTAAGTTTTAAAGATGAGTTTTTAATAAAAAGGTAATGGTTTTTTTGGCATACTTGAGAGTCATGGATTACAAGATCTATAAAGGGTTTACACATCATTTAACTATCGAAAATTCAGCCTTTTAAGGTGTCTATTGGCTGAAATTTTATTCCATTCATCTCTAACTTCTTTGTCTCTCAACTTAGAAGTCTTATCCAATGATTTTAGGAGTCACCATTCATTCCATATTGATATGTCCAACATCAAATCACTGTTATGGTTGGATCACATCTCTCTAGGTGAGTAATCCTTTCTTATTCTTTATTGCTTTGATCGCGATAGCGCTGTTGTATTTTGTTATCAGATCCATTGATCTTTAACGATGTTTCATTTGGTTTATATATAGATCCATTGTGCGATCTTGGTTCTAGGGAATCTATTGTTGGTGTTGTGTTTCTTCTTACTGGTGGGTTAAATTGTGGGCATGTGCGACCTGAGTTTTTAGGTAGGTGGTTCTGTCTCTAAGCTATATTAGATGAACTATATTTCTATTATTTTATAAATTTATTTATAAATAAATTTGGAATGATTTTTTTGTGTGTGTAAATGGATTTTTGATAAAAGGTGGTTTCACCTGGTTTTTGGTAAATGTAAAAGGGGTATTTTTAAATCATTGAAATGATTTATAAAATTAAACACATGATAAGCCTTGGATACATAGGTGGAAGGTTTAGCTCAGGGCCATCATCCATATTTATGTTTTGAGGTTTGCTCATGGGGATTTCCTCTACTCCATAGGCGTGTTGTTCTTGGTACATGTTCTTGACATTGTTGGGGGGGTCACTCATTGGGTGTTCCTCTTCCCCTTAAGAATGTGTTTTAGGGACTTTTTTTCACACTAGTCATTTTTTGTGGTACGAGTAGTCTGCTAGCCTGACCTATTGAGTTCCTTGGAATGATTTAAATATACTTCGCTTTGTATTATTTTGGATGTGATATGCATGCTTTGTATTTTGATAAATGATAATGTAAATTATTATTTAAATTGATATACCTACCTTTGTTTTGTAATTGTTGGAAAAGGTAAATAATTACCATGTTTTTTATAAAATGGATTTACTTCTTATCATGCAATATTTTATTTAAAATGAGCATACTTGAGTTATTTGTATAGAGACTTATTATGAAAAAACTAGGTGGGACCCTACTGATCTTGTTATCTCACATCCTATGTACCCCTTCAGTGGTGCATAGATCTGGCTATGTCTTTCGATGTAAGGAAAGAAAAGGCACCACAGTGAGGTGGTGAGGTTTCTGGTCAACTGAGTTTGGGTAGCTAGTGGTGAGATGGTGGGGATCTTCCCATGCTATCACATGGAGTAGCAGCATTGGTTTTGTTGTCCTTTTATGTTTGGTCTTGTACCTGGATATTGTAGCTACTTTGAGTTGTTTGGTTTCTACTATTTGTTTCAATAATGGAACATATATTTCTTTTGTTGTTGTCTCTTTTATCTGTATATGTGTCATGTTGTTGCTTTAGGTTGAGTCAAATTGTTCCCTCTGGTTTTTGTGGGATTATTGGGTGCTAGTCACTAGCCTGTGGGGATCGGGAATGCCCTTTGGGTATGTGATGGGTCGGGTACCAGGTTGAGAGGGTATTTGGGTCGGTTCGTTATAGGGAAGGTCACATGGAAAACTTAGAGTACCTTATAACCTCTTGGATAGTTGACTAGTGTGATGGGTGAGTGTAATTGCCCATCATCATATGTGTATCTTAATAGGGATACCTTAAAAAGGGTTTGAGTGTAGGTTTGGTGAGAAGACAGACCTAAAACGAATTTGTAAGTGAGATGAGATTTATACCATCTCACTAGTGTGATGAACGTGCTATATCACTAGTGTGTCTGATCATGCCATGATGTTATCATGGACATGATAAGGGACATTATCCCCCCTAAGTGACAAGTTTTTACCCAGAGTTGGGAATGCGACAACAGAACCCATATAGGGTGTCTTGATTGTGATGTGACCTAGAGGACCATTGTGGGTTCCCTAGACTTATGTTGACTCTAGTGAGAATTAGTGCCTGAGAGCTAGTATGATTGTATCCTAGTATGTTTCTAGTGAGGATTTTAGTTTGTGCACTTGAGAGTTCAACCTAGGAGATGTGTGATGGGTTTGGGCAAGAAACTAACCCGTGTGAGGATGATGCAAGATGTGATATTATTATCACATGAGTGTGTAGCCCCCAATGGATTTATATATATATATATATATAGTGGGACATCATTATCCCTGATATTGTTATGGTGATCTGGAGCGAAGTGGGGTGCCTTTTATCCCCTAATATTATATAGTGAGGTGGAGTAGGGTGGAGGACCATCCCCCGCATGATATTTATATGTATAGATGGAGTAGGTTGGGGTTTCATTAACCCATGATATTATATGGTGATTTGGATCAGGGTGAGGTATTATCCCCCTGATATTTATGTGTTAATATGGAGCAGGAGGGGAACCATTCCCTTAGATAAATTCTGATGGGATGATTCTAGGGTGGGGAATAATCCCCCTGACGTGGTTTTGTTGTGATTATGAGGAGGGGAGCCATTCCCCTTGATGGTTATATATATATATATATGTCTTGTTAAGAGACATCAAGCACTAGAAAAGAAGGTATGGTCAACCTCAGGTTTTAGCTAATAACCTAAGGATCAATGGTGGTTATTTTACTATGTTTAACTACCTATTTATTTTTTTAAGTATATAAAATTGTGCATACACTATTCATATTGGTTATATTAGGGACACAATTGGTGGTGGATGTAATATCCCTGACCCAAGACCACTCATTAGTGTCCAGACCGAAGATGTCATTGGGACCTTAGGTGTGCCTCCTCATATGCTAGAGATTTCCGACTAGTAGTGAGGGTCCAAGGTAGTAACATGAGGAGACTATACCCCATATATGAGTGTAAAATAATAGTAAAAATAAACCAAACACCATCCTAAATAAATAAATAAATTAATTAGAAGTATTAAAACACAAACATGCTATAATAAATATAAATACAACCTACATTCATACATACCAGACTGATCACCCACCTGAATGGTCATATATATATAATAAAAATTATAATAAAATTATAATAAGGCCATAAAGATATCCCCAACCCTTATCTTATCTAGTTTATAAATTTCATTTGAGATATTTGACTCGATTATGCTACATCAGAACTCTTCCCAACCTGAACCTGTGGCCAGTGAAGTTTACTCAGGTACCCAAGTACCATAGTCACCTAAGCGGGGTGTGAGTACAACTCAGTATGGAAATACCAATGTGGTATTACACATAACTAGTAAATTAAGGGTTCAACCATGTGATATGTTCAAAATAAATAAATATAATAAGTAAAAGATCATAAATAAATAATCATTATTGATCCTTGGGTTCTAACGTGATACCCCTGATCGACCTAAACCCGTTTCACCCAGTGTCGGAGTGTCTCTAAACATGTCACATGAACATGATAATTAATACTCGAACCAATGACCATATAATAGAGATGATAAACATTAAATCCTTAGAATTAGACAAAGGTATCCCAATAGTATCATGCTGCAAGACGATCCCTATGAGGTGATCCTGGTGAATCAATAGTCAACAGGAATAAATCTAATCCCTAGAAGGTAATCCCAATAAATCCAATAATAATCAGGCATCATCACCAATACCTAGGATATAATCTTATGTGATCCTATAATCATCAAATGTCATCATTTATCCCTAGGAATAAATCCTAGGAGATCCAATAATTATCAGGCGTCATTACCAATCCCTATGATGTAATCTTAGGCGAACCAATAATCATCAAGTTCAAAAGTCAGATCCCAAGGAGTATTTTAGGCATCCATATATTACTAGGATCATCATCGATTTAGTATCTAAGGTGAAACCTACAATCATCAACACATTCCTACCAACACTACCCCTCTATAGGGTCAACGTCATACTAGGGAACCTGTAGGGGTCCCCTAGGTCACACCAAGCATGATTATCTCACATTGTCTCCTCAATCATAGTCATATCTCAAGACAAGATTAATAATCAAAGTGAATAATGTCCATACACCTTGTCATAATCATATTTGACCTCATTATCCTCATAAGATAATCCATACTGGCATCGGTCTCAAGAGATGGGACAAGATCATCTCCCATCCCAAGTTATCACTAGGCCAGTCACCGTGCACTGAACCCATCCAATGTCCACCTAGGGAAAAACCACCTAGGTACTCAAATCTCAGTGGGGGAATAACACTCACCCCATATCCATCCCAACTAGCTAAAATGATGTATGGAATCTCAAGGTTCACTAAGGCCTACTAGGAAGACTCACTCCAACCCACCACACTCCTCTACTCAAAGGTCACCAAGGCACCTATAACAAGGGTCACTATGTTTTCGTAATTCATTTAAAAACTCACCCCTTAGGGTATACATATTTTAAGGCATATAGTTATCATAAAAGCCTCAAGAATCGATAACTGAGGCATCAAGCCAGTGCACAAGGGTCCTTAGCGAACCTTGACACTTTGTGAAATCCATTAACAAGCATTTAATTTTTATTAAACAAATTATATAATTTTAATATATTGATCACCCTCAGTAGTGAGACCACACATATCACATGCCACATAAATCATGCATAATACCATAGAAAAAATGCATAAGAAATTCCTACCTCAATAACAAAGTTATTCCCTTTTTAATTCCACAACCCAAAAACTATTCCTAGGCTTGTCCTAGTCTTGTCCATGCTTGATTCATCATTAGACCACCCATATCAAGACATAAAACTTGAAAATTAATTATAAATACTTATAATTAATTATTGAAATCAATTTTAATAATTTATTATAAATTTTCAAATTTAATTCTATTTTTCATAATTTACTACAACACATCGAGCCATACGAACTTGCTGAAACCTCAAGCAACAAGGTGCAGTCTACTCCTGACATGCACCAAACCTAATACATGAAAATTCCAATAATTGTCCAACAATTAATCCATAAAATTTATCCATTTTAATACAAAACCCTAAACAAACTCATATAGAGATGTACCTTTGCTGAAACAACACACAACCCCATGCGACCATCCTCCTAGGACATCCTTATTGACGCTCGTTTTTCATCACATTGTCTAAAAAGTATGTAAAGGGAAATGACTTAGCACAAATCGATTCATCCTTTGAAGAAAACATCAAAAAATCGACAAAGGCATGAATAATGCTTCAAAATCACATGTGTCGTGCAAGTTCCATCACTGTCACGCATGTCCACTTGTGCGGCGCCTAATGGTTGTGCAAGTGACTTGCGCACCCTAAAGGATAACTACCTGGGGTCTTGTTTAGCCTATAAATAGACCCTGTTCCCCCCCCCCCATTCGGGAGGATTTTTTCCAGAATTCAGATTTAGAGCTCTGAATACCCAACTCTCTTCTTCAGGTCTTTCGAACACTTATAAGGTAATTCTTTACCTAGAATGGAAGGTCTAAACAAGAGGAGTATGGTCTAAGTGTTAGAATTCACTAACAATTGCACACATAAGGTCTTTTACCCTTAAGGGAAATGAACATACTTGCACGCCACCCTACTTCCTCACCAAAACATGCACGGCTCTCTTCTGGAAGTACCTCAGGATAATTCTAAAGGCATTTGGAAAAGGATCGCCCAAGTATTACCATGCTGGTTTTAAATTGCGCAAGTACCCATGTGTCACGCAGGTATACCTGCGCGACCAGGACTTGCGCCCCCATGCAGTACCTGCGCGCCTGCTAGGACTTGCGCGCCCCTTCCTTTTTGGGTGCCCTTCTTGCCCATTTCACCCCTCTTATGCCATTCCACCTCTCCTATTCAAGATTCAGTCTTCAAGGAACTCTTCAAAGCCATTTATGACATGATTTCTTGATCTCACTTCCTTATCTGAAAGGAATTCTGTGGAATATCTCTCAGAACCTAGTGATTTACACATCTTTATGTCACTAAAGATTGAGATTACATTCATTCAAACTCATCCTTTAAGATGAGAGAACTCATTAACCTGGGACTCCTTTTCAAAAATAATCCCCAGTCATAATTTCTCTTAACAAGTCCTAATTTACCTTTGATCTGGGATTCCTTCTCAGGAGTAAAACCCAATCATAAGTCCTCTCTTAATTTGGGACTCCTTTTTAGGAGTAAGCCCCATGTTAGAGTATTCAAATCTCTATGAAGCACATATACCTTTATGGACCCTGTTCCTGGATTTCTTCCCTGAAGTAAATCCTAAGCTTCATTTATCTAGGCAGTCATACATACAAAAGCCCCACATTATTTCTTATGATTGCATCTTTTATGGCACAATTGTCTGGTTTTTACCAATACCTCTTGTTTCTTACACCGAGCATGACTCACGTAATCATAGAGTGTAAAAGTAATTATGACATCCTTCTTTGAGCCATCAATCATAAACATAATACTCCCTTACTCGAACTACGTGGGTTCTGATTCCTTTTCTAAACAAAGGATACGTAGGTATCCCATATGCGGGTTTGATCCCAACTCTGAAATAATCCATGTCCTTCTGAATGATAATAAACTTCAAGTGCCCCACTGAGTGGCTTTAAAACCAGCATGGTCATTATAATGACTGAGAGACTTCTATATAATTGTGTCAAAGGATACCATTGACCAAGAATCTCTAATAAATACAGATGATTCTCTATCGATGATGAACGTCGAATAAATATAAAAGATTCTCTACATTTCCTAAATATTTAATCATTGATTTTCAGATCTGAAGGAAATCTCATTTTATACATGGTAATGTAATAAGGATTCACGAAAATAACTTAAATATATAAAGAGAGTCCTAGAGTAGACAATAATTCCCCTAAAAAAAGCTGCGATGAGTCCAACCTCCCATCCTCTCAACCAATGAAAATTCCTAAGCCTCATCAGTCCACAAACTAATGAGCGCCTACATTTGGAAAGTAGGTCCAAATGGATGTGGAATCATTGGATGTTTCCGGTTCTACGAACAAACCCGTTAAAAACCGATTGGATTGTTTGAACCTTCAATCAAGGAGGTCATCCCCAAATTCCGAGGGAAACAAAAAATGGTGAACCCGACGTGAATCCTTAACCAAGTTAAAATGATGTTTTACCTATTTGTTATGCCCCTACTTAAAACTCAATGAGAGGGAAAAAACAATCATTGACATATGTGCTCATCCAAAATATGTAGTGGATGAATTTATCTTGATTACGTCTATTATATCAAACAAGCACTCTTTTCCAAGATATTCTGCATTTCCAGAATGACTGCTCTCAAGTTCACACCTGTGAATACTGCTGCTGCAAATGCCACTATTGCTACTCCTGCGAGATCGTCATCCGCTCAAAGGATGACATCACCTACTCAGCGTCTTCAATGCCGGGTATCAAATGAGTTGGTTAAGGAGTACCGTCAACACGGTACCATCCCAACTCTAGAGGCTGCCCGACAAGCCCTCCAAGTGAACAACTCACACCGGTCGTCCGAACAACGACGACCAGTGATCAAGAAGCAGGCGGTGCTAACTACCGTCTCCAACTGTTTTAGGTTGTTATCCCCGGAACACAATCACCATTCACTCCCATATTATGGGGAGGTGAATGAGCTGGTCCCTCGGGGCCTTAATTCAATGAAACAGGAGTCCTTCCCGAGGGATCCCATCAAAAATTGCCGCCAGACTCGTGCGGCAGTGCGCCCTCAACATGATGAGGGTGTCGACTCCTGGAGTTCGGCTAAGGTTACTCAAACACGAGCAGGCAAGACGAATCACCAGAGGTCAAATCCGGTTAACAGTGAGCATGTTCTCATCTCTTCCATCTCTGGAGAAGTCCACCAACCTAACTTGGTGGAAAGAAATTAGCGGGCACACACACCTACCCATTTTAATTCTTCTATCTAGCAGACTCATCTGGCAGCATCACGCCAATCCCGCCAGGCAATTCTGGCAGAGTACTATAGGCAGGAACATACACCTATTTATACATCATCAACTAGTCAGCAGGCTCGTCTGACTACATATGATGGAGATGATCAACCACGTTCGGCGAAGTGAAATCAGCAGGGACATACACCTACTAGTATTAATCAAGCCTACCAATAGTCTCGCTTGGTAGCATTCGGAGAAGTTAGTCGGAAAGCCCCGACAACAAATAGGAGGCAGACTCATCTTCTGCCCCCACACTTGACTACTATCAGGATTCACTGACAGGAAAAGGAGGACAGGAGTAGGCACATACACCTACTCCAATCAAGGAATGGACATATATCCCCGTTCCGGCAGCTGAAGTCACCAAGCATATTCTATCAATGGTGAAAGAGCAGAAGAAAATCCCTGCTCATATTCTAGATGCCTGTCAGGATATTATAACAACTTCAGTGGAATCTCAGGGAAAGACACATTAATCTATCCCTACCAGTGGAGTAACACATCAACAGTTCACTCCGGAACAGATACACACATTTTTTCCTGTCCAATAGGGTTGTGGGGTATACTCCCCCATATCATACGGACAACCAAGTCAGGCACATACACCTGATATCAGTAGAGATCGTTAGCCTAACCTAGCCATCTCTCCTGATCAGGCATATACACCTGCTCGGAGCATCCACTTTCATCAACAATTGGTTTCCATGGTGAGTAAGAAGGCATCTAAAAGAAGACCCGCCCAGCACAGTCAAAATATCAAGAGCAAATCTATAACAAGCCCTTGCTCGATGCTAGAGTTCTTGAAGCCCTCAGACAATTATCTGTTGGAATCCAAGATTCTACTCCCTCATTTCCCAATAGTGTGAACATTAATTCTGAAGGTCTTCAACAGACACTTCCCCATGAAGGCTTGCTTCATGAAAATTCAGTCGATCTCAAGTTTCATCTTCAGATGAGAGCTACAATAACCCTCTATGTGGCCAGAAGACCAAGGAGAAAGAGATCTCATCTTTTTATGTAACCCACCATGGTGGTCCTCCCCATGATGATGAATTTCCCTGCGAAATTCCTCTCCGCAGTAGTGATGCATATTGCCCGGAAAATGCTCCAGTGGAAAATGTAGTGCTGAGAAATCCCTCTTATCTTGAGGCACTTGAAAATGTGAAACCAGTCATGTCTGATTCTTCATCGCTAGCAGGTGAAATAATTTCTGAATCAGAAGATAGCCCAGGGTGTAGGTCATTCTCCGAACCACCCCTAAGTCATGCATCTTATAGTTTAATCAATTATCTCTCTACCAATCTTTTTGAATATGATGAAGTAATAAGGAAGCACCAGCTCTGGTCAAATCAGGTAGAAGAATCTTCATTTAATGATAAAGAGGAAATGCTGAACATGAGAAAACAACTGGAAAAAGGTGAAGTACCAGTCATGTTTTGGCCTTTGGATGACTCTCAGTATGACATTCCAAAGATGTTGATGGAATATGGAATTCATGATATTCGTCTCAACATATGGAATACTCTTTGTCAGTTGAAGAAGAAAATATTATATAATGATGAATATAGAAATCATCTTAAGATAATACAAGGGTTACAACGTCAGATTGATTTGGCATCTCTATCACTATCTCAATATCCGAAGGCTGAACAGCAGCAGATAGCACTTCAACGTTCATGCCTTGACGCACTAAGAAGATTGAGTCAGTTAATTGCCAATGCCCTATCTGGTATTCATGTCAGAGGATGGGGTGTTCATGGATCACTACATTTCATTGTGCTCTCTAGTCAACAAAGTCTGCCGAAAATGGTCTCATACAATGTTATTGCCCATGGCCGACCAAAGTAAATGGGCTTTGTTTGTAATCAAAAGCTTTCCAAAGAACAGGCTTTAACTAGTTCCTCTCAAAATCAAGAATACAGTGAACAATTTATTGAATTACTCCTACATCAAGAAAACGATAATATTGAACAGGCCTCTCGTATGGAGCAAGCACATCATCAAATGACATATGTGTCGGAAATCATCCAAAGGTCTTTTGAACCAGGTGATAAAATTGGATACAGGTTAATGCATCCAGCTAATTTCCGAACTAAGGTTCGCAAGTTCAGAAGAGGATTTAAGAAAGTCTCATACATAGCATGTCAAGAGCCACCCCAACTTTCCATACTGGGGACTCTTTTAAACCAACCCATGGAATCAGAAAATAGGATTCGAGGAGTTGAGTGGGAACAACAGGAATAGCCCCAGTCCACTGGACTGGGGACTTTTTCAAATCATCAATCCCCTCCTCAATGAAAGTCGGTCTTTTCTCAATTGGGGAAGAAGCCTCAATAGCAATGAAGAGCCAAATTATCAGGAGATTCCCTCCAAATTATGGTTCGTCAAGAAGTTCTTGAAGGATCGAATCAACAAAAGGAAATGTCTCATCAAAGACATGGAAGAAGAAAATATCAAAGAAACGATGATGTAAGGGATGCGATGAGTTTTGCATCAATCAATGTCATAAATGCCATTGTTGTTGATCCATCAGTTGAGGCTCACTCAGGGGACTCAGATGAAGAGGGTCCTGCTAAAGAAGATGTACGCACTGACACAAATGAAGAAGGTGTGCGTACACGATATCAACTTATTACTCAGAACCTAGGTAACACTTCAAGTAACCCACTTCCCCTTCTCCGAAAAGGATCCAACAAAGGGAGGGGAAAGAATAAGGTTACATATCCTTCCTCTGGAGAAGTCCAATCGCTCTCACTAGAGAACATGTTTGCACAACAGGATGAAGAAATGAAGTAATTAAGAAGGTTGAATGCAGAACTACTTTAGGTTAGTCTTCTTATTTAGTGTGTTGGAGTCAGTCAGCCAAGGGAATTTGTTGCAGCTACTAAGATGGATCAAGAATATCCTCCTCTATCAGTACACCCTCAAAGGTCTAATCCTATGGGTCAAGTGCAACAACAGTTGGCAGTGCTACCATCAGTTGAAGGACCAACCACCACATCTGTCCAAGCTCCAGTCATTGAACCTGCCCATGTCCAAGTTCAACCAGATGTTTATCAAAATTTAATAACCACCATTGAGTCATTAACTACTCGGTTAGAGACTATGGAAGGGAAACATGCGCAGGTTCAACCAGAAAAGAAAGTTTTCCCTGAATGGGTAGATTCAGTCTCTCCTCTATCTAGTTTTGGAAACCCTGTATTCCCTATTTTCAATGGATCAGGCGACCCTGAATAGCATTTGACGCATTACGTGTCTTGTTGTGATCCTATGATTGGAACTCCAGATCATCAAGAAGCAGTAAAACTCAGATGCTTTGTACGGACCATGCAAGGACCAAACTTTGTCTGGTATACAAGTTTGAAATCTCGGTCAATTACCGGATGGGAGGATCTTCGCCAAAAATTCATTCTTCAGTTCATCTCAACTTTTCCAAAGACAACAGTTTTCAATCTTACAAACTGTAAGAAAAGAGAGAATGAAAGGGTCTCAGATTTCATTGCTTACTGGAAGGGATTAACATATTCCCTAAGCTTAGCACTCCCTCAAGAGGAATTGTTGCCAATCTATGTGGAAAATTTGTGTGACAAATTACGCACGCCATTGATCCCTGTGAAATACAAAGGAGGGTTCTGAGACCTTACTTCAATCGCTCAGCAGATTGAAGATTCCCTTATACAGGCTAAGGCTAAATCTCATGTATTTCCATCAGCTCCAGGAAGTAGAATGGGTAATGTAGAAAATGCTACAGTTATGCTTAAACAAGCACCTGTACCTGTTTCTACTTCAAAAACTTCATCTTCTCGAAGGGCTCCACCTCCTGAGCGCCAACAACAAATTCCGTTTCATCCAGATGATCAAAGAGATCAAAGACAAAAACAATTTGAGGATCTGAAGATCAAAACATACTCATTCCAAAATGAACAAGTTCCAGGTTACTTCATTTCGGCTCTGGAAAATAATCTGGTTCAATTGCCAAGGCCTAAGAGGTCAAAAAAATAAGGAGATGAAGATCGTCCCAATTATTACCATTTTCATCAAATGTTGGGGCATCCCATCCAGGAGTTTTTTGTCTTCAAAGACCTCCTACAAAAGATGGTCGACTCGGGACAAGTCATACAAAAAGGTTCTTCAGCTCAGGTGGCATGTGTTACTACTACAGTTCCAGAGGAGGAATGAAAATAGCAATAAGTCAAAATCAAAAATGCACCAAAGTACGATGATTGGATGGTCAGAAATACAATCAACCGAACTCATGCTATTTTACGAACACAATTAAAGAAAACAATTGTGTCTTGTGCCATGAATGTTGCGGAAAAACCCTCTTCATTAGAGAGAAAGTCCTCAAAGAAACAACATGATTCAAAGAAAGAAAAATAATCAGAAGAAGATGAGTATGTGTCAAAGCCTAAGTTGTATTTAACTCTGTAAGACTTCATGTCATCTACTTCAAAGCCATGGGTACCGCCCCACAAAACGGCACAACCTAAACAGGCTAATCATGCAGAGTCTTCATCAGACGAAGAGTTAATCTTCGGTTCTGTTAATATGATTCAATTAATAGATTCATATGCCAGTCACAATTTTGATTTTGATGAGCCTGAATTCCCTGTATCAAATAGGGGAATCAGAGGAAGTTACAGAGGCTCAGGATACAGGGGAAGACGTGGATCTTTCAGAAGTCACTATTACAATCCTACCCCTTCTAGAACTGTGTACGCAGTAGAAACTCGTGGTAGAGCCCTTCAGCGAGATCAGCAAGAACAAGCAAGTTCTTCTACAAATAGCAAATTCATTCCTAGCACACTTATTTTGGAAGACCGGTTGAAAGTTCCATATTCTTCCTCCCAGCAAGAAAATGGATCTAATCGGTCTAATCTTCCAAAACCAGGAATATTGCCAACGCCTATCCCAATACAAGATGCATCAACTTCCAAAGCATCTGCTTCCAAGGTACCTACTAAACCACATATTCATGTTGGTAAATGCAGACCTTTGGATCAAAAGTATGATGTATTGAAACACTTGGCCCATGTACCAGCCAAGTTATCAATTATGGATGCTTTGAATCTATCAAAAGATCTTCGGGAAGCACTCATCAAGGCTTTTTCAAGTCCTTAGGAGTTTGAAACTGAAATTGCTGCAGGTGAAGTCTATCACATAGAGAATAATCATGCAGAATGCCATGTAATAATATCTTTTACTGATGAAGATGAAGATAATGTTGTGCATGGGCATATTATACCTTTGTACTTATCTGGAAAGGTCAATGTCATAGATGTCTAAAGAGCTTTCCTTGAAAATGGTTCTGGAGTCAACATCATGCCCATTCGTACACTTCGTCGATTGGGTCTCACAGAATCTGATTTATCTCCATCTACCATGATGTTACAAGGATATGATAAAAATGTACAAGAAACATTGGGTGAAGTTACACCCAGAACTCAGTTTGGAGATCTTGTATCCAATTCAGATTTCATGGTTGTTGATCAAGACTCAGCTTTCAACATCTTTCTTGGAAGACCATGGCTACATCAACATGCGGATATCCCTTCATCATACCATAAATGTCTCAAATATTATTTCGATGGTCAAGTTGGGACATTTTATGGTGATAAGGCCCCGTTCAAGACATGTGAGTCTCAATACATTGAGGTGGAATTCTATCACATGAAGGCAAGGGAGAAATCCACAAAAATAGAGATTACCAAAGTTAATACTCCATATGGTTGGAGAAGATTCCAGTAAATCCATTTACACATGTGAGTACAGATTATGTGTTGCCTATCAGTAAAATTGACAAGATAGAACCAAATAAAAATACTCTTATGGAAAGATCCATAATGTCAATTACGACAATCGAGCCAGACAACATGGGAGAAATTGGTAACCCACCAAGAAGTGATGAAAGAAAAAATGGTGACGTCTTCATTTCATCTGATGAAATCCAACAAGTCTATACATCTCCAATTAAGCCAAAAGAAGTTATAACAACATCGGAGGTGAACAATTATGTTGATTCTCAATCCATAATCTCCTCTTTATTACCCAAAGAAGACCCTTCATCATCAATCGAGTCGGAAATGGAAGATTCTTTTCAAGATGTGCAAATTTTGACATCTCTTCTGATCATGAAAATTCTGCTTTATCATATACTATGCAAGTAGAAATGGAAGAAATAACACATGATGAAGAAGAAGAAGAAGATCTCCGAGATACTCCTCCAGCATTTGAAGAGGGTATCTCTACCATTGTGGATGAACTCAGAGAAATAAATCTGGGTACAAAAGAAGATCCACGCCCCACTTTAATCAGAGCGGCCATGACTCTTGAAGATAAAGAGATGTATACTTCTTTTCTAAATTGAAATAGAGATATATTTTCTTGTAACTATACAGAAATTCTTGGGCTTGATCCTGATTTTGCTACTCATCATTTGGGTTTACCAGAAGAACATCGAGGATTTAATCAAGCAGCGAGAAGAACACACCCAACTTATGCTTCCAAAATTGAGGCTGAAGTGGATAAGATTATCAAAGCTAACTTTTTCAGAGAAGTTCAATATCCCAAGTGGTTGGCTAATATTGTCCCTGTAAAGAATAATAACGGACAAATTAGAGTTTGCATCTATTTCAGAGATCTTAATTGGAATTGTCCTAAGGATGATTTCCCAGTTCTGATTACAGAACTTTTAATTGATGCAATGTAACACCCCAGGTAAATAAAGAATATGAAATTTTCATATTTATCCATATTTGTGAATAAAATATTAATATGTCTTTAAAGGGGACGCTATGCTCGATGGCGTACCCAACACGCAACAATGAGTTTCTTGGGAATCTTACGTTGCACTCTAATAATAAAATTATATTATTTTAAATGGTAGTTAACATGTAGCCGTTGTATTGGAGGGAATGGATAGAAATAACTAAAATATGATTATTTTTGTTTTTAAATATTTTTACATTTATCCAATAAAAGATAAAGGCATAAAATACTGAAAGAATTCAATTTTAGGCGTATATGCCATAGTTTTCACTAAAGGTTCACTTATCACCTTTTGATGGCGAACCGTCATTAATTATAGTTTTGTTCACTCTTATACATTCTTTTGGACCAAATAAAACTCTTCTTAAGAATTGGGACATCAAAATTTACTTTGTGTAAATTGTTGGTATCTTTCTGATAAAGTTCATTTTTTAATGAATAGTGTATAATGTTGTATTTTAATTCAAAACCCCTTTTTAATCTAATTTATTTATATGATTAGATTGTCTTTTTAATTGGTTTTAAAGTGAAATTAGAATATATTTTTACCATTAAATCCAATAGTGGTCTTTGGAATTAATTTCACTTTGAAATCAGACTTAAACTAGTGTCAATCTTTTGATACTTATTATTCTATAAAAACACGCTATTTGCTCTGACAGTGGGAATTAATTATTAAATTAATTAATGTGACTTATATGTTTTGAATTTTTTAAAATAGACTTCATTTTTGAATTCGTAATATCAAATATAGCTTAGGGTGAATTTTTGGTAATTTTCTGAAAAACTTTAATTTTTGATGAATAGTGAAACCACTAAGTGGTACTTATAAAAACCGATTTTCCGTTTAAATGAAATTTTGCCATCATTGTGTTTTTAATTTTGAAAATCCTACATACATGGTTGTAATTATTATGTAAAATGTGGTTCAATAGGATGAAAATAATTTTTTTTGGTGAATAGTAACTTTTTTTCATTAATCGCGATTAGAGGTAATTAGTGTAATTTAAGGTAAAAATGATATTATAAAAATAGTAAAACACCATGACACTTGTCCTAAACCTATTATATGAGTCATGGACGACCCAGACAACCCATGGGTCGATTTAGGGGACACTATGGAGCCTCTTGGGTGAGATAATGACTTTAATGCCTTTTTTTAAAATAAAGGTGAAAATGACACTAACATAAATTGTTTTCCTAAAACAATTTTTAGAAGGGGTTATACTAATCCTAATTTTGTCTATAAATACTCTTTGGAAAGATAAAAAGATTTCCTACATCATGATAGTTTTGTTACAATTTTTAGACATTAAATAAATTAATTTAATTATGACATCATGATGATGCAACGATGACCTCATTAATGAACAGTTTAAATAAAATGAAACGATAATATAAAATCTAAGACCTACACTTTTCCAAAAACTATTGGATAGGAATATTTAGAATCTTTATCATCTTATCTTCGAAATATATCAATGGGGGACCTTATAAATTCGAAACACTTTTGAAAATAAAATAATAGTTTCATGATTTCCAAAAGTGCCCCTCCTCTCCTCTTATAAAAGGCCCCCACCTCTACCTCATTTCACACACTCCTGAAGCCTTTGGCTCGGCCATACCCTGCCCATTTACTCTATCCACATACCTCTCTCATCCTAGAGGATTCACTTTGGGCAGAATCCTTTAAAAGGAAGCCTTTAGGCTCAAATCAAAAGGAGTTACACTTTTAAAGGTAATTCATTCTCTCATGTTCATTTGTTTTATTTTGCTTCTCCAACCCCCTAAACTCTTTTTATTTACTTCTTTTGTAAAAAAACCAGTATCTGCAATATACTAGGATGTTGTTATAAGATTTATTCGAGCTACACTCTCACACAACTACATCAAATGGTTAAAAAACATACGGTTTCTGTGGATGGCGAAATTCTACCTCCCGAAACGATGATTGTTCAATACTCATTTAACACCTTCAAAGGTGGCCGTTATGATGTCACTATTTTATATATGATATATAATATGTTTATGTTTTACTTAATCTTATATATTTTTCATTTGTGTCTTACTTTTATGGCTTCCATTATGGGTATAAGCGATATCTTCATTTTAGGAAGTGCGGACTACCGCCCCCTCAAAGTGATGTGATTCGTTAATGCCATATGTGGGACGTATAAAGGATGGATTTAATGTTATTATATATGATGTTATACTGGAATTATTATATAACTCTATATCATTATTATTTATTTCCATTAAAGTATGAGATAGAAATGAAAGTAGCGTTCATGCGTACGTACGGCTTACCGTCTCCATGAACGGTGCATTTCATTTCTTATCCCCAAATGTAATGTAATATTATAAGTACATGTATATAATGGATATATATGATGAATGATACATATATATGATTAATATAATTCTGGAATTAAAATATACATACCTCTCATTTAGTTTTAATTCCATTAATATGACAAAGAAATGAAACTAGCGTTCATGCGTACGTACGGCTTACCATCTCCATGAACGGTGCATTTCATTTCTTACCTCTAAATGATTATGTGATATTATAAATACATGTATATTCTAGATATATATGATATATATTATATCCAAATCAGGAATGTCATTCTGGACATAAAGAACCTTTGACCACACGAACAACATGTAATTGTAAGAAGTCTACTTTCGACTTAAGAACCAAATATCGACAAAACAAACATTATTAACTTAAATTATTACATAATGTTTATAACATGTCAATAATTGATATAAAAGGAATAATTAACTTGGAAAAGGTTCTTAATCAAGTAGAAATTAACTCATGTTTATTATTCAGGACGTTAAAGAATGATCGAGTCAAGTCGGACCTGAGGTAAGGGATCCTACACCTCTCTTTCTTTTTAAGTACACTGTTTTATGTCATTCCTTTTAAGCTCATATTTCTTATGATTGGGATGTTATTTTATATTAATCCCTCTTTACTTATTATTTTTATATGATGAGAGACCCTATTTCCTCTCATCAATCCATTTTGGAAGTTTTATGTGGCGCCGTTAGGCTGCCGAGTTTTCGGAAGAGATCTAACCTATCTCTTTCTTTTTAAGTACTCTCCTTTATGTCACTTCTTTTAAGATCATTTTTGTTATGTTGGGGGATGTTCTTTTGTATTCCTCTTTCTGTAAAATTTATGTTTATATGATGAGAGACCCTATTTCCTCTCATCAATCCATTTTGGAAGTTTTATGTGGCGCCGTTAGGCTGCCGAGTTTTCGTAAGGGATTTTTCATCTCACTTTTATACCCGTGAGATTTATGCTACATTTTCCACAATTTCCTTTGAGTGGTTTATGTACTGCCAATTATTACACTCTTTTTTTAATATAATTCCATTTATGGGAATTTACATATTCATTGTACGACACTTCTTCAATGGGGTGTACTTTTCGAAAGTTACCCAAGTCGGTAAGGGAACCTTTCACCCTCCTCATTTTAAAAGACTTAGTTTGTTATGTATTTTAATTCACATACTATTATGTTGGGATATGTTCTTCTATATCCTGATTGATGTAAATTTTATTTCCAAGTGATGAGATTCCCTTTTTATCTCTCATCAACTCATTTTTTGAATTTTTGAAGTGACGCCGTTAGGCTGTCGAATTTTACCAAGGGAACTTTTTAACCCAATTTTGATTTCTTTGGGTTCAACATGTAGTTATTGAATATGTCATCATTTGAATATGTGTGAATGAACTTTTATTGTTTTACACTTAATATCCAATTATATTGGGTGTATTTATATTTGTCACACATAATTTTGAGATTGATTTATCCTTAATTTAAGGATACCTTCTTTATAAGGGATTTCATCACATTTTACATCTCTATTGAGACTTCATTGTTGTTATGCACCAATTCACTCTTATATGGTGTATATAATGTCCTTTGGAATATTATATCATGAATCCATTTATTTTCATGATATTATAAGGTTCTGATTAAATGTTATTCCTCAATTATTGTATTCAAGTGTCTCTAATTTTGGTAAAAATCCTTTAACCAAAATATCACTTTAAATGTTTTAATGATTTTTTCTTATTAATATACATGTTTTCAAAATGGTTTTAAGGATTTATTTATATAGATTAATGGTTTAAAATGTTAAAATCTTCAAGGTGGTATGGGACACTTTGATTCAAATATATCCTTATTAAATGTTTTAAATGGTTTTGGAAATGGTTTCTTTTTGAACGGATTCATTATTTCAATATACTAAAATTTTATATTGTGATTGACATGTGGAAATGTTATGTTCCCTTTATACATGTTTTATGTGATACGTTTATGGTTCTTGGGCATTGTTATGAAAACGGGTGGTTCCGTGATAAACTAAGGGCGGGTGAGCCCGATATAGCTCTCCAATGCATTGGGTAACGCGAAGGAGTGAAACATTGAGGTTCCTCCGAAGAGATTTAGGGAATATACTTTGATGGGTATTCAAAAACGTAACCAATAGGGTTACTCCCTACATAATAATGTTATGAATGCCTCAAGTTACCTTTTATGTCTTATGATTTCGATGATTTATTCATGATTTGATGAGGTATGTTAAAGTGCCTATGTTTTATGGGTAAAGTATGATTTCATTCTTATGTATATATGAACTCATGTTTCCTTTCCATATTTTTTATAACCCTTACTGAGCTTTTTATGCTCATCCCATGTTTTTGAAATGTTTTTCACAGGTCAAGGGAATGGTGCATGATATGATGATAGTGTTAAGGAAGTGTCAAGAAAGAATCCATGTTTATTTTAAATATGTTTCCGTTGATGGGAAGAACGAATATTGCCTTTTGTGTAACCACTTTGTTTATATGTGGAATGTAATGCAAGTTTCATGATCTAATTCTCTAAAACTCTAAACCTAAAAACATTCCCAATGTGTAATCTTGTAATAACTCAATATTAAGTAAGGATTAAGGCTGGGGCCTTATAGTTGGTATCAGAGGTCGGTTTAGATAACTTTAGAGGATAGGGTATTCTTTAAGCATAAGTGACATTACCATAATGGTTATGATTTCAGAAAGAGTCCTAGTTTTAGATAAAGTAAATGAGTAAGTATATCTTAGTGTTTACCTTCCTCATTAGTACATGATGGTTTTTTTTATATACTCACACTGACCTTTTTGGTTTTAGTAAATGGCTGGATGTAACAGGCACCAAAGTAACAGTGGATGTGAAGGAAACTGTGACAGTTTTTTGAGCAAGCAAATGAATGATATGGGAGCTGCAATGAGAACTCTTGTGATTATCCTCAACCAACTATCTGGAGTCATGATTGACCACCTAAACCTTGGATATTTCTCTAAGGCATCATATATGCGAGAAACAAATCCCTACGGAAGTACAGGTAATAATCATAAAGGTAAGTGTGTTCAAAAACCTATGTGTCAAAGATGTGGAAAGAAACACCTAGGAAAATGTTTCAAAGGGACAGAAATATGATATAGATGTGGAAATGAAGGTCAAAAAGCAAGAACCTACAATGGAAAAAGGAAGCATCCATTTGACTCAAGGAAAGGGAAATAAGTTCTTTCTGAGGGATCAATTGAATGTTTTAAATGTGGTGTGCATGGTCATTATGAAAACACATGTCCTATGAAGAAGTTTCGTGAATGGGATCACCAAGAGCGTAAAAATGTTCGTTTACCAATACCTAATACCATTCCAATTGAGGATGAAGAAACTGACAATGACCAATCAAAGGTATGTATTATTTCATGACTATTGTTTTCCTAT
Source organism: Viscum album (assembly GCA_963277665.1). Classification (NCBI taxonomy): domain Eukaryota; kingdom Viridiplantae; phylum Streptophyta; class Magnoliopsida; order Santalales; family Viscaceae; genus Viscum; species Viscum album. Next base: position 1,820,297,931 of record OY728129.1, read on the forward strand.
TTTGGAATCTTAGGATATGATTCATGATTTTGTTTGTAGGAAAGTGGTATTTCGGAATAAGTTGGAAAGGAATGGTTAATGGATCATGAAGAATGTTGAATGAGTAAGATGTCAACATATAAGGTCTTCAAGAGTTATGGTGAAATTATTAAGAGTATTAAGTCTCTTTTGATGATGGGGTTACATTAGAAGACTTTTTATATTATGTGTAACCCTGATGTTTAATATAGGAAAATTTTATTCAAGGAATAGTTATCTTTTCTTTGGTGGACATAGTTATAAAGAACCATTTGGGTTTATATGATCCTTACTTTTGTGGTAAATATAGGTTATTATATGTTATGATGGAAAATGAAAGGCATGAGATAAACTTGAGGTTAAAATATGTTATGATCATCCTTGAAGATTTTATCTCATTTTGGGGAATGTTTTAAGAATTATATAGTTTTGGAAAAAGGACAACACGCAGACCGTGTGACTACGCGTTGCGTCGGACAAAGCTGCGTGAATCGAACCCACAACCAAAGTGCGACTGGTATTTATCACCTACCACTGGACTACATGAAGTCCCTGGTTAGTTTGACTGATTCTTTCTAGTTATATGATTTTATCAATTCAGAGTAAGTTGATTTTGGGTTATTTATGAAAATGATTAACCTATCATAGAGTATATGTGATTAGGTTAATTACTTTTCAATACGAGACTTTTGGAGCAACTGATGTTCTTTGGAGATAAATTTTACGATTTAACATGGAAGACTATGTGACTAAATACTTCAAATATTTGGGTTTCAATCTTGGTTTGGTTTACTTTGAAGAATTTTATGGACAAATTGTTTATAGAATGGTCCTTGTTGAACATTGGGTTTTGTTGGACAAATTTTGGAGAATAAGCATAGATTTTCTTTTTAATGGGTTATCCTTTTCTGGATTATCTGACCTTGTACTAACCTTTTTGGTTTTGGTTTTGGTTAATGTCTAAAGACATGGGAAGTATATAGTTATCTTTTTTGGATTAGGTGACTCTCTAGAAGTTGATTATAGTAATCTTAATGCGAACAAGTCTCCCTAAATACTCGTCTTTTTGAAAAAAATATGCGTTTGATTAAGGAATCCAGTAAAGGTTGAAAGTCAACATGATAAGTGATTATGTTTCCTTATGAATAAATTCCTCAATAAAAAGTAACATAACACGAAAATGTTTTCTATTAGCTTTTCCTACTGGGGAATCGAATACCGTCTAACCCATCACAAGTTTGTGATTTTCTCATTGTTAACTTTCTCCTAGACATGTTTACTATCACTCTCCCTCAAGAACCTGACCCTTTGCTTTTTATTCCATGTCCATGTTTTTCTACATGGAATCCTATTATGGGTTAATTCGGGTGACCTATGTACTTATCTTCCTTTATTTTAAAGTGATTGTTTTACCGACTCTTGTTCCGATGTGGGACGTTCAAGGATGTTTCCAAGCTCAATTTTAAAAATTGCGAGGACGCAATTCCCAAAAGGGGGGAAGGATGTAACACCCCAGGTAAATATATAATATGACATTTTCATATTTATCCATATTTGTGAATAAAATATTAATATGTCTTTAAAGGGGACGCTATGATCGATGGCGTACCCAACACGCAACAACGAGTTTCTTGGGAATCTTACGTTGCACTCTAATAATAAAATTATATTATTTTAAATGGTAGTTAACATGTAGCCGTTGTATTGGAGTGAATGGATATAAATATCTAAAATATTATTATTTTTGTTTTTAAATATTTTTACATTTATCCAATAAAAGATAAAGGCATAAAATACATAAATAATTCAATTTTAGGCGTATATGCCATAGTTTTCACTAAAGGTTCACTTATCACCTTTTGATGGAGAACCGTCATTAAATATAGTTTTGTTCACACTTATACATTATTTTGGACCAAATAAAACTCTTATTAAGAATTGGGACATCAAAATTTACTTTGTGTAAATGTTTGGTATCTTTCTGATAAAGTTCATTTTTTAATGAATAGTGTAAAATGTTGTATTTTAATTAAAAACCTTTTTTTAATCTAATTTATTTATATGATTAGATTATCTTTTGAATTGGTTTTAAAGTGAAATTAGAATATATTTTTACCATTAAATCCAATAGTGGTCGTTGGAATTAATTTCACTTTGAAATCAGACTTAAACTAGTGTCAATCTTTTGATACTTATTGTTTTATAAAAACACGCTATTTGCTCTGACAGTGGGAATTAATTATTAAATTAATTAATGTGAATTATATGTTTTGAATTTTTTAAAATAGACTTCATTTTTGAATTCGGAATATCAAATATAGCTTAGGGTGAATTTTTGGTAATTTTCTGAAAAACTACAATTTTTGATGAATAGTGAATCCACTAAGTGGTACTTATAAAAACTGATTTTCCGTTTAAATGAAATTTTTCCATCATTGTGTTTTGAATTTTGAAAATCCGACATACATGGTTGTCATTAGTATGTAAAATGTGGTTCAATGGGATGAAAATAATTTTTTTGGTGAATAGTAACTTTTTTTCATTAATCGCGATTAGAGGTAATTAGTGTAATTTAAGGTAAAAATGATATTATAAAAATATGAAAACACCATGAAACTTGTCCTACCCCTATTGGATGAGTCATGGCCGACCAAGACAACCCATGGGTCGATTTAGGGGACCCAATGGAGCCTCTTGGGTGAGATAATGACTTTAATGCCTTTTTTTAAATAAAGGTGAAAATGACACTAACATAAATTGTTTTACTAAAACAATTTGTAAAAGGGGTTATACTAATCATACTTTTTTCTATAAATACTCTTTGGAAATATAAAAAGATTTCCTACATCAGGATAGTTTTTTTATAATTTTTAGACATTAAATAAATTAATTTTATTATGACATCATGATGATGCAATGATGACCTCATTAATGAACAGTTTAAATAAAATGAAACGATAATATAAAATCTAAGACCTAAACTTTTCCAAAAACTATTGGATGGGAATATTTCGAAGACTTATCATCTTATATTATAAATATATCAATGTGGGACCTTATAAATTCGAAACACCTTTGAAAATAAAATAATAGTTTCATGATTTCCAAAAGTGCCCCTCCTCTCCTCTTATAAAAGGCCCCCACCTCTACCTCATTTCACACACTCCTCAAGCCTTTGGCTCGGACATCCCCTGCCAATTTACTCTCTACACATCCCTCTCCTCATCCTAGAGGATTACCTTTGGGCAGAATCCTTTCAAAGGAATCCTTTAGGCTCAAATCAAAAGGAGTTACACTTTTAAAGGTAATTCATTCTCTCATGTTCATTTGTTTTATTTTGCTTCTCCAACCCCCTAAACTATTTTTATTTACTTCTTTTGTAACAAAACTAGTATCTTAAATATACTAGGATATTGTTATAATATTTATTCTAGCTACACTCTCACACAACTACATAAAATGGTTAATGAACATACGGTTTCCGTGGATGGTGAAATTCTGCCTCCCGAAATGATGATTGTTCAATACTCATTTAACACCTTCAAAGGTGGCCATTATGATGTCTCTATTTTTATATATGATATATAATATGTTTATGTTTTACTTAATCTTCTGTATTTTTCATTTGTGGCTTACTTTTATGGCTTCCATTATGGGTATAAGCGATATCTTCATTTTAGGAAGTGCGGACTACCGCCCCCTCAAAGTGATGTGATTCGTTAATGCCATACGTGGGATGTATAAAGGATGGATTTAATGTTATTATATATGATGTTATACTGGAATTATTATATACCTCTATATCATTATTATTTATTTCCATTAAAGTATGAGATAGAAATGAAATTAGCGTTCATGCGTACGTACGGCTTACCTTCTCCATGAACGGTGCATTTCATTTCTTATCCCCAAATGTAATGTACTATTATAAGTACATGTATATAATAGATATATATTATTAAAGATACATCTAAATGATGAATATAATTCTGGAATTAAAATATAAATACCTATCATTTAGTTTTAATTCCATTAATATGACAAAGAAATGAAAGTAGCGTTCATGCGTACGTACGGCTTACCGTCTCCATGAACGGTGCATTTCATTTCTTACATATAAATGATTATGTGATATTATAAATACATGTATATTCTAGATATATATGATATATATGATATCCAAATAAGGAATGTCATTCTGTATATAATGAACCTTTGACCACACGAACAACATGTAATTGTAAGAAGTCCACTTTCGACTTAAGAACCAAATATCGACAAAACAAACATTATTAACTTAAATGATTACATAATGTTTATAACATGTCAATAATTGATATAAAAGGAATAATGAACTTGGAAAAGGTTCTTAAGCAAGTATAAATTAACACAAGTTTATTATTCATGACGTTAAAGAACGATCGAGTCAAGTCGGACCTGAGGTAAGGGATCCTACACGTCTCTTTCTTTTTAAGTACACTCTTTTATGTCATTCCTTTTATGCTCATATTTCTTATGATTGGGATATTATTTTATATTACTCCTACTGTACGTATTATTTTTATATGATGAGAGACCCTATTTCCTCTCATCAATCCATTTTGGAAGTTTTATGTGGCGCCGTTAGGCTGCCGAGTTTTCGTAAGAGATCTAACCTCTCTCTTTCTTTTTAAGTACTCTCCTTTTTGTCACTTCTTTTAAGATAATTTTTGTTATGTTGGGGGATGTTATTTTTTATTCCTCTTTCTGTAAAATTTATGTTGATATGATGAGAGACCCTATTTCCTCTCATCAATCCATTTTGGATGTTTTATGTGGCGCCGTTAGGCTGCCGAGTTTTCTTAAGAGATTTTTCATCTCACTTTTATACCCGTGAGATTTATGCTACATTTGCCACAATTTCCTTTGATTGGTTTATGTACTGACCATTATTACACTCTTTTTTTAATATAATTCCATTTATGGGCATTTACATATTCATTTTATGACACTTCTTCAATGGGGTGTACTTTTCGAAAGTTACCCAAGTCGGTAAGGGAACCTTTCACCCTCCTCATTTTAAAAGACTTCGTTTGTTATGTCTTCTAATTCACATACTATTATGTTAATATATGTTCTTATATATCCTGATTGATGTAAATTTAATGTCCAAGTGATGAGATTCCCTTTTTTCTCTCATCAACTCATTTTCTGAATTTTTGAAGTGACGCCGTTAGGCTGTCGAATTTTACCAAGGGAACTTTTTAACCCAATTTTGATTTCTTTGGGTTCAACATGTAGTTATTGAATATGTCATCCTTTGAATATGTGTGAATGACCGTTTATTGTTTTACACTTAATATCCAATTATATTGGGTGTATTTATATTTTTCACATAAAATTTTGAGATTGATTTATCCTTAATTTAAGGATACCTTCTTTATTAGGGATTTCATCACATTTTACATCTCTATTGAGACTTCATTGTTGTTATGCACCAATTCACTCTTATATGGTTTATATACTATCTTTTGGAATATTATATCATGAATCCATTTATTCTCATGATATTATAAGGTTCTTATTAAATGTTATTCCTCAATTATTGTATTCAAGTGTCTCTAATTTTTGTAAAAACCCTTTAACCAAAATATCGCTTTAAATGTTTTAATGATTTGTTCTTATTAATATCCATGTGTTCAAAATGGGTTTAAGGATTTATTTATATGGATATTAATGGTTTAAAATGTTAAAATATTCAAGGTGGTATGGGAAACTTTGATTCAAAAATCTCCTTATTAAATGTTTTAAATGGTTTTGGAAATGGTTTCTTTTTGAACGGATTCATTATTTCAATATACTAAAATGTTATATTGTGATTGACATGTGGAAATGTTATGTTTCCTTTATACATGTTTTATGTGATAATTTTATGGTTCTTGGGCATTGTTATGAAAATGGGTGGTTCCGTGATAAACTAAGGGCGGGTGAGCCCGATATAGCTCTCCAATGCATTGGGTAACGTGAAGGAGTGAAACATTGAGGTTTCTCCGAAGAGATTTAGGGAATATACTGTGATGGGTATTCCAAAACGTAACCAAGAGGGTTACTCCCTACGTAATAATGTTATGAATTCCTCATGTTACCTTTTATGTCTTATGATTTCGATGATTTATTCATGATTTGATGAGGTATGTTAAAGTGCCTATGTTTTATGGGTAAAGTATGATTTCATTATTATGTTTATATGAACTCATGTTTCCTTTCCATATTTTTTATAACCCTTACTGAGCTTTTTATGCTCATCCCATGTTTTTGAAATGTTTTTCACAGGTCAAGGGAAAGGTACATGATATGATGATAGTGCCAAGGAAGTGTCAAGAAAGAATCCATGTTTATTTTAAATATGTTTCTATTGATGGGAAGAATGAATATTGTCTTTTATGTAACCACTTTGTTTAAATGTGGAATGTAATGCAAGTTTCATGATCTAATTCTCTAAAACTCTAAACCTAAAAAGATCCCCAATGTGTAATCTTGTAATAACTCAAGATTAAGTAAGGTTTAAGGCTGGGGCCTTATATGCAACATCTGGCTATGAAGCACTTTACTTCATGGATGGATATTCCGGATATAATCAGATCCGAATGGCCCCAAAAGACGAGGAATCCACAGCCTTCAGAGCCCCTCAGGGTGTGTTTTGCTACCGGGTAATACCCTTTGGCTTAAAGAATGTAGGTGCAACATATCAGCATGCCATGCATCGTATCTTCAAGCCCTTCTTAGGGAAGTTTGTTAAATGCTATGTAGATGATTTGGTGGTTAAATTCAAACAACGTTCTAATCACTTGGCTGATTTGGAAGTCATATTCCACAAGCTTCGACAACATAATTTGAAGATGAACCCCTTAAAATGTGCTTTTGGGGTAACCTCAGGAAAATTTCTCGGCTTTGTTGTACGCCATCATGGTATTGAAGTCGATCCTGAGAAGACCAAGTCAATCCTTGGTATGTCACCTCCACAAAATTTAAAACAATTAAGAAGAATTCAAGGACACTTAGCCTATATTCGGCATTTCATCGCCAATTTGGCAGGAAAAAGTTTACCCTTCACCAAATTGATGAAGAAGGGAGTCACTTACCAGTGGACTGAGGAATGTCAAGAAGAATTCGAAATTCTCAAGAAATACCTCTTGATTCCACCGGTACTCATGCTACCTATTGAAGGAAGACCACTTATCCTCTATGTGACAGCTCTAGAGTGATCATTGGGTGCCCTTCTTGCTCAAATAAATGATGCTGGGAATGAAAACAACCTCTACTATCTCAGTCAAACTATGCTTGAAGCAGAAACCCGGTATTCAAGTATTGAGAAGTGCTGCCTGGCATTAATCTTTGCATTTTAGGAGTTGATACACTACCTGCAACATCACGAGGTCCAATTGGTATCTCGCAATAACCCACTCAAATTCATCCTTAGTCATCCAATCCTTATAGGACGTCTGGAAAGGTGGGTAGTTATTTTACAGCAATTCGACATTCAATATGTATCTCAAAAGGAGATAAAGGGCCAAGCTCTAGCTGATTTCCTGGATGAACACCCTTTAGTGGAAGAAACATCTTTAAATATTGAACTCCCTGATGAGTAAGTCTTCTCAATTCATGAAAATCATCAGGCATAGGAAATGTATTTTGATGGTGCTTCCAAAATTCCAACAGGGTGGAAAATGGAAAATCCTAAATTCAACAAAGTTGTCTTAGGAATTGTGCTCATTTCTACAGAAAAGGAAATGTTACCTTATTCCTTTTTATTGTGGGAAGGTGGTAGCAATAATGAAGTAGAATACCAAGCTCTCATCGCAGGCTTGGAATTAGCTCTTCAAGCATAAGTGAATCACTTAAAGGTGAAAGATGATTCGGACCTAGTAATCAAACAAGTCAATGGGGATTATGCTATCAAATAAGAATAATTAATCCATTTGTATGATTATGTCAGAGATTTAATGGCGGAATTTCCTTCGGAACTGACATTTTCTTATGTCCCAAGATCACAAAATGCTCAAGCTGATGCACTCGCTAATATAGCCACATCTCTGGTAGATCCAAATCAGGACGAGAAAACCATCAGTATTGCCCACCGTCATGCAATTGCACCTTATGTTCGAATCACAACAGATGAAATTAATGAAATTAGTCCCATTCCTGAACCGTATGGTCATACTACAGGATAGATGTCACCTATCAGATAATACCTTCAAAATGGAACACTTCCACCTGATAGAGCCGAGAGAGAACAAATCCGGCGACGTGTGGTCAATTTTACTCTTTATGATAGCCCAGATCACCTAGAGGAAATTCTCTACAAATGTGGTTTTGATGGAGATTTCTTCAGATGCATTGATGGTGAGGAGACAATGACTGTCATGAAAGAAGTGCATGCATGAGTCTGTGGTTCCCACCAGTCTGGACATAGACTATCTGATCAGATTCAAAGGCTTGGATACTTTTGGCCTTCAATGATACAAGATTGTGTTGATTTCACAAAGAAGTATCATTAATTCGAAGTACATGCCAACTTCATTCATCAACCTCTAGATTTTCTTCATACAGATAAATACTCATGGTCATTTTCCACATGGGGAATGGATGTGGTGGGACCTTACCCTTCGGCTACGACCAAATAGTTTAAGTACATTCTTACTACTATTGACTTGTTTTCCAAATGGGCAGAGGCAATACCTCTCAAGTAAGTCAGTTCTAAATGCGTTTTTAGCTTCATCAATTCTAACATCATTGCCAGATTTGGTGTCCCTCATACCATATTGACAGACAACGGAACCAACTTCTGTTCATCCGAGGTGAAGAAGTTGTATCAAGAATTTTACATCAAATGCAACCATTCATCTCAGTATCATGCAGCAGCCAATGGTCAGATAGAATCCTTCAACAAGACTCTTTCAAATATACTACAAAAAATGGTGGATAAAGATAAGAAGTCATGGCCTCATAAACTCTTTCATGATTTATGGGCTTATCGGACTACCAACCGCACTGCAATGCGGTCAACTCCATATTCATTTGTATATGGAATTGAAGCAGTCTTGACAATTTAAGTTAAACTACCCTCTCTCAGAGTTTCCATTTGTGATCAATCATCTACAGATGAACAATCTCAAAAGCTATTGAATGAATTGGAATGGTTAGATGAGAAAAGATTGTGTACTTTTCACCACTTTGAAGTCTATCAGAATAGAATAGAACAATATTTTAACAAAAATGTTCGTCTTCGTTCATTCACTCAGGGAGAATTGGTATTAGTTCTCAGAACTCCAATGATATCAGGAAATAAACCTCCCAAGCTTGAGGCAAAATTGGAAGGACCTTACTCAATACATAGGGTCTACTCTAATGGAGCTTATTCTTTAATCTCAATGGATGGAGAACTCATCATTACTCCAACCAATGCCAGATTTTTGAAGAAGTATATTGTATAAACACAAAAATTTATTATCATCATCCGGTATGACCTTAAACTGCACCATCGTCCAGAAAGACGTTAGACTGCATCATCAACGGTCCATGCATATGACCCTAAACTATTTTCACATACATCCAACATGACATTAAACTGTGTCCCCTTCATCGTCCTTGCTATATGACGTTAAACTATACAGAAACGGTCCATACATATGACCTTAAACTATTTGTATTTCTTTCGTCTCACAGGACGTTAAACTGTAACGTCCTAACTACATGATGCTAAATTGTACAGAAGTCCCTTACGTCTAGCATGACATTAAACTAAACCATCCATGGTCCATGCATATGCCCTTAAACTATTCGCTCTTTCGTCCAACATGGCGCTAAACTGTATCATCCCTTTTTCTTCCAGCATGATTTTAAACTGTGAAAATGTCCCTTATGTCTAGCATGACGTTAAACGACATCATCAATGGTCCATACATATGACCTTAAAATATTTGTGTTACTTTCATCCAACATGATGTTAAACTCTGAAAAAAGTCCCTAATACGTCCAACATGAAGTTAAATGGTGTACTCTTTTGTCCTTACTGCATGACATTAATCTGCACAGTCGTCTTTTTGTCTAACATGACATTAAACTGTGTTGTCTCCATCATCCTAAATACATGATGCTAAACTGTACAGAAATTCCTTGATACATCCTACATGATATTAAACTGTAATTTGTCCCTACTACATGACACTAAACTATGCAGCACCAATAGTCTTAACTGCAAGACTTTAAACTGCATAGTCCCTTTATATGTCCTACAAGACATTAAACTGTGCATCATTAAGGTTGTTGTTACCTCTTGTTTCTCACACTGAGTATGAATCATGCGAGCTTAGAGAAAACTTCAACCATAACACTCTCTCTGGGCTACTAACCTTGTGTAAGTCCCAACAACATCATTTTTTAGGTCGTTGTCCCCAAGAACAACTTGATCGTTAATTCATTATTTAATTGAACTAAGCGGAATTTGATCTTTGCCTTCCAGGCTGGGTACGTAGGCAACCTCCCAAGGTTCAATCCCAAAATCAATCTCTTCACATCGGTTCACCTCCATCTCATATGATGTTAATTCATAAAACCATCCCGAGAATCAATATCTTTACATTGGTTCACATTCGTCCTTGTTATACGACGTTAAACTATACAACACTGTTTTGTCCATTAAGACAATAAACTACAAATATTCTTTGATACCCTCACCTAAGAGGGAACCATTATTTACATTGATTTTTCAATCATGTTTTAATTTCAAAGACTACGTGCATACATGGAAATTCCCAAACCTTTTATCTTGGGTTAAACCATCATTGCACTAAAGTCCATTTTCACCCTTCACATGTACGAACCAAATTTGTACAGAGGGTATTTTTAGAACTATGTGGGCTTGATTCCCATCCTTATGGGATACGTAGGAACATTCGAGTGTCCCTCGAATCCAGTCCCATGTCTTTTGGGCCTAACCCCAAATTCCACTTTCAGTCCCCTGGCTGAAAATTCCCCATGAAAACACACACTGTGTATTTCTTATAATGGTCCAAGATCAATGACCCTAAACTAAGATATCTAATCCTTTTGTCCCACACAAATTTAAACTGTAGTTCAAGAACTACGTATGGATTGATTCCCATCCTTATGGGATATGTAGTGAAGTCCAACATTTCCATTCAGGACCCAGCCATAACATGATTATGGTTAGCATTGATCTGTGTATCTCTGTATACATTGGAAAATACCCATCTTTATGTGTCATAATCCTAACCTTAAATATTTTCAAATCTTCATAACCCTTTTCTTGACTTTTAGTCACAAAAATGTCAACTTTCTGAGAGTTATTTTACCTAACTATGTAGTACGTGCCCTTAGTCAGCCTTGCATAAATAGTCTCCATAATAGATTTGTCAGCCAAAAGATACTATTATTTGACTATGCAGTCAATTCCCTTAGGTGTCCCTGCATAATTCAACCCCCTAATGGGTTTTTCGGATACTGGTAAGTTCATTCTTGGTAAGAAAGCTTCTTTTGTCCTTATTTTCCTTAATGACAATATGTAGGGATCCACAAAAATAGCCATCCTTAACATACTTGTCCCATATCCTTTCTCATGATCTGAAAGTATTCAAGTCTATGGTTTATATTCTCTTTCCCGACGTTTGGGTCAGACCTTTGTAGGAGTAATATCCATCCAGTTCTTTGATAATCTTGTTTGGAAATATCTTCTCCATATTCAAGTACCTCTTTCCATACAACAAACTCTATACTTTGGAAAATTTGAATCTTCATAAACATTCACTAGCTTTTTAGCACTAGGAAAGTAAATTTCTAAGAGTTCTTTTTCCTGACTATGCAGCACGTTCCCTTAGGCGGCTTTACATAAATAGTCTACATAACGGACTTGTTAGCCAAAAGATGTTATTTATTTGACTATGCAGCCAATGCCCTTATGTGGCCCTGTATAATTCAACCCCCTAACGGGTTTGTTAAATAATGGTAACTTCATTCTTGGAAACTACTTCTTCTAATGTCTTTTAGCTCTTTTTCATATCATTACTCAGATTCAAATATTCTTAAGTCATAGTTTACATATATTTTCCCTCATACTTGAGTGTGGTAATGTGTTTTCAGATAAATTTTCAAGGAATTGAGTCAATTCTAATTCATTTCGGTCAAAGCTATTTCGACCTTAAACATTATCCTCTTTATGTACGATGTGCATGACATTAAACTGCCCACAATAGACAAAGGAACTCTGAGTAAAAGTCATGTTCCAGCTCACTAAACAAACATTTTGTATGATTTAGGTAATATTGAGCAATTAAAAGATTCAAAGTTTGTAGGGTTATTTATAATAATCCTAGTAAAAATAAAACTTTGCTTACTAGGCCCATTGTCTTCGGTAAAATTTAAAGCAGGTAGCGAAAGAATACAAGCATAAATTATTGAAGATAAAAGTACTCTTCATTGATGCACAAGAATTAGAGAGACATCCACAGATTGGAGCCTTTTCTCTTTTCCAGGAGATTACAAAAGACTGTCAACATAAGTCGTCACTTGATGTACCACATCCCAAGCTTCATCAACAGCTACTTGAAGCTCATGCACTTGACTAACTTCACTCTTCTCAGCTTGATGAAGTGCCTTCTTGGCATCTGCAATGGTTTTCATACCATTCGTTTGGGCTCCCTCCAATGAATTATTGAGCTGATCAAGTTCCCCAGTAACAACATCTAACTGTTGCTGGAGCTGCACCTGCTGGATGAATTTTTCTTTGATTTTATGCTTTAGCTCCTTCATCTTGGCAACATAATCAGCCTCAGCTCGAGATACCGTAGCCTCAAATTCACCGATGTTAACTGACAGTTTCACCCTGGTTAGATCTTCGCGACACTTTTCCTCCTGCTCCCTCCTAAAGATGACCTGTTTCACCACGGCATGGATCTTTTCATATCCAAATCCGCCAAGTCCTAGCATGACAAACTGGGATGACAATTGAGCAATATTTGATGATAGATCTTCTAAAGGCACCTCAGATATGATTTTCCATATGTTGTTTATGCCTTGCGTCGTGAAAAGATGAACGCTTTAAGCACCTATGGTTCTGATTCAACATCATAATCACAGGGGGGGCATGTAATCTAGGATTAATGAACATAAGTAAGTGCCCTATTTTTCTCTTTCCCCATGACCTGTGCTTCTTTGCTTTCAATTCCATTTGGGGCAGAGGCTGAGGCCTCACCTCCAGATCTAGCCACAGTAGTTGATGGACCTGAATGATTTATTGAATGCTTTGATTAGCTTCAAAGGATAAAAAAAGAATCGATTGTCTTGCAAATTAAGTACAATCACAAATATTTTTATCCCTTACCCGATGATGGATCAGCAACCTGAGAAGAATCCTCCCCATCTTTCCCAGTTTCAACAGGATTTTCAAGATGGGTCTCAGGAGGGTTTACTAGGTTTATCTCTACTTGAGCTAATGTTTCTACAATGGTAGGGATGACATCAATGTCCACACCCTCTTAAGGAATTGGCAGTTCAACAGCTTTTATGGATGGAACTGCATATTATTTTTAGTCATGATTAGAAGTGTAAATTATAAGAAAATTTACTGGGTGAAGGATAAAACTCACGCCCAATGTCTTCTAAATCACATGACAACTTAGCATGGCCATAAAATTATTTTAAAGACATGCCACGATTCATCATTTCATCCAATGATATTTTAGAATCCTGGTTAGTCTCACCAGTGGGAGCGTTTGATGTGTCTTCTTGACGACTTACATCCTGCAGCCCCTGACCTTGGACAAAATCTTCGGATAAAATCACAACATCAGTTGCAACAGTCGCTAGAAGCTCTAATGCAGGAGTTTAACCTGAAGTATCATAGAATGGAAGTCAGTTTGTGTTTCGTTCAACATTTTTATGAAGCAATGTTGTCTTACCAGAAACAAGTTCTTCTCTTCTTGCAACAACAGCAGGAGGGATTCTGGGAATAGATGATAGCTCTTCTCCAGGAGTAGCCAAGTCATCTTGAATCTGTGATTGTTCCAAAGCACCCTCCATGATCCTTGAAGGAGGATCAGTCCTTTCCCTCTGGGGGGAAATTGAATAAGCCCCTGCAATCCCCAGAAATATGAGTAACCTTTTCATTGGTATAGACTCATGATTACCCGAAGGACATACCACTGCTAATGAAGCATTTAGATGTGGACTTCCTCCTTCGTTGCCTTTGCTTCTTTGGTTTTTTGGGAGTATCGACAGTCTCCCTTATTGGCACTTGGATTGGCGAATGGAAGGATATGTACAACGCCTCATTCATGGCCTGCTGGCCTGAAGATATCTCACCCGGTTCGTGAGGAGAATCAGCAGCAGCCCCGATGGCAGTACCACCAGGGCTATACTGTGGAGAAGGAACCTCATTTCCTTTCTTTTCAAGCTGCAATATGAAGAAAATAACTTCCTTAATTAACAAAGAATATATTGGAATCAAGTTCAAAGAAAATAAGGAAAGAAAACTTACATCTTCATTAGCCACATAATCATGCCACTCCTCATCTCCAGAACCACCAGCCCCCTCAGTGGCGCCACGATCAATCATTTCCTTCACCTGCTTGGTGACAGGAACAGACTCATCAGTGGCATATATGAGCATTTCCATCTCTTTGATGTAAGCCCACACTTCATTGGGGTTATCCTCGTATTAGATATCTATAGAAGATAGAAGATTCCCTATTCCAGGAAGTTGTAGGCCCTAACATAAATCCAGCCAGGCGGTCTCAGTACCACAGTACAAACTCTGCCATAACTGGACAGCCTCTGTTCTTAGATATGAAGGCTTCGAGGAAGTTCCTACAATATTTGACATTAATTTCTTCCCAGCTCCTACAAATGCAGATAGATAATAATAAAATAAGACTTATTGCTTTATAAAGTAGCAGTGATTAAATCTCCACAATGAAGTAACTCACTATGAGTTGATGGAGTAGGTCTCTTGATTCTGACTGGAGGATTATATTGGGCATGAGGTCGCTTTGCCACATGTTGGGCCTCATCATCCCCATCATGGGAATCCGATGAATTAGTCCTATAGGAGGAGTCTGGAGAATCAGCTTCAGGTGGGGAAGCATTACCTTCATGAGGAAGGGTTTCTTTCTCTACAGTCCTCTTCCTCTTCCCCACCTAATAAACTTGGTGATTCAATACCCCTTTTGGGTATGATGCTATCCAGTGCTCGGCATAATATGTAGTCAAGTTATGTGCCACTTTTTCAACTGGTAGATCAAATACTGCCCCAGTCTTCTCCCTTGACGTCAACAACCATAGTTTCCGAGAAACCCTCAGATGTTGCTCTAACCTGACATGTACTGGAGGAGATAGAGCAATCTATTGCAGAAATTTGAATTGACGTGCAAATCTATATGGAGCATAGGCCTCACATATAATTTCTCTGTCAATCTTGGTAACTAGCACACCATCTCTGTAAGCTAGCATGTATTCCCTCAAATCCAAATGGGCTGTTCCATCATCAAAAAACCGCCTGGTTGGTGGATTTACATAGGGAAAGAAGTTTAATTACTTAAACATGATCAGCCTCACTTTCATGTCATAGGCATTAACATCTAATGGAGAAACTCTAGAGAATTCTTGCACTGACGGCCTGAAAGAACTTCCAGGAATTTGTAATCCATTCTGTACATTGTAAATTCTGAAGTGAGTGGCAATCCATCCCCATAAAACTTGGAATGGTTCCACTATTATTAAAGGAGAATTACCCATTAATACATGACGTAAACTCCTGTGAATCTTTTCTAAAATGGGGGTATCCAACCCAACCATTTTTCCCTCAGCTAACTTTTCCGCAATGACGAAGGTCCCTGACCTGACGCCTCCCTTCGAATCCCTGACTGGTAAGAGATAAACGATGAGCCACAAGGCCAAGAATCCCGCCAGAAGAGTCTTCTTCAGGATATTTTGATTCACCTCATATCCTCATTTCACAAACTCTCATTCTTCTAGAGTTGGCCAAAATGTGCTAGGATCACCCCTCTTCTTAGGTTTTGGGCAGGTGGTAGGACATTCGGGCCTCTTATCCTTGGATTTCTTTTTCTTTGATCCTTTCTCCTTCGAATCCTTATCCTTTGTCTCCTTCTCTTTCTTATCAATAAGAAATATATTCATCCACTCCTCCGGATGAATATCCTTTCTAGAATGAGTTAACGAGGTCTCTGAACTCTTGAGCCTGTGGAAGATCTTAAATAATTCCCGAGCTAAAGCAGGAGAATTCTCTGAATCATTCCAAGTCACCTTGGGAGGAATGAATTCATCATACATATCACCCAAAATTGGAGACCCTGAGATCTTGTGGACATCCCACAGACTGATACCTACTTCTCCATGAGTCATATGGAAAGAATTAGTTTCTGGGCTCCAGTGGCTGAGTATCTCCGACACGAAGTTATCATGTCTATAATCATATGTTTGCCCAACCCAAACAGCTTCGTATATCACCACTCCTTTCAGATCCTCGACAAACTCTGAACAGGTTTGTCACACCCAGTATGCCCACATCCAAGTTGGCTTCACACCTCCCCAAGGATGGAAGTCCCAACATTTCTTCCAGCCTTTGGATTGATCCATCTGAGCATTTCGGAATATTGAAGGATGAAAATGTGGTTTCAGCTCGGGTGTATGGTGTTTTAAATCTGGCGTACAAGGACTATGATGCATCATGTGGGCCTTCTCTACTGTTCCAGCATTTATAAATCCTCCTCCACATGAGATATTTGCTGAAGCAAAGTTGGTGTAATTTTGAAACCACGAAAATGGAAGATAGTTCTTTGCTTCTGGAATAGTGACTTCTCGTAGATGACCATAGCCATACAAAGGTAGATAAGTGCTTTGGTGGAAGTCACGATGATATTTCTTCAGATACATAGCCAAATACGGAAGAGTGCTATCTTTGACAGTATAATAATCGTGTCCAATGATGTTCATCATATCATCAATCCTCTTGCTAGCCATTTCATCAACTATTCTGGTTCTAAGAGACATTGATTCTGCACGAAAGTTGAATAAATTAACTTTTAAGTAAGTTTATTTTTCATAAAATTTGTGAAGGAGTTTCAGAAAAATGGATAAGGCATTAAGGCGCGCAATTCTAAACTTGGCGTGCAAGTATGGATGTGTCGTGCAAGTGTTAATGTGTCGCGCAAGTTTTTGGCATGAAAGTATCACCCCGCAAGACCTATTACCTTGAAAACAGCACGAAAACGAAGAAACATCAGAAAATGAGAAACTTGCAAAGCGAAGGGGACCTGCGCGGTGAGAGCTCGAGAATCCAGAATCAGATTCTATGCGTGGAAAATGACCGCATATTTATAGGGCAGGCGGCCCACCTACGCACCTACACCCAGCACGCTCCTTCCAGTGTGATCCAGCCCTACGTGACTCGAACCTGCGTGCCAAGTGTTGTGCATTGAAATACTTGTGCACCAGCTTTCCTTTGATTTTCTTCTTTTCCTCAGAGTCACATCCTCATTTCTTTCGGATCCAACTCTGAAGGGGGACTTTTGTTGACGCTCTTTTTTCATCACATTGTCTAAAAATAATGTAAAGGGAAATGACTTAGCACAAATTGATTCATCCATTGAAGAAAACATTAAAAATCGACAAAGGCATGAACAAATCTTCAAAATCACATGTGCCGTGCAAGTTCCATCACTATCGCGCAAGTCCACTTGCACGACGCCTAATCGTCGCACAAGTGACTTGCGCGCGCTAAAGGATAACCACTCGGGGCCTTCTTCAGCCTATAAATAGACACTGTGCCCCCCCCCCATTCGGTGGGATTTTTTTCCAGAATTCAGATTTAGAGCTATGAATGCCCAAGTCTCTTCTTCAGGTCATACAAACACTTCTAAGGTAATTATTTACCTAGAATGGAAGTTCTAAACAAGAGGAGTAAGTTCTAAGTGTTAGAATTCACTAACACTTGTGCACCTAGGGTGTTTTACCCTTAAGGGAAACGAACATACTTGCGCGCTTCCCCACTTCCTCACCAAAACTTACGCGCCTCTCTTCTGGAAGTACCTCAGGATAATTATAAAGGCATTTGGTCAAGGACCGCCCAAGTATTACCATGCTGGTTTACAAACGCGCAAGTAACCATGTGTCACACAGGTATACCTGTGCGACCAGGACTTGTGCGCCCAAGCAGTACCTGCACGCCTGACAGGACTTGCACGCCCCTACCTTTTTGGGTGCCCTTCTTGCCCATTTCACCCCTCTTATGCCATTCCGCCTCTCCTATTCAATATTCAGTCTTCAAGACACTCTTCAAATCCATTTATGGCATGATTTCTTGATTTGAATTCCTTATCTGAAAGGAATTCCATGGAATATATCTCAAAACCAAGTGATTTACACATCTTTATGTCACTAAATATTGAGATTTCATTCATTCAAACTCATCCTTTAAGATGAGAGAACTCATTAACCAGGGCCTCCTTTTTAGGAATAATCCCCAGTCATAATTTCTCTTAACAAGTCCTAATTTACCTTTGATCTGGGAATCCTTCTCAGGAGTAAAACCCAATCATAAGTCCTCTCCTAATTTGGGCCTCCTTTTCAGGAGTAATCCCCAAGTTAGAGTATTCAAATCTCAATGAAGCACATATACCTTTATGGACCCTATTCCTGGATTTCTTCCCTGAAGTAAATCCTAATCTTCATTTATCTGGGCAGTCATACATACCTATGCCCCACATTATTTCTTATGATTGCATCTTTCATGGCACAATTGTATGGTTTTTACCAATACCTATTATTTCTTACACCGAGCATGACTCACGTAAGCTTAGAGTGTAAAAGTAATTATGACATCCTTCTTTGAGCCATCAATCATAAACATCATTCTCCCTTACTCGAACTATGTGGGTTATGATTCCTTTTCTAATCAAAGGATACATAGGTAGCCCATATGTGGGTTCGATCCCAAATCTGAAATAATCCATGTCCTTCTGAATGATAATAAACTTCAAGTGCCCCACTGAGTGGCTTTAAAACCAGCATGGTCATCATAATGATCGAGAGACTTCTAAATAAATGCGTCGAAGGATACCATTGTCCAAGACTCTCTAATAAATACAGATGATTCTCTATCTATGAAGAACCTCGAATACATATAAAATATTCTCTAAATATCCTACATATTTAATCATTGATTGTCAGATCTGAAGGAAAGATCATTTTATACTTGGTAATGTAATAAGGATTAATGAACATAACATAAATCTATAAAGAGAGTCCCGAAGTAGACAATAATTCCCCTAAAAAAAGGTGTGATGAGTCCGACTTCCCATCTTCTTGACCAATGCAAATTACTAAGCCTCATCAGTCCACAAACTAATGAGCGCCTACCTTTGGAAAGTAGGTCCATATGGATGTGGAATCATTGTATGTTTCTGGTTCTACGAACAAACCCGTTAGAAACCGATTGGATTGTTTGAACCTTCAATAAAGAAGGTTATCCCCAAATTCTAAGGGAAACAATCCTCTAGACAAGTAATAAAAAATCCCCATCAATGTCGGATGATTTAACCATACTCTGGTGAAATATTCACCAAGACCTTCCCCAAAACTGAAATAAAATCAAGTTTGATCAAGGAGGAGCAAGAATAGAAACAAAATGGAAGATTGTGACTTAGATCACTATAAAAATGCACCCAAA
Organism: Viscum album; assembly: GCA_963277665.1. Classification (NCBI taxonomy): domain Eukaryota; kingdom Viridiplantae; phylum Streptophyta; class Magnoliopsida; order Santalales; family Viscaceae; genus Viscum; species Viscum album. Next base: position 1,820,317,690 of record OY728129.1, read on the forward strand.
ACTACCCCTTACCAGAGAGGATAAAAGGAGGGAAGGGGGTGAAGAGAATCATCTATAAATTTCCTCATCCTGACACCCAAAACCCCTAAAACCTGAGTCACCTTGACTTAAAAAAGATACGATTTCCCACACTAAAAATAATGCACCCAAACACCATTCATGGCGTGAACTAGGTAGTTCGCACTATAAAATAATCAATGTTGAGGAGATATCTCTTTTCCTTGACAATTTCATGGCATGGAACTTTGGTTTATGGCATGAATAGATTGAGGTAGGGACTCCTCCCTTAGCTACGCCATTCACATCATAAAAGGTATCCCACAAAACATATTTCATGGTGTGATTCATTGGTTAAAAAAGTTAAATATTTTGGGAAGAAACTCCCTCTTGGGATACCCCATTTTTGGTTTTAAATCACCCCACGAATGGTCATTCACGATATTCATAACTCCTATCATGTCGTGAATGGTCTATAGTTACAAATTTTCAGTAACCTAACCACCTAACCACTTCTATGATGTCTCTATAAACACCTAGAGCATCCACTAAGCCTCAAACAACATGTAAAAACATATTTTAAGGACTTATAAACACTCATACTCCCAACCTAGCTCTCAATTATCAAAATTAACCCTTAACCAAAATAAGAATTCAATTTCCCTCAGGAATTCACACCCAGAAAAGGTATGGGGTTTTACAACCTCCCCACCATAACAATTATCATCCCTAAGAAGTCTCAATTATATTTTAATAATCAATACCAACTTATCCTGGTCATTAATTCATATAAAACTTATAACATTCTACTCTATAATGATAATCGAGATTTCAATGTGCAACCCCAATCACATGGCTCACTATTCTTCAAAGATTAATCCACTGCTCGTCATTATCACCAAAAATTCTAGATGACACTCCAAAACTCCTATCCATCTCAAGAAATCACAATGTATTCAACCAATTCATCATACATATGATCATGAAACTCTCCACCAAAATCCTATAATCATGGGCCCATTCTGATCTATGTTGCTCCCCACCATCAGAATCACCTATTGAAACACATTTCTAGTGGTCTGATAACCCATTTGAGGTGTTTTCCATCTCACCAAACCCAATCATAGGAAAACAACCGGTCAAATTTTGATAATACTCCTCATTTACAATTCCTAACCAAGATGGATAAGTCTCCACCACCCATGCATAAGACCGAATATGCCGGATTTTCCTTGAAAATCCTTGACTGATCCCCAAAATACATCTCCATACCTAACATGACATAACTAATATGGTTTAAAACCCACCACATAAAACTACATGTAAAATCACTAGTCAAACCTCCTCCAGCCGACCTATTCTAAAAATTATTGGTCACACTAACAAGCCCAAATGGAATCATTATTTACCTTAGGTATAATCAAAATAGAAATTTATAAAACTCAGATCACTGCTACTTAATTAATTAAAATGAATATAGTGTAAATATCAAGATCAATCCCATATAGATGGTGAAATTGGTTTGATTAGTTTTTTTAAAAATAATTGTGTTATTTAATTTAGTTTAAAGAAATAGGTGAAGAGGAGAAAAAATCAATTTGAGTTTTGGAAACAGTTTTGGGAAAACAAAATAAGCAAGCAAAGCATAATAGGTTGTTTATTTTGAAACCTGATATGAAAGGTGTGCTAGGGTTTTATAGTTTTAGGGTTTAGGTGATGTTAGATTTTAGCCTCAATATTTCGATGTCATGCTTGATGATTATCATCATGACATGAAGTGTATTTTAGCCTCTATATTTGTTTATTTTTGTTACCTTTTCCAAAATTGGTAGTATCCTACCATAAAACACAAAAAAGTTAAATAGTCCAAGTAATGGAAAGAATATGAATTACATTACTTAAATCAGTGCATTAAAATACCCTAAAACATATGCATGAAATAAACATATCACACACCTCCCAACATGTTATCACAATTGCCTGATCATGATGACCTAACTCTCAGAGGCATCACTTGAACATTATAAACACCCCAAATGATGTATAAACCTAAAATTATGTGTAATTAAAAAATTAGATCATCAACCAACCAAAATATCCACCATGTTATCCTTATAAGCATCAATGAAATCCCAATACAATTCACGTTGGATCACATCAAAACCATCCTAATACCAAGTAGATATAATCATATTTACCTGCTCAGTGACATCTAAGTACCACGTCAACTATCTAACCACTAGTCTCAAGAATACACAACCCTACCCACATGGGTTCATTCCTCTATAGAACATGCTCCATTTAATATTACTCATAATTACTAGTTGTAGTCGTCTATCTCATAACTAAGTGTTAATGAAAAACATCAAACAAAAAATGTTCCCAACTTACTAGGAACATTATCCTCGACATCCACCATAATTCCATTCAAAATAAGGGTTTCACCCTCAATTAGATAATGATTCACTCCCCACCACATGGATTTTATTATTTCACTCCCCAAGTGAAACCTCATCAGGTTCCATCATCACATGAGTGTGCCCCTCCTGAGCCACGCTCATCCACTATCAATTTTGACACTACAACTTTCTTAAAATACATGTCAAGGAATAACCTTGGGTTGGTCGCACCACCACACTAGATCCATTTTCAATTTCCCCTCTACTATAGAGGTATGTTTCCACTTTTTATCAAAACCCCAAACAACCAAGCCCATAAGAATTTCATCGAGGATAACAACCCTTAACCCATACATGATTTATCACCAATTTAAAACTCAAATTGCACAGTGTGTAACCAATATGCACCACATTAGTCTCATCTAAAAAAAGTGTACACTCTCGCACCATCTAGTTTCATAACATGACTCACGCTCCCATGAGTTGTATCTCATCACACTTAGAATCACACACCTAAATCGCATACCATTCCACCTGTCATGTCAATATTATCTAATTGTAAGTACCACAATGCTTTCTTTTATTGAACCTAACATCCCAAAATTGTCAAGGATAATTACATGATCACCCGCCATCCAGAAATCATCTCAAAATTATCAGTGTCTACTCTCTCTCTCATTGCACTCCCAAAAGTTAATAGGGTCAGGAACTCATCCGGTACTTCCCCTTCAAATACAAACCTCATTACAGAAGAATCATCAATAAAGGTTCCTTTCACATTAAAATACAGGTCATAAGAATTCTTATTACATATATGGTAGAACCTAATTTTCACTAATACTAAGGAAAGGTACCTAGCCATTCCTTCCACATATACAATATATAAGGCATCATCATGCTTATATCCTATATTAGATAGCACATCTCATGCATCAATCTAAAAAATGAAGCATCTACCCATGATTCCCTTCTATAAGGTACTTAAAAGATCGAGATAACCCCTCTCTTAGGTTACCCACATATAACATAACTCATCTCATCTGCAATACATGACTCACCAATCTCTTGAGCTGCACCTCAAGTACCAAGATCTCCCTCTTAATCCATATAAATAATAGTTAGTGGGAAAAAACCCTATACTACCATATCAAATATCACATGGAAAATAATGGAAAAAACACACCCATCCTAGATTCCTCATATACATACCATTCATCACATTCCAAGTCATCAGCCTACCAGGGCACTTATTCTCATTAGGTATCCCCATATAGTACTAGATCCTCAAGAATCACATTCTTATATATCAACATTTATTCACATATATTGGAATCATCCTAGACGATGTGTGTCGAGATAACCAAATTCACAAAACTTGGTTATAGATAATTCCACCAATATGTTATATGGGAAAACACCATATAGTTTTGTTGACACTTTAAATAAAAAAATAAATTTTATTTGAAACCAATATCATAATTACCCATAAGGGGCCCATCATTAAGGAATCCAATGATGATATTGACCTACTAAGTTCACTATACATCCCTTATACATGGTAATACATAGTTTTCATCAAGGACTATCATGACCCGTCTCTCGGGGCCCATACTGTGACTACCCAAAGCCCGCCTCCCAAAGGCCAGGGGCTAGCAACTAGCATAGAATGAATTATCCCATGAGTGGGAGGAATTTTCCTAAGTACCTGTATGTATGAACATACACAAAACTAAATCCCAAATAACTAAAAAGGAAAACATGAATGCCACTAAACAACCGCTTTAGCAAAGGTACAATTTGTAAGTCAAATGGGACAGAATACAAACCCAACAAAAGACAAATAGAAAACAGAAAATTACAAAAGAACTCTGTAAGATGTCTGCAGAAGATCCCACCTAATGGGTAGGAAATGAGTGGCTATCCAATGCTGTGAAAGAATGTAATACCCATCGTATCTCATTGGGAACCACCTGGTCCCGAGCCATTGAGGTCTTTGTTTAAGCGCTTTTCGTTTGCACCAGACACATCACATGTGGATGGAGTCTATGTAGGGGTAAGTAAAATGATACTCAGTAGGGGACCCCGAAACCACAAAGATAAATCACAAGAGAAAAACCATGAAGAAATTTAAAGTCAGATCTACTTAGGTATATGACCATACATATACAATGAACATCTAGATATACTCATCTCATCCACTAGTAAACACGAGGTCCCGCCCCCATAGACAGTGTCAGGCTTGTCACCGAAGGCTCAAGTCGTAACACACAAACTAGGAGATCACACTCCACGAGATCCACCATCTCTCGTGGCACCCGTATGAGAGAGACACTCCATCAAAAACATTCTACTAGGTCCAACTCTAGTGCCTAACATTATAGGTATAGTCATCATAGTCTTGCGCCCAATGCAAGACTAAGGAAACCCAAGTGAAGAGGGTCGAACCTTTCCACTGCGCAAAGCTGAGGGAGTATTACTCCAAACTAACATGTGATACCTCAGTCACTTCTATAAGTAGTGGCCCACACCTCAATATTGTCTAGGGAGCACTTTCTTCTACTTAGGTATCGATTCTCTTCAAGTGGAAGGGCCTGCTCCTCTTAGCTGTGTCCGATAGTCGAGGGATCTATAACTGCTGTGGAGGACTCGATCCTCATTGCTACTTGGAGATGAGGGAGTATTGTTCCATATTTGAGGACCCACACCCTGGTTCCAGTAGGGGAGTTCTACTCATATAGGACCTGCACCCTATTATGATAGGGGAGTACCACTTCGTATATCGAGGACCCACACCCTACCTGGCAGGGGAGTACAACTCAGGTATAATCTAAAGTATAGAAAGAAAGACCATCAGTCGCAACACTGAACACCTTAGACTACTAGGGTACTCATCCCTGATTAGTAACATGGGTATGATGGGTTACACAGAGGAGCTCCCCACCATGGGTCTGTTGGGTCACACATAGCCGCTTCCCACCTTTGCCATCGTACTGAGGTACTCATCCCTGATGAGTACCGTGGGTCTGCCGGGTCACACATAGCCGCTCCCCACTGTGGGCCTACCAGGTCACACAGAGATGATTCCCACTAGTCCATCATGGCTGATCCACACAGAGTTGCTTGGAGCCGATCTACATAGGGTCTCTTATCAGCAGTATTTAGGTCTCAGCCAGTCGCATGATTACCGCACGTAGTGCACTTTATTCCAGGATACATCAACACTCAAGCCATTAATTGCATTTAAATTTACATGAAAACATCCTTAGAGTATTCCAAAATAACCGCCTCGTCACAAGAGGTCCAATTCTGTAAATGGATCATCAATCAGACATCTGGTCTGAAAGATATTGGAATTTTAGTGATCAGGGGTCGGTCGTGTCTGAGCCAGGTCCGACCCGGTCGGACCAAACCAACCACCCCAGCCTAGGGCCCCTGCATGTACCGACCCGATTCAACAGTTCCAAACCGACCTGGTTTAGCTCTGGGATGGCCTGGTCCGGCCGGTATATGGGCCATTCCCATTGGTCCTTGCTGGACCCGGCCCAGTTCGGCCGAGGGTCCAGCCCGCTGGGTCGCCCAGTGACATGGTTCAATCCGACTCAACCCACAACAGGCGGGACTGTTCATTTCCATCCTAGACCACCCAGTGGCCTATCTTTATACTACAGGCCCATCCTATAGAAACGGGCCAAATTTTCTCCAGCCTGGGCCACGTAGCGGTTTGATTTACATGCCCCGATCAGACTCATCTGGCAGGACGATCCCCTCCATCCCAGACACCATGTGGCATCCGGTTCTTGTACGTCATGGCCGGATAAGTTGTAAATTCTTGTGGACCATCACACGGCTGCTGCGCCCCATGCGGTGTAGGCTGTTCCCACCGATGCGGCCGGGTGGCCGCGTCTCTGTCCTCTAGCCGCTGGCCCACTACCGGAAGCTCCTTCTGCAATGACGCAACCTGAGCCAACCACGACACCTCCCTCGACACTCCATCATGGTGCACTGCCACCCACCCGTGACTGCTATCATGGGCCACCACAAACGCGCTGGCAGCACCTTCCATGGACCACCAGGTCTTCTTCGGTGGTCCATTCTTCGAGCCGGTTATGCCTCCGGCCTCCATGGGGTGCCATCTTTCCTGCTACGACCTCGAAAACTCATTGACGTCAACTTGGAGCTTCATCCATGAATAACACACAAAGGCGAAGGGGCTCGGGACTTATTCGTGTCAGCCCTCACCCTCCGCATTAGAGTTTAAAACAAGGAGGAGGTTCAAGATTATAACAACAAGGTAACCCCAATGAAAACCCCGAGTATAAGCACCCTCTTGTAAGAACAAGCAGCCCGCGGATCAACCTATTCATGGGTAGACCCATGTTCGTTGTTTTAGAATAAAGAAAAAGGAAACTAAAAAAATAACCCCCACTTGGATAAGGTTCATCATTGGTGTTGATCCATTCGAATCCATTGGCGTTCATCGACCTACGGTCCTAGATCCTTCTTCTAAGGCATCGTCGCTGCTTTCCGATCTGTTGAAATTATTCATTGGAGTGAAAACCCATTAACATTCATCAGAGAAATTCCAACTCTAATTCTCCAACCCATAATATCATTAAAATAGAAACACGTCGCAATGTTTCTATTACGCTGCGTCATTGCATCATTATATTGTTTCATTAGTGAAACAACATATCTGTTATGCTTCAATTAATGAGTCGTTACACCACTCATTTAAGTTACTCATTAATGGGGTTCGTCACCACCTTGTCACCGCACCTTAGTGCTAGTATGCCACCTCTCAATGCTGAGGAAATAATAAAATAAAACAACTTTTTAATTTATTTTCTTTCTCTTTCGAAAGGTCCAAAAATTATCTTTTTCGGTCGACCCTCATCGGTTAAATTTACGTCCATTCTTAGGTAATTTCTCCATTTTAGATGCAACGGTGCCCTCAAATTTTAAATCCAGAAACCCATTTAGATGTTTCCAAAACCGCGCATGCGTGCCATTTTAATTCTCTTAAAAAAAGCTCAAAAAATCTCTTTCACCCTCAACCCACGCTAGTCGAGGTTATTCTTTGCTTAAGGGAAACACACCCTCATGATCTCAATGGTACTCTCAGATTTCCAATATGATTTACCTTTTAGGAGTTAAAAGGATTTAAATACAAAATAATTTTTTCTTATTTATTTTATTTATAAACAAAATCTAACTTCTACTATTGGCCAGCGCCGACTAATGTTATGCCTTTTCTAGGTGAATCCTGGTGCTTTGAGTTCAATGATGCCCTCATATTTTTTATCCGAGAATTGGTCTAAAAGATATAAAAACCCACTTCCACAATTATTTAATAAACTTTTAAAAAAAGTTTGAAAATCCATTCCAAGCACTCCAGGCCTCATAATTACATTCCATCTTATAAACTAGTCTTGAAATAATCCCATTTAATTTAAAAAAAATAATGGAATTTTCGGGACATTACATTCTCCCCAGCTTAAGACTTTTCATCCCTAAAAAGAAAAATCCTACACTCTAGGGAAGAAAACCAAGTTCACCAAGGGTCCCAACACTTGTTATAAGCACGCACCTCAAGGAAGCACCAAGATTGACCACTCTTATGTCCAACTTCTTCTAGGACAACATCGTGCAATAATGGACACATGTTTCGTTAGCTATGACAAGTGGTAAAGAACCAAGAACTATGATCCATATGTAGTCATGGGGTCTAGAAACTCACCTCCATGATAACCTAATTTAGATGCAGACAGAATCCCACAATTCACATCCACCCTTGGATTAACTGTGCTATAGCCTCCATGAGCGTTACGTGTTTAGGGTTGAAGTTAAACACACATGGGTATTTACTAGAAAAATAGGGCTGCCCAAGAGTGAACATTGGGTCTTACTAGGCCCTCTGTTTACGACCTCTAGTGGTCTCAAAACATGCCAAAATAGGAACACTTCCACACTCAATACAGGCATCCTAGGTAAGTATGGATGGTAAGAAACCATTCCATACTACGGAAACATCATGGGGTCTAACTCTACCACAATGGAATGATCCCAAGAATGAATCTTTGTGAGAGTATACTTCATGCTTCATGGGCTTCCATTTCACTAAAAAAGAAAACCATTTTCACCATCGCATACACATCACATCCTTTTCCTAATACATTCAATCCATGTATGAATTGTAGTAGTCAATACTAAGAATGAATTCATAAGGCCTCGATGCCGTGACTAAGAGATACCAACCACAACTCTCACCTCCAAGAGCCAGGTCACACTATCGGTGCTAGTGTGTGATCAACGGGTCTCCTCCAGTAGGAGTCTCTAAGAGTGAGGGTCAAGTCCACAGTCCAACCGAAACCTCAAAGTCTCAAATAGAAATCATAGGAAAAAGGAGAGAGACTAGCACCTGTGTATATTTAAAAAAACATTCAAAAGAAAAGACATAGATCGTACCTCGAATATCTCCTAGAGTCTTTAGGTCATAAGCCAAGATCGCATGCAGATGTTCTCACCCATGCCCTCCAACTCCCTGATCCTAGTGCAGACCACATCCTATTGCTCATCTAGCTCTTATACCTTCACCAGCATTTTGTAGAAATCCTCGCTCCAAGCACTATCTCTGCCTAGGAGGTTCGTCAGCTGACTCCCTCTCAGTGGCACGATGGGTTGGAAAATCCCTTGTGATATGTCCTTGACTGTTGAAAGCGTAACACCGCCTCTTCTATAGCTGATCTACTCCTTAGCACTGCTCCTATGCCACAGACCCATGTATCTGTGTTTCGGCATGGGTATTCCTCCTTCTCCACGATCCTGTTGCCTGTCGTCTACTAGCCCCAATAGATGCCTCTACCACATGACCTCTATTGTAGGTCACATCCATCATCTCCTCCTCCAGGAAACTCTCAAACACCAGGGATCGCTCCAGCACCCCAGCATATGAAGGGAAACTAAGGGGTATCACCAAAACCCTGATCTCCTAGAATAATCCCTTCTTGAATGTCTAAGACCAAAAGTAAGGGTCCGGCACCATATCGTTAGAGTGGCGAGAAATATCCATGAATCTCACCTAGTATTCTGCTACCTTCATGCTACCCTACTATAGGTACAACAGCTCTTGTATACACACAGAGGATAAAATTTCCAAAAAGTACTCCTCCATGAAGAGGTGCTCAAAGTATTACACGGTGAGGGTCACCTCATCGTGCATCTAGATCATCAAGCTCTACCATCTCCCCATTGATCCCTAAAAAAGACTTGCGACTAAGATCAATATCTGGTCGATAAGCGTCCTCACTAGGTGGAAGACTCGCATATCTGCCTTAAGACAATCCTCAACTATTTGAGGATCTATCTCACCTTGAAACATGGGAGGTCTTTGTATCTATAACTCATGTAGCGCACTCATCTTGTTTACATACCCTACTGATAGTGCTGGTTTCAACTGGCGACCGATGGGTGGTGGAATCACTAGTGCACCACCCGAAGGTAACATCTCATAATCAGTTCCCTACACTAAACCCTATATTTTGGGTGGATCTTCATTATGATCACATTATATCATCCTATCTAGTTGTCTTCATGGAGGCATCCTAAAATGAATCAAGATGAACCATGATTAAAAGAGTATATATGTAGAGTTGACTCAATAAGGACAATGAAAGCACAAACCATTCCCATATGATGCATGTACCATTTATTTCCTGCAACCAGTGTTTCCATATACCGATTTAGAATGTAGGTGTATAGAGTCCGGGTGTATGGATACGTCGGCCGCTGCACCAACACTGGAGTCCAGGTCCTGAAATCCGAATTCAAAACACTTAACACTGTTTCCCCAAAAAAACCATAGTCTCTCGGTCTTTAAGGTAGAACCAACCTGCTCTGATACCAATTTGTCATGAGCCATCCCCCAGGGCCCATGCCATGACTACCCCAATCCCACCTCCCAAAGACCAGAGGCTGGTGAATAGCACCAAAGGAATTATCCCACATGTGGGAGGAATTTTCCTAAGTACCTGTATGCACGTACATACACACAACCACATCCTAAATAGATAGAAAGGAAAACATGCATGCCACTAAACAACCACTGAGCAAAGGTACATTCTATAAGTCAAATGGGACAAAATAGAATCCCAAAAAAGAAAAACTAAAAAACATAAAAGTACAAAATATCTCTATAAGACGTCCGCAGAATACCCCACCTGAAGGGTAGGCAAGGAGTGGCTGTCGAAAGTTGTGGAAGAATGTCCCACCTATCATATCTCACTGGGCACCACCTGGTTCCAGGACACCAGTGCCTTTGTTGAAGCACCTGTTGTCTGCACTAGAGACAACACGTGCGGGCAGAGCCCGTGCAGGGGTGAGTAAAAAGATACTGAGTAGGGGACACTGAAAACACAAAGATAAATCACAAGAGAAAAACCACAAAGAAATGTATTGTTATCTCTACTCAGGTATATGCCCAGACATATACCATGAACATCCGAATATACTTGTCTCAGCCACTATGAAACATGAGGTCCCACCCCCATATCCCACATCAAGATTCTAACCAAAGGCTCAAGTCGTAACACACAAACTAGGAGATCACACTCCACGATCTATGCCATATCTAGTGGCACCCATCTGAGAGACACACTCAATCGGGAACATTCTACTAGGTCCAACTCTAGTACCCAACACTAGAGGTCTAGTCATCACAGTCTTTTTCCCAATGCAAGACAATGGAAACCCAAGTGAAGAGGCTTGCCCCACGCCACCATGCATAGTTGTGGGAGCACTACTCCATACTAACCTGTGATACCTAAGTCACTCCTATAAGGAGTGACCCGCACCTCAGTCTCATCGAGGGAGTACTTTCTCCTACTTAGGTATCAATTCTCTTCATGTGTAGGGGCCCGCTCATCGTAGAAGTGTCCGAAAATCATGGGAGATCCAATTCCTATGGAGGACCCACTCCTCGTCGCAACTTAGAGATGAAAAAGTACTACTCTGTAAGTGAGGACCCACACCTTGGTTCCAACAGGGGAGTACTACTCATGTAAGACTCACACCCTGTCATGATAGGGGATTACTACTTCATATATCGAGGACCCACACCCTACTTGGTAGGGGAGTACTACTAGGGTATAATCTAAAGTACAGAAAGCAAGACCATTAGTCGCAACACTGAACACCTTGGACTACTGGGGTACTCATCCCTAATGAGTACCATGGGTATACTGGGTCACACAGAGCCACTCCACACTGTGGGCCTGCCTGGTCACATAGATCTGTTTCCCACCTTAGCCATCGTAATGAGGTACTCATCCCTGATGAGTATTGTGGGTCTATCAGGTCACACAGAGCTTCTCCCCACCATGGGCCTTAAAGGTCACATAGATCTTCTTCCTATTGGTCCATTGTAACTGATCCACATATATTTTCTTGTACATAATCCAAATAGGGTTTCTTGTCAGTAGTCTTCGGGTCTCAGCCAGCCGCAGGATTCCCGCACGTAGTTTGCTTAATTCCTAAAGACACTGCTCCTCAATCCATTTTTCACATTTCAACATATAAGAAAACCTCTTTAAAGTATTCCAAAAGAACCTCCTCATTTAAAGGGTTCCAATTTTCCAAATGACTCATCAATCAGACGTCTGATCTGAAAGATATTGGCATTTTAATGATCGAGGGCTGGTCGTGTCTGGGACCAGTCCGACCTCGTCAAATCGACCCAACCACCCCGACCTAGGGGCCCCGCATGCCCTAGACCAGTTCGATCAATCTGACCCAACCCATTTTGGGTATGGGTCGGCCCGGTCCGGTCTGACCATTGGGTTAGGCCCATTGGGCCTTGCTGGACCTGACCCAGTTCGGCTGGGGGTCCAGCCCGCTGGGTCGCCTAATGACCCGGTTCCATCCTGCCCGACCTACAATAGGCGATCCAGTTCATTCCTAGCCCGGGATGCCCAGTGGCCTGGATTTATACTTCCAGCTTAGCTCGTTGAATTGGACCTACTTTACTATATCTTGGGCTGCGTAGCAGCCCTATTTACGCACCTCAGTCTGGCCCGCTAGGTGGGCTGGTCCCTTCCATCCCGGACACCATGTGGCATCTGGTTCTTATGCACCTTGGTCGGTTAAGCTGGCCAATCTTATGGACCCACATGCGGTTTCTGGGTCATGAGCTAGTGGGGCGCTCCCACCGATGCGGTCGGGTGGCCACATCCCTATTCACCAGCCATCAGCCTACTGTTGGTAGTTCCTGCCACAATGCCGCGGCCCGAGCCGGCCAAGAAACCTCCCTCGGCGCACTACTGCTGACTCCAGTGGCCCGTTCTTCGATCCATCTATGCCTCCGGCCTCTATGGGGTTCCATATTTCCTGTTACAACCTTGAAAACTCCTTACTGTCAACTTGGATGTTCAACCACGAAGAACAGACAAGAAAGCACAAAGGAAGAGGGCTTGAGCCTTGTTCGTGTCGGCCTGCACCCTTCACATTAGAGTTTAAAACAATGGGGAGGATTAAGAATATAACAAGAAGGTAACCCCGATGAAATCCCCTAGTATAAGAACGATCCTTCAAGAACAATCGATCCACAGATCAACCTGTTTGTGGGTTGATCTATGTTCGTTATTTTAGAATAAAGAATGGGGAAACTCAAAAAAAATAACCCCTACATGGAGAAGGTTCGTTGTTGGTGCCGATCCGTTCGACGACATTGGAATTCATCGACCTCTAGTCCCGGATCCTTTTTCTAAGGCGTCATCATTGCTTTCTAATCCATGGACATTCTTCTTTGGAGATAAAAACCTTTTCCATTTGTTAGATAAATTCCAACTTTGATTCTCCAACATGTTATCTCATTAAAAGAGAAAAGCATCACATCATTTCTGTTACGCTGCATCGTCACGTCGTTACACTATTTCATTAGTGAAACAACGTATCTGTTATGATTTGATTAATGAGTCATTATACTACTCATTTAAGTTACTCATTAATGGGGTTTGTCACCGCCTCGTCGTCGCACCGTAGTGCTGGTATTCCACTGCTCAACGGTGAGGAAAATAAAATAAAATAACTTTTTAATTTATTTTATTTATCTTTCGAAAGGTCCAAATATTATCTTTTCTGGTCAACCATCACTGGTCAAAGTTAGGTCAATTATTAGATAATGTTACCATTTTGGAAGCAATGGTGCCCTCATATTTTCAATCCGGGAACCCATTTAGAAGTTTCCAAAACTGTGCACGTGCACCATTTTAATTTGATTAAAAAAAGATCAAAAAATATCTTTCACCCTCAACCCACATTTATTAAGGTTAAGCTCTGTCTAAGGGAAACACACTCTCATGAGATCAACAGTACTCTCATACTTTTAATCCGAGTTACCATTTAGGATTTATAAGGATTTGAAAATAAAATAATTGTTACTTAATTATTTTATTTATGGCCAAAAACTAACTTCCACTATTGGCCCATGCTGACCAATATTAAGCCCTTTCTAGATGAACCCTGATGTTCTGAATTCAACATTTTCCTCAGATTTTTTATCTGGGCATTGGTCTTAAAGATAGAAAAACCCACTCGCATGATTATTTAATAAAATTTCAAAAAATTTCAAAAATCCATTCCATCCACTCCAGGCCTCATAATTACATGTTGTGTTAGAGCCTGGTCTTGAAATACTCCCATTTAATTTAAAAACAAATCATGGAATTTTTGGGACATTGCAAGGAGAATCTCATTGTAGATCCAAATAACCTCCAAAAATAAGAAAAATATATTATGGTCTAGTTCAGTAGAATAACATTATCACGTTATATGTGAAAAAACCATATAAGTTATTACTAACACTTTAAACAACTGAACTGTCACCCTCAGTGATAAAAATAACGTACAAGCATGTGAATGTCATATGAATATTATATTCCAAATATGATGCACGTACATGAGCCTCTTGTTAATGGGACAAGATCCAAAAACCATATAAATCATAAATCATAAATCTAAAAAACCAAGTACATCATGCTAGGTGAAATCATACAATTGTAAAATTGGAAACCAAGAACAAAAATCCCATATCCTTGGTAACTTGGAATTCCCACTATAAAAAGTGTTCATGATGCACTAGCTTGATATCCATCACAATCACAAAAACATTCCTATGTCACCTGTCTACCATATCCTACAAATAATAAGACAAAATACAAAATCTAATACACTTTTTGATATTCATCACAAAAATTATCTAATACCACATTGAAATATCTCTGGTCTGAGATCACTCATTAGTTTTTAGATCAAAGATACCGTTGGGACCTCGGGAAAACCTCCCTGTATGCTATAGGTTATCGAATAGCAGTGAGGGTCTAGGGTAGTAGCATGGAGATACTATACCCCCATATCAGAGTGAAAAATAACAGGAAAAATAAATCAAACATCATAAATTAATGGAGAAAGAGGAAGTAACAAAACACAAACATTGTGTAATAAATATAAATGCAACATGCATTTATACATCCTAGACTGACTACCCACCAGGATGACCACATATAAAAAATAAATAAAATAATAAAACCACATTGAGCCCCTAATTCCATCCTTGAGCCTCATCTCATCCAATCTCTAAATCCCATCCGAGCTATTCTATATGATTATGCTACACCGAACCTCTACCAAACATGAACTTAGAATAAGTGAAGTCTTCTTGAGTACCCATGTTCCATGACCACCTGAGTATGGTGAATACAACTCAGTAGGGAACCACCAGTATGGTATCATAAATATCTAATAAATATAGGGTGTACAAATGTGATTTTCCCAGAATAAATATATAAAATAACTAAGGAAGTGTCAATAAATAACCATGGTCAATCCTCAAGTTCTCACATGATACCCAGGATCAACCCAAAACCACTTTGGCTAGTGAAAAAGTGTCTATGATCATGTAACATGATCATTCTAACTAATACCCAACCAAACATCCATATATCAGTAGGCATAAATTATGGATTCTTGGAAGTATCTAATGACATCTTAATACTAGCAAGCTACAAGCCGATCCCTGAGAGGTGATCCTAAGTGATCAATAGTCATTATGCATAAAGCTGATTCCTAGGAGGTTATTTTAGGTGATCTAATAATCATTAGAAGTCATCACTGATACCTAAAAGGAAATACTAGGTGATTCAATAATCATCAGGCGTTATCATCGATCCTTAAGAGGTAATCCTATGTGATATGATAATAATTGGGCATTATCACCAATCCTTAATAGGCAATCCTAAGAGATCCAATAATCATCACGTTCAACTGCTAAATCTCAAGGAGCATATCAAGCATCCAAGCAATACCAGACTCATCATTGATTCAGGTTTTGAGGTTAAACTCAAAATCATTATTACCTTCCTACTTATGCTACCTCTCTCTTGGGAGAACATTATATAGGGGTACTCATAAGGGTACCATAGGTCACACTAAACATGGTCACGTAACACAAGATCCTCAGTATCAGTCATCTCTCTGGACAAGCCCGACACTCATAAGGTATCACATCCCTCAGCCTTTTCATAATTATATCATGACCCCACTGACCTCATAAGAAAATCCATACTGGCATCAGTCTCAAGATATGGTATAAGTCCATCTCCCATCCCAAGTTATCACTAGGTTAGTCCCCATGCACCCAACCATTCCAACATCCACCTAGGGCATACCCATCCAGGTAAACACATCTCAATAAGGGAAGAGAACTCACACCATGGTCATCCCAACTATCCTATAGGCTATAAGGAATCTCAAGGTTCACTTAGGTATACTAGGGAACTCACTCTAACCCATAACATTCCTCTACTTAGAGGTCACCAATGAATATATACTAAGGGCCTCTACGTTCACTTAATTCATTTAAAACTCACCCCTCAGGGCCCATGTATCTTAAGTCATGCATTTATCATACAGGCCTTAGGCATTGGCAGCTAAGGCATTAAGACAGTGCACAAGGGTCCTTAGTGGCCCTTGTCACCTTATGTAATCCATTTATAATCATTTAATTTTTATTAAACACTTTATATAATTTTAACAGATCATATTCCCTCAACGGTGAGGCTAGACATATCACTTGCCACAAAAATCATGTATTATACCATAGGGAAAATTAACAAGGACCACCTAACTCAATAACAGAGTTATTAAATTTTTTATTCCATAGCCCAAAAACTCTTCCCAGGTTTTTCCAAGTCTCATCCATGCTCACACCATCCCATGATAACCTATATCAATCCATAACACCCAATACTTAATCATAATAACTTATAATTAACTATTCAAATCACTTTTAATAATTTATAATAAATTTTAAAAAATTAATTTAATTTGGAATAATTGCTTAAAACACAGTTGGTCATAACCACTCACTGAAACATTGAAAAATATGGTGTGGCATACTCCTGACAAATGTTAAACCTAATCCATAAAAAGGATCTACCATTTCCTAGTAATTCATCCATCAATTTTATCTAATTTAATCTAAAACCATAAATAAACTCATATAGTAATATACCTTCACTAAAATGACACCTAATGATTTTTGGTCATCCCCTCAGGAAATCATCTTTACAATACATAAAAATCCCCATCAATATCATATGATTTCACTATGATATGGTGAGATCATCACCAAGATCTTTCCCAAAACTGAACCAAAATCAAGGGATAGTAAGGAGGAATAATAACATGGAAAAAACAAACTATTTTACCTTATATCACATTTGAAACACATCAAGAACCACCCCTAACTATAGGGGATAAAAGGACATATGTGGGAGAGGATAAATAGTGAAAAATAACCTTCTATCAATACCGCAAACCCTTAAAACCCAAGGCACCATAACCTAGAAAATATGGTATTTACCCTATTAAAAATAACACACTCAGGTATCATTAATAACACAAACAAGGTGGTTCAAACCATGAAATACTTAGGTTCGATAATACATCCCTATACCTTGACACTTTCATGGCATGAACTCCTAGTTCACCCTGTGAATAGATTGAGGCAGGGACTCTTCCCAAAACTACACAAATTCATGTCCTAAAAGGAACCCCATAGAATATCATTCATTGAATGAACCAAGTTTATGGTGAGGAAGATCCTGGGAAAAATTCCCCTCTCGGGCTACCCCATTCATGGCCTGAAATCACCTGAAAAATGGCCATTCATGGTGTGAATAACCCATGTCATGTTGTGAATGACCTGAAACTAAATTTTTTTAATAGGTCGACCAATCGAATACTTATCTAATGTCCCTTTAAACACTCGACACATCCATTGATACTTAAAACATGTGTAATTTTTTTTTATGTATGTACAAGAACTCAGAATCCCAATCTGAGTCATTTTTCTCAAAAGAAACCCCTCACTAAAATAAAAATTCAAATTCCCTTAGGAATTAACACCATGAAAATGTATGAGGTTTTACTATGGCCTATATAGTTTTATCCAAAACCTGCTCGGGTGACCTTGATACATTAGTACCCAATCATACTTCATAATTGTAGGTGAAGTTAGGGAGGAGGCCCAATATTGGTTAGTTTAGCTGGATATCTTGAATAGAGTCAAGATTTGGGATCAAGCTGATACTCAGGACTAGGTTGGAGCTTCAATTATCTTTTTTTTTTTGTTTGGGTTGTATATGAACTACCTATGGGATATTTGATTTATTTATTCCTGAATTTTGTAACATTTAGATAGTTCATTTTATTATAGAATGTGTTATGTAATTATTCTTGGTTCTCCTAGCCATGATGTCTGGTATTTTACATCCATTACCCATTATATAGTAGAAATGGGATGATGTCAAAGTGGATTTTATAACGGGGTTACCAAAGTCACCTTTGAGAAGTGATGTCGTGTGGGTGATTGTTGATAGTCTGGTGAACATCGTCCACTTCTTACATATCTGGAAGACATTCTCATAGGATGTTCTTGGGAATCTTTACATCTTAGAGATCATATGCAAACATGGGGTCTAACATGGTAAACTTGCTAGTACCCATTATTGGGAAGGTTGGGTCAAACTAGACCAAGGGTTAAAGACCTATATGTTACCTCACATAGTTGAGGTTTCGATATTATAAATGTTCTGGATGGTCATCAGTCCAACTGATGTAGTGGTTCCTGATACAGTTTATTCAGTTGGGTATTGTGATGATTTATTTCATGTTATTTCCACCATTTTTCTCTGCTCTAATATGAGGTTATAATATCCACATAGTATCACCTTATAGACCTTATTATATTCAAAAAACTATAGAATATGATTATGTGCACTTGAGGTTACACAGTGGCCCATTCTAATTACTGTAGAGTGATCTGGGCCAGGGACATTAGAAAGTGCTATCAGAGCATTGTTTTATTTATCTTTATATTTTAGATATGGTATATAGGGGATAATACTAGTCTGAACATGTGATATACACAATTTAGTGTGCCTAATTATACCCTTCATGAGTTAAATTCCAAGTTACCATGGATTTGGTATTTCCATTATGGTATTCATTGTTATAGTTGAGTTGATTTTTACCAAGAATGACATTTTGGATTTATCGATTTATTGGTTTTTTCTCTTGGCCTAAGGTGTCAAGATAATATGCATTCATGAACCATATTAGGCACATAGGTTCACATGAAATGTTCATGATTTTGTGTGATTTAGACACATATTCTAAAAACTAGAAATATAGAAAAACGTTTTGGCTACTTAATGTGCCAACAAAACCCTATATGGTGTTTTCCCATATAACTTCTTAGAATAATTCCACTTAACTAAACCTGATGAATTTTTATAGATTCTAGTGATCTCTTATCACATGGAATTAGTGATAGAGATAATATTTTCATTATTTTCATATGTGTTTCAATGATTTAACCCCTTACAATTAATCAATTTGAGATGATTTTTATCATTTTAGTGTTTTGGTGAATTACGGGCTTAATTGTGGAAATTAGTAAATTCTGGAAATTTAGCAGTTTTTGTAGCTTCTATATTTTGGTCATATCTTTTAAATTTTTGATCCAAATTTTATTATTCCTTTTTTAGGATTTCTATGCTCGTGGGATTCAAATTTATCTTATGTACCTTGATCCAATTCGGCACAAAATGGCCCAGAAAAATTCAACAATTAGAAAACATTTTCTGGACGACAGAATAGAACCAACTATAATTAATGAAGTATATCTTTGTATACACATGTAAAAATGAGGTTATTTTAGATGTAAAATAAATAGGACTCTGTGCATCATATTCACAACAAATTTCATTAAGAAATTTGATCATTTAAGCATCTATTGAATGCAGATAAAGAAAGGAAGTTGAAGAGTCACCTCGGCTAGAAAAAGATGTCATTAGTAATTTGAGGATAACGTTTGTGACACTTGTCCAAATGTTCTAAGATTTTGGGGAAACATGAAAAAGACATAGGGGAACAATATTTATGAATAATTATTCCCGATATTTGGCCATTTAATATTACAACCGGACTCAAACTTTCAGTGAAGTAATTTTGGAGGGAAATTCTCATCTAAAAAAGCCTATAAATAAGAGTGTTCACTTCCATTAAAGGGAGTTGAAGAAGGTGCAAGAGGTTATGTGCTGGAGGATTGAGTTTTAAAAGTTTTTTCTATTTTCTTTTTTCTTTTTTACTTAGTTTCATCATGCCCTCTTCTTCCCCTTTCAACTCTATTACCCTTCACATGGAGGTGTAAAACCTTTGAGTGATCGGGGAAGGGGAAGTTTCACTTTTGTAATGTCAGTGTTTTGTGATTAAATGAAAAACCCTCTTTTTCTTTTGAATGAATTATATTATTATTGTTTCCTAATTCTATTAATGCAATCGTGTTTTGAGTTTAGTGTATTCATTATTAATAGCTTTGGTTAAAGACTTTTAATCTCCCTCCGCCTAGTGCAATTTGTCTCGATCGAGCATCTTGTGTTAGGTGGTGAGTGTCCTGCAATCGTTGGAACGTGTGTAGAAATAGTGGAATTTTTCTAGAGTTATAATGGGAAAAATTTCTGATTCAGAATTTCCTTGGTTGTTTAGGAATTTTTTATGAACTTCCTGCATATAGGAGTGAGTTATATTTCTTTCTTCAACCAAAGGTGATTGATAACTGGATCGAGGAGTCTTTCATTTTTCATTCAAAAGTAAGAGAGGGAAGATGATATTTATGAATATGATGACATTACCAAGGTGATCCTACCCGGACCCCATTACTCCCTTCATCCATTAGTGTTCAATATTTCTTTTTATTTCTTGATTTATTTTTCAACTCAAACAATTTCAAAAACAACCTTTTATTATTTATTAATTTGTAGTGAAAAACATAATTGTTGTGCAATCCTATTTGTAGAAAAATTATGTTAACCAATTAGATAAATTTTAACATAGATTATATTTGTTTTTGTCACACCCCACGACACGCACATGTCAAAACTTGGCGCCGTTGTCAGGGAGGCAATGCCAACAATCCATTTTTAAATATTTGACTATTTTCAAATTAAAAAAAACATAAAAAATCTTTTTCCCATGATGTTATAAAATGATTTTTTCTTTAATTCATGGAACAATTATACATGAGTGAATGAATCAATTATTGACTCACCTTGGTCTATAGAGGATAGTGTTTATCTCTTTTCTAAACAGATCATGGGAGCTCGAATTCAAATCAACAAGGAGGATGAATTCAAGGATCTCATTGAAGACCTGAAAGAAAACCATGAATACTCAGTATTGGAGGGATTGGATAGCGAATTAGTTGAACTCAAAGAGTACTTATTATAATTTTACCAAGAAGTGGTTGAGGTGAAACAAGAAGAGTAAATTCAAACAAAAGATCAGTTGTAAGGACTTCAAGAAGAAATACAGGATCTAGAGAGAAAAATGGAATGTCTAATTAAATATGTTCACACATCCCAATAGAAACCAAAACCTAAAATCAAGACATTAGTTGAAGTGGATTCCCCTCTCATCCTTGATTTTCTTTATGATGTACGTACGAGAGATCAACAAGATCTGGACGAGTTCTGGAATGAGTGTGAGGAGCTACTTGATTCCACAGTTCCTTATAATGTAGAAGATTCAATATCATTAAATGAAGACACCACCAATAAGGTCGAATTTGAAGAGAATATTGAGGAGTTTTATTTACTACCTCAAGCTACTGAAATTCAACTTCAATGGGAACTTGCCACCGAAGAAGCAATTGAATCCAACAAAACTCAGGGAGATGATCTTTTCTTGAAATATTTATCTTCTAATTTTATTGAATCTGAATTGAGTGTCACCTCCCATTTCTTGAAATTTTTAGATTCAGCCAACTCATGTAATGTCTTGGTAGATGAGGAATAAAATGAAGATGCACTTAAAGAGGAACATATGGAGCTCCCCGAACGTGTTGATTGTTTATTAGAGGGAGTTAAAGAGGATATCTACATGGATTTTCCTAAGGAAAATGGGATTCAAGATGCATACTTTGAAAGGGAATAATTTTATATTGAAACTTCATGCTTTAAATTTGTTCAAATTAAATTACACTATAACTTTCCCTTTTATTTTTCTAATGATGCAACATACTTTCAAAAACCACTGGAGAATAAAGAATATATTGTGCAAGTAGAAACCATGAATGTGGAGGACTCATTCTTTTTCCTACCCCCACTAAGAAAATTGTATTTTATTGTACTAGGGGTGGATTTGGTGTGCTAGACCCATGGTGTCCTCAATAAAAATGAGGAAGAACATGATGTGAAGAAGAAGTTCTATTGGTTCATCACAAAGAAACTAACCCACCTTAATATTGGGGATAACCAACTAGAACTTCCCATCTGGAGGCAGTCAAAACCCAGGGCCCACTTGGGGGATTTAACCAAGATATATCATTCTTTTATTATTTTATTTCTATTGTTGTTTCATTCAATAAATATCTTATGTTTTCTTTTGTTCTTTTTCTTGTATGTTTTTAGTGTGCAACACTTAGGATCGTAACTCAATGTTGTATTACCAATAAGGTAGGTTTTACCTCTCGTTTACACTTGCTTGTTGTTGTGATTAATTTTAAAAGTTTCTTACATGTTAAATACACTTGAATTAATTGATGACACTACGTCATTTAAGTGTGGGGGAGGGAACCTTTGTAGTTTTATATTTTCATTTGATTTTCAGTTGTTGTTTTTTTTTTCAAAAAAAAATTGCGTTTTTCCAAATTTTTCTGTGTTTATTTTTTTTCAGTTTTTTTGTTTGTTTTTTTTAGATGAAATGATTATCATTGACATTTTTGAAACCCATTTCATTGAGTGAACCAATTTATTCCATGAAACTAAGCTTAAATGAATGATGAAAATTATTTTGTTTTAAGTTCAATTCTTTGGAAATTTCATGAAAAGTAATCAGATTTTTGAATCTCATGCCACATATCACTGTATTTGTATTTGAAATCACTTTCCTATGAGGCTTCTGAACGATTATTGTTATATTTTTTTCATTCACCTCACTTCTTTAGAGAACTAGAATATTCTTGTTTGAACCATAATTTGATTTATTACTTTCAAAACTTTAGGGTTAGGGGTACATTGGTTTTAAATGATTGAGCCATTTCTTTGGTTTTAAAGCCCCCTTTTCAAGATAATACCTTTCATTCTGGCCTACCTTGTAATTTTAATCCTTGTAACCCTTAGAATCTATGAACAAACTATTAGGTTAGCAACATCACAAGCCAATTTTCCCTATCCAACCTGCTCTTGAAGTGAAATTGCATGATCTAGTTGAACTTTAGTGTGGGGGAAGTTGTCTCGTGTTGTGCTACCTCATTTGGTGAAACTTTGGGTGAAAAAATAGAATTCTGAAGAGATGTGTGTGCTGATGAAAAATTATTCTGTTGAAATCTGTTCCATTTATGGAGCTTTCATGATAAGAAAAGCTGTGCCTTTCTGTAGCTTCTAATGGAAAATTAAATCTGTTCCTTTTCTGGAGCTTTCAAGAAAAATCATGTTTGTGAAGATTGAAATTTTTTCTGCTGAAATTCTGATCTGTTTGAACATTTCTTGATATTTCATGAAAATGGAGCTGAATTTCTACTAAGGGGATTGAGGAGGATACCATACTTGAGTGAAAATTAGAATTGTGAAATTTTTCTTCAAAAAGAGCCAAACCCTCCTCATTCGGCCTCAGAAGTTTTCACATAAAAATCATACCAAACAAAACCCACAGAACAGCCTTGAAAAATCCTCATGATAAATACATGTCCTTGACTCAAATTGGGTGGAGAATTAGGATTTTTTCAAACCTATGGTGACCCTTTCATTGGTTTGAATGAGAAAAACTTTGTTGAAAATTGATATTTGTGAGATGAGAGAAAACTCATGTGAGGTAGGTGTCTTGTTTGCACGGGAGGAGAAATGAAGAGGAAAAATATTGAATGGTCTGATTTTAGAACTTGTAATAATGGTTATGGATGATTCATTATATCTTTTATTTCTTGGTGTGGAATTGGTGGATCTCAATGACATGTGTTTTGAATTTGCATTGATTTGATTTTTATTTTGATTTGTCTGAGATTCCAAGTGCTAAGTGTGGGGGAATTGATAGAGATAATATTTTTATTATTTTTCTTATGTGTTTCAATGATTTAACCCCTTCCAATTAATCAATTTGAGCTGATTTGTATTATTTTAGTGTTTTGGTGAATTATGGGCTTAATTGTTGAAATTGGTTAATTCTGAAAATTTAGTAGTTTTGTGTTGCTTCTGTATTTTGGGAATATATTTTAAATTTTCTATCTAAATTGTATGATTCTTTTTTTTTTAAATTTCTATGATCGTGGGTTTCAACTTTATCTTCTGTACCTTGATCCAATTCGGTACAGAATGGCCCAGAAAAATTCAACAATTGGAAAAAGTTTTTTGGCCGATAGAATGGACCCTACCATAATTAATGAAGTATATCTCGGGATACACTTGTACAAATGAGGTTATTATAGATGGAAAATAAATTTAAATTTGCGTATCATGTTCACAATAAATCTTATGAAGAAATTAGGTCATATAAACATCCATTTAATGCGTACAAAGAGAGGATGTCGAAGAGTCACCTCGGGGAGAAAAAGATGTCATTAGTAATTCGAGGATAACTTTTGTGACACTTGTCAAAATACTATGCGATTTTGAAAACTCATGAAAGATACATAGGGGAAAAACATTTATGATGACTCCTTCCTGAGATTCATCCATTTAATATGCCAACCGGACTCAAAATTTCAGTGTAGTAATTTTGGAGGGAAATTCTCAACTCCAAAAGCCTATAAATAAGAGTGTTCACTTCCATTCAAGGGAGTTGAAGAAGGTGCAAGAGGTGATGTTCTAGAGGATTGAGTTCTTGAAGTTTTTTCTATTTTCTATTTTCTTTTTACTTAGTTTCATCATGGTATCTTCTTCCCCTTTCAACTCTTTTACCCTTCACATGGAGGGGTAAAACCTTTGAGTGATTGGGGAAGGGGGAGTTTCAATTTTGTAATGTCAGAGTTTTGTGCTTAAATGTAAAACCCTATTTTTCTTTTGAATGACTTATATTATTATTTCTTCCCAATTCTCTTAATTCGATCATGTTTTGAGTTTGGTGTATTCATTTTTAATAGCTTTGGGTAATGAATTTTAATCTCCCTCTTCCTAGTTCAATTTGTCTCGATCGAGCATCTTGTGTTAGGTGGTGAGTGTCCAGTGATCATTGGCATGTGTGTGGAACTAGTGGACTTTTTCTAGAGTTCTAAGGATAAAAAATTCCATATCAGAACCTGACTCGGTTGTTTAGGAATTTTTTATGAACTTCCATGCATATAGGACTGAGTTCCATTTCTTTCTTCAACCAAAGGTGATTGATAACTCGATCGAGGAGTATTTCATTTGTCATTCAAAAGGAAGAGAGGGAAGATGATCTTTATGACTATTATGAAATTACAAAGGTGATCCTACCATGAACCCATCACTCTCTTCATCCATTAGTGTTCAATCTTTCTTTTTTATTTCTTTCTTTCTTTTTCAACTCAAACAATTTCGAAAACAACCTTTTCTTATTTCTTAATTTTAAGTGACAAACAAATTTTTTTTCACTCCTATATGTAAAAAAACATAGGTTAACCACTTAACTACATTTTAAATTAGGTTAAAATTTTTTTTCACACCCCACGATAGGCATGTGTCAATCAGTTAAATAAAACTCTAATAGAATTTTATTAAGTGTTTTCATCTATAACTGTTGAATTCCATTTCATTTAACCAAACCACGATTATGATATACTCAATATGAATCATCATAGGGACACATTTTTATATGCATTTTAATGTGACCATAGTCCCAGAGGGGTTATTCTGGTATACAGATAACCACTGGGGATTAGTTCCCTAGAGTGGGTATTACCTTGAGTATGAGATAATTGGAATATATATATATATATATGAGAACACTAGAGTGAGTGTGTTAGACTATGATTTTCATTGTGATATATAAGATAAGAGAGTGGAAGATGATTCTTGATCTATAATCTATGTGGGACATGACTTATTGTCTAGGTGAGAGAGACTAATAACATAGAGATGTGACTTAAGATATTGGTGAGCTAGTGCTATAATTGAGCAGTGAGGCATGTTCCTACTATTGTTAGATATGATTTGTGATATGAAAATTTAACTCAATAGGGGGTTAGTTGAAATATATGAGTACCTTTAGAAATGGAATTAATGGGTATTTATTGCATTGTGATAGGTTTAATGTTCCCAGGAGGTACGATCAACTGGGTAATTAGGCTAGCAAGCATAGAATTTTTGAGATGTGATTTAAGATGGCAGGAGTCAGGTGGTATATTAGGGTGACATTGAGGTGTATTAATGAGAGTTATCGAGTGTCATTGTGAGTTGGGTTTGTTGGCTTGGTGAGAGATCCTAATAACATAGAGATGCAACTCAAGATATTGGTGAGTTAGTCGTATAATTGAGCAGTGATACATTTTCCTGCTATTGTTAGAGATGAGTTATGATATGAAAAGGTAACTCAAGTGGGGGGTTAGCCGAAATCATTGAGTTACTTTATAGATAAAAAGAATGGGTATTTATTTCATTGTGATATATCTAACATGCCCAGGAGGCATGATCGGCTGGGTAATTAGGCTAACAATCCTAGGATTGATGATATGTGAATCAAGATAGCATGAGAGAAGTGGTATAACAGGGTGACACCGAAGTGTATTAATGAGATATTGATAGGTGAGAGAGCCTAATAACATAGAGATGTGACTCAAGATATTGGTGAGTTAGTGCTATAATTGAGTAGTGAGGCATTTTCCTGCTATTTTTATAGATGAGTTGTGATATAAAAAAGTAATTTAAGAGGGGGGTTATCTAAATTTTTTGAGTTAATTTAGATATGGAAATAATGGGTAGTTATTACATTGTGATAGGTCTAACGTGTGTAGTAGGCATGATAATATGGGTAATTAGGCTACTAAGCCTAGTATTTATGAGATGCGACTCAAGATTTTATGATTCAGGTGGTATAGTAGGGTGACACAAAGGTGTAATAATGAGAGATATTGAGTGTTAATGTGAGTTGGGATTTCTAGATACTCCCTTATCATAAGTCAAGAGAGTGAATTTTTTTAACTGATGTGGTAGGAAAATTGATGTGACCTAAGCCTAGTTGAGGGAGGTGAACTTTGTGTTTGATTAGGTGTGATTGGCCATGGAATACATGTGGTACATCTCCTCATAATAGAGATATTAAGTTGGGTATGTTATGTGACTTTTAAGATGAGGTCACAATGATAGATGAAAATTAATAGTAGATGCATTTAACACCTTCTTAGTGCATTCATAAAATTGTTTTATGAGTTGGTTTCACTTGAAATTTCTCATGGAGTTCGTGATTTAGAGTTGGTTTGAAAAGAAACTAGTGTGTCAAGATGTGACCATTATAATGTAAAATGATTGAGGGGTCATGAGTTTGGTAAATATGTCAAGATGGTAATCTCTTATGGGATATAAGTGAAAAAATATTATGAAATGTGTGAAAATAAATATGATGGATGATAGATTTTAAGCGATTCCTATGGGTGTGGCACCCCAAGGTTTTTATGGGGATAATGGTGTCCCTCTGTGAGGAGGGGAGACATTGCAAATAGATTGGAGTACCACGGTATGATCATTCTAATCTTATTATTTTCTATAAATTTATAGGGATATAATGAGTATGGCATGGTAGGAGTGACAAACACGTGATGTTGGAACTTGTCGGGAATTTCCCATGAGGGGTTGTGTAAGGAAATTCTCATGGTGGGGAGAAAACTATAAATAATATAAGTGTTAAATGCTTTTTTAATGGGTTCTAGTAAATTTTGGGAATGAAATTTTTATGGACCCACACCAGAGGTGGTTTTGGCCTTAGGACGACTCTTGGATGTATGTAGATATGTTTTGTGTGGAAAATAAAAAATGCTCAGATATGGATATTAGTTGATAATAATTAGTGAGAGTTAGTATATTTGGTAACTAAAAATCTATAGATGCGAGATGGAGGTCATGTGGTATGTATGAGGATAAATTTCATAAAATATTCTTGTAATGGTCCGGAACTTATCATCATTTCCTTTGAGTTTTCCCAAGGCTATATGGTGTCAAAAGGGAGTTTAGAGGTGTTCTAGGGGCA
This sequence comes from Viscum album, assembly GCA_963277665.1. Classification (NCBI taxonomy): domain Eukaryota; kingdom Viridiplantae; phylum Streptophyta; class Magnoliopsida; order Santalales; family Viscaceae; genus Viscum; species Viscum album. Next base: position 1,820,345,835 of record OY728129.1, read on the forward strand.
TGGAGAAGGTCTTGGTCCTTTCTAAAGGCCACCACACCCTGGTGGTGGGCATGGTGGTGGGTGTTCTGGGCACTTGGTGGTTGGTTGTGTGGTTCTTGGTCCACCAAAATCATCAAAATAGTTATTCAATCCATTTTAGAGGTTGTTTTAGGCCCTATGAGTTCCTATCTAAAATGCGACAGAGGAAACACTCAGGCAAGAGTGTGGTGTTAGGCATGGTTCTATAGAGGACCACCTATCCAAAATAGGTAAGAGAGGAACACCATGACATGGTCTTGGGAATAATGAAGAAAAAATTCTCTGACTATGGGAAACACACCCTAACACATGTGGTTTTGGATGATGTGATGAAGAACCACCACAACCATGTCCAAAACAAGGTGAAAGTTGTGGTAGTAGACGATCTTAATTTGAAATAGCTGAAACCATCACCCTTCTTCCTTATACCTCATTCATTTTAAGTGGGGAAACACATGAAGAGTTAATTGGGTGGGGGGGTGAATGCAATTTTACGCTGCTTCTTCCCCTATTAATCAATCCACACTCCTCTTATTCAAATTCCTTCATTTTCTATACATTTCGGAGAACCTAGGCCTGGGTTGATCATTTTCTATGATAGAGGTCTCATTTTCATAAGTTGTTTTCAATTAGTGTTTTTTCAACCTCCCTTTGGCTCCCCTTAATTGACTCCTTGAGTTTCAAACCCCTAGTTCATAGAGAATCTAATGATTTTGGTTTGAGGTATACTGTCTTCTTATCTTTTAACATTTTATCAACTTATTCTTTTCTAGGAATAATAGATAAATGATAGGCCCTATTTGTGGGTTTCTCTTGAGTGTGGTTTGTTGGTGGTTTCAGATGATAAGTTCCATCCAATCTTTCTTCGGCTTAGTGTTGTTTCTCTAAGTAGTGGTTGAACCCTATTCATTTGTTCCTGTGTAAAGAACATTGAAATCCTTAATCTAGGTAGGTAATTCATTCCTCTCCTATTATTTTATGTGCAATCGTAAAGTTATCATGCTTTATCTCTTTGATTTATAGTTAAATTATCCTCAATGATGATTAAAAATAATAATAAGAAATATAGTTTATGGTTTTAGTGGTCACATGTGTTTCCACCATGATAATGGTTTGCCTATTTTTTATAGATAATATTGTATCTCTATTTATACTATGGTTAACATGATTTTTTGGGCTTTGTCTTAGAATGATTGATATGATGAAATTGGTTAAAGAACTTAAAGTTGGTAATTTTTATTTCATAAATAATTAAATAGTCATGCTTAAATGAAATCATTATTTTTATAATTTGATAGAAATCAAAGTGATTCTTAATGCACATTTAACTGAAATCATTATTCCTTATGTTAATGGAATTTTCTAAAGCATGTGAAACTGTTATGGTTATTGATGAAATAATTATGAGGTGTGTTAATTGAAAATGCTCTTCCTTAATGTTTGTTGAAACTATAAGTTGTGCTTAAAATCATGTTTAAATAATTTATCACTTTTACTATATGACGCCTTAGTATTCCTATGGTTGTAACATGTGATAAATGAATTGGTTAATTCAATAAAGTAAAGAACTAGTTATTTGATAAAGATAAATTTTTGGGGTTGAGCGATCTTGTTTACTTGTAAAGGATGGATCACTTGGTTTTAGGGCCTAGATGCCCTTTTTTGGTTTGAATGCTATCTTGTGAGATTTATCTGGATGTGAACCATGCTATGTGATGATATGTGATCTTGGTATGACTGTTGGTTTGATGAGACATGTGTAGGGAGGCATGGGTTTTTGGCAGAAGTTAGTATTAGTGATAGTGGGATAGATGCATGGTGATATGCATAGTGGTGTCATGGATGTCACCAGGATTTATGGAAGAGGTTGAAGGTAGGATTTCCCATTGTTATGATGAAATTTGGGATGATTTCTTGTTTATGAAATTGATTAAAGGTCAGATGGATAGGTTTCTTGTTTCTTTATTTCTTTCCCCACTATTTGATGTGGCTAATTATTCTTTGTTTATGCATCTATTTTATGGTAACTTAGGATAAGTCCTTGAGTACTCGTAATTATGGAATGAAAATGAATAATAAATGTTTTAACCCATGGGGTTTATGGATTTTTGGAATGAAAATAATGATAATATTGAGAAACCATGGTATAAGTTGGTTTATGCCTAAAGGGAATGGGAATTAGTTGATGACCATGTTAAGAAAATGATAAAGTAATGTTTATGGTTAATTCGAAGAATCAACCTAATGTGAAATGTTTAAAAGAAATAAATAAATAAAAGTCTTCTTGAATGCTTGTTTTATTATTGGACACATAATCTTTAACAGTGGTAGCTAGATTTTTGAGAGGTGATAGCTACAATTGAGCCTAATGCTAGGTTGTTTCCCATAACATAGTTGTGATCTATAATATATCGTGCATGTTATGCGGTGTCATATTATACCGAACCCATGTTGGTAGGGAGACCGAAACCCAGTGGAGTCTTAGAGGGTCTTTTCCCCAACATCTAAGTTGGAGAGGAACAAATTACTGACTAACCCCTCTTACCCTGTTCTCTTCTCTTAGTGGTTTTATGTGTTCATATACACAATGGTTACTTTTCCCATATATGTTTTCACATAGGGATGTAATGTATTTTGGTTATTTTACACACATGTATCTCCAGATATAGTATTCTATGGATTATTATAGGTATGTCATGTATGGGATGTGACAACTTGAGGTATAATACATGACCTACGGGTTATGGTGGATCTTGAAAATTAGTCAGTTACTATATGGAGATGTGGTATTGGATGATGATATGATGTGATAAACAAGGTGAATGGTTCGTGGTGATGAGATGATGTGATACAAAAGGTGCCTAGTATGATACAGTAGTCCAGGTGTTTTCCGGCTAGTTTACTTTTGGAGAGAGATGGCCTGGGACATGTGACATTGAAGAAGAGTAGCAAATTAGTAGGGAAGTGGTAGCTAGGTATCTTCTTTTAATATTATTATTATATGATTACTTGTATGCAATACTTGGTGATAGAGCCATGGTGAAGTTAATAACTTAGCATACCTAATTAGGTGATGAGTTAGCTTCACTTGTTGTTCACTGGGTTTAATATGCTTTCTTTATCTTTTTCATGAGAGGCTCCAAGGAGGATCCTATTGAGTATACATGTTATGATCACCCTATATATATATATATAAACCATTTCTTAGAATCACAAGATATTGTTGGTGATCAAGAAGGAAATTAATATCTTGTGGGTTGTTTAGGAGTTGTTTGGGCTTTTGTGGTCACCACTAAGAATTCTATTTGGGTATTTTTAGTTTCTTGTGTAGTTGTTTTAGTCATTATGATATTACATGCATGCATTGAGATAAAAATTTTATCTTTTTATGATAAGGAGTTGTTTTATGGTTTTATCTTATCTCTCATTCGTCATATTCTTCTTAGAGGGAAATTCCTTCCATCTATGTGTATGATACACCCTCAGTGCTTGTTTCAAGCTCATATGCTATTGGTGGATGGATTCAAGCATAATTATATCCCTTATCTCATTTTCAGCCACAATGGGGTACCTTTGGGGGGAGAGAGTCATAATAGAGTCGTATAAAAGGTTTAGGTTAAGGGTTAAGATGAAGTTTGGAGGTAGGAACTGGTAAAGACTACATGGTTTGTTAGGGGAATGATGTTAGTTGAACTAAATAAGAAAGGTAAATATAAAGACCAACTACGAAACAAGTATTTATCCCCCCTGTGATCCAATGCATTTACTTTTAACTTTACTAATCTTACTAAGTGAAGTGAAATTGCTTGTGGGATAGAGACATAGGAAATAATCATGCATCATTCTTTGTTTCACCTATGTTTGAATTGGGTAGACCTTATGATTAGGATGAACCTTAAATAAATAAATAAATAATTAATCTTAAATATTCTATATTCTAGGTTTAGAATACCCTAACCATTTTTTATTTTCTAGGTATGGCCCCAGGTAGATGCCCTCAATAGGTTCACATTGAAGATGTTTAGCAGGATGTGCCACAAAATCACCATAGGGCTGAGGTTGATGATGATGAAACTTGGAGGAGGGCACTATAATAGTTTTAGCATCAGAGTCTGAAGAAGTATGATGGATCTATTTTAGACTTAGTGATATAAGATTTTTTGGAGGCTGTGGAGATGACCTTTAGTTTGATCTATGCTTAGAATGAGCATTGAGTTTCATTGATGGTGAAAATGTTATGTGGGTCAATGAGGTAGTTTCAGGAGAATTTCTAAGACCAATTTTGAGATGATTTTCTTTCATTGACCACAAAGGTGACTAGTCACCAAGAGCTACGCACCCATTAATATGGGAGTTTTTAGTGTGCGGGAGTTTGAGATCTCTTTCAGGACCTTTCTCTGATATGATTTAAACCTATTTCTAGATGAGGAGTCCAAGTTGAATCATTTCAAAAAGGATTTACATCTATAGATACAGTATCATGTCACCCCATTTATGCTACCGATATATATTGAGGTGTTGGAGAGAGAAGAGTTCATTGAGAGGATGTTGGACATTACCAGATCATCATAATAGGGGAGTCATTAGGATTCTCTACATAGTAGATCTGTGGTTTAGGGATTCTAGTTTCTTGGATAAAAGATCTTTCAGATAGCTGGGGGTAGGTCCCATACCCCATCATCTCATTTCTTAGGGGGTGTCAGTTCTTAGGCCTATTGATTCAAAAGTTTCTCTTATGACCTTTTTCATACTTTTTTTAGAAATCACAAACATCTTATCTCTTTATTAACTTACTTGTTCAATATTTTTTATAATGTTTTTATAAAAAAACATAATATTTTTATCTTACTTAGAATAATATTTAAAGAGTTATGAAAATATACCTTTTTATTATGTTTATAATAATGAAACTAGATACGATATGTTTATCATAATGAGATTGGATACAATAATAATCATACTCAACTTTATCATACTAAACTTTATCAGATCGAGTATAAGATCTCCTATTTTGTCTTTTGTACCTACAAAATCTTAATATTCAGATTGATAAATTTTTTTATTAAAATAATACTAAGACTCAAAGAATTTATCTTAATGACCTTTTCATACTTGGAAAATCTTACCTCTAATATAATAAATATGTTTTACACTACAAATGTTGTATATCAAAATGACATCGGACATTCTATTATAGTATGAACATTGAAGTTCCAGGTGTCCAAGAAATCATGAAAAACTCAAATAAATATGAACGTTGGAGGATTAAGATGATCGTTGGGGATTTTTATATAAATACGCAGTCATTCAAAGAGTTTGGAGAGAAGTTCTAATCATTTTCATTTGCACAAATCTTAGTGTGTGAGATCTCTAAAGCTTACAAAAGTAAACATTTTGTTCATTGTACTTGTAACCTTTTTGAGTTTGTTTTTGTAATTTTAATGAGAAATCACATGAATATTATTGAGGGATCACGGGGATAACAAGACAAACTGATCATCATATTGAGGGATCTTGTGGATAGGTAGATAGAGAAAATCTGATCATCGTATCCAGGGATCATGGGGATAGTGAGACAGAACGATCATCGTACCAAGGGATTTCTTTGGTAAGGGAAATACATACATTCTTGTAAGTATAAAAGGGACCTTTATCCTAGTTTATTAGATACCATACTCGTTGGGATAAAATAAATGTATTCATTTGTATTTTTTTATTACAAGTCTTTTATTTCTGCTACATATAATATAAAGTGATACTTTTATATTCATATTTCTATTTGTATCTTGTTGATCATAATAGATTTGATTACAATACAAATTTTCTACTCTGTATTACTTTGTGAATATGTTATTACTCTGATTATGATTCTATATTCTTCAAGAAATAATTACTACTTTTTGTATTACTATGATACATTGTAGCCGTGTGATTACGATTCTTCCTGTATTCTTTTTCTACCGTGAATACGATTAAACTATGATTATGTTTCCACCACATACTGATTATGATTATATACGTTGTGAATATAGAATATATTTCTCATTATAACCTATTACTTACATATCATAATTTTCTTTATTATGATATTTTTATTATCAAATCCATGGCCAAGTCTGATCACCATTTAAATACTTAATCGGTTTTGTGAATAAAATTTGTTTAACCTTGTTAAAAAAAGTTTCTTTCTAGGTTAAAAATGAAATTTTTTAAACCTATAATTCACCCCCTATTTTATTTAGCCATATTCATTTATATTTCAATCCAAAAATTGGCATCAGAGCAGGATTTCACTACTCCGATACTTGTCGATTCTTTATTTCATTACTATTTCAAGTTAGTTTAAATTTTTATATAAAATTTTTGTTTATAAAATAGTTTTACACAAATCTGTATTATGGAAAATATTTTTGTATATTTTTTGAAATATGTAATGATTAAATATTGGATCTATAAATAATATCAATCCTACTAAACCACCAATATTTTATGGTAATTATTATGAATACTGGAGGAATAAAATGACGACTTTTGTAATCAACATAGGAGTAGATAATTTTGTAATGTTTACTGGTGGTTATAAAATTCATTATAAAGAATTCAGAACATTTACCAATAAAGAAAATCAGGAATATCAGTTTGATTACAAGGTAATGAATACATTATAGTTTTCTATGAAAAGAAACATATATAGACAAATTTTTTCTTGTAAAGCAGCTAATAGTTTCTGAAAAAAGTTATAGATTACTCATTTTGGAACTTCAAAAGTTGTTGTGTCTAGAAGGGAAATTATTAGAGCTGACTATCAAGCATTTTAATTTCCTTATAGACAATTTTTTTAAAAGTAACACAAAGATTTATGATTATTTTCAATAGTATACAATCTATGGGAGAGAAAGGATTATAAGATTAAATTATTTTTTAAAATATAATTGATATCATGCCCAATGAATGGGAATCCAAGAGAAAAATTATTGATGAATCAATAAGGATAACAAATTCCACTCTTGATGATTTATTTGTAACTTTTTTTCAATATGATAATAAGTTAAAAATGTTGTACCTCTCGTATCCCCTCGTGGTTTAATTTTCATGATCATAATCACTTTCATGTTTATCTAATTGTGTTTTAAGTGTTTTTGATGATAGGAAATTGATTGCCAAAGGATTGGCCCAAGAAAGAACATCAAGTGGACTGAAACTCAGTCCACCGGCCAACCGGTGTGATAGCACCGGCCAGCCGGTGGACCTGGCAGAGGCATTGCCCACTGCCAGGCTCCACCGGTCGGCCGGTGGCTCTGTCACCGGCCAGCCGGTGGCATCCTGGCTCAACAGTGAGACCTACTGTCTCACCACCGGCCAGCCGGTGGATCCTGGACAGAACAAGTTTCCATTTTGCAAGGCACTGGCCAGCCGGTGGAGCTGTACCGGCCAGCCGGTAGCCCAGTCAAACTAGCCGTTGGCTTTGACCAGTCAACCCTCTTTTGGCCTCCAACGGCTCCGAGGACTTCTCCAACGGCTCCGAAGGCCCCCAATGGGTTCCATGCCTATAAATAAAGGCCAAGGAAGCCCCGTACACTAACCGGAAATATACCCAAGACACCGGACACATTTTTGATCAGTTTGGCGAACCTCCGGCGGATTTCCTCAAGGAACCCAACGTGCTCCAATCCAATTCCACATCCAAGAGCACCTTCAAAGAAGCTTGGAAGCGGCCTTCAACATCTTCAATCAATCAAAGGCACCCAAGTCTTCCTCCAATACGGTTTTTCTTGTTTATTTATTTTGAGCTTAAAATTGGGTTTGTGCCTACAAACCCCAAACCCTTTTCTCATCCCCCTTTCTTTTGGGTTTCACATCACCATTAAGGTGTGAAGAGGTTTCTTCAAGCCTTTCCTTTTAAAAGGCTTGAGTTTTCGGTGAGCTAGCCTTCACCCGTTAAAAAGGCTAGTGGGTTCTTGCTAAACCATTAAAAGCAAGTGGGTTCTTGCTCAACCATAAAAAGAAAGCTTTAATAGGTCCTAGTGCTACCTCAAATCCTAGTGGGTTTCTTGCTAAAACCATTGAAAAGCAAGCGGTAGGAATCTCTCAACGGTTGAGTTGGGAGCGGAGACGTAGGCCGGGTTTTTGGCCGAACTCCGTTATCAATTTCTTGTGTGATTGCCTTCTTTATTTCCGCTGCATTCTTTACTTTGATTTTAATTTGTCAATCATTTTTTAAAAGGCAATTCACCCCCCCTCTTGCCATCATTCCCGTTTTGTTCCGACCCAACAATTGGTATCAGAGGGAAATTAGAATAATTCCCTAACCCGGTTTCAAATTTAAGATCCTTTTAGATGGCATCAACCTCTTTCGCCCCCGAGGGCTACTCATTGGGTCGGGCTCCATTTTTTGATGGGTCCGACTATAGTTATTGGAAAACCCGCATGACCACTTTTTAAGAAGCATAGGATATCCTATTTACAAAATTGTCATGCAAGGTTATACTTTGTCTACTCCCGACGAATCCAAATGGACCCCCGCCGATATTAGAAACTTTGAGCTTGATGGCAAAGCCATGAACGCTCTACATTGCGGCCTTGACCGAAATGAGTTCAATCGAGTCTCCACATGCACCTCATCACACGAAATCTGGAAACTTTTGGAGGTTACCCATGATGGGACCAACAAAGTAAAGGATACTCGATTGGACATGTACCGTCAGGATTTTGAGTCTTTTTCTATGCATCCAAATGAATCTATTTCTGAAATGTTTACTAGATTTACTGACGTGTGCAATGGGAGAAAGTCCCTTGGTGATGATGTTTCAGCTGAAGCAATGGTCAAGAAGATCCTATGGGTCCTTCCGAGCTCATGGGCACCTAAGGTGACGGATATCCAAGAAGCTAAGGATGTCAAAAACATGCCGTTCGAAGAGCTCATCGGATCTCTCATGACTTATGAGATCACGATGAGGAGGCAAGCTCAAAAGGAGGGCACACCAATCAAGACACCAAAGAACATTGCCCTCAAGGTACAAAAGCAAGTAAGCTCCTCCTCATCATCTTCCTCATCTCCTTCCTCATCTTCCTCATCATCAAGCGGCGACTCGGAAATGGAGAATCTCGCCCGCCAAATGCACAAATTTATGAAGAAGCACAAGAAGAAGAATAAATCTCGCAAGGCGCGAAAGCAAGAACCCACCGCAAGATCCGAGCCCAAGGTAAAATGCTACGGGTGTGGCCAAAAAGGGCATTACAAGCCCGATTGCCCACTCAACAAAAAACGGGCCACGCAAAAGGAAAAAGGAAAGAAAAAGGTCCTCAAGGCGACATGGAGTGACACCTCCTCATCATCCTCCTCCTCCTCCTCCTCAAGCGACAACGGTAAAAAATGCCTAATGGTATTTCATGAGGTAACATCTTCCGACTCCTCCTCCTCTTGTTCTTAAAATTCAAATTCTTTAAATCATCTTTCTTATGAAGAACTCTCACACGCTAGAGACCAACTAGAAAAAGGTTTTCATGCTTTATCGTCAAAATTTGTTTCTTTGAAAAAGAATTTCAAAAAACTCTCTTCCGAAAAAGAACAACTTCTTAAAGAGAAGGAAGAGTTGACCCTTAAAATCCAAAATTTTCCAAATGTTGATTCCATGGAATCAACCATCAAAGACCTAAGGGAGACCCTAGCTAAGTTCACCCAAGGGGAACAAAATTTGAACAATCTCCTAGGTTCTCAACGAATTTCAAGAACCACCCAAGGGCTAGGATACACCATCCAAGCTTCCTCCTCCCATGCTCCAACTGTTTTTGTAAGGGGGAGCTCTAGTTTTAAATTTTGTAACTATTGCAAAAAACCCGGGCACCTAATTTATGAATGTAATTGTAAAAATGCCCGGTACGGCCAACCCAAGTCTTTTTTCTTTTCGGACGAATTTTATAGGAGAAGACCCGCCACTAGACAAGTATGGATTGAAAAATCCCTTCTTGCGAGTCTCTCCGGGCCAAAATTTATTTCCTATCCCCGGTGATTTATTGTCTTTATTTAGGGGGATTAGGTTCTTTTAAGCCTTTTTGTGAATTAAAATTTTCATTCAAAATTCACATTTCAAATTTTCAATTCAAAATTTTCGATTCAAACTTTCAATTTCAACTCTTGGTATTAAAATTTTCAATTCAAAATTTTCTATTCAATTTTCATTTCAAACTTTCAATTCAAACTGTTATTCAATTTTTCATTTCAATTCTTGATTCAAAACTTTCAATTCATTTTTCAAAATTTCAATTGATTTAAAATCTCGTTTTTCAATCCCTTTCCCTCAATCAAGTTTTATGCCCCGTGCTATTTTGATAATCACAAAGGGGGATAAATTCTTGATTGATTGGGGGAAAAATCTTTTAAAGCATGCCTCTCATTTTAAGTCTTTTACATTAATTGTTTCGGTGATTGTGATCATCAAAATAGGGGGAGATTGTTGTACCTCTCGTATCCCCTCATGGTTTAATTTTCATGATCACAATCACTTTCATGTTTATCTAATTGTGTTTTAAGTGTTTTTGATGATAGGAAATTGATTTCCAAAGGATTGGCCCAAAAAAGAACATCAAGTGGACTGAAACTCAGTCCACCGGCCAACCGGTGTGATAGCACCGGCCAGCCGGTGGACCTGGCAGAGGCATTGCCCACTGCCAGGCTCCACCGGTCAGCCGGTGGCTCTGTCACCGGCCAGCCGGTGGCATCCTGGCTCCACAGTGAGACCTACTGTCTCACCACCGGCCAGCCGGTGGCCTCAGCACCGGCCAGCCGGTGGATCCTGGACAGAACAAGTTTCCATTTTGCAAGGCACCGGCCAGCCGGTGGAGCTGTACCGGCCAGCCAGTAGCCCAGTCAAACTAGCCGTTGGCTTTGACCAGTCAACCCTCTTTTGGCCTCCAACGGCTCCGAGGACTTCTCCAACGGCTCCGAAGGCCCCCAATGGGTTCCATGCCTATAAATAAAGGCCAAGGAAGCCCCGGACACTAACCGGAAATATACCCAAGCCACCGGACACATTGTTGATCAGTTTGGCGAACCTCCGGCGGCTTTCCTCAAGGAACCCAACGTGCTCCAATCCAATTCCACATCCAAGAGCACCTTCAAAGAAGCTTGGAAGCGGCCTTCAACATCTTCAATCAATCAAAGGCGCCCAAGTCTTCCTCCAATACGGTTTTTCTTGTTTATTTATTTTGAGCTTAAAATTGGGTTTGTGCCTACAAACCCCAAACCCTTTTCTCATCCCCCTTTCTTTTGGGTTTCACATCACCATTAAGGTGTGAAGAGGTTTCTTCAAGCCTTTCCTTTTAAAAGGCTTGAGTTTTCGGTGAGCTAGCCTTCACCCGTTAAAAAGGCTAGTGGGTTCTTGCTAAACCATTAAAAGCAAGTGGGTTCTTGCTCAACCATAAAAAGCAAGCTGTAATAGGTCCTAGTGCTACCTCAAATCCAAGTGGGTTTCTTGCTAAAACCATTGAAAAGCAAGCGGTAGGAATCTCTCAACGGTTGAGTTGGGAGCGGAGACGTAGGCCGGGTTTTTGGCCGAACTCCGTTATCAATTTCTTGTGTGATTGCCTTCTTTATTTCCGCTGCATTCTTTACTTTGATTTTAATTTGTCAATCATTTTTTAAAAGGCAATTCACCCCCCCTCTTGCCATCATTCCCGTTTTGTTCCGACCCAACAAAAAAGAGATGCAGAGAAAGAAAAGAAGAAGAATAGTGGTGTTTCTTTCAATTATAATAAAGTCCCCACAATTATAAAAGTCCAAAATCATGAAAAACCAGTAAAGTCATCCAAAAAGAAAAAGGCCATTGTTCAATCGGATTCAAGTGATTCTGAATATTCTGAAAATAAATTGGAAAATATTTATTTAAAGATGAATAAGATTGCAGGTAAAAAGGAATTTTAGTATCATTACAAGAAATGTATTAAGGAAAAAAATGAAAAGAAATATTATGAGGCTACTTTCTATGATTTTAAGAAAGCTAGACATATAAGACCCGATTTTACAAAGATCAAAAGTAAGGATAGAAAGGAAAGTCATACTGATAAGAATTAAAAACATTATCACAAGTCAAAAGGAAATAAAGTTCTAAAAGCTAATGATTCCTAGATTACTAGTGTAGGAAACTCTAGAGATGATTCTTCTGATAATAAAAATTTCAGATCATAGAGTTATATCAATTTGGATTGAATGGTCTCTAATTATGAGAAAAGGATATGGAGATAATTTGAAATTATATGATATCTTTATTTTGGATTACTTAGTAAACATGAGGAAGATCAATTTGGAAGGTTTTGTTCTTTTGAAAATCAAGAATATCAAATCCTGATAAATCAAGTCTCATATTATAATGTTTTCAAATTTGATAAACAAGATGACTGAATAATGTAAGAAATATTTCAAAATAGCAATCAAATTATAAATTGTGAGAGAAAAGATTGTGTTTATAAGTGATGACACAATGAAAAGAATGAAATTGGTCTTTGATTCTGAATCAAAGATGATTGTGAAGAATACCTACGTTTCTTCATCAGAAGTAGATTCTTCTTCTAAGTCAAGTAAAGATAAGGAGATTTAGAATAAGAGAAAGGTTGACTCCCTTCCTCCAAAAGAAAAGAAATAAAAGAAAGTCCCTAATGAATATCCCACAGAGTGGAGAGAGAAACAAACTAAAAGAAAATAAGGAGATCCTTAGTTAATACTCAACCCCACAGAAGCCTTATCTATTAAAATACATGGTGCAGAAACTCTAGAAAGATAATATAGTTAAAAGAATAAAAATAAGAAACTTCAAGGTGTAATTTTAGCGGAATCTTTGATGAAAGGATTAGATACTTCTTCTGCAAATGTTGTTTTACCAAATCTAGATGCCAAATTGTCTTTTCATGAAATAATTATTGTTTATGCTAATATTCACTATATTAGAGAAAAAGGAAATGTAGTAGTTGTAAATAAATAATCGGTTCCAGTTGGGAATGATGATTTAAGATTGAATTCAAAACTTCATGATATGTTTCTCAAAGAATTGGAAAAGGTGATGCAGAAATAGATATTATAGAAAAATCTAGTAAAGGTGTTCAAGAAGATGGTGAGTTTATAGAAATATAAGATTATATTGATGAATAAGAAGAATAAAAATAATAAGACAAATAAGAAAATGTTTTAAAAGAAACTAGTAATGTTGAAAAGGATTAGGAAGAGGAATAAAATCAATATATTGATAAAGAATATATTCTTTCTGATAAGCTTTCCTTAAAGACTTCTCAAGCTTCTTTAAAAGATTTATCTTCCTTGGAAAATCAAAAGGAGAAATATATTAGTCAATAGAAACAAAATTCCCCATCAATTCAAGAATATCAATCTTTATTTATGAAGGATGAACAAGACCAGAACTGAAAAGTTGAAGATAGTAAAAGGATTGATGTCGATGTTATTGAGATTTCTGATGAAAAGAAGGTTGAAAAAAAGATTAAAAAATCAATTTTAAATAAATACAAAAGGAAATCAATTCAAGAATAAATTATAACTAACCACATCATACCTCCCCAAAACAATAAATTAGAGTTAGAAGAATCTAATACAATCACATCTTAGGGACTTGACTATATCTTTCATATTTTCAACATATTAGAGAAACCAATTCCTTACTTTCCAATAGTTCATTTGATTACTAAAAATCAACATGAAAAATAAGATTTAGTAAAATCTTTAACATAAAAATAAATATGTTTGGAGGTAGATTTCAATATCTTTAATGAAAGTTCCTAGTCTCACAGGAAAAGCTTCAATAAGATTATCAAACAGTATCATGGTGTTGATAATTATATCAAACATCATGAAAATGATTTTGAAAATTTTAAGAATTATTTGAAGGAAACCGATAGTGATTTTAGTATTTTTGTTAATGATATGGACAATAGAGTAAAATTTATTAAAAAATTTAGAAATACTACTGAAAAATAGACTCAAGATTTCAAAAATTTACAAGGGAACTTAAAGTATTTGCAACATGAGATTTTGATATTCAAGGTCTATAAAGATGAAATTATTTATTTGAAGAATCAGGATGTTGTCTTCTCAGAAATAATTAAAGCTCAGGAAGATAAGAATAATCTCCAGGAAGAAAATATTCAGTCTTAGGAAGACAAAATATGATATCAAGATTAAAATATTGTAAAACGTTTGGAAGATATAAATGAGTTCAAAAATATTAAGATCTTCATCAAAACAATGATGTCGAAGAAATAATAATTTTTTATCTATGAACTCTTATTGTATCTTTTCCATATTTTTCTCTAACTAATGGAATAATATTTTTATCATAATTTTTTAATTTTATCTCTCTAAACCTTTTTCAAGTATCTCAAAGTCTATTACCTATTCCTTTTTTGAAAATAACAATGTGGGGGAATTTTATAGAAAAGGGGATCTATTTTAATTAAGGGAATAAATTCCTTTTTAACTGTGAATATGCTCCTTAGGTGGGGTTTTATCCTAAGGAGGATTTAGTCATGTTCATTATTATATTCAAATGAGTTATAAACTTAGGGGGAGATAAGAATAATTGGTATTTCTGAATACAATTCAATGTTTCAAATTCATTTATGTTTTGTTGTTTGTGCCTTACAAAAAGGGGGATAATGTTGAGTCAAAAGTTTCTCCTATGACCTTTTTCATACTTTTGTTTTGAAAATCACAAAAATACTATTTCTTTATTAACTAAACTTTTCAATATGTATTATAATGTTTTTATAATAAAACATAATATTTTTTATCTTAATTAGAATAATATTTAAAGAGTTGCAAAAATATAATTTTTCATTATGTTTATAATAATGAATCTGGATACGATATGTTTATCTTAATGAGACTGGATACAATAATAATCGTACTCAGTTTTATCATACTTAGCTTTGTCAGATCGATTATAAGATCTCTTGTTTTGTATTTTGTATTAACAAAATCTTAATATTCATGTTGATAATGTTTTTTATTAAAATCATACTTAGACTCAAATAATTTATTGTAATAACCTTTTTGTACTCATAAAATATTACATATAATATAAGAAATATGTTTTACTTTGAAAATGGTGTATATAAAAATTACATCAAAAATTTTATTATAATATGACCGTTGATGTTCCAAGTGTCCAATTCATCGGTAAAAACTTGGAGACATTTGACTATTGGAAGATCAAGATCACTGACGGGGAGTTTCTTATAAATACCTGATTATTTGAAGAGTTTTGAGTGAATTTATGATCATTTTAATTTGAAAAAATCTTAGTGTACGAGATATCTAAATATCATAAGGGTGAACTTCTTATTCTTTGAACTTTTAACATTTTTGAGTTTATTTTGGTAATATTAATGACCAATCACATGAATACAATCGAGGTATTATATTGATAACAAGATAGACCGATCATCATATCGAGGGCTACTGTGGATATGAAGATAGAGAAAATCCAATCATCATATCAAGCGATCACGAGGATAGTGAGACAAACTAATCATTATATCAAGGGATTTCTCTAGTAAGGGAGATATAAACTTTCTTGTAAGTATAAAATAAGGGACCTTTATCCTAGGTTATTGGATACCCTACTCTTTAGAATAAAATAAGTGTATTCATTTGTATTACTTGTTTATTATAAGTCTTTTATTTTCACTGCATATAATAGAAAGTGATACTTTTATATTCATCTTTCTATTTGTATCTTGTTTATTGTAATATATTGGATTTATATACAATTGTTTTACCTTATATTACTTATTGAATACGTTATTACTCTGATTAAGATTATATATGATTTAATATAGATTCACTAATTTTTTTATTACTCTAATACATCATAACCATTGTGATTACAATTCTTTATGTATTTATTTTCTACTATGAATATAATTAAATTCTGATTACATTTCAACCACTTACTAATTAAGATTCTATACACTATGAAGATAAAATATATTTATCATTACGACCTAAAACTTAAATATCAAAATTTTCTTAATTACAATATTTTTTTTAGTGGACCCATGGAATAAGTCTGATCACTGTTTAAATACATAAGAGTTTTTTTAATGTAACTTGTTTAACCTATTTAAACAAAGATTCTTTCTAGGTTAAAAATGAAAGTTTTTAAACCTATAATTCACCCCTCTCTCATTTAGCCATCTTTATTTAAATTTTGATCCAACAAGGATATTTCTAAGGGTTTAAAAAAATGTTTTTTCATATAGATTCCAAGTTCATTAGTAGTGAGAGTTATTGACATTTCTGAGTAGACATCATGCAGTAGGTGTTTTTCTTCAAGTTCCACTATTGTGATTTTTTAGTTGAGACAACAGTAGTAGGGTGCTCTAGCTTTGGATTAGTATTGAAGAGATAAGGTAGGTAGAGGAAAACTCTGTTATGACCCTCATTCTATGTTATAAGAGTGTGTTCAAGGAGGTTGTCTCCATTAGGGTTATAGAGGCTATGGAGTAGGACATAACCAGTTTCATACTTTAGAGTTTCCAATTCCAGATGATCCAAATATCATTCGAGGCATCCTTTTCTTGTGACCTACTTAGGGGCATTCTTTTATTTATTCAGAAGATATGAACTCATTCATATCACTTAACCTAGTCTACTCCTCATGACTTGAGGTGGATAGGCTTCAATTACACTTTTCATTGAATACAATGGTTGAAGGTCGATCTTATCTGTATGAAGTATGTAGATAATGTGAGATAGTGCTAGGGTAGCACCACTCTTTAAGAGACTTCATATGTTTATGGATACAGGCATATGAAATCATCATTTTCATGGACTGGCTATATTTTCTTTAGGATATCATGGATGTATTTAGGATCTAGATCATGTTATATGATGCTAACAGAGAGTCTTTCATATTTCGTTGGCAAGTGAGACCCTCTGATGAGTTGGGGGGCATGTTCTTTCCTTGTATTTTTTATGTCTAAGTTAATAATGAGTTTATCAGAGGATAGACATGAGGTGTTTCCTAGGTTTATAGAAGAATACCCAAATGCATTTCCCAAGGATGTTGTGGAATTACCCCTTGATGGGAGATTAAGTTCAGGATAGAGCTACAATTATGTACTTCCTCGATATTTATGTATTTTTATATGATGAAACCTTCATGAAGAATATCGATGATATTATATGTCTCTATATTGATTATCAACACCTGAATTAGGTGAACGTAAAGAAACACTACCCTCTTATGTGAAATGAGGATGTATTTGATCAACTTAATGGAGATAGTTATTTCTTGATGATCAATATGTGATCAGGATATCATCACATGTGGGTAAAGGATTAGGATATATTGAAGATTTATTTCTAATGTCATCATGAGAATTATAAGTTCATTATGATGTTGTTTGGTGTGAAGAATGATCTAGATGTGTGTATAGGGCAGATGAATTTAGTGTTCCAAGAGTTGCTAAATCAGTTTGTGTTGGTTTTCATTGATGACATCCTTGTGTACTCCATAGCTGAGTAGGAGCATGTAGAGAATCTATAGGTAGTTTTGGGAGTTCTTTGTCATCATTAGATATTTAGTAAGATATTGAAGTTTAGTTATGGTATCATGATGTTCTTTTCTTAGGGAATTCCATTTCCCAGTGAGGAGTAATTGTGGATCCTTCAAAGATTGAGGCAGTATTTTCTCAGGTATCCCCCAAGACTAATGTAAAGGTTCAAGGGTTCCTCAGTCTTGCAGGATACTATAAGAGGTTCTTACCTAAATTATCTCATATTGAAACTCCTATTAAATCCTTGAACAAGAAGGATTGAGTGTGTTTATGGATTTACTAGTGTCATATATCTTTCTAACATCTATAGGAGAAGTTGTTTAGTTCTCCAGTTATTTGTTTTCTAGAGGAATGAGTTTTGTTTGAGGTTTTCTATGATTCTATACATATTTTATTAGACACTGTCTTTATACATAATTGATTAGTTATTTCTTATGGGTCTCAGAAGTTATGTACCCATGAATGTAACTATGCGACCCATGATATTGATTTGGTGACTATTGTGTTTTCCTTGAAGTTGTGGTGACATTACCTTATCTGCGATTGTTTTGTGTTTTTCACCAATTAGAAGAGATCATGGTATATCTTATATCAGAATGACCTAAACTTGTTACTATAAATGTGGATGTATTTCTTATAGGATTAAAAATTTAAAATTTCATATACATTGGGAAAGGGTAACGCTATAGCTAACACACTAAGTAGGAATTCACATAGTGATGTCATGTATGAATATAGATATTATTGGAGAGTAATGAAAGAAATATCCATTATACATCTTGATATGGTAGAGTTTGGTGGTATATGATTCCTTTTTCAGATTAAAGTGCATTCATCCTTGGTGAAATAGGTGGATGAGTCCCAACTGGGGGATTTTGAGGTAGAGTTTTGGAGAGACTGAGTTATCTATAGTGATGCCCCTAATGATTGGTCTAAGGATGATCAAAACTGAGTATTGTTTTAAGGAAGGATTTTTATTCCTTTGGTGATGCTTGAGATGGTTATCCATGAGTTACATAACTCACCCTTGGCAGTGCATCCTGATGTGACAAAGATATACCCTGATTTGATAGGTTAGTTTTGGTGGGATGGTTTGAAGTGTTTAGTTATAGATTTTGTGTCCTAATGTTTAGAATTATAGAAGGTGAAGGCTAAAAACTGTTTTTATAATAGTATTCTCTAGATATTAGATGTTCCTCAGTCGAAGTGGGAGGATGTTTTGATGTAATTTTTCACTAGTTTACCTCAATCTCAGGGAGGATATGATTCTATACGGGTGATAGTGGACTGTTTGATGAAACAAACTCACTTATTAGAAATTAAAGAGTCAATATTAGTGGATTTTTTTATCGAGGTAGTATCTGGAGGAGGTTGTGAGGTCCCATGGAGTCCTGAGGTTGATCATTTCCAATTGTGATCCTCATTTCATCTATATGGAATGGATATGTATCCAACATGCTTTTGGCTCTCAGTTTTTCCTTGACACTACTTTTCATCCAACGATGTATGATCAGAAAGAGAAAACTATCTAGACTCTGAAGACATGTTGCATGATTGTATTCTAGATTTTGGAGGTTCATGGATGAGGCAACCACCTTTTGTCATATTACAACAATAGTTTTCACTCTACCATTGGTATGATGTCATTTGAATCTTTTCATGGCTGAATTTTATATTATAAATTGTGTCGGACTGAGGTCGAAAATTCTTGGTCTAGAACAAGTGAAAAGCATGATAGAAATAATTTTTGTGATTTGTGAGAGAATGAAGGATGTGAAATATCATTAGAAGTCTTATACCATCCCCAGGAGGATACCTATAGAGTTTGACATTAGTGATCATGTTTTCTTGAAGGTGAATCCTCATCATGGTCTGTGAAGTTTTGGTTTTGGGAGTGAGATTTATCCCTAGTTTTTTGGGCCTTTTGAGTTGTTGGCTCATGTTGGAGCCATTATGTATCAGATAACACTTCCATTATAGATGAGCTAGATACATTCTATTTTCCATGTATTGTAGATTCTCTATTTTCATCATGATGACCCCCATAACATTAATTGGGGTGAGATTAAGGTTTATGAAGATTTAAAATTCAGGGAGAGGACCATGGATATTTAGTAATACTAGGAGAAGGTGTTTCATGAGTGTTTTATTCCCTTGGTTCGTGACTTATAGTGACATGGTGGTATGGAGGATATCACCTAGGAACATGATTCATAGATACATGCTCATTATCATGATTTTTTTGATGTTTAGATCATATTTTGTATCAATGTTTTTTGTTTTTTGACATTTATCTTTTTTATGAGATGATTTTCTATTCCTCGATGTCTTTCTTATGGACTTTCTCTTATTTGAGTGGTATCTCCCATAGGATAGTGTTTTAGATCAATTTTTTGGTGTTACATAGTTTTGTTCCTTGTTCTTATAGGTGAGGTGATTGTTCTCCCATGATGGAAAAATTCTTGATAGGTATATCATGGGATAGATATTCAGATGACACATTTCCTTTTCCTTCTCTTAGGGTTTAGTTTTGATTCTCAAGGGAAAGAATTGTTTTAGAGATATCTAATGTTATGGTTCAGAAATTTTTGACCTTTTATTTTAGTTTTCACAAGTCTCAATGGTGTTGAGAGGGATTTTGGAGCTATTCTAGGGGATCTGAGAAATCTTTGGGCGTTTTTAGAGGTCACCATGCCCTTTTGGTGGGTGTTTTAGGTAGTGGTGTTCCATGAGGTACTTGGTGTACTATGACCATAAAAATAGATTTTCAATCCATTTTGGAGGTTGTTTTGGGATTGATTAGTTCCTATCTAAAATAGGATAGATAAAATTCCTAGGCTAGGGCATGGCATTGGGTGTGGTTCTATTGAGAACCACCTATACAAAATGGGTAAGATAGGCACACAATTCCTATGGTATTAGGAATGGTGAGGTAAAAACACCCTAGTTGTGGGAAACATGCCCTAACACAAGTCATTTTAGCTAACGTGATGAAGAACCATCATTGCCAGGCCATAATGGAAGCCATGGTGGCAGTCGATCTAGATTTGAAATAGATGAAACCATATCCCTTATTACTAAGATATCATATGTTAAAAGGGGAAATACATGAAGATTTAATTGGGGGGGTCTTGAATGTGATTTATTCTCTTTCTTCCTCTATTAACTAATATACACTCTACTAATTTAAATTCCTTCATTTTAAAGACAATTTAGTGAACCTAATGTGTAATGGCCCGGACCCACCTGGTCTATTAATTTTCTAAAACACGGATCCACTGAAACGATGGCACCAGTCACGGTCGCACACCGGTCACGGTGGTACTGTGACGGTTGCACACCAGTCACGGTGGCACCGGTTACGGTGACACCGTGACGGTCGCACACCTGTCATGGTGGCAACGGTGACAGTGGCACCATAAGGGTGACACCGTGACAGTGGCACCATGTCCTCACCTTCCAGTTTCTGACCTTTCCGCTCCGACGACATAACGTTTGACTTAAAGATGATTTAATGCCCGCTTTCAAGCCATTTAAAGACCATTAATAATATCTAAAATCCCCCAAGAGTCAAGTAACCCTTATCTTACCAAAACGTGTTGTTTTTCCTCGGTGGCACGCCCTTCCCCATACCTTCTAGATCTACCCTTGTTACGTGTTTCCTTATGATTAAAGAAAACTGTTTAACGCATATCCGTTATGACCATCCATCCAAGGAGAATTGTTAAATGACAATTAATTCCATCATGTATAACTGCCCAAACACGTGGGGAACCACGATCTGACTTTAAATATGTTCAAATCTCCATATCTTGTAACAATTGGATCTCATCCTTATATCACACGAGAATTCTTTCTTTTTCTTCCTCTTGGATGGTCTCTTTTTATTACTGTTGCATTTGGATTTCCTCTTCTCGAGGCAAGTGGTGCGCCTGTGCTGGAGCCTTCCTGGTCACCCTTGGAGTCCCTGGAGTTCCTCTCCTGTAAGTCTTCCATCCCCAGTTCTTGGTGCATGGAGAAGAACTTCGATCCTTGATAAACCAGGTAGGGATTTTCTTTCGTCTCTCCTTACTATGTATCATGCGGGGTGGGTACGCCACTGTTTCTATGGGAATGGATGAAACCAAACCTTAAAGAAGATAATAGACATACTGTTAAAGAGTGACGGAGTGCATTTGATAATTCTACTATACTCTTTTATAATTGCTATATGTTGTGAACTATATGGGCTTATGCTCACTGAAAATCATGATCGTTGATGGTGTTTCCTTGCGCACTAATTAACCATTGTCTTCTGTGATGATTAAATGACTATAACATGGAAAGTTGGTTATCCACCTAAACTCTATTGGTTAAATGTATGCCCAGTGAACATCAATCCTTGTGTGGTCACCCCGGTTAAGCAATAGAAAGAAGAAGCTAATGAATGTTGTGCCTGAACCTGGAACTTTCCCTACTCTGTTTTGGTAGTATGTGTGTTGTTCTATTTGATGCTTATGGGGTGATGTGGATGGGGATGAGATCCTCTATTCTGGAACAGTTGTTGGTTGTGAATCTAAAGCTGTGTGGGGCTGTATCTCGAGGCATGGTTTGGTTCCAGTACTTTGAGGGATCTCACGGATCCCTTTGTGGTTGTGACTTTACAAGATAACCAGGTGTGAGTGCTTAAATTACTGTTTGGGTGTTTCTCTTTCTCTGACTTGTGGTTATGCCTGTTAGTTTCCCAGTAGTGCAGAATTTACTTAAATGGGATCACATGAACATGAAATCAAGAATGGGCTCAATGGGGAATTGTTTTCTGGGATGAGTGGTGACATGGTCGTGGGTTCGGTGCTTCTTGAGAATGAATAGTAACAGGGTGTTTGCGCTTAAGTTGGATTGGAACTCCTAGGTTAGGATGAGTTCTTTTTATATATATTATATAATTGTTGTTCTTATTTTTCTTAAATCGTGCCCCACCCAAGTTTATCACCTAGTGCTGAACACCCCCATTTCATGGGGGAGGGTGTTTTTCCAAACACTCCTATGAGTGGATGGTTATTAGCCCCTTTTCTGCTCCCTTTCCCAAATAGCCCAAGACCCATCAGGCAGGCTGTGATGGACTGAGGTCCATTTTAGCCCAAGATTATTCGGGAAGGGTAGTTGTAGTGGTTGCCCAGGTTTGTGCGGGCGGGTTGTTTCCCAAGTGTCTTCGGGATGAGGCCCAGGTGTCTTCAGGCATGGCAGTAGTTGTTCTGGCCCAGGTGTTTATGAGCATGGTAACACGTGGTTGTTGTGGCCCAGGTGTTTGCGGGTGGGATGTGTGGTTGTGGTCCAGGTGTGTGCGGGCGGGGTGTGAATGTGGGACTGCGGTGAGAATGGCGGGAGAGGTTCGATTCATGGGATGTCTTCAATAACCAGTGGGAAAGTGGCAAAAGGGACCCAAACATCGATGTGTTATTACTATTATATTACTTGACTTTCATTATTTGGGGAGTGTTCCGTGGTGAGGCTTGGGTGGATAGTTTTACTTGTTAGGTTCTTTGGTTATCTTCTTTCTCACGGGGAATTATAATTCCTTCCCACTTGTACACGGGAGATTTTGGTTTTCTCTACCGAATATACTTGTATGCTCACCCTATGTATATAAAACTATTTTCAGGTTTCCAAGAGGGATTCAGGGATCGTGTAGGGTCGTATTAGTTTGGACGTTGGGACAATTGCTGTTGTTGTTTTTCTTTCTTTTGGTACTTCTTTTTAGGGTTTTATTTTACATTTGTATCATTTACTTTTGGAACATGCATATGAGAATAGTTTGTTTTGGCTTTACCTGTACTTCCACTTTTGGTGTTGTGGGATTTAATATCTTATCTCATGATCCTATTAAATAAAAAGGGTAATGCCTTCCATCTTTTGTGTGATCTTATACCCTTGGTGATAGTCACCACTCCGGGACCTATTGAAGGTGTGTCTCGGGGGTCATTATATCTCCTTTAACTTGTAGAAGGAAGGGTATGGAAATCTGCTATCCCTTCTCTCATCTTGGTGAAGGCGGGTCGTGACAAAATGGTATCAGAGGGAGGTTGAGATATAGGATGGTGTTCGGAGTTAGGCATAGTGAGGAATTGCATGGGATGGTAGGGAAACAATGTTGGACAATCTTGGTGCGTGAAATAGGCCAGGAAATACCGACTAGGACATGAGATTTTAGGACCCCCCATGGTCTTATGCAAGGACTCTGGGCCTACCGAACAACCAAGTAAGTCTACAATGATTGCATGGTAGAGACCCTAGGGAAGGTACATGCATCATAACGACTTGTGTTCTTGTGTTTCATGGGTATTTGGGGATTTAAAATGAATAAGAAGTCCAAGAAAATATAAAAGCAATATTCTATAATACTCGGGATTAGGCATTCCTTGTTTACCTTACAACTATGGAACCCAGATGACGACCGAGGGTAGTATGAGTGATCGAGGCCCAGGAGGTTGACTTGGTCAATCGGCAGAGGACTGACCGAGAGGAGGATGATTAGTGGTAGGGGATGCTTCATGACTTTCAGCGATAGACCCTTGGGAGGTACGAGGGAAGCACCTCAGACATGGAGATAGAAAGATGGCTAGAGGAGCTGGTGATAGCTTTCAGCTTGATCCAGGCTCCGACAAAGTACTGGGTTCCTCTGGCTGTAAGACAGATATGAGGAGTAGCATGTTAGTGGTGGATGTTCTACCTCAGGGAGAAGAGGGAGGTTGAGGTTACATGGGCTGATTTCGAGAAGGAATTCCGGGAAAAATTACTCTCTTCCATGATGAAGGCTGAAAAGAGGCAGGAGATACTCTCCATCCAGTAGGGGATCATGTCAGTGAGAGAGTTGGGGATCAAGTTCAAGGATCTCCTCCGCTTTTCTCCGGACCTCTTTCCAGATGAGGAGTCTCAGGCGAGACATTTGGAGGAGGCACTTCGACCTTCTCTTCAGTATGATATTACTCCCTTCACCTTACCGACATACTTGGAGATCCCAAAGAAGGATGAACTGATGGAGAGGATGCACACACTGGGAGGTGTATTACGAGAGGGAATCTAGTTGGGCTCGTCGAAGGGGAAGGTCGTCAGCAGCAGGCCTCCAGTATCATGCCCCTCTAGGTTTCAACCAGTAGGGAGCAGACCCCAACAGTTCCAGTTCCGATCATCCAGTACTCGCCCTTTCCTTTCGGGCCTAGGACCGAGATGCTTCATTTGTGTTAGCCATGGGCACCTTCAGAATCAGTGCCCGGACCGAGTATAGTAAAATGGGGGTGGGCCATTGCAACAGCCGCCCCAGCCGCAGCAGTTTCCAGCCAGACCCTTTCAGCAACAACAGCAGCAGGGACAGCGAGATCCCACTCCTCAAGGGGAAGATGTCGTAGGGGGTGGATGACCTCAGGGTGCTCCTCTGGGACCTCGACCAGGGCTTGGTCAGGGAGGCGGCTGAGAGCTGAGGGGCAGGGGAGATGGGTGTGGGCAGTTATACTCCACGGAGGCAGCAGCTCCAGCAGGGCTGGAATTCATTCGAGGTACAATCATCTTGTTTAGTACTCTTTTATGTGCATTGTTCGATAGAGGAGCCTCACACTCCTTTGTTACACCCAGTGTGTCCCATGCTCTGGGTTTAGACACTAAGAGATTTCCAGTACCCCTGGTGCTGAGCATGCCAGTCGTGGGTCAGACCGAATTTTTTTATGTTTTCCGAGGGTGTAGACTGATGATAGGGCCACATTAGTCTACTAGGGATCTTCTACTGTTGCAGATACAACCATAAAATTTCATCCTAGGCATGGACTGGATGTTCTCTGTTTGTGCCGTCATTGACTACTTCCGAGTAAGGATCGTGTTTTCAGATTTGGGCAACCAATGTGTAACTTTCATCAGTGATCGGGGTTTCCACAAAAGCAGCAGGTGAGAGGATCCCCTCCTTTCCTAGTTAGCTGAACTATCAGTGGAGTCGGTGGATGCAGAAATGGTAGATGTTCTAGGGATCGTTAGTGAGTTTATGGACGTATTCCCTAAAGAGGTGGAAACTCTACCCCCTCGACGTGATGTTGAGTTCGGGATAGACTTGCAACCTAGTGCTCGTCTGATTTCGATGGATCCCTACCAGATGACACCTTCTGAGTTGTGGGAGTTGCGGATTCATATTGACGATCTGATGAAGAAGGGTTTTGTTTGACCAAGTGCGTCACCATGGGGTGCTCCAGTCTTGTTCTCAAAGAAGGAAGATTGTGGTCTGAGGCTGTGCATAGACTATAGGAGACTAAATCAGGTGACGATCAAGAATCTCTACCCTCTTACGAGGATAGACGATATCTTTGACCAGCTGAGGGTAGTAGGTTGGTTCTCTAAGATTGATCTGTGGTCTGGATATCACCAGCTGAGGGTGAAGGAGGGTGACATCTCGAAGACCACCTTCAGGTGCAGATATAGGCACTTTGATTTTGTGGTCATGATGTTCAGCATTACGAATGCACCAGCTGTGTTCATGGGACTCATGAACTCCGTCTTCCGGGAATACCTAGATCGGTTCGTAGTCGTGTTTATTGATGACATCCTGATCTACTCAAGATCAGAGGAGGATCACACTGAGCACCTGAGAATGGTTTTAGAGGTCCTCCGATAACACCAACTATATGGGAAATTGTCCAAGTGCAAGTTCTGGATGCAAGAAGTGCACTTCCGTGGGAACGTGGTGTCCAAGCAGGGAATAATGGTGGACCTATCGAAGGTCGAGGCAGTTGTTTCTTGGGCAGCACCCAAGAACATGGCAGAAGTTCGTAGTTTCCTTGGACTGGAAGTTTACTACTATAATTTCACAACCAACTTCTCCCGAGTTGCAGCACCTTTGAAAACATTGACCAAGAAGGACTAGGCTTTCGTGTGGGATGGTTAGTGCGTGGTAGCCTTTAGCTATCTGAAGGAGAAGTTGGTAAGTTCCACAACTCTAAGGTTTCTAGAAGAAGGGGCAGCATATGAGAAGTTCTGTGATTCTTCAGGATAAGTCCTCGGGTGTGTGATGATGCAATGACAAGGGGTGATCTCTTATGGGTCTAGAAAGATACGTCCCCATGAGCATAATTATTCCACCCATGATCTGGAGCTTGCGGCGGTCATGTTCGTACTAAAGATGTGGCGGCATTACCTCATCGAGGAGTGCTTCGTGGTCTTCACGGATCACAAAATCTTGAAGTATATATTCTCCCAACAGGAGCTAAACTTACGGCAGCGAAGGTGGATGGAGTTCCTTCAGGACTACGACTTCGAGATTTCCTACACCTCAGGAAAATGGAATGTGGTGGCTTACTCCTTCAGCAGGAAGTCGCGGAAGGATGCGGTTCGAGAGTCGGCAAATGCTTGGAAGGCGATGGAGGAGTTGGATGGCCTGCACCTGGATGTAAGGGAGGATGGTGGTATAGGTTGCCTATATCAGATGAAAGTGCAGTCTTCTCTGTTGCGGTAGGTAGTGGAGTCTCAATGGGGAGACTCAGAAAGTGAAGTGATGCGCGACTGGGTTAACTAAAGTGATGCTCCGGAAGGGTGGACGAAGGATGGTCAGAATTAGATTCTTTTCCAAGGGAAGTTGTTTGTTCTAGAGGCAATGTATGAAAGGGTTCTTGGTGTGTTCCACAACTCACCCCTAGCAGTGCACCCGGGAGTTTATAAGATGTACCAGGGTCTGAGAAGTTAGTTTTGGTGGACCAGGGTAAAGTGAGCAGTGGCAGAGTTCGTGGCCAGGTTCCTAGTGTGTTAGCAGGTGAAGGCAGAACACCATGTTCTAGGCACTTTGTTGCAGCCTTTAGATTTCCCTGAGTGGAAGTGGGATGACATCTTGATGGATTTCATCACGGGAATACCTAGAGTTCAAGGGGGGTTGTGATGCTATTTGGGTAGTGGTAGAATGACTGACGAAATCAGCCCACTTCCTGGCAATCAAGGAGTCAAGTACAGTGGATAACCTAGCACAGAGGTACGTGGATGAGTTGGTGCGGTTACACGGAGTCCTGAGATCCATAGTCTCGGATGGGGATTCAAAGTTTACCTCACGGGTTTGGAGAGGATTGTAGCATGCTTTTGGAACCCAGCTATGTCTTAGCACTGCTTTCCACCCCCAGACAGATGGAAAGACAGAGCACACCATCCAGACATTAGAAGATATGCTACAAGCATGTATTCTGGACTATGGGGGATCGTGGGAATGACAATTGACTCTGGTGTATTTTTCCTACAACAACAACAATCACTCTACCATTGGCATGGCTCCGTTCGAAGCATTGTACAGGAGGCCGTGTCTCTCACCCGTGTATTGGACAGAGGTCGGGGAGGTAGATGTTCTTGGCCTGGAGGTGGTGCAGAGCACGACGGAGAAGTTTCAGCTTATACAGGAGAGGATAAAACCAAACTAGGGCCAGAAAAATTCATATGCCGATAATAGTAGGATACCTTTGGAGTTCGAGATTGGGGACCACATGTTCTTGAAGGTCTCCCCATGGTGTGGGCAACAGAGGTTCGGCAGGGGGGGTAAGCTTTCTCCTAGGTTCTTTGGACCATTTGAAGTGATGTGGTGGGTAGGTGAAGTGGATTATCAGCTAGTTCTACCACCACTGCTACTGAGACTTCACGATGTCTTCCATGTGTCTTAGCTCCGACGATATCTACACGACGATTCACACGTCCTAAACTGGGGAAAGCTGGATATCGAGGATGACGTGAATTTTGTGGAAAGACCAGTGAGAATAGAGGATTATGAGGAGAAGGTTCTCCATGGATGGACCATTCCTTTGGTTCATGTGTTGTGGAGGCATGGCGAGCTTGAAGAAAGTAACTAGGAATGGGAGACGCAGATGAGCGCCCAGTACCCAGAGCTGTTTTGAGTTCTGTTCTGTTTTGTTTGTACTTGTTTGTGATGGAATGATTTACCTTGTTAACTATAGAATGTGTGGTTTTCCTTTTCTATAGTTGTGTGTGAAGAGTCCTAACTATGGGAAAGGGTAGGAACTGATCCCTAATCAAGACGCATTAAGGTGGATGCGATTAAACCTGTGTGGCCAAGTCAGTTCCACCCAAAGCGGATAGTATCTTGACATGAATGAAGAAACTCCCTAACCCATATGACTGGAAAGTTTGACCCTTGAGTGTTTCCTGGTTACTTGTGGAAGAGGTGTTCCTAGATGTCGATGAGGTTCACTCCTAAGAGGTATCTTTAGAGGAGGTTGTTCGGAACCCCTCTTTTCATCGGGTCTAGTTTTGATTCTTGAGGGAGAGAATAGTTTGAGAGGTATCTGATGTATTGGCCCGAATCCACCTGGTCC
Source organism: Viscum album (assembly GCA_963277665.1). Taxonomy (NCBI): domain Eukaryota; kingdom Viridiplantae; phylum Streptophyta; class Magnoliopsida; order Santalales; family Viscaceae; genus Viscum; species Viscum album. The sequence goes on from OY728129.1 coordinate 1,820,374,733, forward strand.
ATTACTTTTCAAAAACATGGCTCCACCGAAATGGTGGCACTGGTTATGGTCTCACACTGATCATGGTGGCACTGTGACAGTCGCACACCAGTCACAGTGGCACCGTGAGGGTGACACCGTAAAGGTGGCACCATGTCCTCACCTTCCAGTTTTCGACCTTTCCGCTCCCGCAACATATCTTTTTATGTAGAGATGATTTAATTCCCCCTTTGAATCCATTTAAAGACCATAAATAATATCTAAAATCCCCCAAGAGTTGGGAAACGCTTAACTTACCAAAATGTGTTGTTTTTCATCAATAGAACGCCCTTCCCCGTACCTTATAGATCCACCCATGTTATGTGTTTCCTTATGATTAAAGAAAACTGTTTACCGTATAGCTGTTATGACCATCCCTCTGAGGAGAATTGTTAAATGAAAATTAATTCTATCATGCGTAACTTCCCAACCGCATTGGGAACCATGATCTGACTTTAAAACTGTTCAAATTTCCATATCCCATAACAACGTGATCTCATTCTTATATCGCACGGAAATTCCTTCTTCTTCTTCCTCTTGGCTAGTCTCTTTTTCTTCCTGGTGCATTTGGAGTTCCCCTTCCCGAGGTAAGTTGTGCGCCTATGCCAGAGCCTTCCTGCTCACCCGTGGAGTCCCTGATGTTCCTCCTCTACCAGTCGTACATCCCTAGTTCTTGGAGTGTGGAAAAGAACTTTGATCCTTGATCAACTAGGTAGGGATTTTTCTTTGTCTCTCCTTACTGTGTATCATGCGAGGTGGGTACGCCACTGTTTCTATGGGAATGGATGAAACCAAAACTTAACAAAGATAATAGACATACTGTTAAAGAATTATGGGGTGCGTTTGACAATTATACTGTAATCTTTTATAATTTCTATTTGTTGTGAACTATATGGGATTATGCTCACTAAAAATCATGGCCTTTGGTGGTCTTTCCTTGCACACTAATAAACCCTTGTCTTCTGTGATGATTAAATGACTGTAACATGGAAAATTGGTTAACCACCTAAACTCGGTTGGTTAAATGGATGCCCAGTGAACATCAATCCTTGTGTGTTCACCCCATTTAACCAACAAAAATAAGAACCTAATGAATGATGTGTTGAACCTCGAAGTTTCCCTACCATGTTTTGGTAGTAGGTGTGTTGTTCTGTTTGATGCTTATGGGGTGATGTGGATGGGTGTGGAATCCTCTATTGTGGCACAGTTGTTGGTTGTGAATCTGAAGCTATGTAGGTCTGTATCTCAAGGCTTGGTTTGGTTTCAGTACTTTGAGGGATCTCACAGATCCCTTTTTTGTTGTGACATTACATGAGAATCGGGTGTGAATGCTTAAATTTCTGTTTGGGTGTTTCTCTTTATCTGGCTTATGGTTATGCCTGTTAGTTGACCACTAGTGCATAATTTACTTAAATGGAATAACTTGAACATGAAATCATGAATGGGATCAATGGGTAATTGTTTTCCGGGATGAGTGGTGACATGGTCGTGGGATCAGTGCTTCTTAAGAATGAATAGTGACAATGTGTTTGTGCTTAAGTTGGTTTGGAACTCCTAGGTTGGGATGAGTTCTTGTTATATATATTATATAATTTTTGTTATTATGTTTCTTAAATTGAGCCCCACCCAAGTTGAGAACCTAGTGCTGAACACCCCCATTTCATGGGGGAGGGTGTTTTTCCAAACACTCATATGAGTGGATGGTTATTAGCTCCTTTTCTGCTCCCTTTACCGAATATCCCAAGACCCATCGGGTAGGCTGTGATGGCCTGAGGTCCATTTTAGCCCAAGATTTTTCGGGAAGGGTAGTTGTAGTTGTTTCCCAGGTGTGTGTGTGTGGGTTGTTTCCCATGTGTCTTCGAGATGAGGCCCATGTGTCTTCGGGCGTGGCAGTAGTTGTTCTGGCCCAAGTGTTTGCGGGCATGGTTACGCGTGGTTGTTGTGGCCCAGGTGTTTTTGGCCGGGATGTGTGGTTGTGGACCAGGTGTGTGCGAGTGTGGTGTGGTAGTGGGACTTTGGTGAGAGTGGCGAGAGAGGTTTGATGCATGGGATGTATTCAATAACCAGTGGGAAAGTGGAACGGGGTACCCAAACATCGATGTGTTATTACAATTATATTACTTGACTTGCGTTATTTGGGGAGTGTTCCTTGGTGATGCTTGGGTGGATAATTTTCCTTGTTAGGTTATTTGGTTATCTACTTTCTCATGGGGCATTAGAATTCCTTCCCACTTGTGCACGATAGCTTTTGGTTTTCCCTACTGAGTATACTTGTATTCTCACCCTACATATATAAAACTATTTTCAGGTTTCCAGGAGGGCTTTAGGGATCGTGCAGGGTCGTACTAGTTTAGAAATTGGTGCAGTTACTGTTATTGTTTTTCTTTCTTTTGGTACTTCCTTTTTGGGGTTTTATTTTCATTTTTTATCACTTACTTTTGGAACATGCATATGAGAATGGTCTGTTTTGGCTCTACCTGTACTTCAACTTTTGTTGTTGTGGGATTTACTATCTTATCTCCCAATACTATTAAATAAAAAGGGTAATTCCTTCCATCTTATGTGTGATCTTATACCCTTGGTGGTAGTCTCCACTTCGGGACCTATTGAAGGCGAGTATCGAGGGTCATTATCTCTCCTTAAACTTGATGAAGGAAGGGTCTAGCAATCTGCTGTCCCTTCTCTCATCTTGGTGAAGGAGGGTCGTGACATAAGGCTTGGTTGATCATTTTATCACATGGATTTTTTTTTATAATTTTTTGTAGGGTATTTTTTATTTTACCTCCCTTTGGAACCCCTTGATTGACTCCTTGAATTTTAAACCCCTAGTTCATGGTGAATCATTTTTTTATTTTGAGGCATGATCCATTCTTCTCATTTTTCCATTTTCATAGCTTCTTATTTTCTTGGGAAGATCACATCAATGAGAATCCCTATTTTCTGTTTTTAGCATGACTTATTGGTGTTTATGGATGCTAGGTTCTGGCTAGTCTTCCTTTGGTTTGGTGGTATCTCTTCTAGTGGTGGTTGAACAATTCACCCGTTCTTCTACAAAGAATGTTGATCTCTATAATAAAGGTAGGGGATTAATTTCTTCTTTTTTTTGAAATCATAAGTTTATCATTCTTTATCTCATTGTATAGTGGTGGAATTAACCTTAATTAAGATTAAACCAAAATAAAGAAAAAAATGGTTTATGGTTATAATAGTTGCATGTGTTTTAACCATAATAACAATTTTCCTCTTTTTTTACTAGATATTGTGATATATATGAATATACTAGGGTTAGAATGTTTTTTTATGATATGGTTTATAATTCTTGATATAATGAACTTGGTTAAAGAACAAAAAGTTGATAATGTTTTTTGGCTAAATAATCAAATAGGCATGCTTAAATGAACCTGTTCTTATAATTTGATGGAAATCAAAGTTATTCTTAATAGACGTTAAATTGAAATCATTATTCCTTATGTTTATGATTTTTATAAAGAACATGAATCTAGTATTCTTATTTATGAAATAATTTAGAGGCATTTTAATTGAAAATTTTATTTCTTAAAGTTTGATGAAATTAGAATTTATGATTAGAAGGGTGTTTAAATAATTTATGGATTTTAATAGTTGATGCTTTAGGTTTCCTATGGTTTTAACCTATGATAAATTAATATATTAATTCAATACGGTAATGAAATAGTTTTTTGGTGAAGATAAATGTTTGGGGTCTAGAGAGCTCATTTTCTTGTGTAGGATGGATGCCTTGGTTTCAGGGCATAGTTACCCTGTTTAATTTTCTTTCTTTCTTTCTTTTGTGATTGCTTTAGATGTGAGCCTTGTTATGTGAAAAGATGTGATCCTGGGATGGATGGTTGTTTTATGAGACATGGTTAGGGAGGCCTAGGTTTTTAGAAGTATTTGGCACTGGTGATAAAGGGATGGATGCCTGGTGATATGAATAGTGGTGTTAAGGAAGAAACTGAGATTGATGGAATGAGTCTAAGCTAGGATTTCTTGTTGTTGTGATAAAATATGGGATACTTACTTTTTTATGAATCTTTTTAAAGTCCAGATGGTTAGGTTGCTTATTTTTTTTATTCTTTTATCCACTATTTAACATTGCTAGTTGTTTTTTGGTTTATGCATCTCTTTTATGGTAACTTAGGATAAGTACCATAGTACCTGGAATTATAGAATAAAAATGAATAAAAAAGGTTTCAACCCATGGGTTGATGTCTTGTTGGAATGAAAATGATGATAATCTTGAGAAACCATTGGATTGGTTGGTTTATGATTGGAGGGAATAATAATGAATTAATTTTCATGTTAAGTAAATGAAAAATCAATATTAACAGTTAATTGGAATAATGAACATAATGTAAAATTTTTAATGGAATGAAATAAATGAAAGTATTCTTGAATTCTTGTGTTCATATAGGAAACCTAGTCCTTAATTTTGGCAACCAGGTGTCCAGGATATGATAGATATAATTGATCCTAAAACTAGGTTTTTTCCCATAGTGTGGTAATGAGCTACATTACATCTTTCATGTTATGTGATTTCATACACTACCCCACCCATGTTAGTAGGGAAATTGACATCCAGTGGACTCTAGGAGGATGTTTTATCCAGTATTTAGATTGGTGAGGAATGGATGGATGAACACCCCCTCTTACCTTGCTCTATTATCCTGGTAGTATTATATGATGGTATTCATCATTGTTACTGAGTATACATGTTATACTCACCATATGTATATAAAATCTATTTTTTAGGACCAAAGGAGTTGGTTGATAATTAGGATGGACAATACTAGATTATGGGTTGTTTAGGAGCTATTTTGGATTTCATGGTCACTGTCGAGGATTATCTTTAGGTTTTTGTAGTTTATTTTGCATTTGTTTCAATTTATATGACATTACGTGCACATATTGTCATCTTTCTTTTATCTTTGTATGAGAAGGTGTTGTTTGGTGGGTTTATATTATCTCTAATTCTTCATGATCTCCTTAGAGGTTACTTCTTCCCATATATGTGTACAATATACCCTTGATGGTTTTCTCTAACCCATGGTCTATTGCAGGTAGTCTATGGGTGTCATTATCTCTCTTATATCATTGCTGGCCCATGATGGGTACCTTTAGGGGGAGGGGGCCGTGATAAGGCTGGAAGAGTGATTAGTTTTGTGGAAAGGTCAGTGCCTGTGGGTATCATGCTTCCATGAAAAACTAGTCAAAGCCTTGTGTTATGAGTATATTCATGTGGATAAGACTAAATGTTTTTATAATAATGATTAGGTAATTCTTGGGTGTGAGACTGAGCGAGAAATGGATTGGTGTAGACCAGTAACATTAATTTATAGGGGTGTGACATCTATAAATTGGGAATAAAAACCCACATAAGAAGTGGGACATCTTTGTGGAGTTGGTGGTAATAACCAACATTATAATGCTGAGGTTGGTGAGGTTTTGAGTAGTGGAGCTGGTTTGGGTGTAGTGTTGACAATGCTATAACTATCCAGATAGACGGGATCTAATACATGCATTAGGTTTTTGTGATCCAGATGGTTTGGGGAAGATGTATGAGGACAATTCTTGGGAAAGGGATGTATTATAGTGGTGAGGTTTTAAAGACCCTCATTACCGAGGGTTGTAAAATTTAATACAAATTTTAAATTTTGGTTCCATAGTGGAAGAAATTTTGAGAATTAGGATTTGGAATGAAAATATGAGAGTTGGAATATCTTTAGTAAATGTTTTTGGATATGGTCAGAGGCCTAAGAGGTGCCTCAAGTGCTCAGAGGGGTTGGTGGATTGGATCATGTTGGAGTTGGTTCCCTAGAACCAAAAAATTTGAACATTTTATTACTATAATACTAATAGTTTATAATATTAATAAAGTTCATATCACATTATGATTGTTCTTATCTATAACATTTTATGTGATAATGTTTTAAGGGTACCTATCACACTGAATGATTTTAGAAGTACCCCGTTATGCTGAGAACTTGGATGTGAAATGAAAATATTCTTAAATTTATATTCTATGGATGAAAGATATCATTTGATGGGATAAAAATATACAAGATATCAGGGATAGGGGGTTCATAAGACATTGATACTTCTTCTCATGAAATTCATCCTTGGTAATCTCTAGGTAAAGGAGGTTATGAGAACTTAACATGCCTATAATAAACCCACATTTATATATGTCATTGGATGTTCCTATATGTGGACATGTGTAATTATCCATATACTTTAATACTAGTATTAATATATATAATTAATCACATAATTTTATGTATTAATGAAAACCATGAAAACATATGTTCGCATTGAGGTAGGATATATTGGGAGTGTCATGAATGATATTGTATTAATGAATAATGTGAGAAACTATTTTTCCCTTCCAATTTTTATGGATGTTGATATCTCATTCCATTTGATGGGAATGGAACTACCCAATTAAGCCTATGTCTATGGAATTTTGTCAACAAGTTCATTTTGAAAAGTCAAAGAAAGAGACATTGAACATATTGGTTGATGACACTAGTGTGAAAAATTCTTGATGATAGATATCTAGGTAAAGGGTTTATATTACATAATGTTCATTTTTATGATGTTTATGTCATTGAAAAATTTAGTTCTTTATCTATGGGTGGCTTGGTGTGTTTCTAGATGTTAGCATTAGACTTTAGGTGGTATAGCCTAATGCCACTGAGAAAGGGGGCTAGAGGGTCACATACTATGTGTATTCAAAACCTCAATTAAATTATATCTGAATTTAATATGTTGAATAAATATCATTCCTATACATGGTTTAATAATTATTCATGTTTGGATTGATCATAAATAACAAGTCACCAGTTATTTGAGAGAATAAATACGAGATGAATATTCGATAAATATTTATTTTCTATTTTAGTGAATATAAATTTACTTATTTATCAACGAGTAATGAAGTGATATTTATTTAATTAAATAAATATCTATTATTCAATGCCTGATAAATATTGAGGATGAATGATGAACTTAGTTTAATGTTCAAGTAAGAAATAATATATTAAATATTATTTGAATAAATTTTAATTTATTTATTCTTGAAATAATTTTATTTATGCGCGATTCTAGCACATGGAAAGTAAATAATAATAATAATAATAGTAATAATAATAATATTATTATTATTTAGAAATGGGGTTCATCAGGAATTAAGAAAATAATAATGTCCCTTGTGAAATTATTATTCTCCAACCCTATCTCTATTTAAACTATATTATAACATTCTCAACCCTAATTATCATGGTGCATAATGAAATTCTAGATAGAATTATCCCAATCCCTAAAGATATCATCTCATAGAATGCTCTCAAGAATGTAGAGTGATCCTTCTCCAATACCCTCTTAATTTTAGAGAGAACAATAAGAATCCTTCTAACCTCAAAGCAATTCTTTTGGAAATCGTTGAAAAATGATTTAATCATTAGAATCTTTTACATTATCTCCCAAGCATTTTTATGAGGATGTTAAAAGATTTGTGGTACATGTGAGGATCACCAAAAAATGGATTTTACCCTTAAATCCTCTTACTGTAATGATGATGTGAAAGTAAGGGATCCATTGAATCTTCAATTAAAAAATAATTCCAACATGATGTAATTATTTATTTACATAAATTAATTATAAATTATACGTCATAATCCTATTTTCATGGTTATGAAATTTTATATCAATTAACCTTCAAATTAATTTTGTTGGCCCTAATGATATTCATCATGTAAATCTCAAATTATCCATTGATTAAAAAAATATGACATTGGATACTTCCTAATAGGCACTTCTATTGCACCTGAAATCTATAGCTTGAGTATGTGGGAATGGTGTTTTGGGTTAGACCTTGGGCCAACCATGTGTAATGGGACTCAGTAGAGGTGTTAGGAGTTTTGAAATTATTTGGTAATAGAGTCTCGAAAATTTTTCGGGTTTAGGGAAAATTTCTGTTATTTTTATCAACTACTATAGGTTTGGAGGGGGGTTTACAAGTGCTAAAAATATTTTAAAAGATTTTTGAATAAATTTTGGGTATTTCAAAGATTTTTTAGATTTTTTAAAAAACTGTAATTATAAAACCCTACACATCATAAGGGGACACACACACACATAATATTTATAGTTTTTATTACTAATGGAAAACCTTATATATGTAATAAATATATTAAACCGGTAATAAAATATTTTATATATGAAAAATAAATATTATGTATGAGGGGAAAAATATTACGTATGATAAATATTTATTATGAATGGGCTAAATATATTATGCACCAAAATTTTACCAAGTAAAATATATTATTTATTAAAAATACTCATAAAGAAAATATCTTATATATGAATAATATGATATTTTGTATGAAGGAAGATAATATGTATATGGTTTTTGACTCAGGAAAAAACCTTACACTTGGATAAAAAATTTACGTATTAGTAAAAAATGGTACATATCAAATTTTGACTAAGGGAAACATTAAGTATGAGATTTTTCTAAATGAAAAAACCTTATGCTGGGAGAAGAATCTTATTTATTGAGAAAAATATAATTCATATTGAATTTTGGATAAGGGGAAAAACTTATGCTGAACAAAAATGTTTTTAATAGAGGATAAATATTACATATAGGATGTGTATTATTTTTAGGTGATACATAATTTTTTGTGGGATTTTTAGAGTTTTCTAAATTATGATTTTGGGTGGTTTCTATAGATTTTTATAATTGTAAATTAAAATGTCAAATTAGATAAAACAGGGATTTAGGCCACTTGAGATGCGGTGAACATGCTAGGAATCCATCTTATTCTTTTATTTGACTCCATGGTTGTTTATAATTTGATCCTTTATGGATTCAAGTTACATTTAATCCAAAATATATCTTGAGGTAAATTTATCACTCTATTTTTATTCTTCCTTGGTTTCTTGCCCCTTTTATTTGTTGCTGACTTGTTGCAACCAGGCTAGGGTTTTGGTAATGATTCCATTAGATCATAGTTGAATCATCTCGATGTGACATGAATTTTTTTTGTCTTGGATAGATGAAATTTTTGGAGTATGGTCTCACTTGGTTTTGTCTTGATTTATTAAGGTATGTCACTACTATGGTTTATTTATATTATTCCATTGATTTAAGTGAAATAGATGGATGGATTGAAGTGAGAGGTTTGGGATTTCATGTGTGAAAGGTCCGAGTGGATACTAGGGGTGGTGCATACCATTTTTTATGAGTATTTATCTATGGGAGATCACATGATGAGCGATTCCTTGTTTGTTACATAGAATTTAATTATGGAATTAATTGTGAAAATGATTATAAATTTTTTCTTGATTTATTAAATGATTATTGATAGAGTTTAGGCCATGTGTTGATGGATGATGACCAGATGATATTATAAAATATTTAGAAGGAAATAAATCCAAATATGGTAAGTGGTCCCTAAACATATCCTTATGGGTTATGAAGTTTGTTTATATAGCATATGATATGTGGTCTCACGATTTTTGTGAGATTAACCACTAGAGGAAAGAAGAAAGGTGAATATTTCTATTGTAGAAAGCCTGGCCACTGGTGAAGTAATTTCACATAGTAGGGGTCAAGAGAAAACCTATGGGTATTCCATGAAAATTTTGATGTTATAGAAGTCAATTATTATATTTTTAAAGAGTATATGATACTAACTATATGTTTTAAAAGTGTTGTGAACATACGGGATTTTAAAACTAAAGAAGGATTTATGGATAGAGCTTAAAGTATGTGTTTGACTAATGACTAAAGGGGTTGCTATATCAATAATTTGGGTGCCATGAAAAACTTTAAAGATTAAATGGATCAGAATAAAGACCATGTTATTGTCATTATATTTTCCTCTTATGTGATAAGAGGTGTTATTGTATGATATATTTTGTTATCAATAAAAGAGATGATACTTTTTAATACACATTGTTTTGAATGATCCAATTTTATAACATGTTTAAAAAAGACTAGTATAATGTTTTTTTATCCATGAAAAAAGAGTTTATCCATGATATTTATCTAAACATGAAGGAAAAAAATTCCCACCACCTTATAATGGAATATTTTAAAAATGAAGTCATCTTTTTAGAATAATGACTCAAGCATATAGAATACTATATAACATATGGATAAAATAATATATTTGTTAAATAGTCCATCAAAGATGAAATAATATTTATTTCTTAACAAAAAGAGTTTTTACATTTTAGAAAGATATTCTAAATAATATGATTTTTAAGAGGCTAGTGGGAGTATATTTGGAATTTTTGAAGTTTAAAGTTAAAAAATGAAGTATTATACTAGCCAAAATAAAAAGTCTATATCACTTAATATACTATAATATTTTAGGGTATTTTTATAAAGAGAAATTTAAGGAATTACATTTAATTGTAGTAATTAATTGAATATCGCTTTATCCTAAAAGAATTTAAGATGTTCTGGTAAAGAAAAATGTAAGGAGTTCCACCTTATCATAAAAACACTCTCAAGGATTTTTTTGATGGAATAGTTTCCAAGAATAATGATAAAGATGAACTTATAAAGAGTTCTAGGTAGACAATAAACGTTATTAACTTTATAACATTTTATATTGTATGTAAAAGACTTTGAATATTATGATCAAAAGTGTTGAGCATCAAGAATATGACTACTAAGTCTCACCATTATTCAGATTGGATTACTACATAGTTGTTACTAACTAAAAGAGTCTATAAGGAGGTTTTTATTAGATGGTCATATAAATATGTGGAAGAAATTACATAGAGATATAATAAATATAGAAAAACCTTAAAAGTGAAACAATCATAAGGACAATACTATGGTCAATCACATGGGATATGATTAGACGAGCGCTTTTGTATAATTTTGTTAATATTCTTAAAGGAGTTTAAGAATATAAAATATATTATGATTATATAAAAGGTAGTCTCTATATTATCTCTCCTTAATATTAGATGAAAATACCAATGAATTGAAATGATAATTAACCTCTCAAAGTATGACTCTAAGTTATCCCTAACTGATGTTCATCATGGAGTACTATAAGTTGTGATGAAATTTTAAAGTTATTATGGGTATAATTTTATATAAAGATATATAATAGCTCATAAGGAACAAAAGTATTTTTGTGTGATGGAAACCCCTCCCAAATATACCACATGGATTTCTATACATTATGTATTTAGTATACTAGGGGTGTATGTTTTATATTTTTATTTCCCAATACCCAAGGTTTGAAAGATAAAATGCATGATAACCTTTATAATTTAATACATTTCTTAAGAAATCCTTGAGTCTAGAATAATTAGGGGTGATAGAGTATGTTTGCAACATCCAGAACCTATATCACTATATATTATCTGAAATAGGTCACCACATGACCTTAGACACACCTCCACACATACCAAAGGATTCCAACTAGCAATGAGGATCTAAGTTGTTATCGTGGGGAGACTGTACAGTCAAATTAGAGTAAATTAGAATAATCTAAATAACATTAAATCATCTATAAAAATACCCAATTAAATAAAAATAACATCATGTCCAAGACATCCCAGAATAATCACATTCCAAATGCTATAATAAAATGAACTATCTGAATGTCACATGAGTCAGGTAGACATCAATTATAGCCCCTTAGGTAGATCATATACAAAACAAACCAAAGATAATATAACTAAATCCCTAACCTGGTCTAGAGTCTCAGCCTGGTCCTATATCTCTACTCTGTCCAAGATATATAGAAAACAATCCAATGATGAGACTCTTCCCTACACCTATGATCATGGGGTATGATTGAGTACCAAAGTGAATCGACTGACCAATAAGGGTGTGCGTAAAACTCAATAAGATACCACCAATTATTTCCCTAAAATAACAAGTATAATTAGTGTATGAACAATGTGATGTAATCATAAAAATAAATAAGTATATGACACTACAATAAATTAGGGGACTCGTAGTGGTTTAAACCACCGCCAAATAGTTTTGTGACAATTTGTTTTAAACCAATGCTAAATTTGGAATCTATAACCAACTAGAGTCATTTTCACACATTTAGTGGTGGTTTAGGGGAAGTTTCATGAAACAATATTTAATGGTGGTTTAAAACATACCTAAAAATATATTTACTATATATAGAGGTGGTTTAGACCACTAATATATATTGTTGTTAAAAAAATAAAATATGTAGAAGCCTAAAACCCCCAAAAAATTGATTACAAATTCCATAAAAATCACAAAGTAAGTGGATAATACATGAAAAAAAAATAGAATCATATTGATATTCTAAAATTCATAATATACCAACTATAAATAGAGATTCAATTAAAACATAATTAAAAAATTAGAAAAATGAATGCCATATTAAAATATATACATTTCTAGAACTGATAATGACTTATTTTATATAAAAAACTATAATAGGGGCTGAGAATCAATAATAAAAACATGAAGAGTGTTAATATAGGATTAACCAAGTATGTGGTATCAGTAAACAAAAACCCATTTTTACAAAGATAGAAACCCAAATCAAATAAAGATACATCAAAATATAAGCAACATTCAGCAATTAAATGGTTAAAAATAAAATCTAAAATAAATTGATTATAAATATCAAAAATAAATATCAAATAACAATGAAAGAAATAACCTATAAAATCACCAAAATCCACCACTAAAATAAATAAAAAAGAAGTTCCAAGAAAATAAACACACAGAAACCTCATCATGTTTCCACTTTATCCATGCTTATATATAACCACATTCCATAATACTACCACATCATTGAATAACACCACATAATCACACACCACCACCATATATATAGAACTCCACACTTTATTTCACAGCATTTCCACCTCTTCATATCCATTTAAAACCACTATTACATTTCCACCATGCATTCTCAAAAATTGTTACCACATCATCACAAAAAAAAATCCAACTCACCAAAAATCAAAAAATAACATGAAATCAATTACTATAATAAATATCCTATAACAAGGATTCCACATAATAAGAATAAAATTAACTACTCCCCTATAATCTCATCAAACATTTCTCTATTGATCCTTAAAAGATTCCACACCTCACTATAAGATAATAAAATTTCCACCACAACTACACTTTCATTCTAGAAAACACACAACCCCCCAAATACAATAATAATAACAATTATAACATGATAAAAACAGATAAAATCTAAAACTTATACATCCATGACTTACTTATAACCTCCCCATTATGTGGTCCAACCTAACTCTACCTCATAAAATGAGCCTACTAAAATCTCTGATTTCATAATAGTAATAATACACTACCCATACCAACTCTAATATAACATTTAATTAAAGTATACAAATATTTCCCCTTCTCATACATCACCCATCACCAAACACAACCCATATATTGCTACAACATCACTTTAGTAGGATACCAACCACCCCATATTTATCTATTTTACCACACTTTTACCCAATATTAAGATATAAAAACATCAATTACTTGAATTAGTCTCAATAGAATAAAATAAAGAAAATAAATTCCTAACACAAACCCCCAAGAAGAGGTAACCACCACCCATTAACAATTCCACACCAACTTATGACTTTCCAAGATGATTCCCATCCATTTAATCCACAAAAATAAATTTAAAAAATTAATCAAAATATAATGTAATAATTTAAAAGAAATCATTTAAAAATTAACCCATAAGATCCTAATAATTATGATTATAAGAGGAAATTTGGAATAAAACATAGAAAATCAACCAAGCATATAGATTTCATGTAATATAAGAGAAATAAATATATCCCCTACCTCAAACCAGAACATGGTTTCTCAATCACCATATCATTGTGTTAGTATTTCATGAGTTTAGTTACATAACACCACCACAAAATCCAAACTCAAGCCTCATCTCTACCCAATTAACTATAATTGAAACCATCGTTGTCTCCACCTCTATCTCTACCCCCTTATACTGACACCTATACGAAAATTTTCTTAAAAATTAAATAGTGTTGTATATTTAAATTTAAACTTTAAACCTATCAGATTTTGTGTACTAAATGATTATGAAATAATGTGATTTTCCTACTCACTCAATCCATTTATTGACACAATATCACTGCAGATTAATCCAGTCATCTTCTGATATAATTCAACCAATTATTTCTATAGCGTAATGAAATTCACATCCTATATCTATATATGATCCCCATATTACTGGATTGTAGTACCCCATTGTTGAATTGTGTTTTTCATTACAGTAAACTAACTATGAGAATATTTAGGTAGAGACTAATTATAACCTATAGTAGATACTGTTGCAATTCTCAATGACCTGCAAAAGACCTTGGACAACAATGATCCTAAACCCATTCCACGGACACGACCATGATTCTTCTTCCCAAGGACTAGACCAACTGGATCATCCTGGGAGATCGATAAGGACTACATGAGATTGGAATCCCATAGTTATTTTATTTTTAACTATAAATCAAAAATCATTAAAATTTTAAGAAATACATATTAACAAATTGAAAAATTATGATAAATTATTTCAATGAAAAGGTAATTTATGCCTTAACATCTTTGGAAGGATCATTCACATAACTCCCATAAAATTTTGTATGAACATCCAACTAATGTTATTTTTGGGAGATTTTGTTCCCTAAATTATTTTTCTACATTAAATAAATATAAATCAATAATTTAATATATGAAACATATAATATTATCATATAAATATTTAAACTAATGAAAATATTACCATAGTTGATTTATTTCTTGAAAAACTCTTTGAACTGATAGTGTGGAGGATGATTTGTTTCACTTGACTTTATAAATTGTTTCTTAAAACATCCTAAAATAAATAACATGTAATTTAATAGTAATTTATGGAATGTTATATCCTTATCATATGAATGTATATATGTAAAATGAGATTAATATAACTATAAATTTTTTAATAACATGTGTCTCTTATGGCGATGGATATCAAAAAAACACTTTACACTGCTCTCTAGGCACCCCTTTAGGTACCTAATAATACATCTATTGAGTGGTCAATGATGTATCTTTGAATTAATTCAATAATATCAATTTAAAATATTTCCATTTCTTACCCAAATTTTTTAACATCCACTTTCATACAATAAGATCAGCAACGGTAAATTGGAATAACATCTATACAAAGAGATTCATTTTTAAAATATTAACATTTAATTAAATAATGACATTCAATTGAGACATAATATATTAAAATTACCTTCATATGGGAATCCAATACTCTATTTTTCTAAGATTGAGGCATATAACTCTAATCAGAATATGTAATCAAAAGGGTAACCAGATCAGCTACCAACTGGCCTAGAATCTAGCCAAATAATCTCGTAGCATCAATTGTGGGGACCCCATAATAATCAAAGGGGAAAACTATATTCAATCCATTCATATTAAAAACATCTAAACTATTATAATTTTTCTTTTTAGTAGCATTATTTCTATATTTTATAAAAAAATAGTTATTAGAATAAAAAATTAGAATAAATTTATTCATTTTAAAATTTGTATCCATAACTATCACCCTACAATATCTACATGAAGAAATAGGAGTGACCACCTCTTCCCTCATTATAGAGTAACCACATGATGAACTTGATGAATAAGGAGGCAATGTAAATGATGATGATGGGAGGGAGATGAAGGGTATATTAGACACTAACGGGAGGGAGGCAGAGGGTGTGGTAGACATTAATGGGGGAAGATAAAGGGCTTCCTAGATTCTATATAGAGGGAGCTCAAGGGATCATCAGGTAACATTGATGACATCTATATGGTATGGGGAATGTCAACTGAGAGTTGAATGAGATCAATGAATTATTTTTATGGTATCCCTATCATTTAAACATGTAAAACAAACTTGAGAAAATATATTTTTGAAGATTAATGTAGAAAAATAAATTTAGAAATGATAACAAATGTACATTATTTAAAAACATAATATACATAGGTATGATAAATAAATACTTCACATACAAACAAATATAAAATTCGGGTTTTCAAAATTAAAAAAATTCATGCATAAAAATCAATTTAAATATGATAAAGGATCCACAGTACTATAAATGAATAACATATAACATTGGTGGTTGATAAGTTAATGGATGACTGCACATAAAATCATTTTTCCTTCAATCATGTCATTATCTTATACCATCATTACTTCATCCACATAATCCAACCTTTAGAGACTAAAATTTTCAATATCATGTTGTAAAATAAGTAAATTTCTTACTATTTATGGGACTTAATCACCTATATCATACAATTATTTTTGTTTTATATGGAAAACTACACTCCACCCTTAATCTATGACATCTTCCACACAATATACCATTTTCTCTTGTGATGAGATGATATACAGATCATGTACTTCATATTCACCGACATCTATCAAGTAAGATAAGTTCATAGAATTAAATTTTATGGAATCTCTTTTAATACCCCTAGTAGTATCAACCATCTTTATTTTGAATAAAACAACTGAAAATGACTATGGTAGTTTAATTTGATAATATCAGTAAATTTTCCATAGTATCCCAATTCTAAAACTATAAATATACCACTATTACAAGTTTTTAAACCCCCATATTTATTGAATATAGGAAATTTTAAGCCATTCAAATTACAAGCATAAAACGTTCTATCCCGTTTTAGAGGACCTAAAGACATAAATTTCAAATCATCTAGAAACTCAAACCAAGCATCAGTATTCATGATCTAAAAAAAAGTTATGTACATTATTAGATTTAAAAAATTTATGTTTCAGCCTAATATACATGTTTATTTTAATATTTATAAACTTAAATGATATGAAAACCATTCTACAAGCTCTTTATTAACAACTTTTGTTATATATTTCTCATTTCATGTTCAAATTCTCATGCATCTCTTTGTTTGTATCCAGATATATTCAATAAATGGATTTGTGATTTAACTATTAAATAGAACATATCTATGTTCATGTAATAATTTCATTTCTATCAGTGTAATATTTTAGATCCTCCCAACTAATCAACCAATAATAGGAAATATTTTTTTTCATGTATAGTTGAGATTGAGTTAATATGTCATCAACATGTCTAACTTGATTGAATCTTATCTAAATATCATCCATGTATCTAAAAAAAGTCAATACACTTATATTATAAATATCTTTAAGAAATAGAGCCTTAAGGTTAAGCTTTATTTTTCACGTATGATTTCAAATGACCAAGGTATCTATGAAATAAAATGAATAAAATAGAGTTACCTATTTAATGAAGTGTCAATAATAGTTTACTTCAAATGAAAAACATATAAATAATGTACCACTAAATTAGATACATCCATAAATAATGTATGGGACCTCCAAATTTAGTTTCCTTGACCAAATCCATAATTAAATGTGCCATGATAGTAAAAAATGATAGAGGAAATATCATCTCCATTTCACAAAGTTTCAGTAAAAATATATCCCAAATATTTTCAAGCTCAACTAGTTATAGATTTTTCTCATATAGTTGTATGAATAATGTGTAGAATTGGAGTACAACCATAGTTTCCTTTTCAGGTAACAATGTATGTAATTTCAATGGTAGTAACTATTGTATCATAATATGTGGATAATAAATTTTCAATACTTGTAACATATGATGCTTTAAGTTGACACACATTAAGATGTTAATTAAAAACCCATAAGAAACTTCTAGATGTTTTTAAATTTTAAGTAATATATCTTTATCCCTATTTTTCATTGAAAAAATTTTCTGATCATACTTTCTATTCTCGTCTAGCCATAAATAAATCATTATATTATTTTTTTGTAATTCTTTATAAGAATTGATATGGTCCTTCAATTTTCCATGATTATTATGTAATTTAAAGATCAAATTGTCAAAAGTTTTTTCTTAATACGAATAACATCAATATTATGAAACAAAAATTAAATTCCCAATTCAAAATTTTGAAGAATATACTTTTTTTCTTCTATTTTTGCGTTTTGATTTCAACTGATGATGCACTTAATTATTGTTTCCCACTATCATTCAAATGATGAACCTTCCAAACTTTGGTTTAAAAATTTACTAGTTATGCCAATATTTTAGAACATTTCAATAACTTTGAAGGTGGTCTATGATCAATAGGGCAATTTAAATTTTGCTTAATTCAACCAAAATATATGAGACACATCGAGAAATCTGTAATGACATAAGAAAGTCCATTTTTTAATTGTAAGGTTGTTGTTCAGGCTCGAAATTAATGTTACAAACAAGACAATCCAAACCCATGCGAGTGTTACAACCAGATATGTTCCCAAATCTAGAGAAGTAACTAATGGTCCAAATTATATTATCATGAATTTCAAATATTGTTCTAGAATATTCATTATATGTCTCAACACCATTTCTCCACAACTCTTGAAATTATTCAATTAGAGGCTATAAGTATATATCAATATCATTTCCAAGAATTTTTTTTCTAGGAAAAATCATCAAAATTAGAAAATATATTTTTGTCACACACTTACCTATAGGTATATTTTAAGGGATCAAAACAACCAACCAAATTCCATAAATGGTAATCAAATACCTAAAATTATTGAATCCATCGACAATTGATCACGTAGAAATTCACTATTCATTTCCACCCTTATACTCCTATGTTAAACTGATTTTTATTGTAAATTTAAAATATAATAAGAAATTAAACTTCATTTTTGATTAAATTATTTAATTTTTATCATTTTTTAAAAGTGTGATTTCACATGTTTTGATGTTTTCATTGTAGGTGGAGGTGATTTGAAGGACCTGGGATGAAGTTGAAGAACAATTGGCCAAACTGCATAGGATCCCATGCACACATGTGGAGTGAAAAATAAATTAAAAATAATAAATCTATATAATTAGGCTATAATTTTTTGGGATTATCCAAAATTTAGTGCGTTATAACTCTTCTAAATACACACTATCAAAATTCTTCAATCAAGGGGCCCAAATGAGTTGATTTATACAAGAAAATGAATTCGATCGAAGTTAAATGTTTGGTTACATAATTTTAAAATATCTCCAGTTTTATATATTAAATGGATTCAAACTTTACAGAGAGATATTAAAGAGGTGGTTTAATAACTTTTTAGTTTTTTTCCAAAGCGATATATGCCTTTCTACCTACCCAAAACCATGGGCCAAGTGGTATCTCAAAATCTGGGTGCCCAAAACCACCAACCACTTTTAATATAAAAGGGTACCTTGGGAAACTCATTTTAGAGATCAACCAGGGAGAAAATATCCAACATTTTTGAGACTCAAAGTAGTACTCTCCTCGTCCTAGATGTTCTAGAGGAACCTATTCTCATAGGGGGATCAAGGATGAAGTCAGAGTTCCACATGAGATTTCTCCTCCTCTTAATGGTGGGATAAATGGTGGGTAATCATTTCGAGGGAGCTACAAACTTGAATAGAGATTTTCAAAAAATAATTCTCTACTAGTTTGATGTATATTTTGGTTTTGAATTTTTTTAGATGCATATTAACTTGTTTTAATTCATTTAATTGAAATAATTATTATTTCATAACCGACCGGGGTTTAATTTTAAGTGTGCGACTTATATTGTTCCGATTAGAAAAAATAAAAAACCTTTTTTTCCCAAAATTTTTTAGATTTTAGTGTTCCTTGAAAAAAACTCAATGCATTATAATAGTTTGTAACTTTACTACACATTTTTTATGTCACGGTTTAGTCCTATGTGCATCGTTTTAGAGGTTTGTGGGTAACCTAAATCTTGGTTAACCCTTAACCAATGGATTAAAACAAAAACTAATAATAAATTAAAAACAAGGAACTTTTAAATTGATATATTAACTTAAATATTATCACATAATTATCATATTTTTTTCAAAATCCACTTGTTTGTAAACTATTAAACTCTTTATATTTAGTAATTTTATTTTTGAAACTGTATTTAATCCCCCCATATTTTATCCCATTTTATTAAATAAACACACTTTAAACCTCCAATACTCCTTGAGAGATAGACTAGGGTATTCCCTAAACTATAAATAAACTTTAAATACACAATTATTTTGTTGTTTCCTGAAAATATTGTCAAATTTGGGCATTGTTTCTGATGAGTTCTTCGATTTTTAGTGTGCATTTTTTATAAAATATTTTTGAATATAGTGAATATAATTTTTTGTTTTATCTTATAAATTTAGATATATTTTGGTGTTATTATTTACTTCCTATTTAGGATATGTGCATTATGTGTTATTCTCTGGGAGATCTACCTTCTTTTGACCTCAAACCAGAGATTATCTTATGTTAGTGACACCGAGACACACAGGACAATCACCTGAACGAGGACGCGCTACCCCTTGAGAGTCTTCTAGACCCCTATTATTTTGGAACTAAAATAGAAACTAAAGATAATGTGTATAACATGGAATAAAATGACCAAACACTAAAATAAATCACTTCTCCATATGTTTATACGCAACCTATATATATTCAAGCATAAGGTGAAGTATAAAACTTCAAACTGAAATCTGGTTTAATTCACTTATTACTAAAATTTCATGGATTTGATAGAGAAGACCCACATAATCACATAAATTAATTTCATATAGTGTTTTTGACATTAATACCTACTAATGTGGATGAATAATTGGTTAAGATTAGGGTATTACCTTTCCCATAATAATACCCTGCAAAAGATTGGCTATACGGTGTTAACACCCCAATTAGAGGCTGGATAGAAATGAAACACCTTTTTCGTGAAAAATACTTCTCAACCTCTAGAAATGAAAAAAATAAGGAAATAATTTTTCTTAATAATAAAATCTAATCGGGAAAACTTCAAAAATATTGGGAATATTTTAAAAGGCTTTGTTCAAGATATCCACACCACCAAACAAGAAAGCAAAATTTAATAAAATACTTTTATGAAGGTTTAATTCCAATCGATCATAATATGATTGAATCTAATATATGTGGTTCCCTAGTATACAAGACCCCAATTGTTACAAGGAATCTCATACAAAACATGGCACAAAACAATCAACGGTTTGGTAGAAGTTCCCACATACCCATCAGAGGTGCCCATGAGGTGAAAATATATAAATTCAAGATGAAGGTGCAAACAAAGTTCAATGAGGTAAGTACCCTACTCCAACAACTTAATATTTACCAAGGGAAATACCAACCTCATCATATAATTCATTAAAATATCTATGCCATAAAAACCCACTATTCTGACCAGTTCCCCCAATTGAGAGAATCTTATAAGAGTTGTGAGGAAATCATTATAGGCCACCCCTATAACCAACCTATTAGGAAAGAACCATACCATACATCTAGCTCTGGATGGAATGATAACCAAGTATATCGTTAAGTGGGTATTCAAGCCAACATCAACAATCATAGAACCACCTAGGAAAGATTAGTCATCCTACACCACTTCCTAGAAATCCTCAACAACAAAAAAGGATTTCTAACAACCCCCTCTAATAACCAATCGTAACCTTGGGGATCTAACAAAACAGATGGCTGCAAATAATATACAATTCTAAAAAAAACACAATCTGCCACACAAGACCTAAAAAATCAATTAGTCCAACTCACCAACTCAGTGGGTGAAATAAAAAGTCAAGGGTCTAAATGAATACCATCCCAACCTATTGCTAATCCCAATGAAAAAGGTAATGTATGTGATATCACACTTAATGGTGGTTAAGAACTTTCCCCTTCTAGTGACTCTACACATCAGCTATATCCTCCTCCTAAAAAATCTCTTTCTCTACCCTCTATAGATTCACATGAAGAAAAATAAAGAAAAAAAGGGTAAAAAAGTTATAATTGAGGATTCCCCTGAAAAATCCATTCCCCTCCCCTTTCCCCAATGACTCTCTCATTCCAAGAAATTTTTTGATAATGAATTCAATAGAGAGATTATAGATACATTTAAAAAGGTACAGGTTAACATTCTTCTCTTGGATATAGTTAACAAAATTCTTCGCTATTTCGAATTTCTTAAAAAACTTTACACCCATAGGTGAAGACTAAAGGGGAATGAGAGAATCAACCTTGAAAGGAAATTCCCAGCATTGATACAACTAGCGATGCCAACCAAATTCAAGGATTGAAGAACTTTTAAAATACCTTTAACCATAGGGGAATATTTCTTTTCTATAAAAAATCTTGATTTAGGTTCTTCAATTAATGTGATACCTAACTCGGTGTATAGTTGTCTATAGTTTGTAGAGCTTCAACCAACGATTATCATCATGCAACTTGCTAACTGAAGCACAACACACACAATAAGAGTGATTTAGGACGTCCTTGTGTGTATAAATAATCTCATCTCTCATGAAGAATTCTATGTTCTTGAGATGGAAGATAACCAGAACCAAATATATGCCCTTTTCATACTTAGAATGTATTTATTTAAAATAACAAAGAAAATCATCAATGTTCACAGCAGTACATTTTCCATTGTGATTTTGGGAGAAAAGGTAAGTTTAAATATCCTTCATTATATGAAATACCCTATTTAAGAGAACACCACTCTTCCTCTCTATTCAATGGAAGTTTTATCTAATGACACACACAAACAACATTATCTCCTCGACCCATACTCTGATTGTTTTACCTATTCTTCACTCTTTGATGATTTGGGTTGTGATTCATCTTTCGAGTGTTGTGTGGGTTTGGAAAAGTGTAAATATTATGTTTTAATTGATGATTTCTTGATCATTGAGGATCATATGACCATTTATGATACTTATCACCTTTTAAAATCTTATTCCTTATCTAAGGATGTTACTATTGAAAAATTAAATGAGATTATTAACCTCTCACTTTCACATTCACCCCCATTAATCTAAAATTTCCCTAACTTGGAACTTAATCCACTACCTTAAAATTTGAAATATTCATATCTTGGGAATAAATACAAGTTTCCTATCATCATTTATAGTTAACTCCCTCTAGAGAATGAATTACTATTACTTAACATTTTGAGGGAGTATAAAAAATCATTGGGATGGACACTTTATGACATTCCTAGTATTAGCCTATCAATTTTCATGAATCATATATTATTAAATTATGAGGCTAAACCAGTGAGGTAGACACAATGATGAATGAACCCAAACCTCCTTAATATTGTTAAAAATTATGAAACCAAATTACTGGCTACTGGAATCATTTACCCCATCTCTGACATCCAATAGGTTTGTTCAGTGTAGGTAGTTCCTAAGAAAACTGGTATTACAATAACCTAAAATGAAAACAATGAATTGATTCCAACCTTTGTGTAGAATAGTTTGTGTATATATATAGACTATCATTGACTAAAGAATTACACTAGGAAAAACTATTTCCTATTATCTTTCATTGACTTGATGCTATAGAGGCTAGTTGGGAAGCCCCACTACTACTTTCTTGATGAGTATTCTGGATACTTTTAGAACCACATTTCCCTTGAGGATCAAGAAAATACAACCTTTACTTACCCCTTTAACACATTTTAATATAGAAGGATTACATTGGGTCTGTGCAATGCTCTCGGTACTTTACAGTGATGCATGGCTAGTATTTTTTTAGATTACCTAGTGAATTGAATGGAAGTTTTCATGGATAATTTCACTATTTATGGATCCTCTTTTGATGAGTGTTTGAGTAGTCTTGGTTTTATCATACGTCATTATTTTGAAAAAAAATCTTGCATTGAATTATGATAAATGCCATTTTATGGTGAGAAAAGTTATATTACTTGGATATACCCTTTCTTGGTGTGGTATGAAAGTATATAAATAAAAAGTAGACATAATTTATTCCCTATCATTCTCTAAAAATGCACAGTATGTGTATTATTTCTTAGGTCATGGTGGATTTTATCAGCATTTCATTCATGAATTTAGTAAGATTTTACTCCCCCTCTCCGACTTACTCAAAAAATAAAAAGAATTTTTTTTTGATAAATATTAAGAGGTTGATTTTAAAAAATTAAAATGGAGCCTCACATCACACTCAGTAATCCAACCACCTTGGTGTGATTTACCATTTAGAATCATATGTGATACCTCTAACTATGTAGTTGGGGTGGTCTTATAACAATGGGTGAATTGATCTCCACATGTCATATCTTATGACTCTCACACACTAGACCCTACCCATGAAAACTACAAAAAAACTAAAAAAATAATTCCTTTCCATTTTTATTACATTGGATAAATTTAGTTCATACCTTTTAGGTTCCAAAGTAATCATGTTCTCAGACCATGCAGACCTTCAATATCTACTTAAGAAATCGGAATTCAAAACAAATATCACTCATTATATGCTCATACTCCAAGAATTTAATCTAGAAATTAGGGATAAAAAAGGATCAAATAATGTGGCAACAAACCACATTGTTAGGATCTCCCCACCATTGGACAACCATGTTGACTCATCCCTCCCCTTTGGTGAATTATTCCCTGATGAGAACCTTTGTGATATAGTGGAACTTTACCCTTAGTATGCAGGCATTTTGAATTTTTTGGTAGCATCTAGGGTTCCCATATATTTTAGCACTTCACAATCTAAAATAACAAATCATGGGTCATGACGGTACATTTGGGATGACCCATACTTGTAGAGAATTTGTAGCAACCAGGTTTTTCATCGGTGTGTCCCCCCGACCATGAATTCACCTCTTTTTTGAGCATCTTCCACACTTAGTCATGTGGGGGACACTTTGGATATCATGTATAGATTAAAAGGTCCTTTAATCTAGAATTTATTGGATAAAATTTTATAAATATGCCCATTAGTTTTGTAAGCCATGTACACAACATCAATTCACTAGAAATATCTCCAAGAGGAATGAAATACCCCAACAATCGATGTTATATTGTGATATCTTCAATGGATGTGGAATTGAATTCAAGGGGCCTTTTCCAAATTCATTTGGATTTTTTAGATCATATTATCTATTGACTATGTATCTAAATGGGCAAAAGCAAAGGCTACTAGGACCGATTAATCTTTATTGGTTGTTTATTTTTTGAGATCTCATATTTTCAGTAGGTTTGGTTTTTCCATGATTCATCATTATCAATCAGGGATCACATTTTTGTAATAAAATCATAAAAAACAAACTTCATAAGTATGGGGTTGTACATAAAGTCTCTATTGAATATCACCCCAAACTAACAGGCAAGATGAAATTTCAATTCATGAAGTTATGAAAATCTTGGAAAATTGGTACAACCTAATAAGAATGTTTGGAGTTTACTCTTGGAGGATTCACTTTGGGTGTACTGTACAACTTTTAAAACCCCAATTGGAATTTCAGCTTATCATATTAAGTTTAGAAAGGATTGTCACATCCCTATAGAGGTAGAGCACCATGAATTTTGGGTTGTTAAGCAATGTAATATGAACCTCTCAGATATAGATAAGAATAGAAAGTTGAAGATTTAGGAGATGGAAGAAATTCAAAGAGAATAAAATGAGAAATCCTGGATCTATAAGGAGAGAACCTAGGCTTTCCATCACCGCCTCATCCTTTATCTTTAACTCCAAATTGAAAAGAAGGTCCTCATTTACAATGAAAGGGTGAATTTACATCCAAGTAAACTTCGTTTCAATTGGTTTGGCCCATTTAAAATTACAAATTTGTATCCATTTGGTGTTATGCAAGTTCAAAATGAAAAAACCAAAATGCACTTTCATGAGACCATTCTGGATTCCCCTATAGAGAAACTCCACCTTCAAGAAGTAACCTACCAATGAAATCCACCATGTTTTATCCTTAATTACCAAATTATCTTTTATTACAATGAGGATACTACATACACTAGGTGTGTGTGTGGGGGGGGGGATACATTCCTGAGTTCGTTAGGATTTCCATCAAATTTCTTCTTTTTATCTTTTTTACTTACTGCGTAATATTTTTACCTCCCCCAATTTATTTTACTGGAATACTCATTTTTTATGCCTACCTAATCATGAAAATTATTTAAAATGCATGATGAATTTTTCTATTTCAATTTTTTAAAAAATTTAAATAAAACTTTGTTCACTGATGGAATGTGAGTTTTAGCAAGAATTTATCATTGAGGTATGATTTTTTTTGTAAATCGGTTGTTTTATGATGATATAAATAGTCGTATCTTTATAAAACCTTTGAGATAATTGATACCCTCCATATGAGTATTTTATTGGTTAATAATTTCACCTAAAATATCCACACATATTTTCACCCAACCATGATGTTTGAATATTTATTACTCAATAGATGGTAAATATAAGTTATATCAATAATTATCATCTTTCCAAAATAATTTTACATACATTCATTCCTTATCTGATCTGTTTCATTACTGTGCCATATTGACCAACATGTGTGTACTTGATATCCAACTATTTTATGGCCTAAAAATAGAATAAAAATAAAAAAAATGAGAGGAGTGATTAAATTTACAACATATGGGGATATCTAGTCCGTGAGATTAAGGTTTGACTTCTGGTAATTACTAAGCGAGTGGGTCTTGAAATTTTATTTCAAAGGATATAGGGAAGGTTCAGTGGAATGAATCAATTAAGTAGATTTTTTTAAAATAAAATATATTTACTAGATAGAAAGTGGAAAGAATAGCATGAAATGTTTGTCACACACACACAAATGGAGATTTAGTGACATGTTTAGCTTTTTATTCCCCTTCTAATATGAGTATTATACATCTCCTTAAATTTTGTTCTAATACAATTTATGAGACATCTTTTTCCATAATCATTAATAATAACTCATTATAATTGTTTTTATTTGATCACACTGCTATCATGAATAAAATTTTATCTGAATGCTAAATAGTCATGAAGTTGGTAATATCTCTATGCATAATTTTGGAAATTTGACTTTTCCTAGGAGTGAAAATTTTTAGGCATGGGGGTGTGATCATATAGTGATTCACTATTCATTTCCACCTTTATACCACTGTGTTTAACTAATTTTTTATTCTAAATTGCAAATATAAAAATAAATTTCACTTCATGTTTGATTAAATTATTTTATTTTTATCACTGTTAAAAAGGTAAATTTCACTTTTTTGATGTTTTTATTGAAGGTAGAGGTGATTTGGAGGACCCAGGATGAAGTTGAAGAACAATGAGTCAAATTGTGTAAGATCCCAAGCACACATGTGGACTCAAACATACACCACAGATAATCCATGCATCCAATTAAGCTGAACTTTTATGGGCTAATCCAAAACTCTGTGGGATATTACTATTCTGAAGAAATCCAATCCTAATTCTTCCTTCAAGGGGTCCAAACTAACTAATCTGTCCAAGAAACTAAATCTAATCAAATTCAAAAGTTTGGTTATGAATTTTGTAAATATCTCCCATTTTATAAATTAAATGGCCACCAAATTTGATTGATATATATTTAATAGGTGGAGTAATAATTTTTTAGTTTTTTAAAAATTGAGATAGGTCTCTCTACCTACCCAAAACCATGGTCCAAGTGGTATCTTGAGATCTAGGTTCCCAAAACCACCTTCCACTTTGCATATAAAAAGGCACCTTTGACACCTCATTTGGGAGCTTGAATATGGAGAAAATATCTTCCATTTTGGATACCCAAAGGAGTCCTCTCCTCATCTTATAAGTTTTGAAGGAGACTATTATCATAGGGAGATCATGATTGAAGTTGAAGTTTCACATAGGCTTTCTCCTCATTTCGATGGTGGGATAAATGTAGGATGATAATTATGAGGGAGATACACAATTGAAGAGGGAGTTTCAGCACATAATTATCTAACATTTTTGAATATATTATGGTTTATAATTTTTATTTTAGATGTATTTTAACGTTTTTGATGCATTTAATTGAATTAGTTTTTATTTCATAACCGATAGGTGTGTAATTTTAAGTGTGCGACTTGTGTTGTTATGATTGAATAACATAGGAGTCCTATTAATTCCCAAAAATTTTATATTTAAATGTTCATTGAAAAAAATTAAAGCAATATAATAGGTTTGAACTTGACTACATGATTTTTATGTTAACATTTAGTCCTATGTTCATTGTTGTAGAGGCTTGTGGGTACCCAATATCTTGGTTAACCCTCAACCAAAAGATTACACCAAAACCTAGCAATCAATTAAGAACAAGTAACATTTCAAGTGGTTTAATAACTTAGGAATGATCACATAATTATTATATATTTTTCAAAATACACTTGTTTTTAAACTATTAAAATCATTAAATTATGTTATTTTATTTTAAAAACTGTATTCCAAATCACCCCATCTTTTATCCCTTTTTATTAAATATATACACTTCAAACCTCTAATTCTACTTAAGAGATGACCTAGGGTCCTACCTATTCTATAAATGAACTTTAAAAACATAATAAATTTGACATGTCATGAAAATATGGACAACAACCAATCCCAATCAAATATTCATAGGATCAGATAAGAAATCTGGATGTAATGAATCAAATTTATTTTTTGAATTTTAATCTCTTGTATGTCGCATTGAACCATCATTATTATTATCTATAGAATACCACTTCATGTACATGATGATTTGTGAGGACACAAATAATCTTTTTAATCAAGGTTTTAATGGGAAGTAATGAAAAACCTTTACAAGTATGTTATTATTATTATTATTCTTCTTTGTAGTATGTTGATTTGTACTTCCAAAATCACCCATTTACTATCATATAGAAGATGAATTTTTTTTTTCAATAATGCCTATTTAAATACTCTCCCCAATAAATTATGAAATCATTGGTAAAAGCTTATATTTTATTTAATTCATACTAATATTGTTAACAAATTTTTTCATATCATAAAATGATCTAAGGATCTCAGCTTTATGAAATAAATCAAACAACAATTCTAATATCATGTACATTGATTTATTTTTAATTCTCTATAAGAATTTGATAAGGTAAAACTTTAGTAGAAAATAAATTGTTGAATATTTCATACATCAACCATACAACTCTTAATTTCCATAGTCAACTAAATAATAAAACACATTTTTAATCTTAGTGAAGTTATATCTTACATTAATCTCTGTTGAATCAAGAAGAGGATCCAATGATACGTTACAATCTTGATATAGTTGTCCTGTAGTCCCAGAAATATAATTTTTCATGTTATTATTTGTGGCACCATCAACTGGTTGCACTGATATGTTTTGATGTTGACATTGTTACCTTATAATAAAAAAACACAATTTATAAGGTTTTACATTTCATTATCCATTATTGATGAATTTGGGATCTCATTATCTTAACTGATATTAGTGCTCAAACATTCTATAATGTTTGATTATCCATTCCAAATCAAACAAAAATATTGAGTAGGGAATTGCTTTAATTTTAAATGTAACTCCCCAACTGTAGTTACCCAGAGTCGGTGCATTATTACGTA
This sequence comes from Viscum album, assembly GCA_963277665.1. Classification (NCBI taxonomy): domain Eukaryota; kingdom Viridiplantae; phylum Streptophyta; class Magnoliopsida; order Santalales; family Viscaceae; genus Viscum; species Viscum album. The sequence continues at coordinate 1,820,404,296 of OY728129.1, forward strand.
ACATTGACACGATCAAAATAGATCAAGTCTCGAAAGACCGATTAGTTTATTAGCCTTGGAAGTAATAGATATATACATAAGTTTTACATTACGTAATGAAATAAATAAAAACAACATTGTGTTCCCTTTGAACACACTCATATCCTTGGCCTATCCCTATAGGTTAATCATAATTTACTTCTTCACATCATGGGAAAAGAAAAAAAAAGAAAGGGGTGAGCTCAGATGCTCATTAAGGATAACAATATAGTGGAAACTATCATAAATAAGCAAAAAAATTTAAGGCAATGTATAAAACTAAAACAAAAGCCTTTTAAACTTAAACTTCAACACACATGGATATTCTACTAGTCGAATAATCACATGTAATATCAATATCTAATTTCATAATGATGGAATGCATAATACCAGACATCATAACCACATAGTCAAGGCCTCGTTCCAAGACTAAAAATTATATTTTGTCAAGGCCTTGTGACAATACAGTAGTTTTTTTCATGAGACCTACCGATGCATCGAGGAGCTATAGTGGGCTCCACCCATCACTTACTATGACTAATGCATTCCTCATATGAAAAGGTTGAAACATAACATAAAAATTCATATTAAAACCTGCATATGAAATGTTAGTAAATTAACTATAAAACATGAATGGTATAAAAATAACACATCCACAGTAAAACATATCACAAAAACATTAATACAATATAGAATATTTGTATCATAATAAATCAACTGCAAACAAGTATAAAATCCATTAAAGGATGTTGACATAGATGAAATAAAAAACATTTGACAGAAATATATATTTCTATTTTTAAATCATTTAAAAGTCATGTAATTATAAAAAAACATTTATTTTTAAAATATTATTATAATATTGTAAGGGAATCTTCAAAGGTGTTATAATGGCGAATAATAACCGCACCCTCCATAAAATTTAAAAAAACATTCTTACATTAATTTGTCAAAAGGTCATAAAGTACCTTGTTTAGAAAATGATGGAAATATTCTTTTCAAACCATATTATAAAAAGTAAAAAAAGGTTATCAATGACTTTAACCCATAGTATAGTAAATATTAATTTTTTTTTGAAATACATTTTTAAGAAACAAGGATGTGGATTATAAAGAGGTCCCAGTAGATACTTATGTAAAAACAACCTTGGATAATAAAGAGATTGTGAAATTAACACTTACCTTGTACTTTTCCTTGATTGAGGGTATGTTAACCTCATGTATAATAATTAAATCATTTTTATGAAATTATAAAATAACTGCATACATAAATATGATATCCTATATGATCTTCTAATATTTCTTTGTTAATAATATTTTAGTAGTATCATTGTTTCAGGTGTTAATTGATTCATTTTACTTTATATGTTTTGTTACATAAGTCATGCTTGTTATCGAAGAGGTTGGATGAGCTAAGGGTCTTGAGAGGTGTGAGAAATGGGTTAGAGGTGAGATCTTTTTATAAGGGGGAGAAGGGGCTCTTTAGGAATGTTTGAAAATATTATTTCATTATAGAATTATTTTAGGTTTCTAAAGGTAAAAAACTCATTAAAGTCTAAGATAAGATGACTCATGTTATAAATAAAATCATCCAATAATAATTGGATAGGTTTTGGATATTTTGTTTAATTTTTATAATCTCATTTATTTAAATCATTCTTTAATGAGGTAAACACTGCATCATTATTGTCTCATAAATAATTTTATTTATTTAATGTCTAAAAATTATAAAAAAATAACATGATATGGGAAATATTTTTATCTTTAAAATTAATATTTATAGTCAAAAATGGAACTTATATAACCCCTTGTAAAAATTATCTTACTAAAAGATATATGTTTTTGTCATTTTTGTCTTTACTTTAAATTAATTAATATAAAGTGTCATTATCACTCTCAAGTGGCTCCATTGGGTCACAAAATAGACCCAAGGATGAAAATGGTCAAACATGTATCAGCCAATAGTAATAGGACACATGTTAGGGTAATTTAATATTATAATAATAATATTGTTTACCCTTATTTACCATATTTACCCATTAACTATGGTAAATAAAATATTTACTGAAGTAAATATTCATAATTTCTAAAAATAAAAGTTACATATTTACACAATTTGGACCTCATGATTCCAAATATGGAATCCATTTTTCCAAATTCAAAACACAAAATTGGAAGAAATTAATTTAAAATCATTTCTTGTTGTCAAAATAAAAAGCGTGTATTTAAAAAATAATAACAATCAAAGGATTGACACTTGTTTATGCCCAGTTTAAATTTGAAATTACATCTAATGACCTAAATTATATTAAATGATAAAAATATAATGTAATCATACTTTAAAACAATTCAGTTTTATAATTTAGCACTAAAAATTATTTCTATAAAAAAGTTTTTTTAAAATTCAAATTTAGTATTTTTCACTATTCATCAAAAATTGAACGTTTTCAAAAAATTACAAAAAATTCACCCTACAATAATTTTGATATTCTGAATCCAAAAATGAAGTCCATTTTAAAAATTAGAATTTATAAAATTTCAAAAAGTGGGTATTACTATTCATAACGGCTAGTTTGATTGGTCGTGGTGTGTTAAAATTTTGAAGTTGTGTACAACACAAGCTATTGCATTATTCAAAGGGAAACTGATCATAGAAGCTTGGGGTGTTACATTATTCCCTCCTTCAAATAATTTTTTCCTCAAAATTTATAGAATACTACTAAATAAAAAGTTTTGGGTGGTTCTTCATCATAAGTTCCTCGGGTTCACACATTGCCTCTTCTATCATATGATTTCTCCATATAAATTTCACCAGACTGGTCCTCCGGTTTCTCAACACTTGTCCTTTGGTATCAAGAATTTTGATAGGATCTTCACAATAAGACAAATCGGGTTCCAGTTATATTTATTTATATGTGAGTACATGCGTTGGGTTAGTCATGTATTTTCTCAACAGTGATACATGGAACACATCATGAAATTTGGAGAGAATTGGAGGAATTACCAAATGATAAGCTACAAATCCAATTCATTCTAGAATTTCAAAAGGTCTGATATACCTGGGTCTTAATTTTCCTTTCTTACTGAATTTTATAACACCCTTCCATGGAGATACCTTCAAAAAAAAAAATGATCTCCTACCTAAAATTCCAAATCCTTCCTTCGGTTATCGACGTAGCTCTTTTTCTTACTTTGAGAAACTTTCATGTGGGTTTGGATAATCTTCAACTTTTCCATTGTTTTCTCAACAGGTTTTGGGCCTAAGAGTTTTCTTTCACCAACATCAACCCAACAAGTTGGTGTGCGGCTTCTCTTTCCATATAACACTTTATATGGTTCCATCTGAATACTTGAATGGAAACTATTGTTATTGGAAAATTATACCAGAGGTAAATATTGATCCTACATACCTTGAAAGTCAAGTGAGAAAGATCTCAACATGTCTTCTAATATTTTAATAGTCCGTTCTGATTTCCATCAGTTTGAGGGTGGTAGGACGTGCTCAATTGAAGTTTAGTATCCAAGCCCTTCTGAAGAATTTTCCAGAATCTTGATGTAAAATGGGGATCATGATCAGAAAAAATCGATAGGGGTACTCCATAAAGTCTTAAAATTTCATTAATATATAGTATTGTTAGATGTTCAAGTGGTAAATCTTCTCTTATAGTAAGAAAATCAGCTGACTTCGTAAGATGATCAACAATGACCCATATTGCATCATTCCTTCTAGGAGTCTTTGGTATTCCCATGACAAAGTACATTGTAATATCATCCCATTTCCACTTAGGTATGGTAAGATGTTGCATGACTTTTCTAGTATGTTGTCTTCCAGCTTTCACTTGTTGACAAACCATACATCTTGACACATAATATTCAATCTCTCTCTTCATATTGTCCCACCAAAAATGTTCCTTAAAATATATATACATCTTAGTGCTATCAGGGTGTATAGAGAAATTGGAGATATGACCATCATCCAAAAATTCCCTTTTTAGACCAGGTATGTGAGGAACACAAAGTCTCTTCTCAAATTTCAAAATCCCATCGTTATATAAGAAGTAGATCAATCTTCCATCGTTCACAACTTTAATTTTCTTTTGAAACATCTCATCATCAGTCTGAGAACTTTTTATCCTTTCCAGTAAAGATGATTTAGAAACCATTTGAAATAGTATTGATGTTTCACCTTCTATGATTATTCCCATATCCATCTTTAATCGATCCATGAACATAGGATCCCTTTCCACTCTCATCTTGTTCAAAACTCCATGATCCTTTCTGCTCAAAGCATCTGCCACCTTATTTACCTTCCCCAGGTGGTAGTGTATGGTGAGATCATAATCCTTGATTAGTTCGAGCCATCTCTTTTTCCTCATGTTGAGTTATTTTTGTGAGAAAACATACTTCAAACTCTTTTGATCACTATAAATCTCACATTTTTCACCATAGAGATAGTGCCTCCATATATTTAGAGTAAAGATTATAGATTCTAACTCAATATCACGAGTGGGATAGTTTTTTTCATGATTTTTTAGCTACCGTGATGCATAGGAAATAACCCTATCATTCTACATTAGGAAACAACCAAGTACTTTCTTTAAAGCATCAATATAAATAACAAACCAATCATTCCCCGATGGTAGAGACAATATAGTAGAATTGAGTAATATTCTCATTAGTTCTTCAAAAAATTCTTCACACTCTTTTGTCCAAACAAATTTAACCCCTTTACATGTGAGATTGGTTAACGAGTCAGCCAATTGGGAAAATTTTATACCAAATGCTGATAATAACCTTCTAAACCAATAAAATTGCACACCTTAGTTATACTTGTCGGTGATGGCCATTCTTGGATTGCCTTGGTCTTTAAAGGATCAACAAAGATTCCATCCTTAAAGACAATATGGCCAATAAATGAAATATACTGAATACATAATTCACACTTACTAAACTTCCCATATAATTCATTTATTCTAAGAGTCTTTAGAATAGTTCTCAAGTTATTTTCATGATCTTCATTGCTTTTAAAGTATACCAAGATATCATTAATAAATACCACTAAAAATTCATCAAGATATTCCTTGAAAATATTGTTCATTAGATCCATGAAGACAGAGGGTACATTAGTCAGTCCAAAAGTCATTACTATAAACTCATAATGCCCATACCTCGTTTGAAATGCTGTCTTTGGAATGTCTTCCTCCTTTACACACAACTGATAATATCCAGATCGAAGGTCAATCTTTGAAAAATATTGATCTCTATGAAATTGATCAAATAAATCATCAATGCAGGGTAGGGGATACTTGTTCTTTATTGTTATATCATTGATCTCCTTGTAGTCAATAAAAAACCTCATAGATCCATTTTCTTATTAACAAAAAGAACTGGGGATCCCCATGAAGAAACACTAGGGAGAATAAATCCTTTATTACTCAACTCCTCTAGTTGTTTCTTTAGATCCACTAATTCAACAGTTTCCATTCGATAAGGGGTCTTCGATATGGGCCTTGAACTAGGAATTAAATCAACAGAAAACTCAATTTATCATTCTAGGGGATGTCTAGGTAAATCCTCAAGAAATACATCAACATATTCTTATAAAATAGGTACACCCAATATTTGAACATTCCTTTCCTCATGCATAGTTATTTCAACCTATTCCTCTCTAATAATTGAATTTAGTAGAGCTACAGGGGGTGGATATGGAGAAGAATTAGATTGTGACATTTCTGTTCTAAAGATAAGGTATTCTTTATCATCATCAAAAACTGTAACCTCCTTCTTCTTACAATAAATTTTCGTGTCATGGTCCGAAAGCCAATATATACCAAGGATTATATCAAATTCAATCATGGGTGGGACTGATTCATAAAAATTTATTACAATGATACTTCCCTTAAGAGTTTTTACTGATAGCTCCCTTGTTAAATTAAATTGGAAATATCTAATTTTCTTAGCAAACTAGGAAGATATGAAACAATGCGATGATCCCGAATCAAATAAATCACTGGCTAAACTTGATTAAACCATTAAATTACCTACCACCACATCTTTAGGGGTTTCAACCTTAGGGGTAGTAATCTCATAAGCCTGGCCTTTCTCCCTTGGACTTTTATGAGGTAAGTTTCATTGGATTTTAGTTTCATAATTCCCCATTTATTTACAATTGTAGCATTCAACATTGACAACCTCTTTCTTTCCCTTGCAATCACAAGCTTGGTGGCCTTTTTCACCACACTTGTAACTAACTCCCATTCCCTTCAAGAAAGTACTAGGGTGTTTCTTCCCACATTTACAACATGATAGATATTAAACTTTTCCCTTATTCCACTTATTTCCATTTCCAAAGTGTTCAACAGATCTCGTCTTCTCTTGTTTTTCTTTAAATTCATAAGACTTAGAGAATTCATTTTCTATACTGATAGCACATGACACAATATCTTCATATGATGAGAAGGATTGTGATACAAATTCTTGATGGAGAAATGGTTTTAACCCATCTAAGAATTGATCAATCTTACTCCTTGGGTTACGTATATAATCTGCTACATGCCTTGCAAACCTTGTAAAGTTAGCCTTATACTTTGCGACATTCTCATCTTCCTTTTTCCTCAGAGTCAAAAATTTCCTTTTCATATCCACTCGATAGTCATGAAGAAAGTATTTTTCTAAGAAAATATCTTTAAACTCCCTACATTCCATATTTTATACTTCTTAATATTCCTTTGTGTTTTGAATTAATGACCACTATTGATCTGCATCTCCCGTAAGGCGATAAACTGTCATGATAACTTTTTCCCTTTTACTGCTCCCCAAAGCATGGAATATTTTCTCTAAGGAACTTATCCATTGATCAACTACAAATGGATTTGTATTCCCATTTAATGTGGGTGGTTGTTTCCTCATGAATCAGTTTAACATTGATTCTCCACGTTGTGGATCAGGGTCCTCCATACGGGTAAGGTTATTATTAATAATCTGAGTGAGTTGTCCCAGTATGGCGATATGATGATCAGCACCAGTTTCATCACCAGCTCCATGATAATTATCTTGAGTAGGTGGAAAATACCTACATGGAATACGTGCATTGATACAGTTCCCATTCCTTCCACTAGGAACCATTTATAAACAATGACATACACTACATTAGTTTATGAATCAAAATACATAATTCCAAATATATAAAACACTTAACATAAATTGAATAGTTTATGGATATAATCCATAATCATAAAAATGTTTTCTTTGTGGAGGTATATACTCATAAATCCTTCATAATTGTTTGTAAAGAAAAATTTAATTATCCTAAGAATATCCCCCACGAGTGTCATAACCAATTGTACAACAAGGCCTGTTGTCTTGTACTAAGATACCCCAAGTCAAGCCCAAAACTCCCTGTCAGATTTTTCACTACTAGGTACATCTATGCCAGAGCCGCCACTACCAGATTGTATCTAGATAAGGATGTATTTCTTAGAAAATACACAAAATCTCTACATTACCAAAATTCTAGGAAGTTCTTCTATACTAATCCTCAAAGTCTATCTTAGGGTAATGTTCTCTAATCAAAGTTTATCTAAATCTAGTTTCCATGGTTTGTACTAAACTTCTTTTGATACCAACTGTAATGACCTGGCCCTAGTTACCCAGATTCGGTGTATTATTACATAACATTGACATGATCACAAGAGATCAAGTCTTGAAATACGGATTAGTTTAGTAGCCTTGGAAGTACTAGATACATACATAAGCTTTACATTACATCATGAAATAAAGAAAAAAACATTGTTTTTATTTTTAACAAACTTATACCTGTGGCCTATATTTGCAATTTAATCATAATTTACTTCTTTATATCCCGGGAAAAGAAAGCATAAGAAATGGGTTAGCTCACATGCTCAGAATGGATAACAATATAGTTGAAACTATCATAAATAAGCATAAAAATTTATGGAAATATATAAAACTAAAACAAAATCCTTTTAAACATAAACTTCAGAATAATATGGAAAAGATAAATCAAATAATTACATTTAATTATTCACATGGATATTATACTAGTAGAATAATCACATGTAATATCAATAACTAATTTCATAATGATGGAATGCATAATGCCAGACATCATACCCACATAGTCAAGGCCTCGTGCCAAGACTACAAATAAGATTTTGTCAAGACCTTGTTCCAAGAAACTAGTTTGTCTTATGAGACCTACTGATGCACCAAAGAGATATATCGGGCTTCGCCCATCAAATACTAAGTGCAATTCATTCCTCATATGAAAAGGTCGAAACATAATATAAACATTCATTTTAAAACTAGCATACTAAATGTTAATACATTAACCATAAACCATGAATGGTATAAAAATAACACATCCATAGTCAAACATATCACAAAACATTCAATATAATATGGAAGATTTGTATCATAATAAATCAACATCAAACAAGTATAAAATCCATTAAAGGATGTTTACATAGATGAAATCAAAACTATTTGAGAGAAGTATCTCTTTCTATTTTGAAATCATTTAAAATCCATATAAATATAAAATAAAACATTTATTTTGAAAATATTTTTATAATATTGTAAGGGAAGCTTCAAAGGTGTTATAATGGTGTAGAATAACCTCACCCATCGTATAATTCAAAAAACATTCTTACCTTAATTTGTTAAAACGGTCATAAAGTACCATGTTTCGAAAATGACAGAAAGATTCCTTTTAAACCATTTTATAAAAATTCAAAAAAGATTATAAATAAATTTAACCCATATTATAGTAAATAATAAAAATGTTTTGAAATACATTTTTAGGAAAAACTAATGTGGATGATAAAGAGGTCATATTAGATACTTACGTAAAAACAACCTCAAATAATAAAGAGATTGTGAAATTAACCCTTACCTTATACTTTTCCTTGTTCGAGGGTATGTTAACCTCCTATATAATAGTTAAATAATTGTTATTAAATTATAAAATAACCACATACATAAAAATGATATCATATATGATATTATAATATTTCTTTGTTGATAATATTTTAGTAGTATCATTGTTTCGGGTGTTAACTGATTTGTTTTACTTTATATGTTTTGTTACGTTAGTCATGTTTCTTATAGATAGGATGTATTTGATTCATATACAGAATTATTTAATGTTCTTAAATATTATTTTTAATAATTAAACGAAAATTATTCTTGAATGGTTATGATGGGGAATGAATCTCATCGTTTTCGTGGAGACGGTAATCCGTACGTACACACGAACACTACTTCCATTTAATTTTCTTTATTTTAAAAGGAAATGATACCAAATTATACATAGGTATATTATTATTCCAATATAATTTAATATTTTACATACATTATCTAATTTCATTACCACCATCCTTTATATGTTCCATGTATGGTATCAATGAGTCATATCACTTTGAGGGGGCGGTAGTCCGAACTTCCTCAAATGAAATTATCGTATATATACAACATGAAAAGAATAAAGGTATTCTATAAAAGATTATTAAAGAAGATTATAAATAAAATAAATATCATAAATATCATATATAATTACAATTTCATCATAATATCCACCATAAGAGGTGGTGGTAGAAGATTGAACAATCATCGTTTCACGAGACACTTGTTCGCCGTCCACAGAAACATTATGTTCTATAACAATTAGATGGAGGTGTGTGTATGTTTAGATCAAATAATTATCATAGAAACAACATAGTATATTGATAATACTATAGTTGTTATAAAATAAGGGAATAAATACAGTTTAGGGGGTTGGAGAAGTAAAATAAAAGAAAAGAACTTAAGAGGAGTTGTTACCTTTAAGTTGGGTAACTGCCTTTGGTTTGAACCAAAAGGCTTCCTTGAAGTGTCTTCTTCCTAAGGTAAGGCTTATAAGAAGAATATAGGGATGTAGGGAGATTAATTGGGTAGAGTTTGTATGATCCAAGGGGCATGAGAGGTGTGAGAAATGGGTTAGAGGTGAGGACTTTTTATAAGGGGGAGGAGGGTCTCTTTAGTAATGTTTGAAAATATTATTTTATTATATAATGATTTTCAGTTTTTAAAGGCCCAAAACTCATTACAGTTGAAGATAAGATGACTCATTTTCTAAATTAAATCATCCGATAATAATTTGACAGGTTTTGGATATTGTTTTAATTTTTATAACCTCATTTATTTAAATCATTTTTTAATGAGGTAAACACTACATCATTATTATGTCATAAGTAAATTTATTTATTTGATGTCTAAAAATTATAAAAAAATACCACAATGTAGGAAATATTTTTATCTTTAAAATGAATATTATATTTGAAAAGATAACTTATATAACCCCTTTTAAAAATTATTTTACTAAAAGATATATGTTTATGTCATTTTTGTTTTTACTTTAAATTAATTAATATAACGTGTCATTATCACTCTCAAGTGGCTCCATGGGGTCCCAAAATCGACTCAAGGATGAAAATGGTAGGAAATGTATCAAAAAATAGGAATATGATACATGTTAGGGTAACTGAATATTATTACAATAATATTTTTACCCTTATTTACCAGATTTTTACCCTTTAACCATGGTAAATAAAATATTTACTGAAGTAAATATTCATAATGTCTAAAAATAAAAGTTACCTATTTACACAATTTGGACCTCCTGATTCCAAATATTTAATACATTTTTTCAAATTCAAATCATATAAGTGGCAGAAATTAATTTAAAATTAATTCTTGTTTTCAATACAAAAAGCGTATTTTTAGAAATAATAACTATTAAAAGATTGACACTTGTTTATGTCTAGTTTAAATGTGAAATTACATAAAATGACCTAAATTATATTAAATGATAAAAATATAATCTAATTATACTTTAAAACCACTCAAATGTATAATTTAACACTATAAATTATTTCGATTTAAAAAGTTGTTTTTAATTAAAATTTAGTATTTTTCACTATTCATCAAAAATTTAATGTTTTCAGAAAAGTACCAAAAATTCACCCTTATCTAATTTTGATATTACTAATCAAAAAATGAAGTCCATTTTGAAAAATAAATTTTTTAAAATTTCAAAAAGTGGTTATTACTATTCATACCGGTTAGTTTGATTAGTCGTGGTTTGTTAGAATCTTGAAGTTACGTACAACACAAGCTACTGCATTATTCAAAGGGAAACATATTTTGGAAGCTTGGTGTTTTACATTAAATGTTCATAAACATCATTTAATTTCAACCATCTTATAAATTTACATTTAGGTCATGGATATCTTATTGTCCCATTAACGGATCGATTGGAAATTGAAAAATCTAAAAACTCTTTCAAACCCTTAGCTTATTGAGGTGTGTTCTTCGGTAATGTGATCCATATTTTATACATATATCAAAAATTTCCTACACTTCATTAAAGAAAATTAAAACACATAATAAATATTATGTCATTTAAAAAACAATTACTAATTTGTTTGAAATTAACAATATAAAAAATTCTTTATGTGGATTAATTTGATTATGTTTTTGAATAACATCATTTTTCTTAGATTTTAATTCAAATGTATATAATTCATCAAAAAATTATAGCTTTTTTTAGTATGTTTAATGAGTTAAAAATGTAAAATGAACATGATAGTATAATGTTAATTTTTTTTAAAAATAATTCAATAACCTTACAATCTACACTCAAGTTTAATTATAAAATCAAGAGAGTTTTGGATAAAAGCAACATTCAATTTTTATACATTATTACATAATATCAAAAAAAAACTACAATATCCCATCATTATAATTTTGCAATAAGAATTTTAAAATTAGAGAATAAATAAAAACAAAACACATTGAAAGTAATTTTTTTTTAAAATAAAATAAAGAGATTATGAAAATAACCCCTCACTAGTGTGAAATGGGGATGATGAAGAAGTGTGATGATAAGGTAATGAGGCTATGTATGGGGAAAGGGAATTAATGGATATAAGGAACCGACCTTAAATATTACATAATCTTTATTTTTAGTCAAGAATTTACTTTCTTTCACATTGATGATCTATTCAGGTTTAGAGTTTTATAGAATTAGTTCATAATTAATATATAACATACCACATTCAAACAAGTGGATACTACTAAAAAAATATCCATTATTTAAAAAAATATAACATTTTAAAAATAAAACATAATTTATATTTCATAAAAAATCTTCATAACTTACAGCTTGACTTCCTCATTTATCTTACTAATCCTTATACCCTATGAAAAACATTTTAAAACTTGGGATAGTTACAAAATTTCAGTAATGACATAAAAAGAAATAAATAAAATGTTAGTCCATGAATACTTATAATCCAATGAATTTTTTATCACAAAGTTATAATTTCACTCATAAAACAGAAGATATTTAACTTACCTCATGAAATCATAAGTTTCCTATAAAAATCCATAGAAAACATAAATAATAAAGGTAAATTGTGGCATTAATTCCATATAACTCAAAAATTTATTGTATCTCTCATGACTACACATGGATTAACATTCATGTATACATTTGGAATATCCACTGTAGTATATTCCCTTAATATCTTAGGATAAACCCTACCAGTTAACTCCGTCTCATTACACAATGTATTGGAGAGATATAACGGGATCTCCCACCCTAAATTTATCCCAGAACCACCCATACACATAAATAATTCCAAATAACCATAAAATAATCATAACACATATATATCTCATAAAATAAAAATAACTTTTCCACATTGAAATCACTTTTCATTTTTTACAAAGTCGTATGCTCATAAGTGGAAACACTTTATTTGAAAATAAAATTAAAAAATTGTAAAGTAAAAATAAAAAAATTAAATCAATATAAAATCATGAAATTCTATTCATGTAATATATTTTAAAAAACATTCATATTGTCTTTTGTAAAAATATTTTAAAGAGTAACTTTAAAATATGTTTTTAAAAGAAAGCCCCTTACCTTGAGTCCGACTCATCATGTGAAATATTTTTCTTCATAAATAATAAAACAAGGTTGATTATTTAATTTATTTAGAACCTTTTTAATGTTTTTTATTCCTTTTATATCACTTATTATCATTCTATAACAATTACTTAATTATTTAAGTCCATATAAGATGTTTTAATGATATTCGATACTTGAGTTTAAAATGACTTTGGTATAATATCTATAGTCAAAGTGCTCATTAGTAAATCATCTCCAGAATAATATGAATTAAATAATAATCAATTTTACACATCAATTATACTTTTAAATCAAACCATTATTTATGGTTATGAATAATGAACTACATTATAATCATGGAGATAGTTGGCCGTATGTACGCATGAGTAACATTTCCATTTTCAATGATCATTAAGGAAAGAAGTTAAGTATTATTTTATCTTTATATAATATTAATAATTTAATTATATAATATTAATCATTTAAATATAATTATATATATCATCCATGTTATATGGTGATGAAATATGAATCACATCCCTTCGTGGAGGTGATAGTTCACACGTACGCACGAACTACATTATCATTTTTATGTGCATGGAAAGGTAAGAAAATAAATGATATATTATTCTTAAATAATGATAAATATGTAATTAATATCATATTAAAACATTAATTCAATAATTATAACCACTTTTTAGAGATGGTGATGGAAAATGAATTATATCAGTTTGCGAGGTAGTAGTCCGTCGTACACGCGAATGATTAATTCTTTTCCCATTTCATGTAAGTGGAGATGGATTTAGGTGATGATATTAACATAATAACATATAATTATATTAAGTATACTGGATTTATTATTTCATAATTGTGTAATAATATTTTAATTAATTATAATAATAAACAAAACAAAAACACTTAATTAAAAATGATACATTTTCTTCGGATAATCTCCTTTGATTAACACCTTAAAACATCTAAGGTGAGTGTTATATTGAAAATAAGAGCTCTAAAATGTGGGGATGAATGATAAGAATGAATTTTGGTAGATAGTTTCTAAACAAAATAGGTTTTTAAGTGTGAGTAAAAGAGAAGAATGAATTTCCTTTTATAGGAGAGGGAAGGGGCACTCTTGTAATTCTTCAAATTATTAAATTAATATAAATTAATTTTTTATTCAAAATTGATCCAAACTGATTTATTTAGATTATAGGATGATTAGGGGTATAAATATATTTATAAAATTAAAAATATTAAAGTTTTCATTATTATTTATTCCTTATCATTTTGTTTTAAACCTTATTTAACATTTTTAATTCTTATCATGACAACATGTATTTTTACTCTTTAAGGGTTAATATTGTTACTATAAAATTCCAAAAGAACCATAAATGGTTCATTTATGACATTTTAAACATTATAAAAATAATTTGGATGAATTTTATATTTTTATGAATTTTATATCATTTAATAAAACATTATTTATTTTAAAATATCATTTATGTCAATTTTGACACTATTCAGTACTTGAAATTTTAAAAATATTATAAGAACATGATATATTTGAACCAAATATTTTAAATAATCCCTAATATTTTAAAATTAATCTATAAAACTTCTGGATGAAATTAAGTATCTCAAATTATATTTATTTTAATATTTTTAATATCATTTATTTTATATTTTCTTTAATTAAACAACTACTACATCATCATCGTGTATGACTTTAAGGCAATTATTTCTATCATAAAAATTTAAAATAAATTATCATAATTAATATAAATATTTTATCTTTAAAAATAATATTTATATCCAAACATATCCCCTATATAACAGTATATTAAAAATATTTCACTTGTTAAAAACAAAAGTATGATAAAATTGACTTTTCTTTGAATAAAATACTATAAATGGATTACATTCATCCAAGTAGATCTAAAAGATAACAAAATTGATCCAAGGATTATTTTGGTCGAAAATAACTCATATAATAAAATTAGGACAAGTTTTAGGGTGATTTTATAATATTTATAATATTATTTTTACCCTAAATTACCTGATTTACCCTTAACCATGGTAATAAAAATTACTAGTTACTATTCATATTATGAAAAAATAAAAGGTTCCTACTTAATAAATTTAAACATTATAATTCCATATATTGAATCCATTTTTCAAAAATAAAAACATATAATTGGATAAAATTAATTTAAAATTAATCCCATTGATAGGGTGATAAAAAAGATTATTAAGTGAAAACATTCAAAAGATTGAAATATTTTTATATAAAAATTCAATTTTAAATTGATTAAAATAAATTAAATTAGATTAAATGATATAAAATTTATCCAATAATAATTTCTAACCAATAAAAAATATAATTTAACACTGTAATTTTTTTAGATGATAAAGTTGTTTTCAATTAAAATGCAGTATTTTTTTCACTCTTCATCAACAAATGAAACTTATCAGAAAAATACCAAAAATGTAACCAATGTTAATTTTGATATTAAAATTTAAAAAATAAACTTTATTTTGTTAAATATAATTTATTAAAGTAAAAAAAATTAGTTTTAAAACAACTGCGCCCTTAAAAGGTGATAAAACTGCTTTTTAGAAAACTATAGTTTTTAAGCATAAAACTAGATTTGTTATTATATTATTCCTATAATATATATTCAATGAATGTAAAAAAACTATAAATTAGTTTAAAATTATTATATTATGACCTGGGTTGTTACATTCTTCCTCACTTTTGTAAATTGCGTCCTCACAATTTTATTCACTTATTAAATATGCGGGGATACCATTCCGCCATAACATTTTTAGACTCTCATGTTGCCTCTTTAACTATATGAGTTTTCCATAAAACATTAACTTGATGAATCACATTATTCCATAAATCTTTCTCTCTATTTTTATTAACCTTATCTGGATGTTTCTTATAATAAATATTCTCTTCTAACTGAATTACTTCCGAACACAAAACATGAGATGGATCTGGCATATAATTTATTAACATTGAAACATGAAAAACACTGTGTACTTGGAATAAACTCTGATTAAAATCCACTTAGTATGAAAATGATCTAGCTTTCTCTGGGATTTCATAGGGTCTAATGAATTGTGGACTTATCTTCCCCTTCTTACCAAAACACATCACATTTTTCTATGGAAAAACTTCGAGAAAGACATGATCACCTGCCTCAAAAGAAATATCCTTCCATTGATTATCTACATTACTTTTATGAAAAATCTAATATTTTCTCATGTGTCACAAAATAAAATGAACTTTCTCTTCCATTTCCTTTACCAATTCTGGTCCCATCAACTTCTTTTCAACTACTTCATCCCATAATGATGGAGTTCGACACCACTTTCCATTAATGCCTAAAATAGTGATATATGTATATTGGTATAAAAATTGTTATTATAAGAAAAATGAACCAAAGAAAGATATTGATACCAACTTCCCTAGTAATCCATTGAAAAATCTTGTATCATATCCTCCAATATTTGAATTTTTCATTTTGACTGTCCATCATACTGTGTATGAAAGGCGGTGATGAAATTTAATTCAGTTTCCAATGAATTATGAAGGAATTTATAAAAATGATGAGTGAACTTGAGATCATGATCAGATACAATGGAGAGAGGAAATCCATGTAACCTGATTATATCTTTAAGATAGAACTGATAAAGTTGATCTAGAGATAGAGTGTCTTGAATATGAAGAAAATTAGAAGATTTAGTTAGTCGTTCAACAATAACATAGATTTCATTGTTACCTCAAGAAGTATTTGGTAACCCCACTACAAAATCCCTGGATATATTTTACCATTTCCACTATGGCACTAGAAAAGGTTGAAGTATCCCCTTTATAAAATATCATTATGCTTTAACCTACAGATAAGTCAAACACTTCATAGTAAAGTTAATAATATCTCTTTTCATTACATCCCATTAGTAATAATCCTTAAGGTCTCTGTACATCTTAGTGACACTTAAATGAATGGAAAATGGAGAACTATTAGATTTAATTAAAAACTTATTCTTCAACTATGAATCACAAGGCACACATAATCTGTTACAAAATATAAAAAAGCAATCTTTATAAATGTTAAATTCAGGAAACTTACCCTTTTTAACCAATTCTAATTTTTTTACAAATCAAGGTCTTCCTTTTGTGCTTGCTTAATTATATCTGATAGAGACGATTACACTAACACTTGAAACAAAATAGAGGAATTTCATTCTCCAATATCTTTTAATCCAAAATTCATCAAATCATTAACCAAAGGGTTATGTTCCAAATGTAACATGGTTAATGTAGCATTATATTTCTAAATCAATGCATCACCAACTTTGTTTTATTTTTTAGGATGGTAATGAATCATGAAATCATAATCCTTGATTAGTTCTATCCACATTCTCTACCTCATGTTCAATTATTTATGAGGGAATATATACTTCAAACTTTTATGATTAGTATATATTTTACATTTTAATCCATATAAGTGATGCCTATGAATTTTTAAAGTAAAAATAACATCAACTAATTTGAAATCATGTGTCGTGTAATTTAACTCATCAGGTTTCAACTAAAGTGAAGAATAATAAATTAACTCATCATTGTGCATTAGGACACAACCAATTACTTTCAATGAAGCATTACTATAGATGAAATATTCACCACTTTCGGAATCCAAGGACAAAGATGGAGCATTAACCAATATTCATTTCAATTCCTTAAAAAAATCATCACATTATTTTATCCAAATGAACTTAACTCTTTTTAGAGTTAACTTAGTTAGTGGGATAAATAACTGTGAAAAGTTTTCAACAAAACTCCAGAAATATCTTGATAAATTAATAAAACTAGAAATCTTGGTTATATTTTTGGGTATTGTCCATTAACCAACAAATTTAATTTTTTAAGGACAAAAAATTATTCCATATTTAGAAACGATGTGACTAATGAATGAAATTTGTTGCAACCAAAATTCACACTTACTAAATTTTACATATAGTTTCTTTTCTTTTATGTTTTGAAAAACAACCCTTATATATCTTTCATACTCCTCTTTACTTTTAGAATATACCAAAATGTCATCAATAAACACAACCATTTATTTATCCAAGAACTCATGAAATATTCTGTTAATAAGATCCATGAATACAAAAGACACATTAGATAACACAAAATAGTATAACTAAAAATTCACAATGCCCATATTTAGTCTAAAATGTAGTCTTCAGAATGTATGCTTCCTTTACTTTCAAATGATGGTACCCCAACCTCAGGTCAACCTTCAAAAAATAATGTGCTCCATAGATCTGATCAAACAAATCATCGATATTGGTCAAATGATACTTTTTATTAACACTGATGTTATTCAAGGATCTATAATCAATTAAAATTCTCATTGAACCATATTTATTTTTAAAAAATAGGATAGGATTACCCCATAGTGAAGTGTTAGGTCAGATGAAACTTTTATCTAGAAACTCCTGTAATTGATTTTTCAATTCTAGAAGTTCTACTTGAGCCATTCGATAAGGGATTTTATAAATTGGATTAGAATAAAAAACTAAGTCAGTAGTAAATTCAAATTTCTTATTAGGTATAATACTAGAAAACTCATCAGGAAAAACATTAAGATACTCAATTACCACCAGTATATCATTAATTTGAACAATTCCATATTTTCAACAATATGTGAAAGATAACATTAATTTCCATGTTTTAATAGTTTCTTAGCATCTTGATATGTTATTAATGGTATGAGTTTATTCCTGTGCACAAAATAAAACTTTTTCTGAAAAGAAAATTCATTAGATCTATAGTCTATCTTGACATGGTAAACAGAAATCCAATCCATACCTAGAATAACATCAAACTCTATTAGATGAAAAACAAAAAGGGTTTTAGGTAAATTATTTCCACAGAAAATGATAGGAATATTCTTATAATTTATTTTTGCCTCAATATTTCCCCAGGTGTTTTTACCATAAGTTTTGTCTTCATTTATTGAGGTAAAATTTCCAATTTAACAAAAGGTTTCTTAGAAATGAATGAATGTGTAGACCCCAAATCAAACAATACATTGGAACAATCTAAATAAACAAAAAAAATTACCTAATAACACTTCATTTGATGGCCCATCATCTACTGATATTGTTTCAAAGGATTTCACCACAACTTTATGCTTATAGTCCTGCTGCTTCCCATCATTCGGGTTCCTCTTCAGACACTCGTTTTCATAATAACCCATCTCATTTTATTTAATCATTTTTACTAGATGTATATCAGAATTTGTCTCACCACTACCATGATATTTTTCATTGCAGTTAAGAGCCTTATGTCCACTCTTACCATATAGGAAGCACTTACCAGAATTTAAAAGGTATTACCTAGTATTTTTTTACCACAATTCTCACAAAATGTAAACTTAATTTTTTATTATGAAACTTATTTGATTAATTCATTCCTTTTTATACCCACCTAGACCTCTTTTTCTACTAGTTTTCAAATAAAACATGATCATCGGAAAAATCCATTTCCACATTTTCCTTACATCGAACAAGATTTTCATAAATTTTTAATTCATGAGAAGCCAACACCCTTCAATATTTTGGCTTTAATCATGAGTAAAAATTATTGATTTTAGTATCAATATCCCATATAAAATTTAGAGTGCACCTTACCAATCGAGAGAATGTTTCTTCATATGTAGCCATTGAATCCTCTTCTTACCTCAATTATGAGAATTTTTTTCTATCCTAAGTCAAACCGACTTAAGAAAATATTTGTCAAGAAAAATATTTTTGAATTCATCCCATTCCAAAGCATCAATATCCTCACTATCCTTGATATTATTAACCATCAACCACTACTGGTCAGCTTAAAATTCAAAACAATAAATAGAAAGATTAACCTTTTGATTTTTTGAACACCCCATGACATAAAAAATATTTTCTAGGGATTTAATACACCCTTCAACTACCACTAGGTTAAAAGATCCACTAAAATATGAAGGATGTTTACTCATAAAATGTTACACTACTAAAATATTCCTCTATGGTTAATCTGACTGATCTCATTCATGGATTCCACTGCCATTTATAGTTTGTGTTAACTAATCCATTACAATAATAAATTGTTTAGTTCTGATTCTAACTATCTATGGATACTGATTTGGAAGGTTGTTTTCCCCTCGATGCCTTCCCATCAAATCTTCCCTATTTAGTTTGTGAAAAAACATTTTGAATAGATATATCTTAGATGAATAAACATAGTAATATTAAAATTCTATATCATTTCAACTTAAAAATAAAGTAAAAATTATTTATGGATATTATATTAGGAATATTATAACCCTTAAAGTTACCTAAACCAACCATTGATACCAACTATAAGGACCTAACCTTAAATATTATATAATCTTGAGTTTTAGTCAATAATTTACTTTATTTCACATTGAGAATAAATTAAATTATAGAGTTTTATAGAATTAGGACATAATTCATACACAACATCACACATTCATATAAGTGGATATTATAAAAATAGTATCCATTTTTTCTAAAAATATAATACTTTTAAAATGAAACATAATTTATTTTTCAAAAATTTATACTTTCAATCATAAAAATAAATAAAGAATCTATTAGTACATGGATACTTATAAACCCATGATTGTTTTCACAAAGTTATACTCTCACTCATAAAACATAACCTCTTTACCTAACCTAATGAAATCATAAGTTTCATATAAAACTACATAGGAAACATAAATCATAAAGGTAAATTTTTTAATCAATTATATATAACTCTTATATTTACTGTATATCTCATGGCTACATAGGGAGTAACCTTTATGGTTACATTTGGAATACTCGTTGTAGTATATTCCCTTAATCTCTTAAGAGAAACACTACCGTTTCCATCTCATTAACCAATGCTTTGGAGAGATATAAAAGGATCACCTACCCTAGGTTTATCATGGAATCACCCATACTCATAAATATTTCCCAATATCCACAAGAAAATCATAACACAAAAATTTTGTATGAAAAAATAAATTTTCTACATTGAAATCACTTTTTAGTTTTTTACAAAGTCACACACTAATAAATGAAAACAATTTATTTGAAAATAAAATTATAAACTTGTAAAGGAAACATAAAAACATTATAGAGACATAAAAGTGGGAAATTATTTTCATGCTGTATATATTAATAAACATTCCTTTTATCTTTTTTAAAAAGAGTTGAAAGAGTAAATTTAAAAGAGGTTTTTAAAAGAAAGTCCATTAACATGAGTCGAAATTGTCACGTATAATCTATATATTCCTGAATAATAAAATTAGGTTAATTATTTTCTCACTTTAGAACCATTTAAAACTTTATTATTCCTTTTATATCACTTATTATCATGTTATAACAATTACATAATTATATAAGTTTGTGTAGGATGTTTTGTCAATATTCGGTACTTAAGTCCAAAATGACATTGGTATGATGTATATAGTAAATTTGGTAATTAGCACATCATATATAGAATAATATTCATGAAATAATAATAACTTTTATACATAAATTATATGTTTAAATTAAACCATTATTTATGGTTATGAATAACGAACTATGTTATAATCATGAAGACGATAGGCTGTAGGTACATATGAGTAACGTTTCCATTTATTAATGATCATTATGGAAAAAAGGTAACAATTATTTTACCTTTATATAATTATTATAATTTCATTAGTATCATACTAATCTTTTAAATATACTTATATATATTATCCATGTGATGTGTTGATTAAAAATAAATAAAATCACTTCATGGAGGTGATAATTCACACGTATCCATGAATTACATTATCATTTTTATGTGCATGGAAAGGTAAGAAAATAAATGATATATTATTATTAAATAATGATAAATATGTAATTAATATAATATATAAACATTAATTCCATAATTATAACTAGTCTCAAGAGACGGTGATGTAAAATTAATTATCTCCAATCGTGAGGTGGTAGTCCTCTGTACACACGAATGATCAATTCTTTTCCCATTTGAAGGAAGTGAAGATAGATTTAGGTGATGATATTAACATAATAAAATATAAGTATATTTATGATACTATAGTTATTATTTAATTATGGTGGAAGAATATTTGATGTAAGTGTAAGAAGAAACAAAAAAAATCACTTATTTAAAAACAATACCATCTTTTTCAGACAATCTCATTTGATTAACACCTTAACACCTCTAAGATGAGTGTTTTGAATCAAATAAGAGATCTAGAATATTGGAAGGAATTATAGGAAGGAATATGTATAGATATATTATAATCCAAATAGGTTTTTAAGTGTGATGGAAAGGGAATAATGAGTGCCCTTTTATAGGAGTGGGAAGGGGGACTCTTGGAATTCTTCAAATAATTAAATTAATATAAATTAATTTTCTATTCAAAAAGGATCAAAAATGATTCATTTAGAATATAGGATAAATATGGGTATATATATATTCATAAAATAAAAATTATACAATTTTTTATTATTTTGTAATCCTTATCTTTTTGTTTTAACCCTTATTTAACCATTTTAATTATTACCATGACAACATGTATTTTTATTTATCAAGTGTTAATATTGTTACTATAAAATAAAAAATGAACAAAAAATGAATAATTTATGAAATTTTAAATATTATCAAAATAATTTTGATGAATTTTATATCTTTAGGAATTTTATATCATTTAATAAAATATTATTTACTTCAAAATATCATTTAAGTCAATTTTGGCACTATTCATTACTTGATTTTTTAAAAATATCATAACAACATGATATCCAAAAAAAAGATTTCAAATCACAACTTGAATGTAAAACTAATCTATAATATTATTTTATGACATTAAGTATCTCAAATTATATATATTTTAATAATTCTAATATCATTTATTTTATATTTCCTTTAATTAAACAATTACCATGTCATCATTGTGTAATCCTTTAAGGTAATTATTTCTCTAATAAAAATCTAAAATAAATTACCTTGAAGAATAAACACATTTTATATTCTAAAATAGTATTTATAATTTAACATATCTCCTATATAACTTCATATTAAAAATATTTAACTTGTTAAAAACAAAAGTGTGACAAAATTGACTTTTCATTGAATAAAATACTATAAATGGTTCAACATCATACAAGAAGTTGCAAGAGCTCAAAAAATATTCCCAGGGATGATTTTGGTCAAAATTAACTCATAAAATAAAATTATGACAAGTTTTTGGGTGATATTATAATATTTATAATATTATTTTTACCCTTAATTACTCAATTTACCCTTAACCGTGGTAATAAAAATTACTAAAGCTACTATTAATATTGTCCAAAAATAAAAGGGAAATATTAATAAATTTTGAAATTATTAATTCATATATTTAACCAAATTTTCAAAATTCAAAATACAAAATTGGCTAAAATTAATTTAAAATTAATTCATTGATAGATTGAGAAAATAGATTATTAAAGTGAAAACATTCAAAATATTGAAATGTTTTTCTATTAAAATTCAGTGTGAAATTGATTAAAATGAACTAAATTAGATGAAATGATGAAAATTGATCTAATTATAATTTATAACCAATCAAAAATATAATTTAACACTATAAATTATTTAGATGAAAAAGACGTTTTCAATTAAAATGCAATATTTGTTTTACTATTCATCAATAAATGAAACTTATCAAAAAAATTCAAAAAATGTAACCAAGTAAATTTTGATATTAATATTTCAAAAATTACACCTATTTTATTAAATATAATTTATAAAATTGAAAAAAGTTAGTTTTAAAAAAATCATGCCATTAAAAGGAGATAAAATCTCTTTTTAGAAAAAATAAAGTTTTAAGCATAAAACTGGATTTATTCTTATATTATGCCTATAAAATCTATTAGATGAATGACAAAAAAATATAAATGAGTTTAAAATTATTATATCATTAACTGGTTTGTTACAAGGGAGACCATGAGGTTGACATAGAGCGCTCAGAAGCATTGGTGAGGGCTCAGTGGCCCGTTGATGAGGGCATGGCAGGGAAGGCTTGAGGGTGATGATGAATCGATAACAGGGGATAAGGTCTTGGAGGGGAAAAGTGGAAAAAAGGAGTATGTGAGTTTGAGGTAGAGGTTTCAGGTGATAATGAAAATGGTTAGGTCTTGGTGGCTTGAAAGAAAAGGAAAAAGAGGAAAGGAGGGAGGTGGTGAGGGATCAAGGAGGGGTGGCGACTGATCAAGGAGTAGCAGCGAGGGGATCATGGGAGAAGGGTTGGTTCGGGGGGGGGGGGGGGGGGATGAAATCGGGGGATGGGGAAATTTTATTTTTTTATTATCTCTAAAAAATTTAGTCGTAGTTTTTAAAAAATTGTTGTTAAACTATTTAAATTTTTTAGCATTAGTTTTATAAATAGATGCTAATAAACCTCAATTAAACATTATTTGTGTTGTAGTGTGAGTATAATAAAATAATCACTATTGATCCTTAACTTGTAAGGTGATTACCTAGGCCTACCATACCTTCTACATCAAATGTTTGATGTCTCTTAATAGGATACACATATAACCATTTGGGGATGGGGATGAAACCCATCCCTTGAATGACATCATAACCATATTAGGGTGAATAATGCCCCAACCTGGAATCATCCCATCATAATACATAATGGGGAATGGTTCCCTACCTTTATAAATATCAAAACATAAATATCAGAGGGTAGTTACCCCCAACCTAATCCATCTCACTATATAAATATTAGTGGGAGAATGAATCCCCACCCTGCACCATATCACCACATAATAATTAGGGGGAATAAAACCCCACCCTTCTCTAACTCACCATATAAATATCAGGGGGAATTGTTCCCCAAATTTCTCTAACTCACTATATAAATATCAGGGGGAATGGTGCCCCACCCTAGTCTATCTCACTATATAATATCATGGGAATGATTCCCCACCCTTCTCCAAATCACTATAATAAAATCATAGGGGCTGAATACCACCCTACTTTAGATCACCATAACAATATCAGGGGGTGGTGCCCCGTCCTTCTCTAGATCATCCATATAACATCAGGGAAATGATGCTTCACATTGGAAGGACATAACATATCAAGGGGAATGGTTCCCCAACTTCAATACCATCAGGTGGAATGATCCCTCATACAGTCATCATATATATATATATATATATATCAATTAGGGTGATAAGTGTTTTTCCCAACATCATATCACATCATGAATCATCCTCACAAAGGTTGTGCACTCTCTAAAAACCATCAAAAATCTTCTATGATGGACTCTAAAGCATGCAACCTAAACCTGGCACTGCATATATACTAGGCTACAATTACGCTATCTCTAATGCACTAATCCACTTTAGAGTCATCACAAGACTGGGGAACCTAGTGTGGTCCCATGAGTCACATCATGATCCAAAAACCCTACATGGGTTCTTTATATCATTCATAACTCTAGGGTAAAAACCCATCACTCAAGGGGTATAACATACCTTAACAAGTCTATGAACACATTAGATAATGATTAGACACACCAGTGATAAAAAACAAGCATCACACTAGAGAGATGGTATAAATTCCATGTTACTTACAAATATCACAATGGGATTTGGTTACCTAACTCTTAGGGTTATCCATTTTTACAGTGCCTCATATAAGATAATCCATGGGTACCTTGCTCTGGAAGAACTAAACCAGTTGAATGATTAAGGTCTTAATTTTTTTTTATTTTAGAAATAATCTAACACTTAATATTATTTTAAAGTGTATTTAATCTCACTATCTTATCTCATGTTATTAACTTTATGTGTGTTCATGATTCTAATAATTTAGTTGGAAATATCTATTCCTTCCACCAAATCAACATGTTCAAACCATATTGTTGTGTAACTCTTGACACAATTCATAGTATGTGTTACTAACTGAATTTAAAGGCCAACTGTATTTATACACATAAAAATGAATCTCCTGCACAAGGTATATAAAACCATTTCATCTAACATATTATAATCATATAAAATAAAAAATCCCCACAAGATTAATTTTAGAGTGATAGATTGAAAACCCCCACTTTTATAGATAAGGAACAAACCTCTAGGCCAAATAGTATTAAGACCCAATATCCCTCTACTCAAGGATACTTTAATCAAGAGAGACCTTAGTTCCATCATAATTCCAACAAATAGTATGTATAAATAATAATCAAACTTTAAATTCAAGCTCATAACGTGAGACAAGCCAGATTCACGGTATAAGAAAACTAAATCATTTATCATACCTAGTATGTAACACCTTATATGATTGTATGAAAATTAATATAAGTAGTTTAACAATTTAAACTAAAGCATACACACATTCATTGTATAATGGTTATATCTATGAATTAATCAGAGAATAAACTAAATAAAAAACAATTCATATATTGATGTATGAGATAAACTATTTATGAGAAATTCAAAAAATAGGAAATTATAAACACTTAATAATCTAGCCACACACTATAAAAATTCCATAGTTATATAAATGTAAACATTTTATATTTATCTATAATATAAAATCGACATATCATCCTTTTATATGGATTTTACTTTAAAAACATGATATTAAATGAAATATAACCATTTTATATTCCAAATATATCACGTAAATAATTTTCATAAAATATCACACATTTAATATTATTCAAACCTTAATCATATCAATTATCAAAACTCATTTTTGATATAGTTTAAATAATTTTTCAAATAATAAATTTGAATTTGAATAATTCAAATTTAATAATTATGAACAATTCATAATTAAAATATATACACCTTTATATTTTTCCTTGTATTTTTAATTTATATAAACTTTATAAATCATACTTAAAATTTCAATATAAAAAATTTATATCCAAATTATAAGTCATTATATATATCTACAAATCATTTTTAATATTAAAAAATGATATTATTAAATATTTATTTAATTAATGTTTCAAAAAAAAATTAATAATTAATTATACACTTTATAATTAATTAATTCATAAAAAAAATTATATATTAACAAAATATCCCAAAATACTTTTTCCATAATTTATAAAAAATTTATAAACTATATAAATCAATTCACAATTAAAATTTTACTTTTTTTTCCTTCATATCATATTTAATGATATAACTATATCGTAAGAAACATTTTTTTATGTGGGCCATTGAAGAAGCGAGCACTATCTATCATAATTTATTATAGATATCATTAGGCATGCAATAGGTTGTGGTGTCTATGTAGAAATAACTCCACAACACTGGGAAATCACGACTAATGATACATAGCCTACATAAGAGTAACCTATAACTTGGTGACCAATATAGGATTAAATCGACACAAATTTATTTATCATTAGAAGAGATATCACCCTCCACACCTAAGATGTCATGTTTTGTGATATATGTTATATCATAAAGGTGATATGATACTCCATTTTATAGATACAGAACATCATTATCGATAGATACAACATCCCATATTATATGCTATGATATATAAAAAACTGAAGGATTACTCTAGATCATACCTTACAATATCACATATTGTATGAAATGACCATATCAATGCTTATGATGTCCTGTATTGAAAACCATGCCATAATGATTTTTTAATATTTTTTAGAGATAGAGAATACACTATACATATTAATTCACTTTTTTCAACATGGTTTTGAGAATCAAACAACATAATAAAGCTTTGATACCACTGTTTGGTTTCTAAGGATAAAAAAATGTTTGTTAAATGTAGTGGAAATAATTAGAAACCAAAAACCCCAAAATCACGATGCATGAAACTAAAAATATATATAATATAAGTGAATAAAATTCACCTTATACCAAAATATTGATGTTGATATTTTCTTCAACATGTGCTTGGTAATGACCATTAAGAAAAATTTGGAAGAGTATTACCTTCTAGGTGTATCAATGGACTTATTTAAATCAATCAATAGCTTGTCAAGGTCCTCCTTTCTTTTAAAATATGCTATTATCTCATATTTCAAAGGAAGCAGGAGGAGATATAAATAAGAGATTTGAATAAAATCATGGGTGAGGATAAAAAAATGAACACCCCACCTTAATGACTTGTCACCTTTATATAGGACATAGAGACACTCCCTTATACTGTGTGAAAATTACTCAAATGTTACATAACATTCAAGAAAAATCCTTCAGTTATGAACTATTCACAACCTTATTCTAATTAAATCCCATGCATTTCATCTTACAAAACATTATAATCAATGTTGGTTATTTTTGGATGATTTCTAAAATATAATAATTAATATTTGATAGAATTTAATAAATCATTAAGTGTTTTTGAGAATCATCCATTAAAATTATTCAAATAATACTACGATATGATATCTTCATATTGTATTAAAATATATACCCATAAAGTAAAAAACATGCCATTATTTCATGAATATCATACAATAAAATACTACTTATATCATCTCATTCATTATATCCTAAATTCATATAGAAAAATACTAAAAAATAGATCACACACTATATTATTCATTTTTATAGAGTCACAATCTTCATTGATTACATATTATGGATCACTTACAGATTCAGTTCTTTATAGTAGGTGCATGAACACTTGGAGGAGTTTGTGTGCAGACTTGATACCTCTCACACTAGAGATAGAATGAAACTTTCAAAAGGGTAAAGCTAGAACAACCAAAGACATGTTTGAAGATAACTTGGAAAGGAGTAAATAAGATAGATAGGAACCACACTATCTTGAGGTGATTATAAATAATTTATAAGGACCTCCAAGGATAAGGGGTATTTAAGTCACCAAGGTCTTTTTAAACCCTTCATGCATTAACTTAGCGCCAAATGTTAGGAACTATGAGTTAAAACATTACCATTTTTAGTACTCACTAGTTTTTAATGGGATTCCTTCTGAAGATGAACTGATATTCATTAAGGAGATTCTTTTAACAGTTCAGTACTATACTCTCAACTAAGTGATAGAGGATGAGTTGAGAATGATATGTTTTCCACAATTACTATAATAAGAGGACAATATTTTCAACACATAGGAGGAGATATATAATACATTTATCAGGAGATTCTATCCTACTCGGAAAATTATATATTTAAGGACCATTTTTTTTACTTTTTTCTAAAAGGACTAATAATCTTTATATGAATTCTGTGGATGATTTAAGGACCATTACTAATAGTTTATTCATCATAAATTACCACATTTATGTCTAACTAAATTATTTTATGAAGGATTGAGTGTAATAGGATGGACCTTAATTGACACTACAAAAAGAGGCCACTAATGTTATAAAAACCCAATGTGATTAAAAATAATTATAATAAAATTGTTTCCAATTTAAAGAAGAATATAATTAAAGGCACAAGAGTTACTTCCAATGTGGCTGCAATAGAGGATTATGTGAATTCTCAAATTTTTGATCTATAAAGTCATATATAAGGTCTAATAACCAAGAAGAAAGGGGAAAGATAATAATGTAATTACCACGGAAGGTATGACCATAGTGTCACTAAATTAATGGATTTTAACATTATATACCAAGAATAATCACCTAGAAAAATAGAGGAAACAATTTATATGGGGAATTATGGGAGAAATACCATGAGAAAAGATGTATTCTCAAACACTTAAAAACCTAGATGGAAGAATCACCCAAATCTATCTTAGAAGAAGTAATAAAATTAGAATATGGTAAGAAAAAATGAGTTTTAAGGGAATAAAAAATATGACTACAAATCGGGAAGCACCTAGGGAGCCTATAGAATCTAATATTCAACATAGAAACAAATATATTCTGGGATAGATAACATCCTTGATTAAATATGGGAGATTAATTAAAGATGAATGACTTTATTTTGATCACAAATTCAAACTTATAAAGGATTGATCATGTAATTATTATGTCCCAATAACCTGAATGATATTGGGTCGGTTCACCACAACACCTCAGATGTACCTCCCAATCACTAGAGGCTAATATAAACACCTAGGTATTTAAGGAACACACATGTGGGAGGTAGTTTCTCCCCTGAAAAAATTATTCAATCTCAATGATTCCTTTCTTTATTATGCATGACCAAACAACCCCTAATGAATTCGAAAATATAGGAAAGTTAAATTAGTAGAAAATGAGAAAAGTAAACTATGAACAATTCATGAAGTGATATTTATATAAATCTACATATAATGAATAGGTATAAATATCCAAAATACACCCCATGATAAGGGATATAAAACAAATACTATAGACATAAAAATTAGGTAAGAAAAACATGTCCTAATGACCTACAATGTACTTACTAAGTGTATGTTACCTCCAAGAGAACCCTATGGAAAAATATGTTGTCATATCATTGATCACCCTCCAAAAGGAATAAAAATGTACCATATAAGGTCCAAGACTCCATACCAAACTATATTACATATGTGGGCACATTACCTTTTCTTTAAGGTTGATCTAAATTATCTGGACACATCTAAATAAAGCATGTGTATGGAGTGAGTAAAACAAACCTACTTAGCGACCACTATTCAACCTATAAAATTCTATCATAATTCAGAATGTATGTAACAAAAATACAAATATAATGAATGTATTTAGGATACAAACATTTCACAATATAGATACATTAATAAAAATAGCCCCTTATATTGAGAGGCACCATAATTCACATAACTCTCTTAGATCAGTTTTTGAGACAAGTGGGATACAAAATCTTGTATCAATTCCCACTAAATGGTCATATATCAGTTTGGGTGAAATAACCATTCCATAAAAAGTATACGGGTTCATATATACTCGAGTTAGGGAGATCTTGTAATGTATCACTACCCTAACCCACTGACTAGTTCCCAGACCGGTGATCACCACTGTACCTCAGGCATGCCTCCCGTTATGCGAAAGGCTTCTGATTGGTAGTGAGGATATAATATAGTGATATGGGGAGACTATAACCCCCATATTAGAGTGCACAATAACAAAATAAATCACCAAGTATTAGAAATCATAAATAAATTGAAAATAATAATAAACATAAACAGGATTGATAATAAAATAAATACAGTAAAGGTCCAAACATCCATACCACACATACAACTGACTACCCACTAGGCCAATATATATATACTAGAATAAAATAAAATAAATAAACCGGATCCATGATATCCCTGATCCATAACTCATCCTAATATCAATGGTCATTCAATTCATTCTGCTTGACCATGCTACCCTAGGCCTCAACCCAAACCTATGTCTATAACCAAGTGAACGTTTTCTTTGGTACCCATGTGTAGTGGTATCCTAATTAGGGTGTGAGTAAAGAATTCAGTAGGGAACCACCAATTCATCCTAAAATAACTAACATATTCAATGATATGTGCACAAGACATGCTCAACTAAAATAAATAACTATAGAAAATAAATAAATAAACAACCACTATCGATCCTTAGGTCCATGACCCTGATCGACTATACCTACTTCAACTAGTGATAAAGTGTCACTGATCTCATTGATATGACCATGAATCCCAAGTAACTTGTGGGATCCAAATCTATGGCATCTCTATCAAATAATCTCGACTCTAGGGACCCATCCCATGAAAATCCAAACATTTAAGCTCCAAATCCATTGAAGCTTAATATATGAATTTGAATCCAACTTATGGAAGATATAACCATAATTTATATGGATTTTAAGACCCATAACATGATATAACATGTGTCCAACTCCAACTCGTGGAAACTATAACCATAATCTGCATGAATACGAGGAACTGTTCCATGACATTGCATGCGTTCAACTCCAAATTCATGACCTCCATAACCATAATCTCCATGAATATGGGGACCTATCCCATGGTAGTGTGTGCATCCGAATCCAAAGATATAGAATGCATAACGATACATCAATCTCCTTATTCAAGTCATCTCAAATAATTGAGCTCCATATCCATGGTACCTCCCATATGTATCCAGTTCCAAATCATGAAATCCTATTAGTGTACTAAACTCCATATCTATGGTAGCCCAATCGTATCACATCTACTCCAAGGGAGTATTCCATAATACACCATAAAAAAAGAAAAAATGATGGATATTAAAATAACTATGACCAACATCACTGTCCATAGACCCTTGGGATCACTAGTTTGGTATGGGTTCCATGGTGACACCTACTACAATCTCACATACACCTGTTTAGGGCTAGTCTATCAATAAGAACCCACTAGGGTCCCTATGATAAAATATAATGTAGGAACTCCAATAAGATTAATCAATATTAAATGAGGTATTGGGTTAGTACCCGACATTCTAAGGATGTTTTACCCCTCAATGTCATAAATGTGGTGGCACCGACTTGCTGACTACCCAAGGACTCACCACGAAGGAAACAATCAGGAGATGAGACATGGAATATCTCAGTATCCAAGGCCACTCTAGGTAGATCCATTCACTAAAACCAATCCCATTCTACCTAAGGACTATACACATAGTCCAGGTCACATCATACAAGAGAGGGTCACTCATACCATCTTTTTCTTTGTCTCACGGAGCACGACAGGGTCGTGGGGGAGAAACGTGCGCTACCCGACGGTTGATTAGAGAAGATTGGGTTTTGCTTAATCACTCATATCGGGTTCACCATTTTCACCTCAAAATTCCCAACGGTTCCATATCCAGCAATATGTAGACCTGATTTCCAAAGTCATGCGTTTTCAGGGTGGTTTGACCAGCGATTCTTAAGAACTCACATTGGTCGAGAGGATGGGAATTTGGGCTCATCTCACCATTTTTTGGGGGAATTATTGCATGTTCCCGGACTCTCTTATAGATTTAAGACGTATTCATATGTTCTCAAATCTTTGGTTCATACCCAAGCATATCATCCACATATTACTCCTGGTTGGAAATGGTCAGCTGGACGCAAGGGTTCAGAATCATTTATTCCCAAGGTTTAACATCCCTCATAGGATTAATGACCTCGAGGAGTCTAGACTCACTAAGACAAATATAGCTTAAAGCCTCGTAACCAGGCACTCTAGAGTTTATTTTCATCCAGGGGGGACATATAACAACTTGGGAATTTGGATCAAACTTGTGATACAGGATTCCTATGTATCCTCATGAGAGGAATCAGAATCCACGTAGTTCGGTTTGGTATGGGAATTACACTCCAGGCTGCCCAGGGTTGGTGCAGTGAATTGATGTGAAGATAGTTGGATCGACCGGTTGTTGGGATTGAACCTCAGGGAGGCTTCCTACGTACCCTGCCTAGGAGACATGGATCAAAGTCCACATAGTTCAAATGGGAGTGTCGAAGAACTGATGTGAATGTGGACTCGGGGGGTCTGATGGTGATCGGGCTTGAACCTCTTGGAGGCTTCCTATGTATCCCTGTGGTGGGGAATCAAAGTCTACATTGTTCATATGGGAGTGGGGATTACACTCTTGGGCAGCCCGATAGAAGATTTCATGGTTGATGCTTACTCTAAGCCCATGTGAGTCATGCTCGGTGTGAGAAACCAGATGCAGCAGGGACCGGACAATGATGTCGTGAAAGGTGCGTCCGTGGGAAGTGCGATGGGGCTTACATGTGGGGCAGCCCAAAAAGTCGGGGATTACTCTGAGATGGATGCCCATGGTGACAAAGTGCAGCTGGAGAGGGACTTGTCCCCAAAGAAGAATGGAGCAGCACCCTTCCCTACTACGCCCTTCCTTGGCCATGGTCGTGGAGAAGTACGGAGGTGCATGGGGGTTTTCTTCTGATGGATAGTCCACCACGCCCTGGGGAGGGGAGAAGTGCCCCAGTACTAAAAAGTGGATGGGAAGAAAGGGGACTTCTGGGCTCGGACTCCGCATTACCGTGGGAATGTGAACCCAGGAATGCTTCTGGAATCCAATCAAGGGCTAGAGAAACCCCTTCGCCCTTTCTTACCATGGGTATGTGGACTCAAAACGACACACTTATGTGACTGAAGGTTACATCACACGGGTCCGATGGCTCTGGTGGAGGCCTCGGCTCGGGACCGATGAATGGGCCACTGAGGGGGTTGCAGAGGATCATGCCAGATTGGAAGGATTTTATCTGGCTCGGGGAATGGGAACTCCGAAGGATCTGGAGGGCCACACAGGTGTATGAGTGGTGGATCCCTTCGCGTAGGGAGGTACTACGCGGCTAGAGAAGCCTTCCGCGAACCAAGGTGGTCTGCGGACTGGTGGGAATCCCGCGAACCTGGGTGGTTCGTGACTTCAGGTTCGGCCCGCGTACCAGGTTGGTACACGGAGGGTTCCATGAAAGCAGCGACGGCTGAGGGCGACACTGGTCGGGGGTTCGTCGGTCGGGGCTTTGCCCGCACAGAAGGGTTCTACGTGGTTCAATGGATCTGTTTCCGACGCTTTTGTCGAGGCGCGCGCATTCATCCGTCTGTGGAGGAGGACGTGCTGCATTGTTGCCCCGCATTCTCGCTTTCCAAAGGCGGGCATCATTCACCCATTATTCAGGGACGTCTGCTCCTTGATCGAAACGAGATGATGGGATGTCGGTTCTTCCTTCCGTGGATTCCTCCTCAGAACTCATCACTTAGTCCGGGTCTCCCTCATAGATTTAATACGTTGTTAATTAATCTCATTCTCGGTGCCATATCTTCATGGACGCAGGTTAATTACACTACTTCTGTGAAGACTTTCCATAGGGTCTTGACATGGTAGCGACCTTCGGTCGGAGTAGACGACAAAATCAGGCATGTCGGGGCATCTCTGGGTGCATGGACATAAGGGAACCTGTATTCGTCCTCATAAGAGGGCATCTTAAGTGTGCAGAACCCGAGGCATGTATCTGAGGTTATGCTCAGCTTCCCGTGTTTAACACAGGGTATGTTGTAAGATTAACGTCTAGCAGATACGGTTACACCAAAGGCGTGTCATCCAAGGTTTTCCTCAGGCATCTCGTGTTTATCATGAGGTAGGCCGTGAGTTTAACGTCTTGCGGAGATGGAATGAGGGTGATCAGAACATCCCATAGAGACGAATCAGATTGGTATATCCCAAAGGGAGAACACCTGGAAGATGGATGGATCAGAACACCCAATGAGGGCGGATCCGAGGTGGTGCACTCCCTAGAGGGTAGATGTCACACCGTAATGGCTGATCTGAACCCCACTGAGGGCGGATCAGGGGAAGTGCGCCCCAGGATGGGGAACACTATGGATTACCATTGGTTGGGATTGAACCTCTTGGAGGTTTCATACGTACTCTTTGTAGAGGACAGGGATCAAAACCCACATAGTTCGAAAGGGTGATGAATCGAGGTGTACACAGAGGACAATGACCTAGAGATATGATGGGGCTTACATGTGGAAAGTGGCCCATGCGCTGCTAGGAGCAGCGAGGAGGTGGATGGCATGATCCCACCAGGATGTGGCGGCCCGGGTGAGAATTAGGATGGGTGATGGATGGATGAATGAAGTGGAGGGGGAATGAAATGGGACCATCGCAGGGGCGACTGTGAAGTTGGGCTTGAGCCTTGAAGAGGCTTCCTACGTATCCCCGTGGCAGGGAATCAATGTCCGCGTAGTTCGGGATGGTGCCGGTGAACCGACGTGAAGGTGGACCTTGGCCTGATGGATGTCGTCAGCGAACCAACGTAAAGGTGACCCTTGGTCCGATGTGCAGCGAACTTACATGAAGGTGGACCTTGGTCTGACGGGCATCGTCAGCGAACCGACGTGAAGGTGGACCTTGGTCTGATGGGCATCGTCAGCGAACCGACGTGAAGGTGGACCTTGGTCCGATGGGTTTTGTCAGCAAACTGGCGTGAAGGAGGTCGGAATGACTGGGTGATGGTCTTGAACCTTATTGAGGCTTTCTACGTACCATGCCATGACATGGATCAAAGACCACGTAGTTCAAAGGGGTTTCATCGGTGAACCGACGTGAAGGTGAACCAGGGGGTCCACTTGTGGTCGGTGTCGGCGAACCGACGTGAAGAAGGGACCTTGGTCCGATGGGAGAGGGGCTTGAACCTTGTGAGGATTCCTACGTACCATGCCATGACATGGATCAAATTCCTCATAGTTCGGGTTGGTCACAACGGCTTTCCGTCAGACTGGAATGCAATTTAACGTCATGCGGGATGAAAGTGAACCCTGACGTGAATAAACGACAGGCGGTG
The DNA here is from genome assembly GCA_963277665.1 of Viscum album. Lineage (NCBI taxonomy): Eukaryota > Viridiplantae > Streptophyta > Magnoliopsida > Santalales > Viscaceae > Viscum > Viscum album. The sequence goes on from OY728129.1 coordinate 1,820,440,605, forward strand.
GGCTTGAACCTTGCGGAGGATTCCTACGTACCCTGCCTTGACATGGATCAAAGACCACGTAGTTCAAATGGTTTCATCGGTGAACCGACGTGAACGTAGACCCGGGGGTCCACTAGTGGTGGGCATGAACCTCGTGAAGGCTTCCTACATACCATTCCTTGACATGGATCAAAGTCCTCGTAGTTCAAATGATGGAATACAGTTTAACGTCATGCGGGACGATGGTGAACCGACGTGAATGGGGTCGGAATGACTGGGTGGTGGGATTGAACCTCGTAGAGGCTTCTTACATACCACGCCTTAACATGGATCAAAGTCTTCATAGTTTTGTTGGTCACAATGGCTTGTCGTCAGACTGGAATGCAGTTTAACGTCATGCGGGACGAAAGTGAACCCTGACGTGAATAAACGACGGGTACTGGCATTGAACCTCGTGGAGGCTTCCTACGTACCATGCCTTGACATGGATCAAAGACCATGTAGTTCAAATGGTTTCATCAGTGAACCGACGTGAAAGTAGACCCGAGGGTCCACTAGTGGTGGGATTGAACCTCGTGAAGGCTTCCTACATACCATGACTTGACATGGATCAAAGTTCTCATAGTTCAAATGATGGAATACAGTTTAACTTCATGCAGGACGGTGGTGAACCGATGTGAATGAGGTCGGAACGACCGGGTGGTGGGATTGAACCTCGTAGAGGCTTCCTACGTACCACGCCTTGACGTGGATAAAAGTCCTCATAGTTCAAATGATAGAATACAGTTTAACGTCATGCGGGATGGTGGTGAACTGACGTGAATGAGGTCGGAACGACCGGGTGGTGGACTTGAACCTCGTAGAGGCTTCCTACGTACCATACCTTGACATGGATCAAAGTCCTCGTAGTTCGGTTGGGCATGCAGTTTAACATCATGCTGGACGAGGGCATACAGTTTAACGTCATGCTGGACGAGGGTATATAGTTTAACGTCATGCTGGACGAGGGTGGAACTCGACGTCAATAAACGACCGAGTGGTGGGATTGAAACTCATGGAGGCTTCCTACGTACCATTCCTTGACATGGATCAAAGTCCCCGTAGTTCACTAGGGTGGGGGTCAGGGTCGATGCTCACCATAAGCCCACGTGAGTCATGCTCGGTGTGAGAAACAAGAGGTTGTAGGGACCTGATGATCATGTCACGAAGGATGCATCCGTGAGAAGCGAAGAGGGGCTTATGTGTTAGGCGGCCCATGGTGTTGGGACATACTCCATGACGGAGGCCCGAAGAAAAGGATGATGATGGTTTCGGGCTTGGCTCCTTGAAGAGGCTTCCTACGTATCCTCATGGCAGTGAATCAAAGTCTACGTAGTCCTTCTGATGACGGCTTACTGCTGATTGGGGGTTTCAACGGCTTACCACTGGATTGGGTGTGAACGGCTTACCGCTGGATAAGGATGTGAATAGCTTACCGCTAAATGGGGTCAAAACGGCTTACCACTAGATTGGGTCACAACGGCTTACCGCTGGAAAAGGATGTCAATGGATTATTGCTGTATAGGATCACAATGGCTTACCATTGATTGGGATCACAACAGTGGATGGGGATTACATGAAGAAGCTACCCGGGTGCCGCTATGGAGTGTCAATGGTGAATGGGGATTACGCAAAGAAGCTACACAGGTGCTTCTATGGAGCGACAATGGTGAATGGGGCTTACGCAAGGAAGCTTCCCGGGTGCCGCTAAGAAGCGGCAATGGTGAATGGGGCTTACACAAGGAAGCTACCCGGGTGCCGCTAAGGAGCGGCAATGGTGAATGGGGGTTAGGCTAGGAAGTTGCCTGGGTGCCGCTAAGGAGTGGCAATGGTGAATGGGGCTTACGCAAGGAAGCTTCCCAGGTGCCGCTAAGGAGCGACAATGGTGAATGGGGCTTACGCTAGGAAGCTTCCCGGGTGCTGCTATTGAGCGGCACTGGTGAATGGGGCTTACGCAAGGAAGCTGCCCGGGTGCCGCTAAGGAGCGGAAATGGTGAATGGGGCTTACGCTAGGAAGGTGCCCGGGTGCCGCTATGGAGCGGCACTGGTGAATGGGGATTACGCTAGGAAGCTGCCCGGGTGCTACTATGGAGAGACAATGGTGAATGGGGATTACGTAAGGAAGTTGTCCGGGTGCCGCTAAGGAGCGGTAATGGTGAATGGGGCTTACGCTAGGAAGCTGCCCCGGTGCCGCAATGGAGCGGCACTGGTGAATGGGGCTTACGCAAGGATGCTGCTCGAGTGCTGCTAAGGAGCGGCAATGGTGAATGGGGCATATGCTAGGATGCTGCCTGGGTACCGCTAAGGAGCAGAAATGGTGAATGGGGCTTACGCAAGGAAGATGCCCGGGTGCCGCTAAGGAGCGGCAATGGTGAATGGGGCTTACGCAAGGAAGCTGCCCGGGTGCCGCTAAGGAGCGGTAATGGTGAATGGGGCTTACTCAAGGAAGCTTCCTGGGTACCGCTAAGGAGCGACAATGGTGAATGGGGCTTACGCTAGGAAGCTGCCCGGGTGCCGCTATGGAGGGACACTGGTGAATGGGGCTTACGCTAGGAAGCTGCCCGGGTTCCGCTATGGAGAAACAATGGTGAATGGGGCATACGCAAGGAAGCTGCCCGGGTGCCGCTAAGGAGCGGCAATAGTGAATGGGGCATACGCAAGGAAGCTTCCCAGATGCGGCTATGGAGCGGCACTGGTGAATGGGGCTTACGCTCGGAAGTTGCTCGGGTGTCTTCCTCATGTCTGGCCATGAGGGCGTCCCAACTCTCTGGTGAATTGAGGCCTTCACTTATGCACTGGTGCACAAGAGGGAGAATTCCAAGGGGCTTTGGAATTATGCCACTGTAATCATGGCATTTGGCGTCTTATGCTTGGAGCATAAGGAATCTCTTGTTTAGTGCTAGAGGCATCTTGTGTTTGGCACATAGGGATATCACTACAGTTTATAGTCATGTAGATCGGACTGTTAGCATCTCATTCTTGGAGCATAAGGCATCTCTTGTATAGGGAAGGAGGCAAAATATGTTTGGAACATAGGGAGAATACTACAGTTTAGAGTCATGTAGGTAGGACTGTTGGCGTCTCATGCTTGATGTATGAGGCATATCTCATATAGAGCGAGAGGAATCCTATGTTTGGCACATAGGGATTACTACAGTTTAAAGTCTTGTAGATAGGACTGTTGGCATATCATGCTGGGGCATGAGGCATCTTCTGTTTGATGTGCTACAGTTTAGAGTCATGTAGATATGACTATTGGCATCTCATGCTATGAGCATGAGGCATCTCTCGTATTGGGAATGAGGCATCCTATGATTGGAACATAGGGTGTGCTACAGTTTAGAGTCATGTAGGTAGGACTATTGGCATCTCATGCTAGGAGTATAAGGCATCTCTCGTATAGGGAAAGAGGCATCCTATCATTTGTTAGATAGGGATTACTACAATTTATAGTCATGTAGATAGGACTATTGGCATCTTATGCTTGGAGCATAAGGCATATCTCGTTTGGATCAAGGGGCATCCTATCATTTGTTAGATAGGGATTACTACAATTTAGAGTCATGTAGAAAGAACTTTAAGGCAGAAGGTGCCTAGAAATGGTTGGTTTTGGGACTTACGCAAGGGCGGCCCTTTGTAGTCCAACCTGGCATAGGAGCCAAGTGATTGGGATTGGAGGAGTTGCCTGAGGAATGGTTCAACTCATGGTACTCAGGGAATTGATGATGAGAACCTCAACTCACGACATAGGAAATGAACCAAGAGGAATATATCAACTCAAGGTGTTTCATGGTGTGTGGAGGAGTTTCTTAAATCATGGTGTTCCATAGGTGGAAGGTGGGTGCACATAAGGGTGCAATGGATAATCCCGACGTCCCGGCCCGAAAAGTTCACGGTGCGACTCTCCATTTTTCATGGGGGTCTGTGATGGTTGCGAAGGGACCAGCCCGGAGGGCCGGGACCGAAGGTCGGCACTGACCTCGAGTGGGGCCGCGGGGGCGCAGCCCCCGCGGTATGGATCGGTGGGCGCGAAGGTAGGATCCTCGCAAAGGATAGGTCTTCGCGAAGTACCTTCACGGAGGATGGCCTCATAGAGCATTGGTCTCTTCCGAAGAAAAGGGGTCTCGCAGAGCAAAGGGCTCACGTGGAGGATGGTCTCGCAGAGCAGCCTCACGGAGCATTGGCTCGCCGAGCATGGGCTCACGGAACCTCGGCTCGCGAAGCAGCATTGTAAAGGAAGCTGATCGCGGAGCATGACCTCGCGGAGCCGCAATGCGGAGCTCCGCTCGGCCGCCCAAGGGGCGAAGTGGCTGTGGCCATCCATCTGGAGAAGGGGGTGAGCTGGGTATATATAGGCAAGGGGTGCCGCGAAGCAAAGCTCGCTCGGCGCGAAGATGGAGCTTGCTCGGCGGCGGATCTTCGCAGCACATCATGAACGTCAAAGCATTTCATGGAGCCGTCCCGCCTCCTTTGCTTCGCGTTGGGTTCGCGAACGTCATATTCGTTCGCGGAGCATCCCGCCTCATGTGATTCATGGCGGGTTCACGAATGTCAATTTTGTTCGCGGAGCATCCTGCCTCATGTTCTTCGCGGCGCGTCTTCGCAGAGGGTCTCGAACGTCAAATAGTTTCGCGGAGCTTCCCGCCTCATTGCTTCGTGGGGGCGCTCCGCAATCGGGGAGGCGGCTTCGCGAATGGGCTTTACGAACCAGTTTTCCAGCCAAAATTTAAATGTCCATAACTCCTAATTAGTAACTCTATTCAGGCCCTATGACCTAACAAATCAAAGATTGAGAAATGGACTACAATCTTGGATCATTTATGGAAGCATTTTGAAAATTTTTGGGACACGTTTTCCGGGGTCTACAGGATCGAAAAAGGGGCATAAACTCCATGGTCCGCGGGGGGGGGGGGTGCATCCACAGAGAGGCCATGGTTCATGGTCTTCATTTCTTTGTTATTTTATGCTTGCGGTTCACCAAGTTGTTATGTGTTTTTGCTTCCTTATTAATTAGCTTCCAGCTACATACCTATTCTGGTTTGTGAACTGGAACTTTGTTGTTTGTGAAATCCAAAGCTCCTTCCTTCAAAATCCTTCCACCCGAATCTGATTGATCTCCCCAAATTTTATCCTCTTTTTCTCTTCCCCCTTGATCTCCTTTTATAGAGTGGGGAAAGAGATGTATCTGTTTTCCTGTGGAATCTTTTTCAGAGGCCCATGATCAGAAACCCAGTTTATGGATGACTTGGTCAATCCACAACTCATGGGGGAATTGAACACACCTACCCTGCGAACCAAACTAGCTCGGGGAGTGCTTCGTGGCCGCACAGGGTTCCACCTCCATTTTGAGAACGAAAGAGGATGCGGCCTAGGCTGGTCGACGTGGTCCGCGGCTGGGGTAGTTCATGACGGTGGACTAGCATGGCGCCCGTCCTGCTTCGCACCCGTGGAGGATCCCCACCTCCATTTCGCAAACGACAGTGGTCTGCGGAGGGGGGTGCTTCGCGGAACCGGTCGCGTATCATTATCATTGGACCTGTTCACAGACCGATTTGGCTTGTTCCATCCTTTGAGTATTCTCCACAATTTTCCCCAATTATTTGGGGAGAAATTGGGTAGAATATCCCTTGTATTAAATGGGATTCTCATTCTCCTTTGCGTATTTTTCAAGACCCTATAAATACCCCCCATCGGAATGGGGTCCGATCGGAATGAAGAGGAGGCCATTCCGATGTAGAGTGGTCCTGAAACTTGGATGGTTTGTGGTAGGGAACTGAACCCAACAGGGGACCACACCTATAAATATGGGGGCCCTTCCTTTGTCTTTTACCAGATTTTTTGCGAAACCAGAGCTCTCTTGACTTTTTGTCTCCACGTGCTCATTCCTTCACAAAACGCCTCATCCACGAACCAGATGCCACTTTCGCGAACCATTCCTCATTTGCGGTCATCTTCACCCACAGACCAATCTCCCAGCTGTGAACTAAAACTTTTAATTAATTAAAAAGTAAGTCACAACGGGCCACATAGGAACTCGCTCCACAGTTTTGATGTTCCACGGACTGAAACCTTCTAGACTTTGAAAATTTATTAAGTCTTCTGAACCTAATTATTTGAATCTGGGATTAAGATTCCGCAGAGCAACCTAGTTTGCGGTTTTCCTGGCCAACGCTCCACGGGCCAGAGTACCGTAGACCTCTTTTGTGTAGGGTTGGTTTATGGGATGCAGTCATCACGAACCATATTTTGAGGCCTTCTTGCGGACCTCGTCATGAAGGCTCTGGACTCCTTTTCCATATGCTTGGTATTTTTGTCCATATTTTATTATTCTGGATTAACCATTTTCCTAGTTTTTATAATGCAGGGAGAAAACATGGTTCCCCCTCGCCCTGCACCCAGGCCTGCTGCTGAGCCTCTCCCAATTGGTTCAGGGATACGTCTAGCTATGATTCAGAGAGCAGAGACCATCAAAGAGGGACCTAGTCGGTCCATCATTCCTGATGATGGTGTATTGAAGGTCTTTCTCTCTCCTGAGCTCCTGGGTTATCCACTATCAAATCAACTTCCGCTTTATGTCTTTGTTCTTCAATAAGACATTTCTATCCCCCCTACCTTCTCAGGCCTTTCTTCACCTTGCTTGGAAGCGTCACCGAAGTGAATTCAGGAGAAACATTAACAATTGGGGGAGATAATATCTAATCCTAATCAGAAAGACAATTTCATTTTGAGAGGCTCTGTCTGGACCCAAAGTGATCAGTACACACAAGACTTCTCTCAAGATGTTTTCCTCAAGAGTTACCCCTCTAGAATAAACCTTGCTCGAGTGGACCCTGACACGGGGTGGATTCCTAGGTGGGATCTTCGGTCTGGAAGGGTTTTCTTGAATGACTGTGCCTGGACCTTATTGTTCCACCATCATTTCCGGGAATCTCTTGAGTCACTGGAAGCATTTAATCTATACTCCATAGTGTGGGGCTCCCAGTTTGTTGTTTACCCACCATCTTTGATCCTACCTGACCTTCTCAGTCGCTGGTGTTCAAGAACTAATACTTTCCACATTTCCCATGGTGACGTTGGAATTAGTTTATGGGACATATACCAATTTGGAGGGCTTTCGATCATTTGTGAGATGTATTATGAGTTTCTTCCCACTCCTGACGCATGGGACGACGTCGAACAAGTGCCTTCATTGACGAGGGATCTACTGGTTATGGAGGAGTGGTCACTGGGTCGGGCCTTGTGTGCCCACTCTCTTATTCCCTATAGCACCCAAATAGGGTTAGTTTTGAACACCACTGATCCTGTGACGAATATCATGTTCCCCAGGACTCATCCTTATCAATAGTCACGAACCATCCCAGGTTCCTACTAGGCGGTTCTGGAGGCGGTTTACTACCTTTCATGGGGTTACAAGGTGCACCTCGGTGTTCCGACTATGCTCAGGGTGGCAGGTTTGTTTGATATTTTTTTGAGCATGTGGTTATTCCCTTCAAGGGATATCAACCCAGGTGTCAGGGCTTGCACCTTGATGATCGTAGTTGAGTTGGTAGAGGGCCACTTGGTGAATTTGGTCGTGCCCATTTTGGCACTTATTTACGAACTACTGGGCCACATGCAGGAGGGTGGGCCACCCTACCATCTGAGTGGGCCATTTCAATTCTTATACGGCTGGATAGAAAATCATTTCCGCTGTTATGAATATTGTCATAGCACAGTCATCCCGCTTCCTACCTTTCAGCCTACCTTGCTTGATATAGCTGGAGTTCGCTTGAAGTCCCTTATTTTTGATGAAGTCCTCAAGTTTCTAAGTGAATTATCTCAGTTTTATTTCACTCCCTACCCCACCCTTTTCAGTGTCATTGTTGAAAACCGTAGGGGGATCCTAAAGGAGCATTCTTATATGATTTCAACATTGGATAGGTTTCTGTCCGCACAGATTGATGGGGTTTCTCTGTGCGAGTTTTATGCCCCCATCATTTTTCCTGCCAGTTTGGGTGTATGCAACTCCAAGTTTCCCTTCCCCCTCCTCAGGCTCAAGGACTGCACCCGACCACTCTCTGTCAATGGTTGTTGATGCTGATGCGGTAGGGATCTGACCCAATCATTCCCTTGCCTGGCATAGGAGCGGCTGCCAGCCTATCCATGGAGTACGCCAAAATGTGGGTAAAACATTATCCTAATGGGATCCTGGGGAAGGCTGTCTGGAAGGTTCCCAAATCAGGATTCATTGCGGCTGATGTGCCTACCGCACCTTCCTCATCGGCTCTAAGGGAGGACCGACTGATGGCTTGTCGGTCAAAGCAAATCAGGGGATTTTTTTCTCCCATCCCCTCTGCGGCCGAAGTTCAGATGGACCCCACCCTCTTACACATGGATGAGGATGACCCTGTGGCTTCGAGTCCCAGCGAGATAATGCCTGAAGTTTTGCAGGCCGATACCGGACATAGAAGCTTGGTTCTCATGCCCGAACCGGGTTTAGAAGCTTTAGACCTTCCATATTTGGAACCATCTTCTAACGTGCACATGTCTGCGCTAATTGCAATGCCAGACTTTGCTCCCATGCTATCTAGCGAAGATACCAAAGTTCCTCGTGTCATGGCAGACCACCGAGCAGTGCACAGGTGGGCATGGCCCCATATTTTCGAGATTGTCACCGAAAATCCTCTGGCTGAGATGGAAACTAAAACTGAAGCTCTCCGACAACTCTTCCTGGGTTTGGGGTTAGGTGGATTTGACTATTAGCAGTTTAATTTTCTCGCTTGCTAGGTTGTCACGGCCCGTGAGGAAGTTTCCACTAATGAACGCAAACTTTCTCACTTCGCTGGCTCTCATTGTGGGACCCAAGCCTTAGAGGAAGCCATGATAATTCTCCATCAGCTAATATCATAGGAGGAGAGCTATCTAGATTAGGCGACCGCCCTATCTACCGAGTTGCATGAATGTGAAGTACGGGCAGCGATGCTGAAGGATCAATTGTCAGCTCTGACTGGTAACCTTGAATCCACCAGGAATGGAATCAACGATCTCTAAACAACAGTGGGGCACACTCGTTCGGTGGCCGAGGTTGAGGCCAGGGAGAGGGCCGTGCTGGAGAAGACTTGCAACAACCTCTATTGTACGGTTATTGATCTGATGGAGAGAGAGAGCCAGGATCCTTTGTGATGATTAGATCCATTCTTGTACACTCTCTTTTGCTTACCCCCCATTTTTTTGTTACTATGAGGGAGAGGACCCAGCTTGTGGACATCCTCTCTTTTTGTTCAAACGGAATACAATCTTTTTCAATATCTCCTTGCTGTAAAATTTTATTGTTACTGGAACAATTGTTGCATAAATAACAACTCACTGAATTTGAATTAATCATAATTCAGGAAAATAGAAACAAAATCTAACTTTTGCTTGGATCATGGGATCCATTGATCATATTTTGACTATTACTAGGTTTTTATAGAAAAACCCCACAAAATTTTTGTCTTTTCTTTTAATACCCTAATTTTTCCTGGTCCCATTTGGTGCGGACCCAGTGGGTATGGACCGAATTTTTCTTAGGTCTCCCTTTTCAGTTTTTCAGCCTAACATGCTTTGTGCCTCTTTTTGTGAGCGGTTTATAGTCCCGCTGACAAGACTATCATTTCTGATGTTTTAGGTCGAACATCTTTGACCAGGTATGGTGGGGCGAGGTCCCCAATGAAGTTTGGTTGATTAAAAGATGTCTTGATATCCTTCCGATGCATGTGGGGGGGGGGGGATGTTTAGATTCGAGCGACATGCAGGGAATGTCTCAAGGCATGGGAGCCATATCGACATGCAGAGGTAGGAAAAGCATCGCCTAAGGAAATATTTCCTTTGTTAGACGGTCCAGGGGAGATCAATATGAAGATCTTCTAAGGGAATGGTATGCATAGTCGTGCAAAGGTATCCATAAGTCAACGACTCTCCATTTTTGATGGCCTAAGGGCTTCATGGAAGTCCAGCTTATGGAAACCAACATGGGTGGCTTGGAGAATTATGAAAACCACCAGGGGTGGCTCGGATAGGGTGTGTGTAATCTGAATGGTTTTGAGAACATCTGTATTAATCAGGAGTGTGGAAAAAAGTTTCTCGTACCATTCATTTATCTATTGTAGAGGATGGTTGTAGCTTGGAACAGTTTAAAGTCATGCTGCTGGGACATTATTTAAAATAGAATGGCTTATCTTGGTTCTCTGTAATCTCATCAGAGACATTCCACCATATTCAGACAGGACCATGAACGAGGTTGGTAAATTGTATCTCAGAGGGTTTCGGAATCCCGGGATGAACTTGGGGGCTCAGGGCCAAGAGGTGTACGGAGAGAAGCATTGCCTAAGGAAATCTTGCCTTTGGTAGACGAGCTAAGGGTGATCAATTTGCATAGACGCTGAGGGCATGGTATGTATAGTCATGCAAAGGTGTCCTTATGTCAATGATTTCATTCTCCTTATAGCTGGGTAACTTCAAGGAAGTTTGAGATTCGGGACCACTAGGGGTGGTTTGTGAGAGTTCGGCTTTTTCTGAGTATAGAGTATGGTTTATAAGAAGAGGGTTCCTGGATACGGGAGAAACATCTAGGCTAAATTTCCCAATAATGGGTGAAGTCATCCCTTCTCACGCTGGTGTGAGATGGTGGTTTGTGCAGGTCTAACCCGTGCACTGAGGGACAGAGAAAAGCCTCTATTCCTTACTGAACCCATGACAGGTTTGACTATCCAGTTTAACGTCATGTGGTAAGGATGACTTCCGTGCTGTTTAACATCATGCGGTAAAGACGAGGAGCATTATTAAAGGATGTTGTGCAATTTAACGTAATGTAGCGAGGATGGGGGAATTTTTGCTGATGTTGTGCAGTTTTAACATCATGTAGTGTGGACAAGGGAATTTTTAAACCAGTGAAAATGATTGTAGTTGGAGGGATTTCCCTAGATATTTAATTCTTGGTCTTTGTAACTTTATTCCACGTGACAAAGATGTTCCATGAAGTTTAACGTCATGCGGTAAAAACGTAGTTGCTAAGGGCTCTCTTGATCCGAATGTAACTGGGCTTGAACATATCGAAATTCCAAAGATGTGGAGATGGGTGGATTGGTGTAAATAGTGGTTCCAGGGCTTCTTGGATCAGGAGAAATGATATGGGGGATCTGTGGCTGGTAAGCGTACGGAGCAAGGAAGAGTATCGCCTGAGGAAATCTTGCCTTTGGTAGACGGGCCAGGGGCTATCAATATACAGAGCCGTTGAGGGCATGGTATGAATATTCATGCAAAGGTTTACATGGGTCAACAACTTTCCACTTCTGATGGCCGTGAATGGTTATGAGGATCCATGACTTTCCGGGACACAAAGTCTGTCATTTGGTAAGAAAATATCTGTACATGTCGGGCATATTCAGCCCTGGTTGCTATTAAATATTAGAGAGCTCCTTGCACTGATTTTTCTTGCGTGTGGGGGTGTACCTTCACTCCATGAAGTTTAACGTCATGCGGTAAGGATGAAGTACTCCTAGTTTAGTGTTCATAGAGCTTAGACCAGTGGGGTGACTATTGCCACAGTCACTCAAAGGATAACTGAGTTACCATGCTCTGATATACTCTGAACAGTTTGGGGGATGAAGGTTGTAAACTGTAACTATGAGGTTTCCCGGATTAGGAGATGTGGTATGGGGGATCTGAGGCCAGTAAGCGTATAGAGCTATGAAGAGTACTGCCTGAGGAAATCTTGCCTTTGGTAGACAAGCTAGGAGCAATCAATATGCAGAGCTGCTGAGGGCATGGTTTTCATAGTCATGCAAAGGTTTCCCCGGGTCGATGAATTTCCACTTTCGATGGCCACGAATGATTATGAAAATCTGGGAGTCCTCACAGTATAGTGTTCGGTATGTGGGGATAATGGGGTCTGAGCATACAAGAAACATCTTCACTGCAATTGTCTGTTGAGTCAATGTAGCCTAGCCCTGGCTTGATGTTCGTAGATGCAGGTCGTCATGTGAACCACGGGTGGATACATAGGCTAACCGGGTAAGGATTCCCTGGAAACGTTTGGATGTGAAAAGGGGGACGAACATATAAACCACTGTGACATAAATTTCTGGATCAGGAGATACGATATGGGGGCTCTGAGGCTGGTAAGCGTACAGAGCTAGGAAGATTATCGCTTGAGGAAATATTGCCTTTGGTAGATGGGCCAGGGGCTTTCAATATACAGAGCCACTAAGGGAATGATATGAATAGTCATGAAAAGGTATCCACAGGTTGATAAACTTCCATTTATGATGGCCATGAATGGTTATGAAGGTCCATAATTATCCAGGTTGTGGAGTCTAATGTATGGAGGGGATGTATCCAAATGTGCAAGGAGTATTTCCATCTCATTTATCCATATATCTTCGGTGGGTCATGATGAAGTTCGTGTAGTTTTAACGTTGTGCAGTGAGGTCGAATTCCGTGTAGTTTTAATGTTGTGCGGTGATGATGAAGTCCGTGCAGTTTTAATGTCGTGCGGTGAGGATGAGAAATACACCTCGTGCAGGTTTGGTCCTTACACGGGGGAAGAGGGATTTTTTTTAAATCTACACTCTGGAATGGCTGGTCTAGGATGGGAAACCCTGACATCACTATGCATCCTATGAGGGCTGGAATCAAGCCACGCGTAGTTCCCTGAAGGAGGTACACCCTGCGCCGAGTTAGTCCGTACATGGGGGAAAAGGGCATTTCTGACTTACATTTGGGTACGACTGAGCCAGGATGTGGAACCCTGGCATCGCTACGTATCCTGCGAGGGCAGGAATCAAGCCTCACGTATTTATCTGAAGTCTGTGCAGTTTAATGTCATGCGGTGAGGATGAAGAATACACCACGTGCAAGTCTGGTCCGTACACGAGGAGAGAGAGCATTTATTTAAATGTATGGGCTAGGATGGGGAACCCTGGCATCACTACGTATCCCGTGAGGGCAGGAATCAAGCCTCATGTAGTTATTTTGGGGAATACACCCCGTGCATGTCTAGTCCGTATGGGGGGAAGGGGGTATTTTTGGCTTCATTTAAGGATGCTGGGCCAGGGTGTGGAATTCTGGTGTCACTATGTATCCTGCGAGGGCAGGAATCAAGCCTCACATAGTTATCTGAAAGACAATACACCCCATGCAGGTTTAGTCCGTACACGGGGGAGAAGGGGCATTTTTTTATTTTATCCTTATATGTACAGTATAACGTCGTGCGATAAGGACGAGGAACACACCCCGTGCTGGGCTGGCCCATACACGGGGGGAGAGGGAAATTTTAACTTTTATTTGGGGATGGTTGGTCCAAGATGGGGAACCCTGATGTCGCTATGTATCATGTGAAGGTAGGAATCAAGCCGTACGTAGTTTTATGAAAGACAATACACCCTGTGTAGGTTTAGTCCATACACGGGGGAGAAGGGGAGTTTTTTTTTCTTTTATCCTTATTCGTGCAGTTTAACATTGTGTGTTAAGGATGAGGAATACACCCCGTGCAGGGCTGGTCTGTACATGGGGGAGAGGGCATTCTTAACTTTTATTGGGGGATGGATGGGCTAGGATGGGGAATCCTGGCGTCGCTACGTATCTTGTGAAGGCAGGAATCAAGCCATACGTAGTTCTCTGAAAGACAATACACCCCATGCAGTTTTAATACGTACAAGGGGGAAGGGGATATTTTTTTAATTTTATTCCATTTGGGAGTGGCTGGGCTAGGATAGGGGATCTCAGAATCACTACGTATCCTACGAGGTAAAGAATCAAGTTTTACATACTTATCTGGAATATAATACACCCTGTGTAGGTTTTGTCCATACACGGGGGAGAAGGGGGTTTTTTTTCTTTAATCCTTATCTGTGCAGTTTAACATCGTGCGGTAAGGACGAGGAATGCGCCCCGTGCAGGGCTAGTCCATACACGGGGTGAGAGGGCATTTTAAACTTTTATTTGGGGATGGCTGGGCCAGGATGGGGAACCCTGGCGTTGCTACGTATCTTGCGAAGGCAGGAATCAATCCATATGTAGTTCTCTGAAAGATAATACACCCTGTGCAGGTTTAGTTCATACATGGGGGAAGGGAACATTTTTATAATTTTATTCCATTTGGGAGTGGCTGGGACAGGATAGGGGATCCCGACGTCGCTACGTATCCTGCAAGGGTAGGAATCAAGCCTCATTTAGTTTTCTTTAAAGTACACCCTGTGCAAGTCTGGTCCATCCATGGGGGGAAAGGGGCAATTTTTAACTTTTACTTGGGGGTGACTGGTCCAAGATGGGGAACCCTGGAGTCGCTATGTATCCTGCGAGGGCAGGAATCAAGCCATACGTAGTTCTCTGAAATCCGTGCATTTTAACATCATGTGGTGAAGATGAAATACTCTTAGTTTAAGGTCATAGAGTTTGGACCATTGTGTGCTTGGAAGTTTAACGTCCTGCAGCTCAGATGATAACTTCTTTTATTTATGCTGGTGAGGAAAAAATACTCTTAGTTTAAGTTCATAGAGTTTGTACCGCTGAATGATTGGCAGTTTAACCAACTGCATCTCAGATGATAACTTCTTTTAGTTATGCCGGTGAGGACAAAATACTCTTAGTTTAAGGTCATAGAGTTTGGACTATTGGGTGCTTGTCAGTTTAACGTCCTACAGCTCATATGATAACTACTTTTAGTTATGCCGGTGAAGACAAAATACTCTTAGTTTAAGGTCATAGAGTTTGGACCACTGGGTGCTTGAAAGTTTAACATCTTGAAACTCGAACGATAACTGCTTTTAGTTATGCCGGTGAGGACCAAATACTCTTAGTTTAAGGTCATAGTGTTTGGACTATTGGGTGCTTGGTAGTTTAACGTCCTGCAGCTCGGATGGTAACTGCTTTTAGTTATGCCGGTGAGGATGAAATACTCTTAGTTTAAGTTCATAGAGTTTGGACCGTTGGGTGCTTGGCACTTTAACGTCCAACAACTCAGACGATAACTGCTTTTAGTTATGCGAAATAATTCTTCAGAAATCTCGTGTTTGTAGGAGTTGTAGTGAACTGCCTGTCCATGGAGATCAGGGCATATGCTCCATTGGAGTAGACCTTGTGTATAACATATGGTCCCTCCCACTTGGGATCTAGCTTTGGATGTTTCTTCCCAGGTATTATTGGGGTCCGGAGGACCAACACCAATTCTCATTCCATGAAAGACCGAAGACAGACCTTTTTATTGAAGGCTTGTGAAATCCAGTTCTGGTATACTTCCAGATGGTGCAAAGAGTGCAACCACTTCTCGTTTAGCTATTCCAATTCACCTAACCACTTTTCTGATTGCTCATCGCTGGATAACTGATCACAAATGGATACACGGAGCGAGGGAAATTGGAGCTCAATGGGAAGAACCGCTTCTGTTCCGTATACTAATGAGTACAGAGTGGCCTGAGTAGTGGTGCAGATTGTGGTTCGGTAAGACCACAATGCATTTAAGAGTTTTTAAGTCCATGAATTCTTGTCTTTGTCCACCATTTTCTTGAGAATTTTGGACAAGGTCTTGTTGAAATCCTCTATCTGTCCGTTGGCCGCTGCGTGGTAGCGGGATGAGTGGTTAGCCTTGATATCGTATTCTTGGTATAGTTTCCCTAATTCAATAGAGCAGAAGTTGGTGCTGTTATCCGTCAGTATGGTATGAGGGACACCAAATCTGGTGATGATATTGGTTTTCACAATGCTGACAATGCTTCTTGACTTGACTTCCTTAAGGGGTACAACTTCTGCCCATTTGGAAAAGAGGTCAGTTGCCGTGAGGATATACTTCAGCTGTTTGGATGTGGTCGAAGGATATGGTCCCACAACATCCATTTCCCAGATGAAAAATGAGCAGGAGTACTTGGCCTGATGAAGTAACTCTAGGGGTTGGTGTATGAAGTGGGCATGAATTTGGCATGAGTGGAATTTTGCGGTAAAGCGCTTGCAATCTCGTGCCACTGTGGGCCAATAGTAACCAAGTATTCACACCAAATTGAAAAGCTTGGACCCCGGCTGATGTTCCCCACATACTCCAGCATGTACCATAGTCATGATGACTGTAGTTTCTTCTTCATCAATGCATCTAAGGAGGATTTCGTCGAGGCCTCATTTATAGAGGACCTCTTACTGACCTGTGCTGCCATATAGAACAAATTTGATTGCCCTTATCCGTATTTTCTCTCGTTCATCCATGTCTGGTGGAAGTTCTCCCCATTTAAGGTAGTTTGCAATGGGGGTCATCCAGCGAGTGGCGGGAGCATATGGTTCAGGGACAGGACTGAATTTGTGGATTTTTTCCATCTTAGCTTGAACAAACGTTGAGACCATTTGACGATGAGAAATATTGATAACTGTTTCATCCCAGTCTGGGTTGGCTAGGACTATAGCCGCATGAGCTAATGCATCGGCCTGGGCATTCTGAGACTGGGGAATATAGGTCAATGTTGGTTCTGTGGAGAATTCCACCATTAACCCTCGGACATGGTCAAACAGGGGAATCAGCTCCTCCTTTTTAATAGCATAGTCACCATTGACTTGCTCGATGACCAGTTCCAAGTCACCTTTTAACCTAAGGTGCTGTGCTTGTGCTTAGAGTGTGAGCTCCAGGCCTGCAATGAGGGCTTGATACTCTGCTTCATTGTTCGTACATCCTTTTGATAGGAATAAAGAATATGGAAAGACTACCTTTTCCGGGGACATGATTATTATCCCCAAACTCACCTTGTTAAATTTGGGATCTTCCATCCTCTTCCCAGTTGGGCTTCAGGAGGCGTCGTCGAAGTATATTTCCCATGCTGGGAACTCTTCTTGAACCGAGAAGATGTTTTCATCAGGTAGATCAATGTCCGGTGCGACATTCTTATTGAAGGGTGCTCTTCCAGAAAATCTGCTAATTCCTAGCCTTTGATGGCCTTATGAGGCACAAACCGGATGTCAAACTGTTGCAGTATGACTTCCCATTGGGATGGGTGCCCGGTCTGCATTGGGTGGTTGAGAATGTACGTGAGCAGGATACTACGCAAGACCAAATGGACTTCATGATGCTGCAGATAATGTCGCAACTTTTGAACTACGAAGACCAAGACCAAACAACTCTTCTCAATGTTTGAGTATCAAGTCTCAACATCAATCATGGTTCGGATGAGGTAATAGAGACTGTTTTCACTGCCGGTGTCATTTTTCTATGCGAGGAAGGCTCCTAGCGACAACTCTCGGTTCGTTCCCTATAGGATGAGAGGTATTCCTTCAACCGGGGGCATGAGTGCCAGTGTTCATAAGAGATACTTCTTTAGGCGGTCAAACGCCTCTTGGTCGTCATCTGTCCATTGGCACGTGACTCCCTTCTTCATTAACCTGGTAAAAAGAAAACATTTTCCTACCAGGTTGGCTATGAATCGCCTGATGTAGGCCAGGTGACCTTTGAATGCTCTCAACTTGGTGAGATTGTGGGGGAGGGGGGTAGTAGTCCAAGGATGGCCTTTGTCTTTTCAGGGTCGAATTCGATGCAATGATGGCGTACCACGAAGACAAGGAATTTCATTGAGGTAACCTCGAAGGCGCACTTCAAGGGATTCATCTTCAGGCCATGCTACCGAAGTTTGTTGAAGACGGTCTTAAGGTATGACAGGTGATCTAAGAGCTACCTGGACTTAACCACCAATTCATCCACGTATCATTCAACGAATATCTTCAGGAATGGTTTATGGATACGATACATGGCACATTGATATGTGGCGCCAGTGTTCTTGAGACTAAAGGGAATAAACCTGTAACAAAATATTCTTTTAGGGGCCCTGAATGCAGTGGCTGCTTCATCTTCTCGGGCCATCCTATATTGATTATACCCATAATATCCATCCATGAAGGATAGATCCTCATACCTGGCCATTACATCGATTAATAACTTGGTGATCGGGACTGGGAAATCATCTTTCAGGCAATGCCGATTGAGATCTCTTAAATCAATGCAGATGCAGATTTGTCCGTTCTTTTTCTTAACAGGGATGATGTTGGCCAACCATATGGGGTACTGGACCTCCCTAATGAAGCCTGCCTTAATAATCTTATCCAATTCATCCCTTATTTTGGCAGCATGTGAGGGGTGTCTCCTTCTGGCGGCCTGTTTATAGCCCCAGTGGTCTTTTGAAAGATCTAGGTGATGCGTCGCCACTTCAGGATTGAGTCCTGGTATTTCCGTGTAATTCCAGGAAAAAACATCCCTGTGTTGCTTCAGGAAATAGGTATGTACCTCATTCTCCTTGGGGGACATGGATGCACTAACAAGAGTGGGCCTCGGGTCTTCCTTGGTACCCAGGTTTATTTCCCTGAGCTCGTCCACCATTGTGGAGATACCTTCCTCAAATGCGGGAGGTGAATCCTTGAGAACGTCCTCCTCTTCTTCTCCCAAATCCTCATCTTCTTGATCTGGCGAGGGGAGAGCTCCCAAAACGAGTTCTTGGGAGTCCGGAGGTAAGGAATTGTGGGCGTCCTCGCTCAAGTATTCACCATCATATTGAGGGTTGGTAGACGTTCCCACATTATCACGCTCATCCGTTATGGCTGAAGTCATGAGGATAGCTGAGTGTGTGTCTGAACTTGAACCCTTGCTCTCAATATGGTTGATGGTAGTACGTAGTTTCTACCAAGCTGTCTGAGGGGGTCGTCAGGAACCATTTCCAGAGCATTTGGAGTAGGGATCCATTCGACACCATCGACCGAAGGCTTCTTCTTCTTTTTCTCATAAAACCAGGCGTCAATGTAGTGTGAATTAGAGAGCTCTAAAGGGGCCTTGTCGGCATGCAATGTCCCACTTTTCCCATTAACACAGTACTTAATACACTGGTGGTAGGATGAAGGAACGACCATGTGCTTATGGAGACATGACCTTCCCAGCAGGGAATTGAATTTTGTGTTCTTCCGAACCACCAGGAATTCCAAATAGGCCACAAGGTCGCAAAAATGGGTCTTTATCTTAATTTGTCCCATTGGCTTCTTCTCACTCTTGTCATAAATTAACAATGTTGTGGATGAGGGTACTAGGTTATTTTCATTATAGCCCAACTTACGGAGTGTCCTTGAGGGAAGGAGGTTAACTCTAGAGCCGTTGTCAGTAAAGACTTTGCAGATCTCAACATCATTTAGTGTTCCAAACACATATAGTGGTTTGATGTGTCCATGCATGATGGAATCTTCATCCTGATCGGTGAAGGAAATCACCTAATCACATTCAGCCGAGCCAGTCTCCGTCTGGTAAATCTCTACGGATACTACCTCATCATAAAACTCCTGGGGGATGAGCAAGGCTTCTATAAGTGCCTCCCTGAGGTCTACTGACAAACTCAGGGCATCCAGGATGGACAGTTTGGCTGGTACCGACGCCAGCTGCTTAAGGATGTCGTATTTCTATTTTAGCGGCCTACTCTTCTCCATTGGTGGGGGAGTCTTAGCGGGTAGCTTGGGAGTTGGAATATGAGTCTAGGAGAGACCGACCGCGAGGTCGG
This sequence comes from Viscum album, assembly GCA_963277665.1. Classification (NCBI taxonomy): domain Eukaryota; kingdom Viridiplantae; phylum Streptophyta; class Magnoliopsida; order Santalales; family Viscaceae; genus Viscum; species Viscum album. The sequence continues at coordinate 1,820,460,140 of OY728129.1, forward strand.
ATGTCAATGGTGTCCCCACGTTTTGGGGATTCTGCCCTGGCTGGACTGTTTGCGCGCACTAGGCGGCTAGACACTTGTTCCTCCTCTGATGGGTACTGTAGAATGATGGGGGAAGAGTGTCCATTTGTGGAGGTGGAGGGATATTCTTTCTCCTGCTGAGTCCATTGAAGGGCTCTCCCACGGGTTTCCACGATATAGATGGTTTGGGCCGAGGTCCAACTGTAGGGTTGATTTCGGCCTCGGCTGCACCTCCCCTGATATCCCCTGCCTCTGTGATTCCCCCTCCCAGCCCTTTGCATCGGGAACTTAGGTTCATAACCATACCATTCATCAGGGAATGATTCCATAAGATGGATGATGTTGATGGAAACAAAAAAGTTTCTTCTTATCCTTTGACAAGTCAACCCGGTTGGTTGTTCTTGATGGTGTCGTTTGGTGGGTCGGTGCCTGTGGCGCCATGTTTGGGGGAATACAATCTGATAGTGTTGGGGCTAACTTCATCCTCATTGCAGAATTATCCTCTTGCAATTGTTTCCTACCTTTTTTATTACGCCTGGATGACCGGCTCGTGGACGGTTGTGAGGCCGATATTGTCTGCTGTGCGACATCAGGGGCTGTTGGCGGCAACATTGGATGCTGTAATTGAGCTCTAATTATGCCCTGGGCTCAATTGATAGTCTTCTGAGTCATCCAATTATCAAATTTCTACCCCTTCTTGGTGGTTACTTCTTGCCACCCCTCCCCCTTATCGGAGTCGGTGGTGGAAATATATGTCACATGGGATGGGGGTGGTCCTAGATCGACCTGCCCAGAGTCTACCATCCTTTGCAGGAGGTCTTTGAAGATGAAGCATCCCCGAATATTGTTCCCCAACATCCGATGGTAGGGACAGTAATCTGGCCTGTCATCACGGCTGACTTCTTAGGGTTTTCTTGGCTCTGGGAGGTGGAGCAAGTTGCAATTCATAGCGGTGATGAATTAACCGCAGACTTGGTCCTCTCGGAACGAGTATACTTTGTGTCTTCATTCCTCAAACCGGTTCCCCTTCGATCCTCTCTGATCGTCCTGCTTAGGAAGAGGTGGCCACTGATATACAGGGGGCCCTTAATGATTTGGTGGAGGCCTATGCGGTGGAGCAGGCACAGGGGCTGTCTTGAGCGTGACATAGGAAACTTCAGCTCTAACATCTCTCTTTGTGGGAGCCTGTGAGGCCATTCAGGACTTCAATTTGGTCCTCTGCAGGGAGTCATCAATTCTCTGGGCAATGGCCGAGAGATGGCGGAAGCCAGTGGTGCAGTCCACTGGTATGAGTAGTGTTCACAGCTCATCTCGAAGAATATCAATGCATATGGAAATAAACTCGTCTTGAGGCATTGGCATGTTCATGTATTAGGTCAGACCTTTCCATCTAGTGATGAAATATGAGACCCCCTCGTTCTCCCTCTACTTGCAGTTCATGAGGTCACTGACCGTTGTTTTAGGAAACATTGAGCTGAAGTGGAACATGAACTGCTGCTGAAGGTCTTCCCAGTTTTTTATTGACTGGGATGGAAGGCTCATATACCAGACAGAGGTAGATCCTTGCAAGTTCCGTACAAAGCATCTGAGTTTCACTGCTTCTTGTTGTTCTGGAGTTTCCATCATAGGGTCAAAATAAGACGCGTAGTGCATCAAATGCTATTACGGATCCCCTAATCCATTGAAAATAGGGAATACAGGGCTCCCAAAATTGGGTGGAGGTGGTGTGTTGCTCACCCAATCTCGGTAGGGCTTCCGCTCTGGCTGTATCAGAGTGCGTCAACCTTCCATTGATTCCAGTCAAGCTGTCAGTGCCTCGATGGTGTTGGTGAGACCCTGTTTTACATCCTATTGGGCCCGGTCTTGGGAAGATATAGCCTGAGGCATTGCTAGAGGATCTAGCATGGTTGGCACCAGGGGTGCATGTTCCATTTGTGACACATTCGTAGGGTTCATATGTACTCGCTCCGGTTGCTTCCTAAGTGGAGGGAAGTCTTGGTATTCATCCGGATCCACATTTAGGTAGTTGGATGGGCTGGGCGCCTCGTTGGGTGGGAGCCCTGACCGTTTTTCATTTTCCAGGGAAAACCTTGGTCTTTGAGGTGCACTTAATGGGATTGCATGATGTGGATCCTTTTGAGACATGCTTTCAATAAGACGGTTCCTATGGAGTATCTTGGCATTAAGCTGTCTCAATTATTTCATTTCCTCTTCCTGTCAAGCGAAACTCTCTTCGAGTGTAAGTGGCATATTTTTATCGAGAGTGGGGGGAAGGTTAAGGGCAACTGGTCCTTTTTTCATATCCTTATTGGAAGATCACATGGTCAGCGGAGGAAGGTTAGATGAAGGGGAGGCCATATTTAGAGTGGCCCTCTGTTTCCGGGTGTGCACACCTGGTGGTTCATTGTGAGTCACAGCCTGACCGGAACCATCGTCTCCCGATCCATCCATATTTGCATCATCTTCGGTGTTACCCATGGGGTTATCCTCTATGGCATTGATGGATACATATCGCGGGGCAGAGAAGATATCATCTTCCAAATAGGAAGAGGATCTCCCACATCTTTTATTGGTCTTCCCTCTTCTGTCCTGTGATTTCTTTTGGGCTCCTTGATGAAGGGTGACGCGGAGAGTTCTTTGATGTGACCTTACGGTACACCTCCCTCTTGAAGGGGATGATGATTCAACTAACGGGATAGGGCAGGAAACTCCTCTTCTAACTATCCTCCCTAGAAGAGAGAATACTGATTCTTGCGGGGGAGGTTGTTGTTGAGGTGGTAATAATGCCCCCTGCCCTAAGGGCTGGGGTTGGCTTCATTCTATGGACGTTGAGTCTCTTCCTGTTTCTATTGGTCTTATGGGGGAATTTGTTGTTAAAAATTCCCCCAGCCCTACAGGATGGGGTTGACCCTGGATTGCAGCAGTCACTGCTGCTATTGCTATCTGCCTGATCTTGCATAACCCCATTCGGGGGTGAACTGGGTTTGGTGATGAGTCCTTCTATGAATCGACCCATTTTGGGGAGGCAGGCAATGACCGCTAATTGGCCTCTCTTAAGAGAGAGCCCTGTTGTATGCTATCAATGGCCGGATTCATAAGTTCTTGTATGGCTCGTTCCCGTTGGGCCTGAAGGTTCTGGGACTTACTCAAGGCCTGTCTCTGTTGGGTGTGTTGTCTCTCCTAAATGGAGACCCCACTCGATTGCTTCCTTGACGTGATGATGTTGCAAAACACAATGTCGAATGGGTTATTCTAGGCGGGGATTAGAGTGAAATGAAGAGCTCCAGGTTCCCCCCATCTCCTGATATGGACTCCCATCGGAGCATCACCAATGAGGCGGCGCAGCTGCTGCAGCGCACAGAGGCAGGCTATCTCTATGTTTCCATTACACCTCTCGGGACGCTATTGCCACGCCGAAGGATGAGATTCCAGGTCCATGTGACGCAGGAGGTCTCCAATTGTATTGGCGTGGTCTACATACCCGTCGTAGGGCAAGAACCATTATTTCAGCTGGCAGAGGGTTGTCCATATATTTTAGCGGATTTCGTGCACAAATTCTTCTGACAACTTTCTGGGTATTTCGAATTGGGAGGTGGCCGTGGGCCAAAACATAACTGGTATATCATCCCTAGCCAGTCATTTCCTCAGGTGAAACATGTTGGTATACTCCTCTGCTATGGATTCCTCTACCTGGTTGGCCCAATTGAGATGCTCACTGATAGTGTGGTTGGAGGCAGTGGGATTGGTAGGTGTCGAATCATCATGTGGGAGATTCTAGGGCGGTTCTGAAGATGAACGTGGCCCCGAAACGTCTCCTGGTTGAATAAGGGTGTCTTTGGCGACTAGATGGGAATCTGACATGTTTGATCCCATACTTCTGAGTGCCTCGGCATATGAGGGCTTTCCTGTGCTTGATTCGGAAGGGAGAGTACCTTCCTTTCGATATGATACGTCATTGTGGCGAGGAATTTTGAAATGGAGGCCGCAATGGAGAGGACTACCATTACTGCTTGATGCCTCACTGCATAGAGGTCTTTTTTAATGCATACCCTGGGGAGGACCTCCAAGGCATGTCGCAGCAAGGGGAGGACCTTCTGGCTGTGTAGCATTGTTACGGGGAGGGCCTTCGCAACAACTACCATCATGGTGAGGATGAACATCATGGTTTGACATTTGATGTGCATCCTGGGGAGGACCTTCAAGACACACTACGACAAGGGGAGGACCTTCTTGTTACTTGGGGACACTACGGGGAGGACCTTCGCAGTGGCGACCATGGTGGTGAGGACTACCATCACAGCTGCTGCAATGGCAAGGACTACCATTACAGCTACAGCAGGGAGAATATCTATGGGTTACACCTTGGGGAGGGCCTTCAGAATATACCACAACGAGGGGAGGGCCTTCTCGTTGCTTGACGTCTTTATGGGGACGACCTCCGTTATCAAGGTGGCAAGGACTACCACCGTGATCTGATGGCTAACTGCACGGAGTGTCGTTGCAACATAACCCCTGGGGAGGACCTTCAAGGCATGCCACGACAAGGGTAGGACCTTTTTTTCATGATGAGACGTCACTACGGGGAGGGCCTCTACAGTTGTGAATATGATAGAGAGGACTGTTATCATAATCTATGGTCCCACTGCATGGAGAGTTCTTGTAGTGTATACCTTGGGGGGGACCTTCAGGGTGGACCACAGTAAGTAGAGGGCCTTCTTTCTGCTCAATCTTCTGGTCACGTGGAGGGTTTCCATGACTCACATCAAAAGAGGAGCTCTCCTGATCAATAATTATATGCACATGGGGGAGGCCCCCACAGGTGCTCTGGGGAGGACCTTCAGAGCTGCTGGTAGAAACATTGCGGGGAGGACCTTCACAACTGCTACTGCCACTCCCATAATATGGTAATGGGTGGGAAGTTTTCTGAGCCTTTGATATGTTCATAGCGGCATTGGGAACCCCATATTCCAGCAGAGTGAAGTCATAAACCCGCTCTTTATTTTATGGCTTCCTTCGGCGCATTCGGGGAACTTTCTTGCAGGCAGCGGGGACCGTCTGCTATTGACAATGGCCTTCACCTTTGTGTACCTGTCTAATTGGGTCTTGTTATATTGTCGGGATACGCTGATGAAGATATTGAAATTTTTCTGGGATATATGCCTGCTCTGGAGCATCCACCCTGATGGACGGGTGTCCCCCAGTTGGAACGAGTGACGCTTCTCAATATGGTTGCCCTTGTGTCATGGAATATGGCCGACAACCCTCCTGGGAGGAATCAGGGATGCAGATCTACTCTGAGTCGGCTATCTCATCTCTTAGATGAGTCGCCTCAATTGTGGAGACGGGCTCAGGGGCCGAAGTCCTTACTGTTTCCACTGATTCAATTACATTCTGGAAAGTATGCAAGATATGATCTGGGATCGATACCTGCTCCTCCATCATTTCTAGGATATGCAGAGAGAAATCTTTGGCTGGAATAGGTATGAAGGCCCAGTCCTGTGTCGGAGTAGGAAAATCCTTCTCCAGTCCTCCGGTGGTTAGTGGGTACTGACAATTCTCCTGTGTCGGGGTAGGAGAACGAATCTACCCCTGGCCTGGGATATTCTGGTTTATCTCTCCATTTTCTGCCACATTGGGATGGCAGACTTTACTTGCATCCACAGGGAGCTGGCCCTGTATTTGTTGGTTTCCCACCGTATTGATTCGGTGGCATTTGTTGGTAGGGATACATTCCCGCCTATTAATTTCCTCCACATCTGGATGGCGGGTTTTTTGATCACCACCATGTTGGGATGGTAGGCGTAAAGAGAATCTTCTAGGAGCTGGTCTTGCAGGCTCAGGGTCACCACCATATTGGTTTTCTGGGCTTCACGACCTTGGGTAGGGAGAGGTGCTTGCAGGGTAGGTGATGTCTGGTGTGAGCGACGGGCTTGTTGGAGCCCGGCAGGGATGCGCGCCGGCTCGTATGATGCCGCCATGTCTGGATGGAGGGATTTGGAGGAGTGAACTGATGTATGTTCCTCTTCATGATACGTCTCCATGATTGTGAAACAGAGCTCTTCCATAGGGACAAGGGTGATGACCGTTCCCTGGTTGTACGTTTTCTGCCCTTGTTGGGTGGTCTGAGGGGTCGGAGCTTAGGGAGAGTGGGCCTGGATCCTCAGGGCGACATCCTCCTTATCGTGAGGATGTTGAGTCATGGCGTGACCACGATGACGTCTTCTAGTGGGGGCCTTGGAGCGGAACCCCCGTTCAGCAGGGATGAAGTCCTCACCACCGACCTCATCTGCCTCCATAAGATAAGGGAGGTATGCGTTGTCTCGTTCCGGGGATAGACTCCCGAAATGGTTTGAGACAGCAACAGGAGCTGTCTGGATCTGCCTTTGTGGCCGCTGCTGAGCGGGCGACCGGCGGGTCTTGGCAGATTGGAGGGCGTGCATGGCCGCCTCCACCATCGGGAGAGTACCGTTCACATGGTACACTCATATCAATGGATCTGATACCCAACGTTGAAGATGTTGAGTAGGTGACGGGGTCCTCCGTTGGTGAGGAAATCCGGTCATTGCATTGTTGTAAGCACATGCCTGTGAGTTCCTTTGTGACACCATTGGATCGAAGGGAGTTCTGTGTCATTCCTGTAAACAATTATTTTAACAAATAAAAATAGAAAACCCATCAAAGCATCATCTCATGATCCCATGCGTAATTAATGACCCTTCTTAGCCCTCCTTATGAGTATAAGGGGGAACATAGTGATATTAGGTTAAATCTGTCATGCTTGGTTAAAGAATCACATTGGGTTCACCATTTTTTGTCTCACGGTGCACGATGGGGTCATGGGGTAGAAACGTGTGCTACCCGACAGTTGATTAGAGAATATTGGGTTCTGCTTAATCACTAATATTGGGTTCACCATTTTTTCCTCGAAAGGCCCAATGGTTCCATATCCGGCAATATGTGGACCTACTTTCCAAAGGTAGGCGTTCTCTAGGTGGTTTGACTAGCAATACTTAAGAACTCACATTGGTCGAGAGGATGGAAAGTCGGGCTTATCTCACCCTTTTGGGGGGAATTATTTCCTATTCCGAGACTCTCTTATAGATTTAAGACGTATTCATATGTTTGCGAATCTTTGGTTTATACCCAAGAATAGGATCCACAGATTACTCCTGGTTGGCAATGGTCAGCTGGACGCAGGGGTTTGGAATCATTTATGCCCGAGGTTTACCATCCATCGTTGGATTAATAAACCCGAAGGGTTTTGACTCACTGAGACGACACTAGTTTAAAGCCTCATAACCAGGCACTCTGGAGTTTATTTTCATCCAGGAGGGACAGATAATGACTTGGGTGTTTGGATCGAACCTGTTACGGGCTTCCTACATATGCTCATGAGAGGAATCAAAATCCACGTAGTTTGGTTTGGTATGGGGCTTACACTCCATGCTTCCCAGGGTCGGTGCGGTGAACCGACGTGAAGATAGTCAGATCGACCGGTTGTTGGGCTTGAACCTCGGGGAGGCTTCCTACGTACCCTGTCTAGGAGACAGGGATCAAAGTCCACATAGTTCAAATGGGAGTGTTGGAGAACTGACGTGAATGTGGACCCGGGGGTCCGATGGTGATCGGGCTTGAACCTCGGAGTCTTCCTACATATCCCTATGGTGGGGAATCAAAGTCCATGTAGTTCGGATTGGAGTGGGGCTTACGCTCTCAGGCATCCCAGGAGAAGATGTCATGGTCGATGCTTACTCTAAGCCCACATGAGTCATACTCAGTGTGAGAAACAAGAGGCAGTAGGGACTAGATGATCACGTCACAAAAGGTACGTCCGTGGGAAGTGCGATAGGGCTTACATGTTGGGGCGACCCAAAAAGTCAGGGCTTACTCTGATATGGATTCCCATTGTGACAAAGCACAGTAGGAGAAGGACTTGGCCCCAAAGAAGAATGGAGAAACACCCTTCCCCACTACACCCTTCCTTGGCCATGGATGTGGGGAAGTAAGGAGGTGCATGGGGGATTCTTCTGATTGGTAGTCCGCCACACCCTGGGGAGGGGAGAAGTGCCCTAGTCCTAACAAGTGGTGGGGAAGAAAGGGGACTCTCGGGCTCAGACTCCGTATTACCATGGGAAAGTGAACCCATGAATGCTTCATGAATCCGGTCAAGGGTCGATGCAACCCCTTTGCCCTCGCTTACCGTGGGTATGTGAACTCAAAATGGTGCACTGATGAGCCTGAAGGTTACATCACATGGGTCTGGTGGCTCTGGTGGAGGCCTCATCTCGGGGCTGATGAATGGGCCAATGAGGGGGTTGCGATGGATCAGGACGGATTGGAAGGATTTTATCTGGATCGAGGAATGGGAACTCCAAAGGATCTGGCGGGCCACACAGGTGTATGAGTGGTGGTGCCCTTCGCGTAGGGAGGTGCTATGCGGCTGGAGAAGCCATCCATGAACCAGGGTGGTTCGCGGACTGGTGGGCATCCCACGAACCAGGGTGGTTCGCGGCTTTGGGTTCGGTTTGCGTGCCAAGATGGTACACGGAGAGGTCCATGAGAGCAGCGACGACCGAGGGTGATGGCAGTTGGGGGTTCGTCGGTCGGGGCTTCGCCCGCACATGTTGGTGCTACGCGGTGCGCCAGATCGGAAAAGGGGCATAAACTCCCTGGTCTACGAGGGGTGCATCTGCGGAGAGGCCATGGTTCGCGGTCATAGTTTCATTGTAATTTTAATTTCACAGTTCACCAAGTTGTTATGCATTTTCAATTCCTTATTAATTTTCATCCAACTTCATACCAGTTATGGTTCGCGAACTGGAACTTCGCTTTTTGCGAAATCCTAATCTGCTTCCTTAGAAATCCATCCACCCGAATCTGATCGATCTCCCGAAATTGTCTCCTCTTTTTCTCTTCACCTTAGATATCCTTTTATAGAGTGGAAAAATAGATGTATCTATGGTCATGCGTCAGATGTTTCAGAGTTCCATGATCAAAAACCTATTTTACAGATGACTTGGTCAATCTGCAACTTGTGGGGGCGTTGAACGCACCTCCCCCGCGAACCAAACTACCTCTGGGAGTGCTTCGCGACCGCGTAGGGTTCTGCCTCCATTCCGTGAATGATAGAAGATGCAGCATGGGCTTGTCGACGTGGTCCGTGGTTGGGGAGGATCGTGACAGGGGGCCGGCTTGGCGCCCGTCCTTCTTCATGCCCGCGGAGGATCCCCACCTCCGTTCCATGAACGACAGTGGTCCGTGGAGGGGGGGTCCTTCGCGGAACTGGTCGCGTATCATTATCATTGGACTGGTTCGCGGACCAATTCGGCTTGGGCCATCCTTTGAGTATTCTCCAAACATGTCCCCAATTCATTGGGGGGAAACTGGGTAGAATCTCCCTTGTATTAAAGGGCATTCTCATTCTCCTTTTCGGATTTTTCAGGACCCTACAGTCTTGATGAGCCTGAATAGCTTGACACCCCAAAAGGTTCCTCCTAGGGCCTACATGACCTACGATCTCTAATTATATCCTCTCCTCTAGCATAGAGGTGTATCAATCCCCTACACATAGGAGAATGGGTATAAGTTTATTTGAACTCACCTCTCAATAGGTATAGAGGCCACTCAGTGTTTCAATAGTATTAACATCGGCTATCAATATCTGAGGTGAAAAGAAACCTCACATGAGTTGTTCGTGACCCCTAACACTCATTCATTTCAATAAGACATTTTAATTTAATAAAAACATTCCATTTAATTAAATTAACTAGAGTAATCTTCCCCAGTGCCTTGCCTGATAATCCACATGAACCACAAAATAAACATAAGCCATAGGCATAGTACATGAGACCACCTACCTTTTTATAATCTTTCCACTTTTATATTAAAAAGGATGGAAAATCTGATAAGTCCCTTCAAAGTCAGTCTAGCCTTATCCATGATCAACCAATATCCTATCAGCAACCCAAGATCCCAACTCAATCCAAACAACATTAATTAATTAAATATAAAATTTATAATTAATTAATTCAATTCCAACCCAGCATAATGATAGATAACTCATCAGGTCATTGAACCATATCAAAACTAAACCTAAAGACACCCCATGGGTCCATCTCACATCCCTGACCCAACAATAAGTTAAATCCCCAATATCCAATGCCAGATAATTAATAATTTCAATTTAATTATAACAAAAAACCTAAGAAAACATCAATGGCGCAACACACCTCAACCAAAATAATGAGCCACCACCTATAAATGACATCATAGGTTACCCTATCCCTAGGAAGAGTGGAAGACCTATCGTGCTTGTCCAATTCCACCATGATATGGTGGAATAAAAACTAAATCCCTAACCTAGGAAAGTGAAAATTAGAATTATATGAGGTGGGAAGTAACATAGATCATCATAGGAAGATACCTACTCAGAGCATTGAAAAATGCTAAGAAAAACACCCCCATGATGGGGCTTGAAGAAGAAGGTAAGGCAGAAGAAAACCCCATATGCACACACCATAGGAGGTGAAAGGATTGGGGATACCCCCTAAAAATCAAGGGGGAAGAAGGGTCATTTTGACTCTTTAATACCCCTACTAGAAAGGTAGTGACACTACAACAATAGCTTCATGGCCCCTCCTAGGGCTCCTTTGAGCCCCCAAGATGACTCCAGAGCCTCCAGTAATATCAAAGAACACTTCATTTGAGGTGTTCCAAGCATTATAATTAAATTATGAATCTAAGTTATCCAAATGACCCGACCACTAATTCAAAAATTAAAATTATTCTTGAATTTTGAATGCTTATATGTACACATGGGTTTACAACCTCACCACATTATTACTTATCATCCTCGAGGATTATCAGTGGTCTTCTAACAAGACATACTGACCTTCCTCACTTGTGAATTCCCAATTAAATGGATGTGTTTGACCTCTAAACACCCAATCACTCCTAAAATTATATCTTGGACACGAGGAACTCAAAACCATATAAGACTAATCCCTCACTCATGACCAACAAAAAATATCAATATGATGCTACTTAGGCCCATACAACTTTAAAAATGATTGCATCATCACCAAATTAATCATTAAGATCAATTAATCATGATCTCAAAAGAAAATTTTCAATGCTATGGAGTTTCCTCCCTTAAAATATCCTATTGAAACACGATTCTAGCATTCCAATGATGCCCCTAATGCGTTTACCAATTCACATTACACATTCACACATGATACCAATACTCCTAGTTCTTGATTTTTATCCGAATCATCCAAAATCCAGTCGACTAAAGTCAAAGCCTAGTTGCACCAAATTTTATTTTAAAATACCCAAAAAATTACTAAAACACTCCAATCACATCAAATGCAAAGTAAATGATGTAGTTTCTAGGTCATTATATTCCATATCATGAAAAAAAAAATTTCAGTCCTCTATCCAACCCTTCTCAAAGATGCTCGACCTCGACCACTAATGCATTTATAACACTTAATCCTAGTACCCCTTCTCTAGGGACACCTATCAATCAATTAAACATGCTCACCAAATTCCATGCATCAATACCATTGTAACTATATAGTAAAATTCTTGAACCACCAAATCTATCACTAGGTCCTTCCACACATGTCCACACACCTCTAATCTGACACCTTCTCAGATTTTCACAAGTCATCCCAAGCCTGAAACCCATGCTCAGACTCCACTTGATACCTTATCAAAAAATTTATCTAAAATTCACTAAGGAATATAGTAGTACTCAGGTCCCTTTATTCACCAGCATCAGAATTCTAAAATAATCATTGAATGAATGGTCCCACTCCCACAACCCATCTCACGTGAGGGTCACATGATCATGACTGACATCCCGGTCCCCACATTTGGAGAATCCTTTTCATTGAACTATCAAAAGAAGCTGCTTAACACTAATAATTATACCCCTTCCATAACTAAACATAATGAATAACATATCAAAACCATCTCATTATCAAGAGATAATCTACAACACTAATTCATCACCCATTCCCAACCTAAGGAAATGTTTCCCATGAATTTCACAGAAATTAAATCCAAAATGAGGGTCACCACCCTCAACCATCCACTGGATCAGTTCCCACCACATGGATCCACTCACCCTACTCCTCAAACACATTATCAACATGTTATTCTACAAAAATTCATGCCACTTCTCCTAATCCGTGACCATTAGTTTCATGGGCTATTAGGACCATAATCAAATCAAAAAAATTCTATTAGTCCTTAGACTATTCATGGCTATAACTAATTCCAAATCCAATAAGTCCCATGATTTATAAATATGTTATACCTAGATATTATTTTAATATAATGATCACAAATTCTCATACCACTCAATACCTTACCCGACTTATGCTCCTGTGAGTCGAGTATCTCCCTTAACGAGCTTTCGGTGCTCTACAACATGTTAGTATTGTCAGTACATGAGATCACTTGGAAATCCTCTAAAAAATCAAGCACTTCACATATTCCATGTTTATTCACATGATTTCTTTCCATGTGTCATAATCATATCATCTTAGGTTCCCATCCTCATCCCAAGGTGTATCAACATTATCCAAATTCTTATCCGCCACCCAATGTCATTCCAGTCACGAGCGTCCATCTGTGCTTTGAATGTTCTTAGCAACATGTCCAAGGAATTACCACTCAATATACCATCCCGAAGATATCTAAGGAACTACCATGCCTAAATCATAGAGTCAATTTCACACATATGCATCGATAAAATAACCTAAAGCACACATCCATGATTCCCGTATCAAGGACATTAACAACACCAAGAAAACCCCTTTTGCAGGTCGCTATCAATCAAACAAGTCACCAAATCACTAAAATTTGAGTCATAACTAAGGGCCTCTAGGTCTAACACCTATACCTATCATCTAGGTTTCATGTTAGGATCACTAGGTCTGGCCACCTATCCCAAGACCAAATTCACAAATGGAAACAGTTCATGAGGCGTCATCCACGCACCAATCCCCAATGTCTCATGACATCAACATGCCAAAACTACCTCCCAAAACTAGGGAACCCATCTTATCTAAGATTATATACATAAAAATTCTCCCTGGAGGATTGTGTCTCACCAATTAACTATTTCCATGGCCATCCGAATCATCATAGACGATTTGTACTAGGGGAAACACAACACAAAATTCGATTGAGTAGAATTACATTCCAAAATATATTGTAAAACCCCATATAAGTTGTTATAAGTCACTTTAAATAACTGACCTAAGAAACTACAACCAACAAGGGGTCCAATTCATAGTTACCATGTTCTTATATCGACCCACATGATTCATTAGACCTCCTTTGTATCAGGATTAAGCTATTTCCCTCATTATTGTTGAGAATCTCATTGTAAATCCAAATGACCCTCCATAAAACAAAATAGATATACAAGTAGACCCAACTAAGTAGAATGCCACCAAGTAATTATATGAGAAAACACTGTATGAGTTGTTTTTGACACTTTAATTGGTTGATCCTTGGTCATCAATGATGAAAACCACACTAGAAATCATATATGTCATGTGATTCCTATGTGCTTGATATGATACATGAGACTCATCTTGCCTCTATAGGCCAAGAGTCAAAATCAATCATTAGACTCTTACAGATGGGCCAAGATCCATAACCCATAATAAATAAAAAGCCTCAAACATCCATGCGAGTCACTCAAATTGAAAATCGTATACAACCATAACATCATAAACCAAAATAGAAATCCCATCCCTGGTAATCTAGACTTCCTATTGGAACAGGTGTTATCAATGCATTGGCCCAATATCCATCATAGGCTTTGACACATTCCTATGGATCAATTCTACAAAATATTGAAATAGTAAGACAAATACAAAAGAAACCATTTAATAACACTTTGTAATTTATCTTCACCCCAAGCCACTGACTAGTGCCCGGACTAGCGGTTGCCACTATACATGAAGCATTCCTCCCCATACACTGGATGCTACCGACTGGTAGTGGGTGTCTAAGATAGTATTATGGAGAAACTATACCCCTATACCAAAGTGAATAGTAACAAAATAAATAAATAATTATCATACAACATAAATAAATTCAAATATAAGAAATACATATAAAAATACTAATAATAAAAAAATTAAGTTAAGGCCCGAACATCCATACCACACATAAAATTGATCACCCACTGGGCCGATTACATATATAGTCCAAAATAAATGAAAATAAAGTCACAAGATAAAGGAAAAACATGATTCATAGATCATACCAATATCAAACATCATCTAAGTCATCCCATTTGACCATTCTATCCCAAGCCTCAGTCCAAACCTATGTCTGCAACAAAGTGAACGTTTTCTCAGGTATGCTTGTGTAGTAGCGACCTGGGTAGGGTGTGAGTAAGAAACTCAATAGGGAACCACCAACATGGTCCCAAAACAACAAAAATATGCAGTGATATGTTACTATGACATGCCATATGAGATAAAAAACTACAAAAAATAAATATATCACTAAAAAAACAACAGATCAATAGTGATTATTTAGAGGGGGTTATACACAACCCCCATCTAAATTTTTTTTTGTATAAATTATAGGGGGATTTCACAATCCCTACTAATAATTGAATTTATTGTGCGTTCAAAACCTACTCTAATTTCTTAAATTATAGGGTGTTCATAACAACCGCTAATCATTGAGATTAGTAGTGGTTCACAACCGCATGTAATATCTTAAATTAGAGGTGGTTAAAACCCCCCTTTAATTTAAAATATTAGATGGGGATGTGAACCCCCACTATTTTCTTAAAAAAATTCCACAATATATATATATATAATTAAAAAAAATATAAATGTATTTTAATAAATTATATGAACATGATACCACTTTTTCATGACCCGTCCCCCGGGGCCTATGCCCTAACATGCCCCAAACCTGCCTCCCGAAGGATAGGGGTTGACGAATAGCACCGAAGGCATCAACCTATAAATGGGAGGCATTTTATAGAGTACCTGTATGCATGCAAACACAAGCACGTACCA